>VDFB02193867.1:344949998-345180687 GCA_007258455.2 Sequoia sempervirens | reverse complement strand
ACAAGGGTCAATGCCAACACATAGGAAGAGTTTGAAGTAGTGAAAACAAGGTCAATGCCAACACCGAGGAAGAGTTTGGAGTTAAAACAAGGTCAATACCAGTGCCAATGAAGAGTTTGGAGTGAAAACAAGGTCAATATCAAAGCCGAGGAAGAGTTTGGAGGAGTGAAAACAAGCACACTACTCAGTAATGGTGGAAGAGTTTGAGTTAAAGCAAGGTCAATACCAAAGACTGGAATGTAAGAGTTTTGGAGGGAGTGAAACAAGGTCAATATTAAGCTGCAGGGAAGAGTTTGAGGAGGAAAACAAGGTCACACCAAGCAAGGACGAGGTTGGGAGGGCACCAAGGGAAAATTGATGACCAAGGGCAATGAGTACTCTCCTGTAATTTTGCACCCCTATCTCTTTAACCTTCAATTTTCATGCATAAGTTTCCAAAGATCTTCTGCACATTGGCACCCCCATTCTCATAAAATGGTATAAGATAAGACAAAAAAAAATAGCTTAGTCTTTCACATTTTTATCCACTAGCCTCAGGTCTTAGCAAAACTCCCATAATCTATCCACATCTTGGTTGAGGTCTAGGATTTCATCACACATAGCCTTCATTGCATGAGTCTGAAGCAATTGTAGACTTAGCCCAAGTATATGCTAGGCTAAGGTAGATCTAATGAATGGAAATAGAGGCATACAATTATTCTTTAATACCTCCACCACAAACATATGCAAGGTGTTGGTTGTTTTTATGGTAAGCAGGTTGATCTTCTAATCTACCTATGGAATTGCCAATTTCAATAAAGGGCAGCTCTTACGACCTAGACCAACTGATGAGGATTTGAAAGACCTCCTACACTTTGGGCTCTGCAAGACCCGGGAGGGTGATCCCTTAATGCATTTACAACCTTTGCACCATCATCATAAACAACATTAACATCAATAGATAATCTCATTTAACAACTCAACATAATAGGATAATACCGAATAGAATCGGTTGTTTATCAATAATATTAACTATTTGGAGCATGAGATAACTACAACATTTCACAATAGAAGATAGTCATTGATTTTCAATTTATAGCAAGCTCTATGTAAAGGGAAACAAATACTGAACCATATGAATAAGTACAACTTAGATCAGTGCCATATATCCATTGGAGGAGTCAAATTTATAAGCATCCAAGGGTTTATGCCAGATTTAACACATAACATATAAGATCCTTGATAACATTGCTTTACAATCTCATCGATATGTATTCTAACCCAATACTACTTATCAAATCCTTATACAGAACATATCCACCTACAATCCCATTCAAGCATTTTAATTAATTCCTTGAATTAAACCTAAAACAAGAATCATACACACCACAACAATGAGATGAATGAAACAACCCTTGATCATTTTATTCAAAATTCAGATATGCTTGTACAATGGAGAGATGTGAGTTTGAATTAATCATATCAATTCAAATCCCAATACTATCATAAAACATTAAATCCCCATGAATTCAAAACCTACTATAGAATGACTCAAAACCTAAATTGCATTTTCCCTAAAACCATCAGACTTTACAATTTTATTTGCAACTTCATTTAGAATCGACCAAAAATATCTAACTTGCTAACCCGTACTTATGGCCTTGAAATCCTTCTTATAGAAAAAGGAGCAAACAAGCATCGAGCTAGAAAGCACAAGTGTCACCAGCCAATTGGACCACCTTGTGATATTCCAAAAATTTGTTACAACAACAATCTCCCCAAAGAATCTTCTTGTTCATCATGCCCACTGAGAATGGTTGATGCAGCAACAAAAAAATTCAAGAATTATGCACCTAGACTATCACAAAAAAAAAACACTGGAATCTGTTGTAACTACAACAACTTATTTTTCAACCGCTAGCAGCTTACTCCTTTTCACTCTTCATTAGTTAAATATACATTTACCCATTTCTGGTACTCTTCATTAGTTGGCCAATCAAAATTGATCACCTCATTCACCTTGACACTATAAGGTTTGTACTTAATTGCCACTTGATTCACTTCTCTTTCACAAGACTCCAAGAATGAGCCAATGCTAATGATTTTGTCCATATAGCTCACCAACACATCATAATCTGAGTTACCCTATTTTTGAGGGTTTTGTAGTCCAAACATGATATAAAGGGGATCTTACACTTTTTGTGATTACTGTAGCTTGTGTAAGAGGCCCCATGGATATTGTTGTAATTGTAGGATGCATGAATAGGGCATAGGATGAGAAATAAAGAAGGTATAACTATTGTCCTCAATAGTTTTGTGAAGAAAAGCATGTGAAATGAGAGGTTCAAGCCTAGGTTTCAACAAAACATGTATGGGAGATTTGATTTTATGAATTTTTATCCATGTACAGACCTAATGGGTTGTTTATGAACACTGAATATAAATGATATACATACACACACACACACACGCGCACACACGCACACACACACACACATATGTATATATATGTATGTATGTATATGTATTTTTAAATGTAAATGTAAATGCAATTACTGGATGCTCTCCTAGAACAATAAATGCAACATATCATTAATGAAATCTATATCTATGTATATAAATATGTATTTCTAAATGCAAGTGTAAATGCAAAGAGCATATGGTTTTGTAGTGTTATAGATACAACATATCCATAAATTAATGTAATTGAAATTCTAAAGTCTTCAACACATATAATATGAAATCAATCAAACTATTAAACTACATAGAGAAATAAATGAAATAGTAAATGCATATGTATGTGTATTTGTAAATGTAGGTGTAAAATAAATAAGAATAATGAAAATTATAAAAGAATACAAGGAAAGGTCTCCTCCCTTCTTGGTAGTGATAACCTCCACACACAACCCTTAAAAATTATGAATAGAGGAATATAATCTTTGAAGAACTCAAAGTTGATTCTCTCCTACCTGATGCAATTAGTCATTTTATCCTTATAAACATTTATAGTGATTACTAGAGGCACATAGACCAATTCTTCATAATAGAAGAATTTGATCATACTTTTCCAATTATGGCATTATGAGAAAACCTTAGGTTAAATGAATAATTTCTAGCTAAGTTCTTTAAATCATGTCCAACTATATAAGAGAAGACCATTGCTATGTGTACCTGGATACCATGGAGAAAGGATAGTCTTTGGGCTCTTTCATCAATCATCCTACCTTAAAACATACCAAAATTATCCTAGCAATTAGACATATGAAGATTTAATATGACTTAAAAAAAAATTATTGCCAAAGCATAAACTTATGATGACTTAACCAGGCCTAGTACACACTCCCTCCCTATTAACCACTTAGACATATGGAAATTAAATGTAAATTTGCTACTATTTTTAGTCATGTAGGTGTCCAATAAACCACTTAGTGGTGTTTCCCTTCAAGTTTATTTACTTGAATGAAGAGAAAAAGTCCTTTGATTACAATTAGAGAACACATTTGAGGCCTTGGTTGTGTAACTGGTGGACCATAGTCACATTTAACACTTGTTACAAAGTTTGGGAGTTAAAATGTTAAGTAGATTTGATTTGTGATGGACACATTTGGACGGTAGTAATAATAGCTTGCAATCTATCAAGACTTGATTACCTTATAACCTATGAAATTCTAGCGATGAAATGATAGATTAATCATAATGTCACCTTGGGATCACATCACCATGAAAGAACTTCATCCAACATACTTATGAGTGCAGGTACCACCAAATAGGTATTTGTCAGATCTGTCTTCCTCGAGCGAGGGAAATTCAGGAAGAGAAGAGGAAAGCGAGACATGTAGTATGTCTAAAAGAGGGAGATCAACTAGAGGTCAAAAGATTAGAAGAAAATTCCGTAAACGCATGGAATTTTTTCTTGCTGAAGGGGGGTCATGTTCTTATGATGATGAGAGCATAGGCGACGTCGAGGTTCCCTTGAGGTTCAAACATCTACGGAAACAATGGGTACCCAAGGAACTTCTTCCAATAAACACTGATTTTTGTGTCAACAAGAGGATATATCACATAGCACCATCGTTATTACATGGTTTGGGGCTATTTTGCATGGATGACATAAAGGTTTGTTATGACAAAGTTACTAAATTGATGGAGTATGTTGAACCTTGTTACAGTTACAAAGATTGGATGCAACTGGTTTGATATACACGAAGTATGTGTAGGTATGCATTGTCAGCAAATTATATACAACTAAAAGATAAGGATCAAAATAAAGGAGTGGCTATGTACATTGACAGAAGGCCAAAAGCATCAGGGAATATTGTAGGGTTTATAAATAGTACACAACTTGGGTCAACAAATAAGCAACCCAATTGAATATTTGAGGCACACAAGGGAAACCATGTATTTGTATGTGCGATAAAATCAATAATTGGAGGGGAAGAGTTGCTGATCAATTACAATTTGAATCACTTAGTTACAAACACAATTACTATGGGGGTAGTACGTATTATGTACCATTTTACCCAACCTCCAATTAATGACTCCAATATACCATTTTATTCTTATGTTTTTTTTCGTAAGTCTATTGGTTTCATTTCGGTAATATTTTTTTATATTTAATTTTTGTCATAGGGGGACATTGATCGTACAGAGAAGGCTCTGGCCTAGAGTATAGATTGTGATGTATCTTCAAGCACTTCTACCCAACAAGTTTACCTCATTGTAATTGTACAAATTAGATACGAGAAAAATGTTTTATTATTATGTTTTTTTCATAAATTTTTTGGGTTAATTTTGATAATGTTTTTAATATTCTTGTTGCAGTTGACTGATCGGGGAAAGGCACCAGCAGTAGAGGAGAGCATCCATAGTGAGGTACAGTCAATATTTTGCGATGATGACATTGCTTATTCAACAAACCCTCTCGATACGATAAAGAAGATCCAAAAAAAATGCAATGAAGAAATGGTTAAGTTGATGTTCATAGTGCCTCAAACAGATGAGATAAGAGAGGGTTAAAATATTGATCGAGAGATTACAAAACTTGCAAGTAAGTTGTCATGAGGTCTTTAATTATAACATGTTCATTCATGGTTTTATATTTTACCTTTTATGTCATGAACTAAAATATGTGTTATTTTATAGGGTTATTTGCCTCCCTCATGATGCTCCCCGCCATGATCGTGGTATGTGTCGCCGAGGAGTAGGGGTTGGTACAAGTGTCCATCCCTGATCTTCCTACACATACATCAGCATCATCTGACCCCATCATTTGTGCCTATTGTGGCATCGGCAACACATACCATCAGCATCCATTAATGCACCCTTCAGCGAACACATGCCGCAATCGCAGGACATGTACCTAGGGATGCAAAGGACACTAGTACTGGTGATGTTTTAGTAGCATTTCTTGGATCTTCCCATATTACTAGTACTGGAACATTTCCAGTCACACTTGTGGTGACCAAGGATTTCGTTTCCATAAAGATCGAGAAGGTCCTAGGTACTTTAAAATGTTTTAATTATTATTATATATAATCCAATTGAAATTTACTTATTGATCTTTTTTAGACTATTGATCCCATGATCATTATGTAGGAAATGATGTTTTTTATAAACATCTAAGTGATATTACATTGGAGCTTTGGGCCCACCATGTACATGGTGGAATGCCCAAAATCAAGATTTAAAAGATGAGATCATTAACCGTTTAGTTGTGTTGTTCGGTGATAAAACATTCAACCGAACCAAGGTCCTTAAGAAAGCTCGTACCTATCTAAAGTATGTGAGGGACCAATATAGGTAACATTTAGAGAAGAACAAAAAGTACGAGTGTCCCCCCATGATTCTGGAGAGGGAGTGGAAGGACTTGGTGTCGGATGGAAAGGAGAAGGCTGAAAAGAAAAAAGGAAAGACACCACCAGGCCAAGGAAGGTATGTGATACTATCAACAATGTAATTATATACTGATTACTCTTTGTTTTTACATAATCTAACGTACTTCAAACTTTTCATAGGCTTCCCAACACACCGAAGGAAACAAAGAAAAGACTAGAAAATATGGGCAACACAAACTTGGCTCTGGTGGTTATATGAAATTAGTCACACGGATTATAAGTATCAATAAATGAAATATAGTATCCAAATAATAAATTGAAAACAATTTTGGTTTTATCACACCATAGAAACAAAATTCATGATCTTATGCAAAAATGTAGGGCTTTGAATTCAACAGAGTTTCCACAGAAGATGACCTAAAGATTGCCTTCCAGCAAGGCTATGGAGCCATGGTTGAATGCTTGAAAGTCTTGACTGGGCAAACACAACCTTCCACTACATACGACACATAGGTAAATAAACTCAATAAAGTTTATTTAAAATTGAATACTTGTGCAATCTATTCAATATTAATTTCCACCATAAAGTAATTACATGCCTATTTGTTTTAAACATTCAAGCAATGATAATACTGCTCATGACATTGGAATGCAGCCTAGTGAGGGTGGAGAACAACCTGCAAATGAAGGTTATGGTGTGCATCTCGGTACTTTAGAGCATGTAGAGCGTGATCAACATGTTGAGTATGATTAGGCTAGAGAAGATCAGGAACTTGATGTGGCCCCATCAGGTAAAGAGGACCACTCTAAAGTTATTTTAAACATATTTAATTGCAATTGGTGTATTAATTAATGTAACCTTTCATGTTTCAACTTTAGAGCATGTAGAGCATGATCAACGTGTTGAGCATGATCAGGCTAGAGAAGATTAGGAACATGATGTGGCCCCATCGTAAAGAGGACCACTCTCATGTTCTCTTAAACATATTTAATTTCAATTGGTGTATTAATTAATGTAACCTTTTGTGTTTCAACTATAGATTAGGATTTAGAGGGTGTTCAACATGTTGAGCATGAGTCTATAACAAAAGTTTAGGAACATGATGTGGAACCATCAGGTAAAGAGAACCAATCTAATGTTCTTTTAATTAATTAAATACTTGTAACAATAATAATAAAACATATCAGTTTAATATTTCTTTCTTATTGTAGCAAACCCCCCCTTGCAGTGGTGTCCACATCATGAGTAGACGACTAGGCATACATTAAGATCACAAGCAGAGGGAAAAACAACTAAAGGGGGGACAAATATTGATTTAGAAAATGATACTCCACTTCATATTTTTGTAGCTTTAAAAAAGAAACAAGAAAAAAAGTGATTGTAATCATATCATGACAACCATATTTTTGATAATATGTAAAAACTAAAAGAAAGAATATTATATGTTAATGAATGAATGTGAATATGTTAATTAATGAATGTTATATGTTAATGAATGAATGTTATATGTTATTAATGGATGAATGAATGATTAATGTTATATGATTGGGTATGGGGAATTGAGGGTGATGTGAGGGGGCGAGGGGCCAAATGAGCTTCCACCATCACGTGGTTGGCCCTATTAAGTAGAGAATATTAAAATATTCTCAAAACAAAGAGAAGCTCAATAAGGTAATGCACTTTTCAATATAAGAAATGCATCATTTGAAACATCAAACAAATATGCAAAGATGAAAGAAAGTGCTAACTTTTCACTATGGTGGTAGAAAAATGATTTTTTATACCCTGAATCCATGCTTTGCATCATAATTTGAATTTGTTTCCATTCCAATGTTCTGAGTTTAGTTTGTCTATATGGATTTGTATGAATACCACATTGTGTTTTGTGTGGATTTGGTTTCAAAGCTCTGTTTCTTCTATTTTTAGTGGTGACATAACTCTAAAATTTGACTTTTGTGCATAACAGGTTAGTGGAAAATTGATAGCTCTGAAGGGTTTAGAGGCTCGATTGAGATAGATACATGAATATTTGGATCTTGTTGTTGATGGGGGCTTCGACTTAACCATGAAATTTTGTACCATCTATAGGTATGCAAAATTTTCTCTACTTACATTTATTCTTTATCATAAATGTTGTAAATGATATTAATGCTTCAAACTTAAGATTCATTTCATTGTTATAATGATCAAAATGATATACTTTTCTATACATTCAAGCATTCTCTTTTCCCCCTACCCTTTGCTCTCTCCCCCCTCCTTTTAAGAATTTTTTGTCATAAAAGATTCACATTTCTGTCTCATTTACACAAATTTATCTGAAGCGCTAGGAGTGAATAAAGATATGTAAAAGATGATGGATTATGTCTAAACAACAACTTTCCATCTTATAGCTAATTAAATCCTTAATATTTGAATAGTTTAGAGCTTGAATAATTCTTGTATATGCATGGGTAGCAATAAGGGAGCCTATGTGAAGATTGAAATTTAAAACATCACTTTGGTATTTTTCCTTAGGTAGTGAAATGATATTTTGAGTAATACAAACCTACACACACATTGATATTTTTTGGCATTGCATTGTAGATTTTTTTTCTCTAATACCTACCCTTGGCTAGACATGGAGGTATATAATATTGGTTTCTGGGTTTATTATGTAAGTTGTTAATTTCACAGAGGAAGACTAAAATCTTCTTAATGTCCTGTGTTAGGTGTGGAAGCATATGAATCACTTCCTAAAGGCACCATTTTGTATTCATCCAAAAATTGGTTTGTTCTTTTTTTTTTTTTTATGTTTCTTGCATATGTTATTTTTAGGCTCTAGAGATGTAGCTCAGCTCTTTCCTTTGCACTTTTCATCTATTTTAATGATTACAGTAGATTTTCCTCATAATTTTTCATGTAGATCTGTTTGTAACCTTATTTTCTACCAATCAATTTGCAAACCACTCACATATTAAGGAACATTTCACTAACTTGTAGTCATCCATTACTTCATATGTTGCAGGTTGTGTCTGTGTGCCAATAAATCCCGATGATTGCGAGAACTTTAATCCTACAAGTGTACCCAATCTTTCTCAAGTAAAAGTCTTACCTTATTTTATAGTACTTTAAATGGTTAATTGAAGGTGCTTCTTTAGATCTGAGATAGTTGAACCCTGGATTAAAATATGGTATTAGATGGGTAGTATAATGATAAAACTGGGCTCCATTGAACACAAATTACGAACATAATTTGCTGGACTATGAATAGTGTTACAATTATAATTATTTCTCCTTTACCTACCTTTGCATTAATGAAAAAGATAGCAGATATTGGAAGTTCATTACATGTCTCATGTATGTGTTAGTATTTTAAATTTTTTAAAGTTGTTCAAGAGCTTGATTAGGTCAAGAATATGTTCTACAAGCTCTGTTCTCTTGACACTGCTCAACATTTTCCCTACACATTTTCTCTTCAATCCAGACGTTTCTTAACTCCTTCCCTTGTTAGTCCTTGGTTGTTCTCAAGTGCAATGCTTTTTCTATGCATCTTGCAGTCTGTATGTATGATTAGTCAACTCAAGTGTAATGATTTTTCTATGCATCTATGCATCTTGTAGTCTATATGTATGATTAGTCATCAGTCTCTACGATGGTACATTTAAATGAATATTTTTTTTTAAAAAAATTGCATTGTTTCGTCTCAATTTTGATGAAAAACCACCGACAAATCACTGAAAAAGTCCAACAAAGTTGCTATAGCTGCAATGAA
This sequence comes from Sequoia sempervirens, assembly GCA_007258455.2. Taxonomy (NCBI): domain Eukaryota; kingdom Viridiplantae; phylum Streptophyta; class Pinopsida; order Cupressales; family Cupressaceae; genus Sequoia; species Sequoia sempervirens. The sequence continues at coordinate 345,171,122 of VDFB02193867.1, read as the reverse complement.
GGCTTCATCATAACTCCTTGCCCATTTCATCGCAATTTTGATGAAATTTTTCTATTGTTTCGACACTACTCCTTGCCCATTTCATCGAAATGGTGACGAACTTCTAGTGTTGTTTCGATGCTACTCCTTTCCCATTTTGTCAAAATGGCGACAAACTTCTGGTGTTCTTTCAACGCTACTCCTTGCCCATTTCGTTGAAATTGTGATGAAATTCTAGTGTTGTTTCGATGCCACTCCTTTCCCATTTCGTCGAAATTGTGATGAATTTCTGGTGTTGTTTTGATGCCACTCCTTGCCCATTTTGTCAAAATTGTGACAAACTTCTAGTGTTGTTTCAACACTACTCCTTGCCCATTTCGTCGAAATGGTGATGAACTTTTGGTGTAATTCGTTGGTGGATATACAAAGTTTTCATCGATATTCCAATGAACATTCGAGTCATTTTATGATGCTGACAACCGACGAATATGTGCCGTTATTTTGATGTTTAATTCGTCATCAGCCTTTTGACGAAAAAACATCGACGAAAATGTTTTTGTCATTTCGTCACTTTTCTGACAAAGATTTTTTGAATGACTGATGAACATTCATTAGAAAATGGTGTCAATTTTAGTAGTGGATAGTTCCAACATCCCCTCAAGGAGGATGAGATAGATCTTGAATATGTGCCCCCACTGATCGTGGAGGAGGATCCAAAATCACTTAGACCATTCGCGAGGCTACAGGAAACATACAAGAGTGTGAGGAGGTTACTCCATTAGGCTGAGAGTGCACTACAGTCAACACAAACCTTAGCAGAGGTAGAGAGACTGCAGGCATAGTTGGCATAGACACGAGTGGAGAGGGACTAGATGGCAGATGAGCAACTTATAACCATTGGGCAAGTATAGGGTCTGGAGTATGCATCAAGACTCGATAGTTCACAATCACGGTCACACATGAACATCTCATGATGTCTAGGGACTGGATCACGAACTCCAAATCCTGAAAGGTCTAGCTTTGACAGACCATTTTGATATTGTATATGATTCTGAGATGTATATAAAACTTTGATATATATAGACATGCACCTTTGTTATTATGATGATGTATCTTTTGGTATGCAAATGTTAAATGCTATGTGATTAATTAAATGACTTATGGTAAAAAGTATTTAATTAATGGCTTCATCATTTAATAGGAATGGTGTGATCTAATGTAAAACATATTTTAGTTTTAGCATAGATACAACATTGATAAATGAAAAAGAATATGCTAAATTAAATAAACCAATAAGGATTTAATTTAACACAACAAGAGGGTGAATAGTATGAAGCCTAATGTAATTATAAAATGAACTTAAATAATTACCTTACTATTCAAGACAAACAAAAATTTGGTTGTCAAGAACATAGCAATGTGAAAGTTATAACATCAAATAACTTTAAACAACACTACTTTATCACTCATACTATTTGAAGGGGATTAGAGATAACATCGATGTAGATGCACGATATTAATAAGTTCCCTAATGGGTGTTCCATCAAGTTGGGTTAAGAGATAAGCACTAGACCCATAATTATTATCAACTACATAAGGTCACAACCAATTAGGGCTAAACTTATCTTTGTCTTTGTTGTCAACACTAACAGTTCTTTGATTTTCAATAAGAACAAAATCTCCCTTAGAAAATGATATAGGGATAACATGAATGTTTTATTTGCATTGTAATTGTTTGATGTGAGCTTGGAGATGTTTAAGATCATTAATGTGTTGTTCATCAAGCATCTCAAGTTGATGTAATTGTTGTTCTATATAAGTGTTTGTGTCAAAATAATCTCGGAGAGCAATTCAAAAATTAGGAATTTCTAACTCCAAGGCCATAAGCGCATTAGTACCATAAACAAGGCTATAAGGGGTATTTCCTATGGATGAACGAACCTTAGTTCTATAAGCCCAAAGCATGTAAGATAGTTGTGTATGCTAGTCTTTATGATTATTGTGAATTGTTTTCTTAAGGATTTGTTCAAGAAGTTTATTAGTATTTTCAGCTTGTCCAGTGGATTGTGGATAATACGGTGTAGAGAAACAATGTTGAATATTAAATGTTGCAAGAAATTTTTGAACTTTTCTATTCTTAAATGGTGTTCCATTGTCTAAAAAAATTTCAAAAGGAAGTCCAAAGAAAGCAATTATGTATTCTAATATGAATCGACAAATTACTTCAGCAGTTGTTGAACAAAGAGGGTGCTATGCCCTTAATATTATTGTACATCAGGTTATGAATAGTCGGCTTGTGGCTATCTTAACTCTCTATTAAGTCATATTAGCATTAATATATTGTTATTTAGTTGTTTAGGTCAGCCTAAGTCTTTTATAGGTGTCTCTAAGTTGGCCTAGGTGATATCCTTGGCATAAATAGGTATATATAGGAGGTTGTGAGTCTTATTTTCATCATCAAGTGTGAAGTGTGTTCTCATTAGAGATATTTGGAGGTTTTCCCCCTCGAAGTGGCTTGTTATTCTCAGTTATTATCAAGTATTTGCAGCATATTTCATATCATATTCTTCTATTGTGCAAGTTATTTCATAACAAGTGGTATTAGAGCATGATCTTGGCACCATAGAGGCAAGGTTTTTCTCAATTTTGGAGGTGATTTTGGGAAGAGCATATCTTTCGAGATTTGCTTATAAGGCTGCAATCACAAGAAGACCCAATCCCCAACTTCAAAACTTCTTTCACTACGATGTTGGTTTGCCTGTTGTTTCATTCAATTTTGTGCCATGGCTAAATTCTCCTTGAGTCCTGAAAGTACTTGTTGTTGATGAAGCAAGTGGTCTTCTACTGCCTGAACTCTTGGGGACACCTTAATTGATGATGTGATGGAAGGAGGATGATATCCATAAAGTGCCAAAAATGGAGACATTTTTGATGAGCTATGAAAAGAAGTGTTATACCACCATTTTGCAAGTGGTAGCCAATCTACCCATTGGAGACTGTTTCTCTGAAGTGAAACAACGTAGATATCCTTCCAAACACTTATTAACAACCTCTGTTTGCCCATCTGATTGAGGGTGGTATGAAGATCTAAGAGCCAATTGAGTACCCAAACATGAGAATAAATCTTTCCAAAAGTGACTAGTGAAGATAGGATCACAATCACTAACAATAACTTTAGGTGTACCATGTAGCTTTTGGATATTCTCCAAAAAAGCTTTAGCCACTGCACTTGCTGTAAAAGGATGTGTTAATGCAATGAAATGTGCATATTTAGTGAGTGGATCAACCACCACCATGATGACATTATGACCTTTAGATTTGGGAAGCCCTGTGATGAAGTCCATGGATATCTCTTCCCAACACTGGCTAGGAATAGATAAGGGTTGCAAGATACCCGGTGTCTTAATTGTCTCCCCTTTATGCCTTTGACACACCAAACATTCAGTGACAAATTTTTTAATATCACCCTTTAGCCCTTCCCAAAAGAAATCTTGCTTGACTCGATGATATGTCTTCAAAAATCCTGAATGACCACCCACTGGAGACTCATGCAACTCTGTGAGAATCTTGATTTTAAGGTTGGAATTCTTGCAAAGATACAAATGCTCTTTATACCAAAGAGTATCTCCCTTCCAACAAAACTTATCTAAACTACTAGGATCACTTTTTAATTATTCGATGAGATTACTTGTCGCAACATCATTTTTCCACTCGCTTTGGCTTTCCACCCAATTTGCTTGTAATATTGTTAGGGCACACAATAAGGCTTCATCTTTCTCATCCCTGACAGCATTCGACAATATTTTCTTTCCCTTTCTTATATACAATCTCAAAGTCATATCCTAACATCTTAGTGACCCATTTTTGTTGCTCTTCAGAAGATAGTTGTTGTTCCAAAAAATATTTTAGGCTATCATGATCTGTCTTAACCTTGAAATGTCTACCCAATAGATAAGGCTGCCATTGTTTCACTGCATGGAGTATTGCTAACATTTCCTTCTCATAAATAGGTTTTAGTAGATTTTTACCTTTTAATTGATGACTCTCAAAAGTAATTGGTTGACCTTCTTGCATGAGCACTACTCCTATCCCATTTCTAGAAGCATCACATTCCACAATGAATTCCTTGGTGAAGTTAGGAGTGGCAAGTATTGGAGTTGTACACATAGCCTCCTTCAATCTTTCAAATGCTGTATTGGCAGACTTGTTCCAATGAAAAGAATCCTTCTTCAATAGAGTGGTGAGAGGTGCTGCTATACTACCATAATTCTTCACAAATATTCTATAGTACCCTGATAATCCCAAGAATCCTCTCAGTTTCTTAATGGTTTTTGGAATAGGCCATTCCATGATAGCCTTAATTTTGTTAGGGTCCACCTTTACTCCTTCATGTGAAACTATGTGTCCCAAATACTCCACCTCTATAAGACCAAAAGCACACTTGGATGGCTTAGCATAGAGTTTATGATCTTCAAGTATTTGTAATGCTTGGTCCACATGTTGCAAATGTTCTTCCCAAGTCTTGCTGTAAATCAATATATCATCAAAGAATACTAACACAAAATTTCTCAAGAACTTCTTAAAAATGGAATTCATCAAACTTTGGAATGTAGATGGTGCATTGGTAAGACCAAATGGCATCACCAAAAATTCATAATGACCCTCATGAGTCTGAAATGTTGTCTTACAAATATCCTCCTCCTTAATCCGAATTTGGTGATAACGAGATCTAAGATCTAACTTGGTAAAAAACATAGCTCCATTTAGTTCATCTAGCAAATCATCAATGACTGGAATTGGAAACTTATCTTTAATGGTGTACATGTTGAGCACTCTATAATTTGGACACATGCACCAAGTATCATCCTTCTTACGTACCATCACCACTGGCAAGGAGTAAGCACTTTGGCTACGCCTGATGATTCCTGCCTCTAGCATCTCTTCAACATTTTTTTCTATCTCACTCTTTTGTATGTGTGGATACCTGTAAGGCCTAATGTTCGGTGGTTGGCTCCCTGGGACTAACTGTATGGCATGATCATGATCCCTCTTAGGAGGAAGTCCTTTAGGCATATCTCCAAGAACAACTGAGTGATGATCAATTATATCTTGCAAAATCTGGATGAGTAGGAGTAATAGATTGAGAGACTTCTAATGAACATAGTTGGGCCACAAATCCATCCACTTCTTTCTTAAGAAACTTTTGCATTTGATGAGAGCTTACCATTTGTGGAGATTTTTCCTTCAACCCCCTTAGCTCTACTAGCCTTCCTTCTGATTGAAATCTCATGAATAGTTCTTGGAAGTTCATCTCAATTGTTCCTAATGTAGTAAGCCATTGTACTCCCAAAACAATATCTGCTGCACCCATGGATATCGCATACATTGGGGTATCAAGTTGATAATATCCCATGGATAATTTAATGCTATGACACTTCCCTGAACAACTAACTATACCACCATCTACAATTAAAACTTGAAACTCTAGAGCTGGATATATGAAACAATTTAGACGAGTAGCTAGCTTTTTGTTGATGAAATTATGAGTACTACCTGAGTCTATCAACACTGTTACCTTCTGCTTCTTTAGGAACCCCACCACCTTGAGAGTTTGTGGAGCACTAAAACCTAAGAGTGCATGACAAGAAATGATTGGTTGAGAATCATGTAGGTGGTCATTTAGGATTTTTGAAGACATATCATCGAGTCAAGCAAGATTTCTTTTGGGAAGGGCTAAAGGGTGATGTTCTAAAATTTGTGGTTGAATGTTTGGTGTGTCAAAGGCATAAAGGGGAGACAATTAAGACACCAGGTCTCTTGCAACCCTTATCTATTCCTAGCCAGTGTTGGGAAGAGATATCCATGGAATTCATCACAGGGCTTCCCAAATCTAAAGGTCATAATGTCATCATGGTGGTAGTTGATCAGCTCACTAAATATGCACATTTCATTGCATTAGCACATCCTTTTATAGCAAGTGCAGTGGCTTAAGATTTTTTGGAGAATATCCAAAAGCTACATGGTACACCTAAAGTTATTATTAGTGATCGTGATCCTATCTTCACTAGTCACTTTTGGAAAGATTTATTCTCATGTTTGGGTACTCAATTGGCTCTTAGCTCTTCATACCACTCTCAATCAGATGGGCAAATAGAGGTTGTTAATAAGTGTTTGGAAGGATATCTACATTGTTTCACTTTAGAGAAACAGTCCTAGTGGGTAGATTGGCTACCACTTGTGGAATGGTGGTATAACACTTCTTTTCATAGCTCATCAAAAATGTCTCCATCTTTGGCACTTTATGGATATCATCCTCCTTCCATCATATCAATTAAGGTGTCCCCAAGAGTTCAGGCAGTAGAAGACCACTTGCTTCATCAACAACAAGTACTTTTAGGACTCAAGGAGAATTTAGCCATGGCACAAAATTGAATGAAACAACAGGCAGAACAACATCGTAGTGAAAGAAGTTTTGAAGTTGGGGATTGGGTCTTCTTGCAATTGCAGCCTTATAAGTAAATCTCACTAAAGCAGCAAAGAAAGAATAATAAGTTGTCTCCAAAGTATTATGGTCCATACCAAATCATGCAGAAGATCAGTAGTGTTGCCTACAAGCTTGAGTTGCCACCAACAACAAAGATACATCCAGTTTTTCATGTTTCCTATTTGAAGAAGGTAATTGGGCATAATATTCCCACTCAAACAACACTTCCCGAGTTGGATGAAGAAGGAGAATCATTTTGGAACCAGAGTGCATTCATCAAACATGCACAAAGAAGTTGAGGAATAGAACTATCACTGAGTATCTCATCCAATGGAAGAAGTTACCAGTTGAAGATGCCACATGGGAAGACGAGGAGTTCATTCAAAAGTTTCCAAACTTGATTAGCATTGAGGACAATGCTTCTTTGAAGAAGGGGGGCATGCTACACCCTTAATATTATTGTACATCGGGTTATGAATAGTCGGCTTGTGGCTATCTTAACTCTCTATTAAGTCATATTATCAATAATATATTGTTATTTAGTTGTTTAGGTTGGCCTAAGTCTTATATAGGTGTCTCTAAGTCGGCCTAGGTGATATCCTTGGCATAAATAGGTATATATAGGAGGTTGTGAGTCTTATTTTCATCATCAAGTGTGAAGTGTGTTCTCATTAGAGATATTTGGAGGTTTTCCCCCTCGAAGTGGCTTGTTATTCTCAGTTATTATCAAGTATTTGCAGCATATTTCATATCATATTCTTCTATTGTGAAAGTTATTTTATAAAAGAGGGATAACTTCTATCCATTTTGTGCTATAGTCAGTTGCAGTTATGATAAATGTATGTCCAACAAAAGGAGGTGAAATTTTTCCAATAAGATCTAACCCCCATACTGAAAATGGCCAAATAGGAACATTGGCATAGAGCTCAACAGTAGGAGCGTGAATTAAATTGCTATGTTCTTGAAATTTGTGACATCATTTAACATAGGAAAAATAATCCTTTTCCATATGTCTCCAATAATAACCCATATGAATAAATTTTTACACTAATGAATGACCTCCAAAATGACCTCCATAGGCACCAACATGAGCTTGTTTGAGCACTAAAGGGATTTTATAATCTTTAAGAAAACGTAATAGGAGACCATTGAAAGATTTTCTATACAACACATCAGCAAGAATCACATATTTAGTTGCAAGTTTACATAAGCGTTTTCTAGTATTTATTGTGATAGGTGTGGGAATGGTACCATTTTTTAAGTAGTTGTATATTGTATCATACCATTCACATGAAGTTGCTTGAGTTATTACCAAAATTTCTTCTAATGGAAAATATATTGTACATGTTTTGCACACACGCCCCACCTTAGGCAGGGACCCCCTCTTTTTGCTCCTGACAGGCTACTTCGCTCCTGTCTTGTTTTGTGTGCCCCATTTTCCAAGCCCAAATTGGTCATGTGCCTTCAAACGATCAAATCTCCCTAACCAAATTCACCTACTTGGGGTATTCAAATCCAAGGAGAAACAAAGTCCCCCATCCCTTTTCTGACTTTTGTCTTGTTCCTGCTGACTTGGTCCCTAATCACTCAATCTGCTTTCTACTTTTTTTACTTTGGGGACAAGTTTCTTGTGGATTTGGGATGTTTTTGTGTTGCCTAAGTGAACTACCAAGGTTTCGTCAATGTCTCATTAAGTTTCGGTGGTTTCAAAACTTTTCTTCCAGAACTCCATCCCTCTTTGGCTATTTTGAAACATCCGTGGACCCTCGATGGTTTGCTTTCTACATTTTTGACTTTGGGGAAAAATTTCTAGTGGATTTGGGATGTTTTTGTGGTGCCTAAGTGAAATGCCAGGATTTCATCAATGTTTCATTAAGTTTCAGTGGTTTTAGAACTTTCTTTCTAGAACTCCCTCCCTCTTTGGTTATTTTGAACATCCGCCGGCCCCTGGCAACCCAGTCTCTAGAACCCAGCCCCTTTGTGGCCATTTTTGGGACTCCATCCCTCCATGGCCGTTTTGAACATCCATGGAGCCCTGATAACCTAGCCTCCAGAATCTGGCCCCTTTGTGGCCATTTTGAACATCTGTGGACCCCCAGTGACCCGACCTCTAGAACCTAGCCCCTATGTGGTCGTTTTCAAACATCTGTGGAGCCCAAAAACCTGGCCTTCAAAACCCGGCCCCTCCATGGCCATTTCTAGGACTTCGTCCCTTCGTAGCCATTTTGAACATCCATCGGCCCCCGGTGACCCGGCCTCCGGAACCCAACCCCTTTGTGGCTGTTTCCGGGACTTCGTCCCTCCATGGCCGTTTATGGGACTCTACCCCTCCGTCGTCATCCAAGACTTTCCTTTCGGGCTACAGTGTTCCCATTGCCTTTTCAAAAGGGCGGTAATCCTCCAACTTTCCCCTTCCAAGCTTCTAATTTTTTTAAATGAGTCCAGTCTTATGGAAGTTTTTTTGGGCACTCTTCCTTCCCCTTTTCCCATGTGCTATAATTGAAAAATCTTCGTTTTGCTAGGTTTCGTGAGGTTCGAGAACTTCCCTACCAGTTTGCTGTCCCTCGTTCACTGCTCGCTCCCTTGGGCCTGCATTAATGTTTATGGTCCAAATGAACTCCAAATATGAATATTATAATCTTTTGATGATGCATGGATGGATCTAACATGGATTTTGCAATATTTGACTAATGTTTTCCTTGATTTGTGTATGAATGCACTTATGACACTTCATGTATGTAGGATTCAAGAAGCCTACCATGGGTCCATTGAGGAGACCCATTGAGAAAGTTGAATAAGGAAATGTGCATAGCTCCTGTCACCATTCATTTCATGTTCACCCCTCCCCCTAGCACCCACCAACAGGTTCAACATTAGAAGAAGGCCTGTGCCAAGGAAGTTAATGACAAAAATACAAGGGGGTGGCCTTGAAGAGAGCATAAGGGAGTTGTCCGCCCGAATTAGGGGCAACCAATTCATTTATACCAATCGTCGACAAGCTCATTTGATCCAAGGAAGAACACTGAAAACACATCAAGTAAGGAGGCAACTTTCAAGCAGTTTCAACTACAATAAAAGGGCAATCAGCTAAATGACGAAATTGCTACAACACCTGAGCACTAGATGACAAAATAGGGAAAAGACAAAGATGTATTTTAAAATTTTTGGATAATGAGGGGTAGGTGAAACCTTAATGTAAATCAAATCCGGGCCACTCATTGTGAATTAATCCTAGCCATTTATTTGGGCTTTAGAAAACTATAAATAGGGGCTAGCCCCTCATTTTGAAAGGGGTTGGAGAGCTGTTGTAAGAGGAATTTATAGCAATAGAAGACAACATTGCATGATTTTATGGATGTTCTTTTTGATTTTTCTCATCTTGCATGCATGGTTCTACTTCCCTTTTTAGTTTAGTTGTAGATTCTTTAATGGAAGTGCTAATGGAAATTGTTGTTATAGTATTTGATGAACTTTCAGTCCACACTTTTAGCACTTGTTGATGACAAACTACTGTGTAAAGTTAGCCTGGGCTTCTTGATTTCAATGCTACAACTTCATTCAGTCGCATGTGCAATTTGAAAATCTACAATCCTTAGAAGATTGCACTGGTTTTGTGTAACTGTAGGTTCCTCTTGGCTAAGCAAAACCTAGTTTAGGGAGTTTTTCTACTATAGCAGCCTCCATGATCACTATTCATTCATAGTTTTAGATCCAGGAACCTTCTGTCTTCCCTACCTTTTTTTTTATAATAGTGACCTTAGACAAGGTTCATTGCACATTGTAGAGCTAAATCCAATGATAAAATGGAGTTCAAGACTGCTGTTTGAACCTACAACAAATGCGCAACAACTTCCCCATCTTAGGAACTCCATTTCAAGACCCAACTTCCCATGCTTTGTAACTCATCCGTAAGTCTGCCTTATGATTCCAACAAAATCACATACAATAACTAAGATATTCCAAGCATTGTCAAGACCTGACATAAGAGACGTTGGGATAGTGTTCTACAATTTGATTGTGGAAGATTGTCTTTCAAGAGAGGTGATGCACCTATGCATTACCTATGTTGAGAAGTGCATAAAAAACACATCAAAAAAACTAGCGCTAGAAGGAGGGCTAAAATGTTGGGAATACAAAGTTGAAGGTTGAAAGTGATTCATTTCATACCCTCCTCCTAACACCATCAACAAAACTGGCGCTAGAAGGAGGACTGACACATTGGGAATACAAAGTTGAAGGTTGGAAGTGATTCATTTCATGCCCTCCTCCTCCTAATGCCATCAACAGACCTAGCACTAGAATGAGGGCTGACACATTGGGAATACAAAGTTGAAGGTTGGAAGTGATTCATTTCATGCCCTCCTCCTAATGCCATCAATAGAACTGGTGCTAGAAGGAGGGCATGACATGTTGAGGCTACAAAGCTGAAAGTTGGCACTTTGAAAAGAGCACTTTCAAAGAAGAAATCAAAGATAAGGATATCTCTTTTAATGCTAAAAAATTAGAAAATTATGAAGGAAAAAGAAGTTGAGTCAAAATGGAGCAGCATGTATGGATTGACATCACTCAGCTACATGTAGATTTAAATAGAAGAGTGAAGAAGCCATTGCAGAAATTCATGTTGGTGAATAGATGTCGGATCCATTACACTCACAGGCATAATGAACTAGGATGTCTCACATTCTTGAGCAGAATCAAAAAAGTATTGTAGGGAGAAATTCCTTTTTGGAAAATATACCAGCCCTTGGCCCCAAAGACCCAGAGGAAGAGATGACAACCATGGTAGCCAAGGTGTTCAAGGAGCTGATCTAGGAACATTTGAGCAGCAAGGATGGACCAATATTGGAGGAAGTACTAATAGAAAGTTGGTGTAGATTTCACAATGCACCACATTCAAAATTTACATGTCCATCATGTGACAACACCATCACTCAAGTCAAGGGTTGTTCAAACAAGTTGGAGCAGTCAACTATCAAGGAGGATGAGTCATCCCATGAGGCCAAAGAGATGTCAACATCTGGAGGAGAGAACATCAAAGAGGAACCGAGGGATTCAAAACAAACTAGTGTGGGGACAACGAATGCTAAAGCTGAAAATGAAAAGGAAGAAGTTGATTTCAGTAAGATAGCAAAATGTTGTGATGAAAATTTAGTTGGAAGGGAGTTGGAAAGCCTTTCCTCTATTAGCAAAGAGAATTCCTCTAATCTAGAAGAGGATTCATTGGAAGTTGAAGATGAATCAACAAAGTCTACAACAGTGCATGCTAGGACAGCCAACAAAGATGTTGAAGAACAAGAAGAAGAAAAGGTTGACAACCTTGGAGCAGCAGAAAATGACGATGAAGGTATAAGTAAAATCAGATTAGAAGACCTCTCCTTCATCAATGACAGTGATCAAGAATCTGAAAATAAAAGTTTGGAGGAGTGGGAACAACCGCTCACCACGGCTTTCTACCATAAAGCTTCTTTTTCAAGTGATGATGAGGACCTAGTAGTGGAAAGATATGACCAACTCGTCTCTAGATTAGAAAAGGATTGGTTAGAACTAAGATGTCAAGTGGAATTGGAGGTGTTGTTGCTACCAAATTGGTGTAGACTTCATGATTCATCGCACTTAGATTTCACGTGCAGACTATGCAAAGAGGCTATCAAACAAGTTAGAGGAGAAGTGGAGCAGCCAAGTGCTCGACCTCCTCTACTTGCTGTTCGAATCAAAGTAGAAGACCAAGAGCCAAAGCCAAGTGACAACTTAGTCGAAGGTGGTCCTCAAGAGGATGTTGGGGAAGCAATAGAAGAAGGATGAAAACACAATCTCAAGCCTCCGAGTGATGAAGTAGATCAAGTGGGAATGTTGTCCACTAGTCATCAAGAAGTTCTTCCTCTTGAAGAGCAGTTGTGCACCATGGATGATAGGATTTTTGGCGAGTCTTTGGAAGGAGATTGCATAGTGAATTTTTGTCCCCTTGATGAGGTTTCATCAATTGATGACTTCTTTCCATTGATAATTGTACTACGGAGGTATGCTCATGTAGAGGAAGAGCACATCCCAAAAGATGGTAGTGATGAAGGCATACCACTTGCCCCTCTTGTTGATGAAATACTAGAGCCTCCAGAGTGGGAGAGGGGTTCCTTCTCTATCTACAGCAATGGTGACCAAGAAGAAATGAATGAACACCATGAGGAAATGCATGAACAATAAAGGGAAGAAGACAAAGGTGGGGGTGTTTTGATGGCTTCCAACAAGTATAATAGAATTGACCAACTACAAGACACAACTAAAAGTCCTTCCACCATGACCATTGTTGATTCTACTTCATATTTAGGGAGTTTTAATAGGACAGATGTGTGCATGTAATTATCCCATGACATTGAACACCACATAAATAAGGACAACACTTGGGAAGCAAGGTGGGACAACATACTACCGTTTGAGGATAGCAATCAAGTGGACACGAGGTTTGCAGAAGATCAACAAGATGAGGTGTACTTCCTTGAAGAATAGCTGATAGGGGTTTTCGATCCCACATGAAGATTGGAAAGGGTGTTTTCTTCCCCGTTCTCCTAACCTTATGCATGCTTGATGCATGAAATGTTGCATCATCTGGTGCCTCCACCTGAGGCATCCAATGCACTTGTCGATGATATTGTGCTTGCTCTTGATTGTCCAATGCTGCCACCTCCATGTGATGACATCCAGGTTCTATCCTTCCTTGCCCCTATTATTTCTCATAACTGCACTTATTATTTTGATTATGGGAGTGTAGGAAGGAAAAATTGCTTATGGATTAACCATGGGTTCAGCAAGCCTCCTCAATTACTAATTTTTCATGATGACGTGATTGAACTTGAGTGCTGCAATGTTGAATTTATTTTTTCAGAATATAAAGATAAATTTGCATGGTTAAGAATGATAACGATCACCCGTTTGCTTGTGCATGTATTGCGAAATCCAATGAACGTTAATGTTAGGTCGCCTTGCTTGAACATAGTGCTTTGTAAATATCTTTGTACATAGCCCATTTTGAGTAGTATAGGTTTCCTATAAATACTCCACTTTCTTCATTTCGTTAGGTTAGTTGGTTTGATGTAGGTTGCTTGCTTTGTAGGTTGTTTGCTTTTTGTTTTCTTTCACTTTGTTGTTGCTTTGCTCAGGGTCCCTCTATTTTTAGCTGGGCACATCTTTGTGCACAACAACCGTACTTATCGCCTGGGGTTGTTCTACGTATTTCTTTGTCAAACTCTAATCAAGTCTTCAAAGTGGGTGGTGAAGGTCTTCTATTAGTGTCAAGTGATCTGGGTGTTTGATTCAAAGAGGATAAGTTGTTGGTTTAGTCTGCATCTGACATATTCTAAAATCTTACAGCTCTTACACATCTTAAGAATCCAACAATCACTATAGGGCCTTTTGTCAAGTCTAGTTAAGTGAAAAATCTAAAATTCTACTCCAGCACCACTATTATTCTTAGCCCTGAGCGTGAGCTTCAATGCTTGCGGGTTGAAATAAAAGAGCTGAAAAGAGAAAAGAAAGAAAGAAAGAAAACATTGAAAATTAAAATAAAGAGAAAATTCAAAATTTTCAAGGGAATCTGAGCAACTCTACCGGGGCTATGGATGCCCGACCAACAGTAGAGCAATGTTTAGGAGAATCACAGGGACAACCTCTTCTGGGCTATGGACGCCTGACTAGTAGTGAGGCAATGTCCTGGATGCTTTCAGAGTTAAAATAAATTATGTAGCTTAACTTGACAGAGCTTGGGTTCCTATAGCAATTGAAGGATGGGAATTAATGCAAATGCACACACTTGAATTTTCAGCATACTGAAGGTTGCATTAACTATTGGTTTTGATCCTTTGGTTGGCCATCTAGTTTGTTTTCCCTAGCGTGAAGGTTAGAACCAAAGATTCTAGGTTCATGATTCCAGTTTTTCATCAAATGGAGCATTTCCCCAGCGAGTCGCCATTTGTTGTGTATGTTTTGCACACACGCCCTGCCCCCCTCTTTTCACTCCTGACAGGCTGCTTTGCTCCTGTCTTGTTTTGCATGCCCCATTTTCCAAGCCCAAATTGGTCATGTTCCTTCAAATGATCAAATCCACTTGACCAAATTCACCTACTTGGGGTATTCAAATCTGGGGAGAAACAAAATCCCCCATCTCTTTTCTACCTTTTTTCTTGTTCTGCTGACTTGGTCCCTGATCGCTTAGTCCGCTTTCTAAATTTTTGACTTTGGGGACAAGTTTCTTGTGGATTTGGGATTTTTTTGTGGTACCTAAGTGAACTTCCAAGGTTTTGTCAATGTCTCGTTAAGTTTCGGTGGTTTCAGAACTTTCCTTCTAGAACTTTGTCCCTCTTTGGTTGTTTTGAAACATTTTTGGACCCACGATGGTCTGCTTTTCACATTTTTGACTTTGAGGACAAATTTCTAGTGGATTTGGGATGTTTTTGTGGTGCCTAAGTGAATTTTCAGGGTTTCTTCAATGTTTCGTTAAGTTTCGGTGGTTTCATAATTTTGTCCCTCTTTGGTTGTTTTGAACATTCATCGGCCCCCAGTGACCCAGTCTCTGGAACCTGACCCCTCTGTGGCTGTTTCTGGGACTTCGTCCTTCCATGGCCATTTTGAACATCCGTGGAGCCCCGATGACTTGACCTCTAGAACCCGGCCCCTCCGTGGCCATTTCTAAGACTCCATCCCTCCATGGTTGTTTTGAACATCTATGGACCCCCTATGACCCGACCTTTGGAACCCAGCCCCTCCATGGCTATTTATGGGACTCCATCCCTCTGTGACCATTTTGAACATCCATGGAGCCTTGATGACCTGGCCTCTAGAACCTAGCCCCTCTGTGGCCATTTCTGAGACTCTATCCCTCTGTGGCCATTTTGAACATCCATCGGCCCCTAGAGACCTGGCCTTTGGAACCTGGCCTCTGAAACCTGGACCCTCCGTGGCCATTTCAAGGACTTCATCCCTCTGTGGCCATTTCTGAGACTCCACCCCTCTATTTCCATCCGAGACTTTCCTTCCAGGCCGTTGTGTGCTCATTTCCTTTTTAAAAGGGTGATGGCCCTCCAGCTTTCCTCTTCCAAGCTTCCAGTTTTTTTAAATGAGACCAATCTTAAGGAAGTTTTTCTGGGAACTCTTCCTTCCCCTTTTCCCATGCACTATAATTGAAAAATCTTGGTTTTGCTAAGTTTTGTGAGGTCTGAGAACTTCCCTTCTGGTTTGCTATCCCCCATTCATTGCTCGCCCCCTTGGGCCCGCATTAATGTTTATGGTCCAAATGAACTCCAAATATGAATATTATGATATTTTGATGATGCATGGATGGATCTAACAAGGATTTTGCAAGATTTGACTAATGTTTTCCTTGATTTGTGTATGAAAGCACTTATGACACTTCATGTATGCAAGATTCAAGAAGCCTACCATGGGTCCATCGAGAAGACCCATTGAGAAAGTTGAAAAAGGAAATGCACATAGCCCCTGTCACCATTCATTTCATGTTTTCTCCTCCCCCTAGCACCCACCAATACGGTCATCATTAGAGGAAGGCCTATGCCAAAGAAGTCAATGACAAAAATGCAAGGGGGTGGTCTTGAAGAGAGCATAAGGGAGTTGTCCACCCGAATTAGGAGCAACCAATCCATTGATACCAATCATCGACTGGTTCGTTTGATCCAAGGAAGAACACTGCAAACACATCAAGTAAGGAGGCAGCTTTCAAGCAGTTTCAGTTACAATAAAAGGGCAATCAGCTAAATGAAAAAAATATTACAACACCTGAGCACTAGATGACAAAATAGGGAAAAGAAAAATATGTATTTTAAAATTGTTGGACAATGGGGGGTAGGTGAAACCCTAATGTAAATCAAATGTAGGCCACTCATTGTAAATTAATCCTGGCCATTCATTTGGGCTTTGGAAAACTATAAATAGGGGCTTGCCCCTCATTTGAAAGGGGTTGGAGAGCTGTTGTAAAAGGAATTTAAAGCAATAGAAGACAACATTGCATGATTTTATGGATGTTCTCTTTGATTTTGCTCATCTTGCATGCATGGTTCTACTTCCCTTTTTAGTTTAGTTGTAGATTCTTGAATAGAAGTGATAATGGAAATTGTTGTTATGGTATTTGATGAACTTTCAGTCCATACTTTTAGCACTTTTTGATGATAAACTGCTATGTAAAGTTAGCCTGGGCTTCTTGATTTCAATGTTGCAACTTAGTTTAATTGCATGTGCATGATGTGCATGTGCAATCTAAAAATCTACAGTCCTTAGAAGATTGCACTGGTTTTGCGTAACTATAGGTTCCTCTTGGCCAAAAAAAACCTAGCTTAGGGAGTTTGTCTATTGTAGCATCCTCCATGATCACTGTTCATTCATAGTTTTAGATCCAAGAACCTTCTCTCTTCCCTACCTTTTTTTTTTTTTTTTTTATAATAGTGACCTTAGGCAAGGTTCATTGCACATTGTAGAGCTAAATCCAATGATACAATTGAGTTCAAGACTACTGTTTGAACCTACAGCAAACACACAACAACTTCCCCATCTTAGGCACTCCATTTTAAGACACAAATTCCCATGCTTTGTAACTCATCTATAAGTCCACCTTGTGATTCCAGAAAAATCACATAAAACAACTGAGATGTTCCAAGCACTATCAAGACTTGACATTAGAGACCTTGGGATAGTGTTTTGCAATTTGATTGTGGAAGATTGTCTTTCAAGAGAGGTGATGCACCTATGCATTACCTGTGTTGAGAAGTGCATAAAAACACATCAATAGTATCGATGGAAGGTTTCATTATGGGGTGAATAATGAATGTGAAATCTATAGAAGGATTATGTGGGGATATGAGAGAAGCTTCACTCACCATTACATCTACGTGTTGATTATCTTTGTGTGGGATGTTATCAATGGTGAATGAATAAATTTTTTCTAATAATTTAATTATGAGATCCTTGTATCTTGATAATTTGTCATGTTTAGTTTGATATGAACCATTGATTTGTTTTATGATGAATTGTGAATTGCCAAAGATCTTAATATGTTTAGCATGAAGAGATAGAGCAGCTTGTAAACCTATAATCAATGCCTCATAATCAGTTGTATTATTTATGCATAGGAAATTTAAATGGTAGCATAAAGGAATAGGTTTTTCCGTTGAGTGGATTTAGGACCACTCTAGCACCAAAACCTATTCAACACTTAGATCCATCAAAAAATAATTCACATGGTTTTATATCAACAGTTAAGACATGATCATCAGGAAAGGAATCATGAGTAGGAAAAGCAAAGGGAGAAGGAGCATCAGCTAAGTGATCGGTTAAGGCTTGACCTTTGATTTCTTTTTGTGAAAAAAATTTAAGATCAAACTCAGTTAACAAGGTCACCCACTTAGCTAAGCGCCCTGAAAGATCGGTTTTGTTGAAAAGATATCTAAGAGGATCAAATTTTGTGACAACTTGTACTTCAACATTTAGTAAATAATGTCATAACTTACTAGTAGCAAATATAAGAGCCAAACATTATTTTTCAATTGGTGAATATTGTGTTTCATAATCAATTAAGGTACGACTAATGTAGTAAACAAGGTGTTCTTTACCATGATTGTCGTTTTGAGCCAACAATGCTACAAGAGCATGGGAAAATGTGGTGATGTACAAGATAAATGGTCAATGTGGTACAATAGGTTGTAAAATAGGTGGAGTGGCTAAATATTCCTTTATACTCTCAAAAGCCTAAATTTACAATCCTCATCCCAATCAAAAGGGACACCCTTTTTAAGGAGATGCGTGAAAGGTATTGTGTGATCGACTAAAGATGCAATGAAATGAAAAATAGCTTGAATTCAACCTTGTAACTTATGCAACTGAGAAATATTCTGAGGAGGTGGCATGTTAATAATGGCAACAATTTTCTTTGTGTCCACTTCATTTCCTCTATGAGATATGACAAACCCAAGAAGTTTACCACTATCTATGCCAAAGACACATTTTTTTGGATTTAATCGCATGTTCTATTGTCTTATGCGTTCAAAGATTTTATGAAGGACATTCACATCAAGTCTTATCGTGTTAATGATTTAGAGAGGATATCATCGACATAGTCTTCTAAAATTTTGTGAATATAATCATGAAGGATTAATGTCATTGCATGTTGATAAGTTGCACTAGCATTCTTTAAACTCATCACAATCCAACAAAATGTACCCCAGATAGTTGTAAAGGTGGTTTTGTAATGATCTTGAGGATTAATAAGGATTTGATTATAACCAGGAAATATGTCCATGAATGAAGAAAAAGCATGTCCACCAGTTGAATCCACAATCATGTCTATATTAGGAAGCAGAAAATCATCTTTTAAGTAGGCTTTATTCAAGTCTTGAAAATCTGTGCATATCCTAATACTATTATCGGGTTTTGCAACTGTGACAATGTTTGAGATCCAAGGAGAATAATCAATAGGTTTAATAAAGCCTGTATCAAGAAGTTTCTCTAGTTCCTCTTTAACATGCAAGGCTACGTTAGGGTGCATTTTACGAATCTTTTGATGTACGGGTATAGCATTTGCAGCAAGGAAAATGTTATGCATCACAATTTTTGGGTCAATTCCTGGCATATTAGAATATTTCCAAGCAAAAATTTTAGGAAAATCATGAAGTAAAGTGGTTATATCTTCTTATTCTTCATCATCAAGGCACTTCCCAATTTTAATAATTTTATCTTTATTATGAATTTCCATAAGCACATAGATTGTATATCCTAAAGGGAGTGCATTTGATTTAGAACTTTCATATTCAGAGAAGTTTTCAGTGATATCAGGGTATGTGCAGGATCATGATGGGCCAAAAAGTGGCAATATGATGGGTATGTGTAGGGTATGTGGCTGACGACTTTTTTTTTACCCAAAATTGATGAAACGAAAGGGTTTTAAAGGATATTCTCAAATTTCCACCAATATAAATTATGCTTTACTTTGAATTTAATAAATAATTATTATTTTTCTATTTAAATTATGACTAAAGTCTTGATTGATAGGTTGATTGAAAAACATCTAGCTTTTAAACAAGATCACATTTTTTTGAATCAAACATGTCACATTCTATGCTTTATACTATAGGACTAAAAAAAAATGAATTTCATGAAGTTTTTAAGGTGGTCGACATACAGTTTTTATATTTTTAAAATTTGTAATAAAAAATCATAATTAATTATTTAATTGGAAACAAATTACAAAAAAATATGCATCACATCGAGAGATGAGTCTTCTACTTATATCTTAAATCTTATAAAAAAATATTATCATTTTATTGTGGTTAGGGTGGTCAGACAGACACCCAGTTCTTATTTTTTCCCTGAAATTTAAGTGCTATTGCATTGAAATTTCGAATTTTCACCAAATAAATTTAAAAAAAATAAATAAACCTAGTAGTTTAGACACTACATTCAAATTTCTACAGATTCTATTCTTACATATTTTTGAAATAATATAGATAACTTATTCAAATTTTTACGTCAAGTTGCCTAACTCTAATTTTTCTAAATTTTTTGACGCTTAAGGGCCTATTTTTTCCATGATGATCCTGCACATACCCATCACTTTCTTCTTGCTAGGTAATGTTTAAAGAATGGGAAATGTGTCTCATGTAAGTACATGAGGATGGGGTGTCGTAAACACCAAACAATTGTTTCAAAACCTCATCACTATCGACATACATGAATGAAAGGGGTAAGGTTATATCCAACAAATCGAGATGTTTAATTATTAGTTTGTGTTGCAGGTGACATCTTATAACGTTAATGTTTAAAGATGGTCGTTGAGTAGCATTAGTCAGTTTAGAAAAAGAATATCCCAATCCATTTTTTGTTTCTTGCATATTAGGTTCAATAGGGACACGAATACCTTGTTCATGTTTTCCACACTCGTTTCTAGTATAGCCTAATTGTTTTAAAATTTTATAACCTTTCTCGTAAATTCATTCAATTTCATGTGGGGTAAGTGGGGATTGATAATCTATCTCATCAAAATTTGTTGTGTATGTTGCATTTTCATCCATATTGTAAGAGATAGATGTTTGAGATGATTGTTTAGAATTTTGAGTGGACATAATTGTTGGTTGTTCATGTTTCTCATATTTCTTTTGTGTAAGTATGTATTCACCCATAAATGAGGGTGTGAATTCTAAGGATCCACAATTATGTATCATTGTGTTTAATTTTAAGAGGGTCAATGCTGGAAGTGGGAATCAATGTTTTCAAAGGACTTGTAACCCCTTTTTCAAGGTGCAAGCAACTTTCTAGCTTTGGGTCTATTTCAATTTGATATATACAATTGTTATAAACATACTTCATGATATAGTGAAGGGTGGAAGGCACTGCATTCATCTCATGAATCCATGGTCAGCCTAAAAGGAGATTATATAAAAGATCATAAGGTATGACATGGATAGGAGTTTGTAGAGTAATCACCCCAACTGTAATAGGTAAAGTAATCATCCCAAGCAGTTTCTTTGTTGTATTATCAAATCCTTGAATAGAAATGAAATCGGGTATTATTTGTGATCTATCAACTTTTAAGAGATCAAGGAGACTCGCACTACACAAATTAAGGGCATAACCATTATATATGAGAGTGCGTTTGATACCTACGTGATGGAATTGAGCGATGATCTTAAAGGCATCATGTTGTTTTCGTAACTCCAAAGGAGGGAGCTCATGTTGATGAAAAGTAATATTGAGACTATGTTTTTGAATAAGAGTTGCCACATCATTCAGAGTGGTTCCAAGAGGAATTGTGAGTTGTTTTAAAGCGGTTTGAAGAATGGTGTTATAATTTGGTGAAGTTTGAAGTAAATCCCAAAGAGAAATTTTGGCAGGAGTATTCTATAATTATTCAACAAGATCATACTCCTTTGTAGGTGGTTATAAGGAGGAGCACTAGGTGGATTAGGTAAGGGAAATGATGGTGGAGTTGGTTGTGGTGGTTGTGGGTTATTTTTTGTGTTATATGTATGAGAAACAATATCATCACTAGGTTGCTACAATACATTAGTGTTCGGTGGGCGGAGGGTGTTGCATAGTTGATTAGAGGGATGAAGAAAATGTGAGGGTTGGTAAAGGATAAGTTTAGATTGAATTACATTAAAATACTTGATTTTAGAGGTTTCACAAAAAACCATAGCAAATGATTTGGATGAGATGAAGTCTTGAAGAGACTCGTCTAGCAAATGCAAATCATCACTACTAAAATATGTGAAGGGTAAATGATCGTCAACTGGTTTAGGATGTTCAAGAAAAGCATTAGAGGTATTAATGTTTGTTATATCAAGTTGGTTACCACGAACCTTAGTGGATGACTTATGTGAGATGAAGTCTTAGAGGGCTTCATTTAACAAATCAAAGTCATCACAATCAAAAGTTTTGAGGGGAAATTTATCATTAATGGTGTTAGGTTTCTCATTACAAGCATTAGAGGATGAAGTGAGTGAGAGGATTCCCTTAAGGGCTTCATATAACTTATCAAAATCATCACTATGAAGTGGCATGGATGAGATGTTTTGAACTTGAATCATGTGTTTAATTGGATCATTTGATGTATTGGGTGATTGGCTTTGGATATGTGCTAGAGTTTCCTCAATGTAAGATGATTGGAAAGGACTAAAAAATATGATATAGAAAATGGAACTTGTAAAAGTCTAAGACTATCCATAAATTCCATGAAAATAAATGAAATTTTATGCTAAGAAAACATAAAGAACAAAACTGAAACATAAATGTAATGACAAAAAATAGAAAGATGCAATGCAAGAAATTAAAATCTGGAAATGCTAATGCAAAAATACAGAGGGATTGATTCACCCTAGGTGGCGAATGAGTCCTAGGAGATGGTTTTTTTAATTTTTTTTAATTTTTTTGTGTTTTCTTTGTGTGAAATTTCAACTCTATACAATGCAAATATAGAATGCAAATGTAGAGATGTAAAATAATGCAATAAGATAAAGTAAAGAATGCTTTCACTAATGCAATGATTTGAAGAATTCTAAAACAATGAAAGAGCATGAAATGTAACATGCAATTATATGTAAATTAGAAGGTTATTATGCTCAAAAGTTAGGTTCACCAAAATGAAACAAAGATTTTTGGGACCCTATGGACTACTCTTGCACTTCTAGGGTTTTTCACCTAAAAGGAGAGAGATAGGGCCAAAAATGCTAATGTATCACTCAAATTAGGATGTATGCAATGTTGTTTAATGTAAATAGACTTAACTAAATACAATTGACTAATCTGAATAATTGAAAAATGAATGCAAAACTAAGATTTATGCTTTTTTTGAAAACACAGTGTTGTTTGAAAAAAGGTTAAAATAATGAACAAAAATGCAACTTTTAACCAAAGGACTAGAGAACAATCTGAAAAGCTGATGAAATATGAGCTTGGGTTGACTGGGTCTCATTCACCACCTTGGGCGAATCAGTCCCAGATCAAGACTTTTCTATGCAAAACCTATTTTCTGACAGATGGGGATCTAAAACTGCATCTGACTCAAATCTGCATCTTAGCGTGGACTCATTCTACATGCATGGTGAATCAGTCCCCTTTTTGATTTCTATAATCCCAAATCTCAGATCTGTACCTTAACACCTGCACAATTTTTTTGATGAAAACCTGACTCTGGATCTTAGAAAAATCCTATAAAACAACTTTAAAAAGTTGGTCTAATGGGGGTTTTCCTTAGTCAAACCCCTCGATAGGTAATTAAACCTTGAATAGAGAAAAATATGCATAAAACCTAGTCTTAGATGTGTTAAAGACTAGGAAAAGATGAAATGTAATAAGGGTCCTATTCTATAGCTTTAGAACAAGACATACAAGAGTGATTGGAATGATGCAATATCTCAACCCTAGAAACCTTACAACACATGAAACATAGGAATAAAATGACATGGAAATGTTAAACAAATACAATGCAAACCTTAATATGAAGATAGAGTGAAAATGGAAGATGGAATCAATAAGAAACCAAGTCCTTAGGCATGATTTGGTGGCTAGTTGCACCTCTTCACCCTAGATTTCTTCATGATTTACCATAGGGATCCATCATCAACTTTTTGCAATGTTGGATCTTGACAAGAAAAGTGGGCTTCAAAACCTATAAAAACCCTAGTTTTCTGCCCTAAAACTTCAACTTTTGCTAATGAAACTTGTTGTAGAAGACTTTTCTCTTGAGAGATGATAAAAAGATCATAAAAGATGATAGATAGATGTGTAAAATGACTTTAAATGTGTATTTATAAGCAATAACACCTTATTTTCCCTTTAATTAGACCTAAGAGGCTGACATTCACTAGAAATAAAAGTTAAATTGATTAAATTCTTGTTTAATTTTGAATTTTCCCTCAAAGGGGACTCATTTTCCACCCTTGGAAAATGGGTCTCACCAAAGGGGACTCATTCAACCAAAGTGGTGAATGGGTCCCACTACTACTGTTTGAAGGTGATTTGTCAGGGTATGATGTCATTAAATGGTATGACATCAAAATTAATAGGTATAAGGGGCCTATAAATGTTGTTTTGAAGGATAGATGATGTGAGGGGAGTCAAAAGTTGGTCCAATTATGCGTGAAATTGCCTCTTTTCTCAAGAGGGTCCAATTTTCTATGGCACAAGTTAAAATTAGTCAAAACATACAAGGGGGCATAAAGTGTCAACATTTTGGAAGCTTCTATAGGATGTTTTCTTGTTAAATGTTATGAGGTGGTTCTCTTAAGAATCCATTAGGTAAAGGAGTCATGGTTCCAACATTAAATTAAAATTATTGCCTCAAAATGAAACTAAATAAAACTTTAAAAAATGTACTTAGAGGGAAAAAAATAGATAATACATTCCCCCTAATGAGAATCTAGAGGGTGCAACAATACAGTTTCTTGGAAAAATAGCAACAACTAAACTAATATGTACATGTGATTTATTACAATTTTACCTAAAAAGTAAGGCTTGATGTGTATCCTATTTATTGGAATTACAAGAATCTATCTATTAATATTGAAGAGTTGGAATTCATTATCTTTCTTGCAACTAGTGATGATATATGGAACACTCCAAATGGCATTGAATTTGGTGTGTCTTCTAGCCTGCACTCTATCCTCATCCTACTTCAAAACCAAATCCCCCTCTTGGAACACTCTACTAGTTACCTTCTTATCAAATGTATTATTTATTTGTGCTTGACGATCTTTAATATTTTACATTGCTTGGTCTCTTATCTCAGGTCCAACTCTATTGAATTAGCTAACCTCATCATCATGATATCATTTTTTAGCATTTCTAGCTGATGGGATAGCTCAAGAGAGGGAATCTCTAGTAATAGTGGAAATATTTATTCTTTTATAAATCATCATGAATGGATAACTACCAACAATTCTCTTTGGCATGATTCTATTAGCCCAAAGGGTTTTCTTAATTTTAGTGTTCTAAGCCCTTTGGTTGTTTTCTATTATCCTTTTGATGATTTGAATGAGGTTCTTATCATTAGAAAACCAAACCAATACATTGAGGGTAGTAATTTGATGACGTCTCAAAGAATAAACCTTTTTTTTACTACCCATTCATTAATTTGGGTCCCAACAAAGGCTCAAGCATTATCAGATATGATGGTGAAAGGGATGTTAAACCTAGTCACAATTCCATCTAGGAATTTTATAATTGAAGCCTTAGTAGCCTCCTTTAGTTCTACTACCTTTGTTGATTAGGTTAAATAGTATCTAGTTATTAAAAACCACACATGACTAGCACTAGATAATGGGTTTATTATACTAGTAGTGTAGAAAAATTTAACCCTTTAAAATTTCTCACTTGTTTCGGCCCTCCTAATTTAAAATTGGACTTAATAATGCCTTAATTTAGTGTTGTTAAATGTACTCTTTTATATTTACACAGTTATTTGGGCCCTCTTAATTAATTGAGCTTAATTATTCCTTAATTGGCTCTTTAATTCATTTCCAAGCCTAATTAATTATATTTTTTGAAGGGGACACCTGACAATAATTAATGCCTAAACATAATACTTTACTTTGAGAAATGTGTGTTCTAGGTTTATGGGCCTAGGATCCATTCACCCATGGGTGAATGGGTCCTCTTTAAACCTTTGGACCTAAATTTAAATTATGTTTTTGGCAGTATTTTAATTTTTTGAATCTATAATTTAATGTCAGCTTGTGATATTTGAATTTAAGGAAATTTATGATAAATACCTATATATACAAGATTATTTCACTAAGTTTCACCTAGAATTTCATGAATTTTTTTATCATATTCACAAGAGCATTTCAAGACAAATCAAGGGAATTCAAGAGAAGATATATCATAGATTTATTGCAACATGGAAGCTCCATTGTCCATGTCAATTTCTTCTTGGATCATGCATGTTTTTGGAGCTAGCATTGTGATGGAGGTTTCGTGATCAAGTAAATCATTCAAAGTATCATTTCAAGCAAGATTCAAGTGTCAAGGCCCACATCTAGTTGAACCATCTCAAGCAAGATTCAAGTGTTGAGTGGTAATCATTCCCTCTTTCATGTTTCATTACAATTCAAGGTTTAATTACCAAAATGGGGTTTGACCAAAGAAAACCCCCATTCACCCAAAAAAAACATTTTTTCTCTCTTATATGTGTGATTGTAGGCTTAGGTTAAAGAAGACTTGAAGACCTTTTAAAGAGAAATATTTACAAAGTCATCAAAGTTGTCATCAAATCAAAAAATCCCACCTACAGATCAGATTTCTGACTTTCCAAAACTAAACCCTTGACAAATTAGAAGCTTCAGATTTGCACCAAAGACTCCCAAAATATTTTTGCAACCATTGTAATTGGAAACATTCACCCAAGGGAAAATGAATCTTAGATCAAGGTAAGTGCGAGAAGATGTGGGCCAAAAAGGGGTCTTAAGTGACCACTTTTTTCTAAAATCAGGAAATGTTGACCTTGGATTTGAAATTGAGGATAGTTACACTGAAAATTTTTAGATGCAACAAAAACAAGAATTGTAGTGCTTCAAGTCTACTTTATAAACTACTATTTTTTTTTTAAATGGTAGAGATTAAGGGGTTCAAAAGAAGGAGCCATATAAATTGGTGCTACTTTTGTCAAGAAAACATAACATAGTGACTTTTGTGCCTCCCTCAAAAGGTTAAATTTTTTTGGTATTTTTAAAATCACTTTAGTGAGAAATTAGCTAATATCATGTAGCTTATGCTCTATTTTTCTAATAATTTTTTAATGAATATTTTAATTTTTACCAATTTTCAAAGTGGACATATCTTAAAAAATAGAATTTTGGCCGTGCTACCCCTATAAAAATTGAAAACTAATTGAAAATCATTTTTTTTTAATATATGTAGAATGGATTCTAGTTTCTAAAAATGTAATTTATTTGAAATTTCAATGAACAATTAATTTATAACAAAAAAATACCAAACACTGGTTTTTGCCAAAAAAAGGACACACAAACAAAAGAAATTAAAGATGAAAAGCTTAACATTGTCAAAATGTGAAAAAAATTACATTGTTAAATAGCTAAGAGAGAGCCTAATATTACTTGGGTGTTTTATTTGTTCAACCTTGAAACACATGCAAACCTAACAGTTAGCACAAATGTGATTATGTGAAATCTTGTAGAATATGCAAAAACATGTCTTTGGTCATTGGGAAGGCATTCCAAGCCTTCAAGTTGGTAATACCAAGAAAATACCAAGCTAAGGCTTAGGTATTAGAACTCAATGCAAGAAATAACACTAACACATTATAATGAGCTAATGTTATAAAAAACTCACATTATTTCATGGTTTTGACATATTTTTTGCATTTGTGCTCAAGAATTGCCCAAGCAAGACATAACATGAGTTTGTTATAATGTGCTTGCATTATGTCTTTCTTTGTGTTAAATGCTAGTCTATTAAATATATATGTATATATATGTATATATATGTGTATATATGTATGTGTATATATATATATGTATGTATGTATGTATGTATGTATGTATGTATGTATGTATGTATGTGTTGTCAATCAGATATGCACCCTTTGTTATATTTACAGAAATCAAACTATCTGCTAAAATATGGAAACCCTTTTCAAATGTGGGTGATCTATGTGAAAAGGGAATCTTCGAAGTGAGTTGGTTCTCCGAATGATGAATCCTATTCTAAGTGACTTTCAGGGAAAAGGAAGAAGGATAACTGAAATTAAAACCTATGACTTAAAATGACTTTTTTTTAGAATTTAATGGTGACTAAATAATGGCTCTGGTTTTTTTCCCACAAATATCTTTTAGAAAAACAACAATACTTCACAATCCCTGATGAACACTTAACACATAAATGATTTGCATGAAGATTCAAATTTAAATACAACATGCAACCTATATTTTTTTAACTTTCTACATCAAGAATTACAATCTTAGGACATAAAAAGGATTCTGTAACAAAAATCACAATATGACATCAAACTAAAACTGCAAATAGACACAAAATTGAGGACTAGGAATGCTACTTTATTCAACTAAGGAGTATGCCATAGTCTAAAATTGAGTACAACAAGTTTACAAGCTCTCAGAATGTCTATCAAAGCAAGAAACAATAAAACTCAACTTCCAAAAAAAACTAAGTTTTTCTCAAGATATATCTTAAAACCCTAATCCGAGCTCAAGAAGAAAGCTCAAGAAAAAGCATCAAAAATTGCCCAAAAATATAGTACAAAAGTGGAAAAGTCACACTTTTTGCATGTACATACTGAAAAGCTCCCAAAAATAGGTCTACTTTGCTTTAAAAGAAAAACAAACACCCTATCTCTTCACGAAGAAGCTTAAATCTGACCAAGAGAAAAGATCATTGACAAATCTACTAAAAATAGCAAAGAAATAAATTTTTTTATAAAATATTGCTTTATTCTTGCTTTAAAATGATTTATAGATTTAATACTCTCACAATTTGATTATTTTTGCAATTAAATATTTAGAAAAATCTTTTGTAAAACAATATAATCTTATCTCTCCAATACTATTTTATTTTTCTCAAAAAAAATCATAAAAATAATGCAATATCCT
Organism: Sequoia sempervirens; assembly: GCA_007258455.2. Lineage (NCBI taxonomy): Eukaryota > Viridiplantae > Streptophyta > Pinopsida > Cupressales > Cupressaceae > Sequoia > Sequoia sempervirens. Next base: position 345,142,550 of record VDFB02193867.1, on the reverse strand, counting down.
ATCAATATTTTAATCAATTGAAAAATAAAACCTAAATGATAAAAGCTTTACCTAAGGCATACGTAAAATCTCATTTCTATTCTAATTGATTTTTCTTAAAAATCAATCAAAACCTAAGGCATTTATCATTATCCATTTTTTGACTAAGGCATTATTGACCCAAAACCCTAAAGCCTTGAGTCATAAAAATATTTCATCAAACATGCCTAAAGACTTAGGAAAAAATCATAATATGGATGCCTTCCCCATAAGACTCGACCTAAGGTATGCATAACGCATCAGAGAATAAAACTAAGGCATTATTTTTTAAATGAAAAAACACTTTCGAATTAGGGCATGAGGAATAGACAAAACCTAAAGGAAACCTTAAATTTGAATCATTTTCCTTTTGTGACCTTGAGGAAAATGCTCTGCTGAGAAAGGGCCACCATGTATGAGCTATGGTTTTTATTTGGAGCCTTCATTTGAGCCTTCATTCGAGCTTTGCCTCTCTTCAAATATGATCATACTTAACCTTCAAGTCATGGTAAGCTTATTTTCTATCTTCTATTCATTCTTTGGATTCTCTGATGAGAAAATGGCCTCACAAGCCATGGCTTATGATATAGTTTCTAATGCATCTACTCCATTTTCTTATGCTTTTTCCTCTGTTCTTTCTTGGTCGCCATTGTGAGAGTTCAACCCCTGCATCTAGAAGCTCTGTGAGAGCTAAGTTGCCATCTTCTTAGTCTTCTACAGGCACAAATGGTAAGTTTATTGTTCTTTTGTATTTCTCTTGGCATTTTCTCTCTAAAACAAAATCTTATGAAAGCTTAATAGTCTTGAAAAAGGTCATTTTCCATTGATAAATTTATGGCCATTACATAGGTCGCGCCATGCTCATATGCTCCAATGCATTTCACTCAGAAACTTTGTATGATTTCCATTGTTTTCTTCAAATTTTGGGGTTTAGATGACAAACCCAAAAGAAATTTCTATTTCAAATGAAATCTGGGACCCAAATCCTTCCTCTTGGCCATGCCACTCATGCAAAAACTAGTCATTTTGAAACGTTTCTGGGCTCGACCCAAGACCACATTACATGTATCTTGTATTTCTAGAACAAAACCCTCATATGGGTTTATTGTATTTTGAAGAAAATAATGTCCATTTTGAATCTCTCCAAAACTAAAGCTCGACCCATGAGAACATTGTACAATTTCTAAATTTTAATGAAACCCCATGTGGGTATTCAGAAAATAATGAAAAATTTGGGTAAATCTACATTTGGATTTAAAATACTCATATGGGTATTTTGTAGCAGCATTGTACTTGTTTCTTTCTGTCAAAATAGAAGCTTTTATAAGCTTGGCTCTTGTGCACGAATGGCTGCTCCATTTGATTTAAAGAGGAAATTTAATTTTTTTAAACCCCTATTGTATTTCTAGGAACATTTGTTGCTTTCAAGATCAAAACTCACATAATGTATAGATGATGAAAAATCTGCATTTTCACTTCTGTATTTCATACATTTCCTATTCTCCATTGAATAAAACCCTAGCTCGAGGGTACTTGATCTCAGGGCTAAAAACCCCAACATCTAGCAGACTACATAAGATATTGTATTGTATCTGTACTATTCATGCATAGATCAGATGATATCACTGTTCCTTTTCTTGGCACTCTTCATGCATTTTTATGTTCCATTATGAAAAGGTTGTTCTATGCATTTGTTCTCCTCTAAAACATTTAAGATTGATATATCAACTTAATTCAATGCAACACTCGCATTCAGAAATTAGTGAGTACCTGTGGAGTACCTGATGCTTCTCATCTTGCATTCGAATAAGAATATGAAGCTCTTTCACATGTTTTGAATGGTATCTTTTCAATGAGGCATTATGTATGCATGTTCACTATCACTATCATGAGCATGTATACTTGTTGTAACATTTGGAAACAGGATGCATAAATTTAAAATCTTCAAGTATGAAAATGATGCATCTCAATAATTTGAGTTGATTGAGCTCATTAATTTTATTGTCCACCTGTAGTTTTCAAAACAATATGCTACTTGATTGTTATGAGTGAACAATAGGCTTAATTTCTTACTTTGGCTAAAATTTTGTTATTACTCCTTCATGAGTAGTTCAGATGAAAATGATGATTGTGTTCCTTCACTTAGCCCCTATTTGTGATATTTAAGGGGTGGCATGCCGAGCTCTACCCTCGTGGGAGCTCGTTTTACCCCACATGCTTGGTCTTCATGAAATGATCATCTACATGACTTTTCCTATACTTGCACAAGGAAACAAACAATGTTAGCAAAAATATAATATATGATGATGATGTTTCCCTCTTTCAGCTCATGTTTTTGCACTTTTATTTTAGTTGATTCTATGCATTCCAAGGATTGAATTATATTTCTATTAGTAGGGCTTGTATTATAGTTCATATCCCCAACTCTTAATTGGCACCTTTCTCAATCATTTGTAGGTACAGTCTGGAGTGGAAGTAGGATGGAGCAAGCTACAAGGCATCAACCGAAGATCAACTCAGGCAATGGCAGATATGTCCTATGTTATTTGTCACTTTCTTTCAGTTGTATATTTCCTTTCTTGTAATGAATGGAACTAGCTAAAACCATGGCTTGTGTGGATCTTTTAATTTCTTCTTTCATCTCCATTTTGAAAGAAATGCATAAAAAAAAAAATTGTACCATCATTTGTATTCTTGCAATCAAATGAAAACATGTAATGTGAAAAGCACCATGAAATAAATGAAATCACTTGGATATGCTTAATCATTTATATATTCAGCTCTATACTTTATTTAGTTGCAACTTTGACATTCTTGTTCGGTGGAAACAATTGCAATTGGACAATTGATATTTTGATAAATATAGTGTAAACAACACTTTAAGCACATGCAGAAATAACTGTATTTCCACTTTAAGATATAACAAAATTTAATCAACTACACCAGTTGAGTTGTAGCAAAAAATTGGTAATGGTATGTATGTATGTATGTATGTATGTATGTTTGGGGTATGTGCAAGATCATGATGGGCCAAAAAGTGGTGATATGATTGGTATGTGGCTAACAACTTTTTTTTACCCAAAATTGATGAAACAAAAAGGGTTTTTAAAGGAGATTCTCAACTTTTGACCAATATAAATTATGTTTTACTTTTAATTTAATAAATAATTATTATTCATTTTCTATTTAAATTATGACTAAAGTCCTGATTGACAAGATGATTGAAAAACATCTATAGATTTCAAATGGTATCACATTTTTTGAATTAGAAACATGTGTTGTATTCTATGCTTCACATTCTATAGGATTAAAAAAAAAAAATTCATGAAGTTTTGACCAAGTTAAGGTGGTCAGACATACGAGGTTTTATATTTTTTAAAAGTTGTAATAAAAAAATCATAATTAATTATTTACTTGGAAAAATATTACAAAAAAAATTTGCATCACATTGGGACATGAATCCTCTACTTATATCTAAAATCTTATAAAAATATATTATCATTTTATTGTGGTTAGGGTGGTCAAACAAACACTCACTTTTTTTTTCCCTGAAATTTAAGTACTACTACATTGAAATTTCAAATTCTCACCATATATATATATATATATATATATATATATATATATATTTAAAAAAAAACCTAGTAGTTTAGAAATCCATTCAATTTGCTACATATTCTATTCTTCCTTACATAATTAAAATAATATAGATAAATTATTCATTTTTTATGCTTCAAGTTGCCTAACCCAAATTTTTATGAGTTTTTCAACACTTAAGTGCCCATTTTTTCCATGATGATCCTACACATACCCTTTTTATGTATGTATGTATGCATGCATGCATGCTTGTATGACATGTGGTTCCGATTCATGCTTGCATGCATGTATGCACGCTTTGTATATTATGGCATGCACGCATGCACGTGCATGTATGTACATGCACGACAGCATGCACATGCATGCACATCTCATGCAAGGCATTTAGAGGAGGATAATTTTAAGACAGATGCCCAAGAGGAGATGGAGGGGGGAGAAGGGTTGGAGAGGACTTATCTGGATAGGTGGAAGGAGAGGAAAGAGGGGTGGAGGGGGGGAGAGAGAGGAAGAGGAAAGAGAGTTATTCAGTGGACAAAGAGAGATAGGGGTGAGGGAGAGGGAGAGAGAGGGAGAGAGTGGATAGAGGGAGGGGGGCTGGAAGTGGACAAGGGTGGAGGCCCAGAAGGAAGGGAGAGACCTAAGAGGAGAGGGAGGGGGATAAGAGACCCATGAGATAGGGAGAGGGAGAGAGGAGAGAGAGGGAGGGAGAGAGATAGAAGAGGTGAGAGAGAGAGGTGGAGGGGAGACGGAGGGGAGAGAGAGAGTCAGTTAAGGAAGGACATGAGAGAGGGGAGGGAGAGAGAGAGGAGGAGAGGGAGGGGAGTGGACAGAGGGGGAGAGGGAGAGGGGAGAGAGGAAGGGTCTTAGTCATGGTGGCCCCTTAGGGAAGAGACATGAGAGAGAGAGGGGGTTGGAGTTAGAGGGACTTATCTAGGTAGGATGGGAGGGATTGAGAGAGAGAGATTTACCTAGGTAGGGTGCTAGAGGGAGAGACTTGAGAGAGAGAGGGGGTGTGGGAGGGAGATACCTAAGAGAAAGGGATAGAGAGGGAGTGAGAGAGGGAGTGAGAGAGGGAGTGGGAGAGAGATAGAGGGGGAGAGAGAGATAGAGATAGAGAGACAAAGATACAAAGAGATAGATATAGAGATAGAGACAGAGACAAAGATAGAGACAGAGATAGAGACAAAGATAGAGACAGAGGTATAAATAGAGAAAGAGATAGAGACAGAGATAAAGACAGAGATAGAGAGAGGCAGAGAGATAGAGATAGAGATAGAGATAGAGATAGAGATAGAGATAGAGATAGATAGATAGATAGGAGGAGATCTAGGGAAAGGGGAGAGTGGAGAGAGGAGTGGAAGAGGGGAGGGATAGACGGAGAGAGAGAGAGAGAGAGAGAGAGAGAGAATATATATATATATATATATATATATATATATATATATATATATATATATATATATATATATATATATATATATATATATATATATATATATATATATATATATATATATAAAGGGAGAGAGGGACAGAGGAGAGGACTCTATCTATAGGTGGATGATGGATAGAGAGAGGATGAGAGAGGAGAGAGGTGGATGGAGGAATTTTGAGATAGAGAGGGAGGGAGAGGGAAGGATAAAGGAAATAAAAGGAGATCTGAGAGAGGAGGAGGGAGAGAGAGAGATTAGGTTTAGGTTGAAGGGGTATAGGTTTTAAGGTAGTTTAGTAGGGCTGAGGTTTAGGTTGGTGGAGAATGGATGGCAGGAGAGAGAGAGAGAGAGAGAGAGAGAGAGAGAGAGAGAGATTGTGAGAGAGATAAATGGAGTAATAGAGAGAGTGTGAGAGAGATGGAGTGCAAGAGAGAGGGAATGCAAGAGAGGGAGTGGGAGAGAGATAGAGGGAGTGAGTGAGAGAGATAGAGATAGAGAGAGATAAATATTAGGGTTTATAGTTTAAGGGTTGAGGTATTAAGGGTTTAAAGGTATAGGGTTGAGGGATTAGGGTCTAAGGAATAGTGTCTAGGGTTAAGTGAGAGACCTAGATGGCTAAGGAGGGATGGATGGCTAAGGAGAGAGAGAGAGAGAGGAAACCTTTAGAAAATCAAAATTTTCATAATCCAAGCAAATTTTGAAGAAGTTGAGATATAGTTGTTTTGTATAGCAAGAGAAAACGTACTCGCATTATGACACGAGCATGTTATAATGTGAGAATTTTATCACACAAGAACATTTTAGCTTGATCTAAAAATTGTAAAAAGGCCAGGACACTTGTGATCTATGCCTACATGTTATGTTATTCTCCTAGTTATGCATGTGTTCAAACAAAAAAGAGCTTTTCAATGCCGTCAGGAAGTGCACATGCAAAGTTTTCACATTCTACTACCTTTGCATGAACTTTCCACCTTAGGAAGGAGGAAATAACATAGTTTTAACATTGAATTTGATATATATCAATTCAAGTCTCAATTTTTGTAGTGTTGCAATGTTAATTGTGATTGAATTGTAGGAATTTAACATTATGCATTGGTTATTTGTATTGTTTTTAGTAATTCTATTTGAGTGATATACAATTGAACGTTGAAAAGGAAGTAAACTTGTGAAAACTCAAATTGCTAAGGAGTTTGATTCAAGAAGAAAAAAATACTACATAGTTGGGTAGTTCCTCCATTTGAATCTTCATTTTTTAGGTATGTCAAGTCCTTACACATTTTCTTTAAATTTTCCTTAATTCTATTATGTTTCTTTATCATCCCTTATCATACATGGTTAATACAATGCTTTGATTTTGTTATTATGCATATTCCATGTTCATCAAATTATTTGTTTCTCATTAGACAATGCAATGAGTTGTTTGAAAAAATTCCTCCAAGAAATGTGGCCTCATGGTGATGGAATACCATTCCATCACCATGAGACGACATTTATTTGATGCATTTTTTCAAACATCTCACTACCCTGTCTATGCTAGCACATTTTCCATACATGTCTACCAAACCATTTTATCAAACATGTTAGACAACACAATGAGTTGTTTGAAAAAATGCCTCAAATAAATTTTGTCTCATGGTGATGTCCATCACTATGATACAACATTTATTTGAGGAATTTTTTCAAACAACTCATTCCCTTGTCTATGCTACAAAATTTTCTATACATTTTCCACTTTGTGCATATCCTACAATCATTGTAGTCCATGAGGGCATATCCCATTGAGGAATTTTGTCAAATAGTTAATGTGCCTTGTCTATGCATCCACATTTCACATGTGTACCTACTAAAGAAATTGCAACTATAACACTCATGAAAATCCCCTGCTTTTATGTTTTAATAGATGTCATACCCCACTCCAACGTCCATGTTACAAGGTAGTGAGATGTTTGAAAAAATGCCTCATAAAATTGGGTCTCATGTTGATGTACATCACTGTGAGACCCCATTTCTATGAGGTATTTTTTTAAACAACTCTAACTTGCACACTACCTTGTCAAAACCATAACATTGACAAGGTAGTGAGTTGTTTGACAAAATTCCTCAAAGAAATGTGGTCTCACAGTGATGTACATCACCATGAGACCACATTTCTTTGAGGAATTTTTTTAAAAAACTCACTAACTTGTCTATGCTACCACATTTTCCATACATTTTTGCTTTATGCATATCCTACACTCATTGTAGTCCATGGGGACATATCTCATTGAGGTATTTTGTCAAATAGTTCATGTGCCTTGTCTATGCATCCACATTTCACGTGTGTCTACTAAAGAAATTGCAACTATAACACTCATGAAAATCCACCATTTTATGTTTTGATAGATGTCATACCCCATTCCAAAATCCCCATTTCTTTCAATGTATTGATTGATTCCCATACCTTGTTCCAAAGTTAGGATGCTAGCGAAAGTCATGAAATTTGGATTTATAGTCAAGCCAATTGTATTTTCTTGAAATTTGGTAATGTCTTTTAAAAAATCCATTTTGTGCCTATCTTGCAATCATGGCATTCCATGAGATCACATTTCTTTAAGGCATTCCATCAAAAAAATCATGTGAGCTTTTTTTATGCTACCACATTTTTCAACATATAAATACTTCAAAAAAATTAGCTTTCCATTTTCCTTGTGTTCTTATTGCACTTGTTTATTCATCTGGGTTGAGGCATTTTTCAAATAGTTCATGTACCTTTTCTATGCATCCACATTTTGCATGTGTCTACTAAGGAAATTGCAACCATAACACTCATGAAAATCCCCCCTTTTTTATGTTCTAATAAATGTCATACCCCATTCCAAGGCCTCCATTACAAGGTAGTGAGTTGTTTGAAAAATGCCTCACAAAAATGGGGTCTCACACCGCATTGACAAGGTAGTGAGCTGTTTGAAAAAATACCTCATAGAATGGGGTCTCACAGTGATGTACATCACTGTGAGACCCCATTTCTGTGAAGCATTTTTGAAACAACTCACTACCTTGTCAATTCTACCACATTGACAAGCTAGTGAGCTATGCAATAGAATTGACAAGGTAGTGAGCTATTTGAAAAAAATCCTCAGAGAAATGGGGTCTCATGGTTATGTAAGTCACTTTGAGACCCCATTTCTATGAGGAATTTTTTAAAACAACTCACTACCTTGTCAATTTTACTGCATTAACAAGCTAGCAAGTTATGCGGTAGAATTGACAATTTAGTGAGTTTTTTGAAAAAATGCCTCAAAGAAATGGGGTCTCATGGTGATGTACATCACCATGAGATTCCATTTCTATGAGGAATTTTTTTGAATAGCTCACTACCTTGTCAATTCTACCACATTGACATCACTATAAGACCCCATTTCTATTAACTTGTCAATTCTACAACATTGACAAGCTAATGAGCTATGCGGTAGAATTGACAAGGTAATGAGTTGTTTGAAAAAAAATGCCTCATAGAAATGGGATCTCACAATGATTTACATCACCATGAGACCCCATTTCTATGAGGTATTTTTTCAAATAGCTCACTTCCTTGTCTATTCTACCACATTTTGCATACATGTCTACCAAAACATTTTGTCAAACAATTCACATGTACCTTGTCCATGCTTCCACATTTCTCATACATTTTTTCCAAGGGAGTTTCAATTATAAAATTTGACAAAAATTCCCCTTCTTTCAATGTTTTGATTGATTCCCATACCTTTTCAAGGTTAAGATGTTGACAAAAGTTGTAGAATTTGGATTTATAGTCAAGCCAATTGTATTTTCTTGAAAGTTTGTTTAATATATTTTAAAAAATCCATTTTGTGCCTATCTTGCAATCATGGTAATCCACAAGACCACATTTCTTCCATCAAAAAATTCATGTTAGATTTTTCTATGCTAGAAATACTTCAAAAAAATATATCTTTTCATTTTGCTTGTGTTCTTATAGAAATTTTTTATTCATCATGGTTGAGTGACATTTACTCTTCTACAAGATGATTGCATGTATTTTGTATGAAGGGTTGAATGACATATATTTCATTTATTTGTATGGATTCATGTTTTAGGAACTAATATTTGTCTCTTTATCATGCTATGAGAGATTTGAATATTGTAGTTGGAGACACACCCTCTACCATAAGTGAAGATGGAGGGACACCATCTACCACATCTAAAGTTGAGATTACATCATCACTCACATGTGACAAAGGAGGTACAACATTATTCCCATCTCAATATCAAGGTCCATCATCTATTCCATCCTTGATCGAAGGTATGCCATCTAACCCATCTCATTTAAATATTGATGATATTCCACTAAATTATGGGTATTCTCGGGGAGACTACCATGAAAAGATAAACTAGTTTTTGAATCATTGAGATCACTAATTGAATACTTTTGGAAGAATAATAAAAGGGTGTCCTCGAAATCAAAGGGATGTGGTAAGAAGGAGAATCGATAGTTGAAACCATTAGCTACATCCAAATAATTTTTTGGATACAACTCAAACACATATTTTTCATAAATTTCTAGAGGAGTATCCTCAAATTATTTTTTTTCAAAGATATTTTTAAATGTTAAAACCTTTTTATGTCAAGATAAATCACACACACACTACTTGTTGTTGTAGATTACATATTGAATTTTCTAACCATTTTGATGTTTATCGTTCTATATGTTTAGATTTGCACACTAATATTATTTTTTAGTACTATACATACATTCCCCACCAACATCTTCAAGAGACTTCTTATCAAAAAGTTTATATGAAAGAGAGGAAGGTCAAATATTCTATGAAAAAATATGCTTGGATGGCACATGCCAACATTGTGGTGGCTTGCAACGTATTCCAATATGTGAACATATGGAAATCACACATGTGGTTGGAAAGGAACTAGTAGAGTTAGACAAGTATAAAACAATAGCCTACAATACAAAAGATGGTAAAGAAGCAAAAAGGTGTGATTTGGTTATTCAAAAGATTCCAGTGTATCAGTTTATGTCTATATTTCATGATAGTATAGTGTATGAGTATGCAAGGAATACCCATAGATCTCATTGGTTGGAATTGCAATTCAAGTTATGCAAGGAAACCTTTCCACTTGGTAGGATTGTTTTAGTCATCGAATTTGCAGAGAATTGCACTCTATAGCCATGACATGAGATGCATTCACAATATTACAACTCCACACAATTTTCTATATTTGTGCACATAACATTCATTCATGCAGTTGATAGTATAGATGATAATAGGAAGTTATTGAGGGAGTACCAATTTTACATTAGTGATGATCACACACATTCTATAGATTTCATGCAAGGTTCCTTTCAGTTGCTCTACAATGATTTGGCTAGGAGGGGTGTAGCATATAGTCAACATATAATATGGTCAAATAACTATGCATCACAATTCAAGAACTCATAGATGTTCTATTGGCTAATAAAGATGCATGTTATTACAGGTGTTCAACATATGTGGGACTTTTATGAGGTTGGGCATTGAAAGGGGGAGCATGATGGTGTAGGTGCATGTATCAAAAGAGCATTAGCATGAGAAGAGTTAAAGTATAAATTCAATGCAAAGTTGACATATGAAAAATCAATTGTCGAGTGGTTTAATGCTTTGATGGGTTCAAGTAATGAAGGTAAATCTTTAGTTCGTAGATTTTTTTAGTTGATAGATGGTACTAACATTGCACCATACAAGGATTTTTGTACATTGTTAGGATCAAGTGAGCACACACTTTCCTTACCTAAAACACAAGTTCATGGAGTATCCATACATGGAAGATGGTATACTTTTGTTCTTCATGTACAATTCAAGCCTAGAATGAGTGTGAGTTAAAGGAGTGGGTTGAAAAATGGTGGTTAAGTTATCTTAGCCCACTTCACATGTATCGGTCCCCAATGATATTGGAACTGACATAGATGGAATCATCAGTTGAATTTGAATACATATCAAATCTAGTTCAACCAGGTAATTTATATCTACTTGCATAGTTTTTGAAATTCCTATTGTTATCTTACTTTGTAGTGTATTTGAAATGTTGACTAATTTCATATAATTTGCTACACATATCAATGTAGGGCATGGTTATGTAGTTATTACAAATGAAGAAAATGAAAAGGGAATGCATTTTTACTTGTGTCATTATGTTGAGGCCAAAAAGAAATTGGAGGACCTAGTTACAAATGAAGAAAACTTCGAATACCCTACAGGCTCGATGGTTGTTATTGGAACATGGCATAGAAGGTACCCACATAAGAGTGTTAATGTTTGGTTGTTTCAAGAATTTGACACACATCAGAAGATTCTTCATTACTCAAACCTTGTCGTGGCATCCAATGTTTATTTGATCCAATATGGGGGTAGGCCTTTGAACAAGACCTTGTGGAAGGTGTGCGAGTCTGACCATGAGGAAATACTTGACACAATAAAGAGTAGAGCGGACCTGGATGGTTCACTGGATTAATTTATAATTATGTGCATTGGTTCTTATTGATTTGTAAGTATTTACATTAATTTGTATTAAAATTTCTAAGTATGCACATCCAGATTAGTTGATAGCTAGACCTTTCATTTCTATATTTCAAGTTTACATATGTTTTGGTTGCAAGTTTGTACATATGCTTTGGTTCCAAGTTTACATATGAATATTGGATAGATTATATGTTTTGGTTCAATGTGTAGAATAGACATGGTAGTGAGCATTGATACATCACCACGAGACCCCATTTCTTGGAGGAATTTTTTCAAACAACTCATTACCTTGTGTATACTACCACAATGACAAGCTCAATACATTCTCAATGCAGTAGCAATTATAAGGTAGTGAGTAGTTTGAAAAAATGCCTCAAAGAAATGGGGTCTCCTGGTGATGTACAGAGACCCCATTTCTTTGAGGCATTTTTTCAAATAGCTCACTACCTTGTAATTGCTACCACATTGACAATGTAGTAAGCTTGTCAATGTGGTAGCATAGAAAAGGTAGTGAGCTTTCTAAAAAAAATTCCTTAAAGAAGTGGGGTCTCCTGGTGATGTACAAAACCCAGGAGACCCCACTTCTTTGAGGCATTTTTCTCAAATAGCTCACTACCTTGTCATTGCTACTACATTGACAATGTAGTGAGATCACTACCTTGTCATTGCTATTGCATTGACAATGTAGTGAGATCACTACCTTGTCATTGCTACTACATTGAAAATGTAGTGAGCTCACTACCTTGTCAATGTGGATGCATTGACAAGGTAGTGAAAATTGTAAGAAAAAATGCCTCAAAGAAATGGGGTCTCATGGTGATGTACATCAACATGACAACCCATTTCTTAGAGGCATTTTTTTAAATAGCTCATTACCTTATATTCAATATTTCAAACAATATTCCTTCTAACCCCACTTATAGATAGGTGACTTTTCTATTAATTCATTGGTTGCGAGATCATTCTTTGACTCAATAGAAGTTAGTCCACTTGATTAAGTAGTCAATTTTCAATAATTGATTTTTCATTCATCACCTAATTCTATCATTCATCCTATTCATTTTGGAAATACCTTTGTGAGAATGAATATTTTTACTCAATGATTAACCAATAGCAATACATCCTTTAAAAAATTAGTTTGATTGATCTCTTAAAAAATGTATGTTTGTTCCCTTTCCTCTTACATTTTATACCATTTTAAGTAATGTGTAAATGCATTGTTTTATATTGTTCTCATATTTTCCTTTTATTAGTTTTCCTTCAAGGTAGCAATGACAAGGTAGTGATTTGTTTGAAAAAATTCCTCAAAGAAATGGGGTGGCATTGTGATGTACATCACCATGCCACCCCATTTCTTTGAGGATTTTTTTCAAATAGATCACTACCTTGTCAATGTGGTAGCATTGGCAAGGTAGCGAGCTCAATACTTTGTCAATGTGGATGAATTGACAAGGTAGTGGGCATTGTAAGAAAAAATGCCTCAAAGAAATGGAGTCTCATGGTGATGTACATCACCATGAGACCCCATTTTTTTGAGGAATTTTTTCTCACAATGCTTACTACCATGAGACCTCATTTTTTTGAGGAATTTTTTCTTGCATTGCTCACTACCTTTTCAATGCATCCAAATTGACCACAAGAACATCTCTCATTGAGGATTTTTTTCAAATAGTTCATGTGCCTTGTATATGCATCCACCTTTCACATGTGTCTATTGTTAGTTGATAGATTTTTCCTTCTAAAATGAATGTAGAAAATGATTCAAAATGCCTAAAAGGAAGAACAAACAACACTAAAAGTTGGAGAAATTTCCATTGGATTGACAACTTTCCTCTAAATTTTAGAGGTACAACTCCCTCTTAAGATATGCAATGAATGAAAACTTAGGGTATGCTTTTAACTAGAAAGTAGGAAAGGAACACTAACATTTACCCATAACCATGAAAGTAAATGTGACGAATTGATTTAGAGTGAAGTGAATGTAAACAAATGATACAAAGCCCATTTATTCCACACCCACAATGAGAAATAAGAAAAAGAACAAACAATGAATTTTCTTTTCAATAGATGAACTATTTTGCATTAAAAGTTCCAGAAATAATTACACATATAGTTTGCTATGACAGAATCAATATTGGAAGAAAATTGCAAGAGCTCAAAGTCTATTGAAAATTTAAAGAAACATTTACAAATGCAAAGATCTAAAAATACTTTCTTTATTTCTCCAATATCAAAATTATGAGCACAAAGGCCCAATACCCTACACAACCAACCGTACAAAAAGAAAACCCAAGACTGGCCTTCCTTCCCCTATTTTTGGGAATAGCCCAAAAAATATTTTTTATACAATTAACTTGAAGCCTCATATATACATGCACACCAAAACTATTACATTACAAAAAGTAACGGTCTTGAAAATGATCAACGACAACTATTTTTAGGAAAGATGTTATTATTCTCTATTGTAGAAAGATTCCATGCATGTCGCTAAACAACTGGTGGTGCCATAACTCTTTACAACTCTAATTACATTTCCATAACTAAATTGTTGAATTCATCACATTCCTCTTCTTCTTCTAAAACCTAGATTACCCTGTTGTAATTGACATAGTTGGTTTTCTCCTTCCAAGCCAGTGAACGTAGCTGAGAGATGATGTCGAATTATGCTTCCTCTAGCCAATTCACATTAGGTTGAAGAACATGAACACGTTTGTTTTCCCATTCTATGACATCACTAGGAAGTACCATTTTGAGAAAACTTTAAAATTGAAAAAACTACTACCACCTTCTCTTACATGCAGACCTATTTAATTTTGGCAGTGGAAACTGGACATTATTCGCCAACAAAAATGTTTCAAACTGTTTTACCAACTTCCTTATTAAAGAGCTATCTTTTTAGAGGATTTTTAAAGATAATGTTTAAACTTTCTATTATCGTCTCGAGAAATTGGAGAATACATTCCTTAAAGGTGTTGTACACTTCATTAAATGCATTGACACTTTGGAAACAACATATCCCACTGAAATTTCCATGTCCCTATGAGCTAGAACCTTGTAACTATGAGTCAAATTTTCTAGAGTTTCTAGAACTGTCGATATCCCGACAACACAAAACATCATTTCTAAAAGTTGTAAAAGGTCGCCGGGTGATTTAGAAACATCAAAACTTAGCAACTTGGTTTGGGAATTTAATAAGACCATTACAGTTATAAGATATTTCGAAGCTGTGACTTGCACAAGTTTACCATAAAGGATGAGTTTTAAAAAAACTTGTTTTGAAATAAAATTTTAGTGGGCAACATTGGCTTCAACTAGGGAGTATATTTTCATAGAAGATGCAGAGAGATTCATAATCATTAGGGTAGACCAGTCTAAGTCCATTGGGTATGAAGTCAAAATAAAAAGTAGAGGAACACAAGGAGCCAGAGAAAACCAAAACTAGAAAAATCATGAAAGGAAACTACACTACCATCACACCAAAACTTATCTACAAATATGCACAGGGGTGTGAGCCCCTTACCTTTGGAAAACTCTTGTATGAATCATGTGAAGCCATTAACAGGCTGGGAAAAATATGACCCACTGTGAAAAAGAAATGTGCAATTGTATGGTGACTACAAGCTTGGGATGAACATAAATATGATGCTTATGGAGTAAGAGAGCTTCTTGAGAGATATACCAAAGAGCCATTCTTCATCATACACCTCTGAAGTTTCTTGTGAGTTTTTTTCAATATCACCCTCTTTTTAAACAATCAGAAGAATCACATCATGGACAACGGCTTTATCAAATGTAGGAACATTCTCAAATAAAAATATTTCACTTTTATTCATAATTCTCTATGAGCATCTCTATATTTGTAAATTTTTCCCCCAAATCATCTTTTTCAATATTCGACAAAGAAGACATAGGAACATATTTTCCACAAAGAAGATTATCACTTGAAACTTCAAAAAAAATTTGAGATTGCAAACTTTCATCAATCTGACTATTCTTTTCCTTTTCATTAATCATGATAACTTATTTTCTTTCCATAATTTCAAATTTTGAAAGATCATCAATATTGTATAGAATTATTCTATTTTTAACATAAGCTTCATTTGATAAATCATTTCCAACAGGTATAGTTGCATCTTTGAAGTAAAATAGCTCAAATATGGATTCTTCACTGACCTTTGACTGCAATATTTCTCCTTTATCATCTTCTTCATGAAACTTGAAAGTCATAAACGGCTGTGCATCAACCTTAACTTCATTATCAACATCAAGACCTAGAGAGAAAACATCAGAAATGAAGCATTCTTTCTATAGATTGCTCAATGAATCAGTCTCTAGGAATGTAACTATTGATTATGACTTTTGAATATCACATTCTACAAGCATGGGATTGAATTTGAAAGAAAGAACTTCTTCATTACTTGTGCAAGAAAAATCATCACTGAGAGGATAAGCAGATTTGGAATGCAATTTATCCATTCTCTCATTAGGCTCTCCTTCATCTATTTTATCAATTGCTAAAACAACACTATTAAAGATAAAAACTTCCATGTTTGAACTTTGATTAAGAAACCCTCTCTTAGCCTTATAAGAAATACTTTCTATGACTTGGTCTTTTTCATCAATATCAAAGTTAAAGGTTTCCGACTCAGGAGAAAATACAATATGACTCATACCTTTTTTCTTGTTGCTGAAAGCACAAGTGGATGCACTCACCTTAGTGATGTGACCATCTTCTTCCATAATTCCACATAAAAATTCATTTGAACTTTCCAAGCACCAATTTGGAATGAGAACTACATTGGATCCATCTGATAATACTTTTTCATTTTCTTCAAAAGAAGTGGATAGTTGTTCAACGTCAGTCCTTTGTATGCAATCTTGTTCACCAAGAATATAAAAATTAAAAGAAACTTTCTCTTTATTCTCTGGTTCATCCTTAAGAATTTCTGAGTTTTCCACCCTTGTCTGATGAATCTCATGTTCAAGATCTTTAAGAATGTAATATCTGTAATGCAAATCTTTGAACAATAAGGTAGATTAATGATCTTGGGATTGATGTAGCCCTTTGTTTTCAGCTTCAAATATGCTTGTTTTGAGACCAATCCATAGTGAATGAATAATTTCATCTACTTTAGCCAATATTTCTTCAATTGTTGGTAGTGGTCTTCTTCTAACTTTGGGCTGATTGCTTTGATTTTCCTGGCATCAAAACATTTTCTGAGATCTTAAATACAAGAGAGTCCCTAACCCCCTTTCCAGTGGAGGTACCATTAAATATTCGAGAAAATAAGAACACCAGTCTATTACTCCCCAGTAGAGTAAAAAAAAAACTATTAGTTGACAGATTTGTCCTTCTAAAATGAATGTAGAAAATGACTCAAAATACCCAGAAAGAAGAACAAACAACACTAATAGTTGGAGAAATTGTCATTGGATTGACAACTTTCCTCTGAATTTTAGAGGTACAACTCCCTCTTAAGATATGCAATGAATGGAAACTCAAGGTATGCATTTAACTAGAAAGCAGGAAAGGAGAACTAGCATTTACCCATAACCATGAAAGTAAACGCGACAAATTGATTTAGAGTGAAGTGAATGTAAACAAATGTTAAAAAGCACATTTATTCCACACCCACAATGAGAAATACGAAAAAAGAATGAATAGTGAATTTTCTTTTCAATTGATGAACTATTTAGCATTCAAAGTTCCAGAAATAATTACACATACAATTTGCTATGACAGAATCAATATTGGAAGAAAATTGCAAGAGATCAAAGTCTATTGACAATTCAAAGAAACATTTACAAATGCAAAGATCTAGAAATACTTTCTTTATTCCTCCAATATCAAAATTATGAGCACAAAGGCCCAAAAAATATTGCCACCTTCTCTTACATGTAGACCTATTTAATTTTAGTGGTGGGAAGTGATCATTTATTTGCTAAGAAAAAAGTGTCAAACCATTTTACCAACTTCCTTATTAAAGAGCTATTGCTTTAGAGGATTTTTAAATATTACATTTAATTTTTTTGTTAGTGTCTCGAGAAATTGGAGAAGACATTCCTTAAAGGTGTTGTACACTTCATTAAATGCATTGACACTTTGGAAACAACATATCCCACCGAAGTCACCCCATCGCTATGAGCTAGAACCTTGTAACTATGAGTCGGAAGTTCTGGAGTTTCTAGAACTATTGATATCCTAACAACACAAAACATCATTTCTAAAAGTTGTAAAAGGTTGGGTGATTTTGAAACATCAAAACTTAGCAGCTTGGTTTGGGAATGCAACAAGATTGTGACAATTATAAGATTTGTCGAAGCTATGACTTACATAAGTTTACCATAAAGGATGAGTTTTAAAAAAACTTGTCTCGAAATAAAATTTCAGGGGGTAACATCTACTAAGAAATTGCAACAACACATGAAAATCCCCCTTTTATGTTTTAGTAGATGTCATACCCCATTCTATGGTCCCCTTGCTACTATGTGATGCATAAGCATATGGGTCCACAGGCAATCAATATCACACAAAAAAAAAAAATTAGTTGTTTTATTTTATTTTGGTTTATTTTGGTTGTTCATGGCATCTCTCAAAACAAAAATTCAAATATTCAGTCAAAATTGCAAGATTCAAGCTTTCACCCAAATTGTTATTTTGAGGCTCCGCAGGCAATTTTTAAAAATTTATTCCCAAAAATACACAAGAGCTGGGGTAGAATTATTTTGCATGTATATTCTTTGATGTACCATCTAAAATATGCAAAAATAATCAGAGTAAAATCTTTCACAATTTGAGAGATTTTAATGCTCAAAGTTTGAAAAAAAAATGTGTTGACAATTTATGGAAAATTTAAAATCTTGAGTTTTATGGTTGGAGCGAAATGGTTTGGTGGAAAGGTTTGAAATGAAATTATATGTATCTTGGCAAGTTTTCAGGTGAATATGAGCTCCTAATGAAAATTTATGCAAAAATTAAATTTTATGCAATTATTGGCAGCCGGTGGTAACTTGCGTAAAATGAATTTAAATATTCATTGGCATACTCCTTTAGGAATTTATTATTGGAGTTATTCTTAATAAGTTTGTAATTGAAATTCAATTAAGAAGAGTTATTGATTATGGTTCCAAATTGAGAAAAGGAATCCATGACAGTTTGTAACAGAAAATGCATTGATTGATATGCCATTTTTTAGGAGAAAACATTACTCTCACGTCCAAAAAAAGGGTGGGCTCTTACAACAGTGAGAACAACTTTAAAATACCAATTTGTAAGAGAAAAAAGCAGCCATAATGGATTAAATGGCCCAAGCAACAAGTTTTTAGCAAATAGAAGCAAAAATATTGAAGAAAAAGGGGGTTTTTGATGCCTGCAAGAAGAAAAACATCTAGCACAGAGTTTGAAGAGTTGTAAAAAAAATTTGGGTTGTAGATTTGAGAGTGAGGAATGTGGGAATGATAATGTGTATGAAAATCTATGGATGGCTACTATAATAAATTTAATTTGTTGATTTATGAAATTATTTTCATTGCTAAAAATGAAATGAATTTTATGAGTTTTATTGTGTTAGATTTGTTGTATTGCATTTTGTGTTGTGCTGAAAGTATGCAGATTTGAGTTACGCTTGGAGGTGGGAGGTTCCTCTTTGAATTAGTGGAATCAGAGCATGTTGAGTCTTCATCAGTGGTATTAGAGCGGGTGTTTCTGAGTGTGCAGGTAGAGCGCCGAATGTGAGGCAGTTTGCACCAAGACCTGAGAGTGAAGATTTTGTAAACAGATCATTGAACGTGAAGCAATTTACATGTAAAGAACTTGAGGGTTTTGGAATTTGTGTTATTGAGGCTTTGAGAGGCCTTGAAATGGAAAAGAGGAAGAGGAAAAGTAATTTTTTCATTAGATAGTTTTTGTGGATTCCTAGACTGAGAAAATCAAAGAAAGACTGAGGATGGACAAGGTGAGAGAATTTGAGGAGTTGAAGCAAGCAGTGAAAGATTTGAAAGAAGATTGGACAAGGATAAGAGGTAATGGTAACTTTGTTTATCATTCTAATAATATTTTGAATGCAGGGAAGAAAAAAGATGAAGTAGAGTGTCATACATGTGACACTGCAGAAGAAGAAGATGAGTGGGGAAAAGTTTTTGAATCTGAAGCTGAAGAGACATGTCTTTTGGAAGGCATGACAGATGAGATGAAAGAAGTTGTAGCAAATGAGGTAAATGAGGAAGTAGAAGCTAATATGATGGACTTCGAGGGTCCTATATTTGATAAAGAATTTGGTGAAGATGAAGATCTCCTGCTCAAAGAGGAGATAAGGAAGATAGATATCTTCCTTGAAGGGAAAGTGATTGATGAATGTGATAAAAGGGTGAGGGAGATACATGTGGGAGAAGATAATTCCTATGAACATGTTGACTTTGTTTTTTTTATAGGAAAATGAGGAGTTACAGCAGAGGAGAAAGAGGTAACAGTTGATTTACCTTATTATATGCAAGTGAAGGAAGAGAAGTTTGAAAGGATAATAAAAAAAAATGCAGATGGAGAAGATGAAATAGTTGATGGTGATGGAGAAAAAGATATTGCAGTAGCAATAGAAATAGAGAGAGAAATCCTTGAGGTAATGGTTAATTTTTCTGATTTTGATTATTATGATAAAGATAATAAGATGCATGCAATTGAAGTGTTGAATGTAGAGGGGGTGCAAATAGATTTTGTTAGTGCATATTTGTATGGAGGTATTGCAGAAGAATATTGACGAGGGAGAAAACCCGAGACACAAAAAATATACTCACAGAATAGAGAATAATATTTTATTCAATATTATGAAATTCTTACATGTAGAGGATCTCAAATCCTCGAGCTCTGTGATACATGCAAATTACAGACTTATAGAAATTTACCCAGATTCCCCTTTCGCAGCATAGAAACTCTTTTCCCCAAAAAGTTA
Source organism: Sequoia sempervirens (assembly GCA_007258455.2). Taxonomy (NCBI): domain Eukaryota; kingdom Viridiplantae; phylum Streptophyta; class Pinopsida; order Cupressales; family Cupressaceae; genus Sequoia; species Sequoia sempervirens. Next base: position 345,122,048 of record VDFB02193867.1, on the reverse strand, counting down.
CTCAAAAATCAAAAACTAGCCCATAAATAGACCCCTTTTGGTTTGGAACTAAAAACAACATTCGAGATAAGATTTTTGGCAATTTGGCGCTAAAAGTTACAATTTGAAATTCAGAAACTAAGTCCTAATTTGAAAATTGGCAATTTTCCAAAAATCGGCCAACTTCCGGAAGCCATAACTTTTGATCCGGGACTTTGTTTTTTGAACCGTTTGCACCACCAGAAAGGTCTCAAAGTGAAGAACACACTATAAACCTACTCTACCGGTTCCAACGATTTCTAGGCCCGTACGGGACCATTTAGTGCCTCAAATTGAAAGAAGGTTTTTTAGGGAAAAAAGCAAAAATTGGAAATTGAATAACTTTCAAACCGTGAATGATCTTGACCTGATTCTTTCACCAAAGTGCTTATTTTTCCATCAAGAACCTTCCCATAAATTTTGTCTTCTCATGCCTTAAAATTGACACCTGCTAAAAATAGCAGTTGAGCAGAAAAAGCAAAAAAATAGTTCTAAAAGTTGGAAACTCTTATTCGACGAAAAGGGTATCCAGAAATGCAAAAACATCTACAAAAAGAAAACAACAAGAACATAAATGGAAAACATCTTTTTGGGTGATGCAAGATTGCCCTCACACCACTAGATGCTCCTGCATCAGACACCCAGGGTAATTTGAGAAGTGACCCCGTCATGTCTCAGATGGTTGAGGAAAACCTAAACGGTCAACCTCTACCTTAGACAGCCAAGATGAATCTTCCACAAGCCTTCCTCTCCACTTCACCAAATATTCTTCATATTGCCTATTTCTGGTACTCCTTCCCACATGGCTATCTAGGATTTCTCCAATCTGCTCCTTCTCTGAAGTAGGTGCTGGAATGCCACACTGTTCTATTGTTGGTACTTCCTCTACGCCACCTTCATGATACTTTGTCAAATATGAAATATTAAACACAGGGGAAATGTTGAATCCATCTGGAAACTCTACCTCATATGCATTCTTTGATTCATGTCTCTTCAAAATTTTACAAGGATCGAACTTCTTCATCTTGAATTTATTATAGTTTCCCACTGGAAACCTTTCTTTCCTCAAGTGGACCATCACTTCATCACCAATCTAAAACTCCTTATACCTCCTCTTCTGATCTGCCTTAGCCTTATACTGCATATTCATCTTGTTAATATGTGCTCTTACCTTCTCATGTATATTCTTGATGTGCTCTGCAAAGTCTTCGGCTTCGGCACTTGTCTTCTTCTTGTGGTCCATCTTCCTCAATTCTGGAGCGTTCTTGGGACTGCCTCCATACACAATTTGGAATGGTGATCTACCAGTGCTTCTATTGACAGAATTGTTGTAAGAAAATTCTGCTTGGGGTAAGATCAAGTCCCATCCCTTGGGTTTATCTCCTACCAAACATCTCAATAGGTTACCCAGACTTCTATTTACAACCTCATTCTGCCCATTAGTTTGTGGATGGTGTGCAGAACTGAACTTCAACTCTGTCTTCAACCTTTTCCACAAGGTCCTCCAAAAGTATCCCACAAATTTTGTGTCACGGTCTGAGACTATACTCTTTGGCAGACTATGTAGCCTCACCACCTCTCTGAAGAACAAGTCAGCAATGTGGATTGCATCATGGGTCTTCTGGCATGTGATGAAATGTGCCATCTTTGAAAACCTATTAACTACCACAAATACTGAATCATTCCCTCTTTGTGTCCTTGGAAAACCAAGAACAAAGTCCATACTTATATCCTCCCACGACCTCTCTAGTACAGGTAAGGGCTGATACAAACTAGTATTCTGGCTCACTCCTTTAGCCATCTGACATACCCTACAACTCTGCACAAACTTCTTCACATCCTGTGATAACTGAGGCCAATAATAATGCTCACTGATAATGGCAATGGTCTTATCTTGACCAAAATGTCCTTCCATTCCTCCACTGTGCTTCTCCTTTATCAGGTTCTCCCTCATGGAACTCCTTGGAATACACAATTGACTTCCCTTAAACAACATGCCATCCTAGATTATGAAATCCAGCCACTTTGTCCTATCAACTGTAATAGGCTCCTTGCAAGCTTTCCAAGCCTCTACAAAATCAGGATCTTCAAGATACAATGTCTTGAGTTCATTGAACCCAACCAATTCAATCTGCATCTCATTCAACAATGTTTTCCTCCTACTTAAGGCATCTACAACCCTATTCAACTTGCCACTCCTATGTTTTAAAACAAAGGTATAACTCTGCAAAAATTCTACCCATTTCATATGCCTCTGATTTAATTTTCCCTAACTACTCAGATACTACAATGCTTGATGATCAGTAAACAAAACAAATTCCTTTGGCAATAGATAATGTCTCCATTTCTTTAATGCTTGAACTATTGCATAAAATTCCTGATCATATACAGAGTACTTTCTCTTTGCATCATTTAACTTTTCACTAAAATAGGCAATGGGCTTACCTTCTTGGCTCATCACTGCTCCAATGGCACAACCATTGGCATCACAATCTACCTAAAACACCTTACTGAAATCTGGGAGAGCTAAAACTGGTTGCTTTGTCACCTTTTGCTTCAACAAATCAAAACTCTTTGCTGCTCTAGTGCTCCACTTGAACTCTTTTCTATCCCCTCTCATTGTTTCAGTTAGGGGTGCACAAATACTACTAAAGTTTCTAATGAACTTTCTATAAAAATTGGCCAACCCATGGAAAGATCTCACCTTAGTAGCAGTTCTTGGGGTAGGCCATTCTAGAATAGCCTTCACCTTCTCTGGGTCCATCTTGAGACCTTCTATTGAAACAACAAACCCAAAATACACTAACTCCTTCATAAAACTACACTTTTTCAAAATTAGCAATAGTTTCTCCTCTCTCAACTTCTCAAAAACCCCAAGAATATGCATTAAATGTTCATCCAAGGTCTTACTGAAAATCAAAATATCATCTAAATACACAATTACAAAACCTCCCAGAAACTCTTTTAGTACCTCATTCATGAGCTACATGAATGTGCTTAGTGCATTGGTTAGCCCAAAAGGCATGACTAACCACTCGTACAGGCCCTCCTTGGTCTTGAAGGCAGTCTTCCATTCATCACCCTCTCAAATTCGGATCTGGTGATATCTGCTCTTCATATAAATCTTCGTGAAGTACTGTGCTCCACTCAAACAGTCCATCAAGTCATCCACCTTGGCAAGGGAAATTTGTACTTGATTGTTATTTTATTTATGGATCAAGATTCTGTACACATCCTCCACTCCCCATCCTTCTTTGGTGCTAGTACTGCAGGTACTGCACATGGGCTCAGACTCTCTCAAATCAAACCTTTTTTCAGCAACTCCTGAACTTGTCTGTTCAACTCCTCATTTTATGTAGGAGTCATTCTGTGAGCTGCCTTATTTGGTAAACAAGCTCCAGGGATCAAGTCAATCTGATGACTGATCTTCCTCATTGGTGGTAAACCCTCAAGTACATTATTAGAAACAATATCCTGAAACTCATTCAATAACCCAGAAACTTCTACTGGCACCTTTTCACTATCTTCCTTATCCATTCTAAAAACTAATGCATAACACATATGCTCATGCTTCATGCCTTCTAAAAATTTCTTTCCATCAACAAAATAAATTCTAGCACTACTGCATACCTTTTCTTCATCCTTCTTTAGGTGTTTCAACTTATGGCAGACTCCATCCTTCATCAGGGAGTAAGTGTTTGCATGGCCATCATGTACAACACACCTATCGAACTGCCATGACCTCCTCAACAACATGTGACATGCATCCATGGGAATGATATCATAGAGTACCTCATCACGATAGATTTTGATCTTGAACTTCACCAGGCACTACTCATTGATAAGAACTTTGTGGTCTTTCTACAACCAGACAATCTGATATGGGTGTGGATGCCTTTCCCTTTTCAGTTTCAACTTCGTAACCATCTCTTCTGACACCAAATTGTTGGTGCTCCCACTGTCAATAATGACTTCGCAACATTTGTCTTCACACTTGCACCTTGTGCGAAACAGATTCTTCCTCTGTTCTGGCTCCTTCTCTTCAGTCACCAGGGCTCTTCTAACCACTAGGGCTTCTCCCCTTTCAGCATCATCTGAATGCTCGGATTGAGCCTCCTCATCTGCATGCACAACCCTTCCATGACCTTTTGGTATTCTATCCGTCATTCCTTGGTGTTGTGGACATTCATAGGCTCAATTCCCTTCTTCACCACAATGGAAACAGGTTCCTCTAAAACCACCTCTTTCGGGCCCTGGCCCAGATCTTCCTTGTCCTCTACCCCTTTGATCACCACTATTTTGATCACGAGGGCAGTAGAAGTTATCATTCTTCTAGCTTCAACTAGTACCCACATCTTTATTTCTCCTTTCATCCTCATTTCGGCTTCTAGAAGATCTTCCACTACCTCTTCCGCTTTGACCTTCTCGGCCTTTTTGCTTGCTGTCAAATCTTTTGTTCAGCTTCTCCTCAACTTTCAAAGAAAACTAGTATGCATCCTCAATCGTGGTCATTCTGACTAGGCTTAGCTCCTCTTGAATGCTTGGTCGTAACCCATTAAAATAACGGGCTACCTTCTCCTCATTGGCCTCTACATGGCCCGTTCTGATGATCATCTTGTGAAAATATTCTTTGTATTCTTTCACAGATCTACATCCTTACTTCAACCCTTGCAATTTCTTCAGCAAATCTAACTCATAGTCCACTGGTATAAACTGCTTCTTCAGTTTCTCTACCATGCTATCCCAATTGCTGATCTTTCCTTTTCCTCTTCAATTTCTCTCCAACTGGACCTCTTCCCACCAAATATTGGCATGGCCCTTCAGTTTCATTTTTACAAACTTAACCCGATCTGGGTCCTCTACTTCTTCATACTCAAAATACTCTTCTAGCTCATTGATCCAGTCGATCAACTCTTCCGAGTTCAAACTTCTAGAATAATTGGGGACTTCTATTCTGGGTCTTTTTTCAATCTTTGAAATGGCTCTAATCAGCCACATTTGATCTCAATCAATAGCTTCTTCTTCCACCTCTTCTTCATCATCACTTTCTCCTCTCCTTCCCAGGTCTAACCCTCTTCTCATTTGTTCCTGCAATGCATCAATTTGTCTCTGGAGGGCTCTAAAACCCTTGGCTACCAATGGATCTCTTCCACCAGCATTTTTTCCACCTCTACCACCTCTGGCACCACCACGCCTACCAGAAATCACTCTTGGAGGCATCTTGAATACATCAAACCCACAACCACAGTCCTGGTGTGAACTATCTCATGATCGGCGATCTATCCACACACTCAAGAAAACCCGCTTTGATACCACCTAACGAGGGAGCAAACCTAAGACACAAAAAAAATACTCACAGAATAGAGAATAATATTTTATTCAATATTATGAAATTCTTACATGTAGAGGATCTTAAATCCTCAAGCTTTGTGATACATGCAAATTACAGACTTACAGAAATTTACCCAGATTCCCCTTTCCCAGCATGCGAACTCTTTTCCCCAAAAAGTTACTCAAAAATCAGAAACTAGCCCATAAATAGACCCCTTTCGGTTTGGAACCAAAAAAAACATTCAAGATAAGATTTTTGGCGATTTGGCACCAAAATTTAGAATTTGAAATTCAAAAACTAAGTCCTAATTCAAAAATTGGCAATTTTCCAAAAATTGGCCAACATTCGGAAGCCATAACTTTTGATCCGGGACTCCGTTTTTCAAACCGTTTGCACTGTCAGAAATGTCTCGAAGTGAAGAATGTGCAAAGAACCCGCTTTACTTGTTCTGACTATTTTTGGGCCCGTACGGGACTATTTAGTGCCTCAAATTGGACTTGGAAGGTTTTTTAGGGCCAAAATACAGAAATTGGAACTTGAATAACTTTCAAACCGTGAATGATCTTGACCCGATTCTTTCTCCAAAGTGCTTATTTTTCCATCAAGAACCTTCCCATAAATTTTTGTCTTCTCACGCCTTAAAATTTATAGCTACTAAAAATAGCAGTTGAGTAGAAAAAGTAGAAAATAAGTTCTGAAAGTTGGAAACTCTTATTCGACGAAAAGGGTATCCAGAAATGCAAAAATATATACAAAAAGAAAACAACAGGAACATAAATGGAAAACATCTTTTTGGGTGATGCAAGATTGCCCTCACACCACTGGATGCTCCTGCATCAAATATGAAGATTCTTCTTGGTGGAGGTGGTTGGTTTGTTGTGGGTTTTGTCTCACAAGGGTGAAGGAAGAGAGAAGATGGTGTAAGAGAATGTGTAGTGTTCCAGGTAGATGCTGGAAGAAGAGATGGAAGGAAGAAGGATATAGGTTTCATTCAGTGATGGAGTTTACTACGGGTTGTTTACAATTGGGAAGGGTAGTCTTACTACTCAACTCTGTTTTGTGAGTTATGCTCACAAATATCAATTTACCCGGCGAAATGGTTTGATGGAAAGGTTTAAAATGACATTATATGTATCTTGGCAAGTTTTCAAGTGAATATGAGCTTCTAATGAAAAGTTATGCAAAAATTAAATTTTATGCAATTATTGGTAGCCAATGGTAACTTGCATAAAATGAATTTTAATATTCATTGGCATACTCCTTTAGGAATTTATTATTGGATTTATTCTTAATGAATTTGTAATTGAAATTCAATTAAAAAGAGTTATTGGTTATGGTTCCAAATTGAGAAAAGGAATCCATGATAGTTTGTAACAGAAAATGCATTGATTGATATGCCATTTTTGAGGAGAAAATATTACTCTCAAATCCAAAAAAAGGGTAGGCTGTTACAACAGTGAGAACAACTTTAAAATACCAATTTGTAAGAAAAAAGGCAGCCATAATGGAGTAAATAGCCAAGGCAACAAGTTCTTAGCAAGTAGAAACAAAAATATTGAAGAAAAAGGGGGTTTTTTATGTCTGCAAGAAGAAAAACGTCCAGCATAGAGTTTGAAGAGTTGTGAAAAAAATTGGGTTGTAGATTTGAGAGTGAGGAATGTGGGAATGATAATGTGTATGAGAAGCCATGGATGACTAATGTATAATAAATTTAATTTGCTGATTTATGAAATTATTTTCATTGCTAAAATTGAAATGAATTTTATGAGTTTTATTGTGTTAGATTTGTTGTATTGAATTTTGTGTTGTGCTGAGAGTATGCAGATTTGAGTTATGCTTGGAGGTGGGAGGTTCCTCTTTGCATCATTGGTATCAGAGCATATTGAGTCTTCATCACTATGGCTAAAATCCTAAAACATGTTCTTTTGACCAAACTATGGATACATGGAAAAAATATATCAAAGCATAATAGTAAGAAAAATCATAGACAAGGTATTGAGCAATTTGAAAAAATGCCTCAAAGAAATGTGGTCTCATGGTGATGTCCATCACCATGAGACCACATTTCTTTGAGGCTTTCTTTCAAGAAACTCATTGCCTTGTCTATGCTACCACATTTTCCATACATTTTTCATTTTGGGCATATCTTGCAATGATTCCAATCTTTATGGGAAGATTGAAAAATGAACAACTTAAGCCAAAGATTCTTGAACTTAAGAATTTTGTGGAGAAAATACAATTGGAAATAGATAATAAGGAAGAAGAAACTTGAAATGTAAGTGAAAAAAAGGAGAATCGATGCAGTGGACACTTGAAATTCTTATCTATAAAGGTAGAGAAGTTTTGTAAAGAACTTGTTAAGAGAAAAATTTATATTTTGTAATCAGAAAGAAACTTCGAAAGATGATAAAAATAGTTGTAGATGCAAAGGAAATAGTTGGAAGTGTTGAAGTTGAAGCAAAACAATTGAAGACTAAAATTAACCACTTAGAAAAGGAATTAAAAGACAAGAAGAATATTTTATCATCAATGAAAAGGAGGTTATTCTACTCTAGAAACACTTGAAAAAGAAGCAGACCAAATTGAATGAGATACTTAATGTATTCAATGAAGAGATTCTTCCTACCCTCGAGAATTTGAGGAAGGTGCGTGTGTAGATTCTTCTTTGTTTATCATACAATTGAACTGACTATTCCAACATGTCTGGATGGGTGGTTTTATGCTAGGATAGGTCCTCTTTCACACCCTAACACGCTAAAACAATTCAAGCCACATTCTACTAATAAAGTCTCTTAAGAGACCAAAGTGCAAAAGGGCAGAAAACTTTGAGGAGTGATTACTTGAAAAATGTCACTTGGAAATATTATATTTGATGCTACAAGATCTTTTATGGTCTCTCTACAATAACCCCTCTCAATTTTTGATAGCTCCAAGTTGTTTTCCAATTGTGGACATATTTTAGTTGATAGAAAATAGATTTTTTGCATGTAGTGTAAAGGTGGAAAGTGGTTTAACTTTTGCTCTGTTCATCATATGACCAAACCAACTATTTTGAAATTTCCATATGGGTGGTTTTATGCTTTGAAAGCTCCTCTTTTGCACCCAAACATGTTGAAATAGTCTGAGCCACATTCTATCAACGAAGTCTCTTAAGAGACCAAAGTCCAAAAGGGCTACAAACTTTGACGAGTGATTACTTAAAAATTGTGGCAGTTGGAAACATTCCATCTAAGGCTACGGGATCATATAGGGACCCTCTACAATAACCTCTTTAAATTTTTGATAGCTCCAACTCATTTTCCTGGGGTGAATAGATTTCAGTTGATGGAAAATGGGTCAATTGTATGTAGTGTAAAGTTGTAAAGTGGTGTAACTTTCATTATGTTTTTCATACAACCAAAGCAATCTAAGCCACATTCTACCAGCAAAGTCTTTGAAGAGACCAATGTGCAAAAGGGTAGAAAACTTTGACGAGAAATTACTTGAAAACCATGGCACTTGGAAACATTTCTTCTAAGGCTATGGGGTTAGCTAGGTCCCCTCTATAATAAGCTCTTAGTTTTTGATAGTTCCAAGTTGTTTTCCCATGGTGGAAAAAATTTAGTGATGGAAAATGGGTCAGTTGCATGTAGTGTAAAGTTGGAAAGTGGTGCAAATTTCATTCTATTTGTCATACAACCAAACTAACTATTCCAACATGTCTGTATGAGTGATTTTATGCTAGGAAAGGTCATCTTTTACACCCAAACATGCTGAAATGATCTGAGCCACATTCTACTGGCAAAGTCTCTCAAGAGACTAAAGTGCAAAAAGGAAAATAACTTTGACGAGTGATTACTCAAAAACCATGACACTCGGAAACCTTTTTTATAAGGATACAAGATCACTTAGGGCTCCTCTACAGTAAACTTCATTTATTTTTGATAGATCTAAGTTGTTTTCCTAGGGAAAATGGATTTCAGTTGATGGAAAATGGGTCAATTGCATGTAGTGTAAAGTTGGAAAGTGTTGTAACTTTCATTTTGTTCATCATATGACTGAATAAACTATTCCAACACATCCATATGGGTGGGTTTATGTTAGTAAAGGTCCTCTTTTGCACCCAAATACACTGAAACAATTTGAGCCACATTTTACCAATGATGTGTCTTAAGAGATCAAAGTGTAAAATGGTAGAAAAATTTGATGAGTGATTACTCAAAAATCATGGCACTTGGAGAATTTTTTTCTAAGGATACAAGATCACCTAGGGACCCTCTACAACAACCTCTCTCAGTTTTTGATAGATCCAAGTTGTTTTCCTATGGTGAATAGATTTCAGTTCATGTAAAATGGGTCAATTGCATGTAGTGTAGAGTTGGAAAGCGGTGTAACTTTTGTTTTATTTTTCATACAAGTGAAAAAATTGTTCTAAAATGTCTATATTAGTGGTTTTATGCTAGGAAAGGTCCTCTTTCACATCCAAACATGCCGCAATAGTCTAAGCCACATTCTGTCGACGAAGTATCTTAAGAGACCAACATGCAAAAGGGAAGAAAACTTTGATGAGTGATTACATGGGAACTGTGCCACTTGGAAACATTTTATTTAAGGCTATAGGATCATGTAGGTCCCCTCTACAACAACCTCTCTCAATTTTTGATAGCTCCATGTTGTTTTCCCTTGGTGAACATATTTTAGTTGATGGAAAATAGGTCAATTACATGTAGTGTAAAGTTGCAAGGTAGGCTACTTTTTTTTTGTTCTTCATGGGCCAAAAAAATTAGCACCAATACATCTAGGTGGGCACATCTACACTAGGCATGGTCATTTCAATTTTTTATAAAAGCTTTGTAGTCTTTCTTATTTAAAGGGTCACAACTTTTCACCTTTGAAATGTCACAACCAAATTCATATTATCACTATTCATGAGAACCTAAATTTATTTATTTTCAAATTTTTTAGATATGCTTGGGGAAAAGGAAATTATTGAACTTTTAGTTGGTTAATTTTTTTTCGTGCACGTCTCTCGAAGCCATTTATTGACTATTGTAAGCATGCAATTTTAACTGTTAAGTTGCATTCTTCTAATTATTGGTTTTGAATTCATGTTTAGAAATAGGATGAATATCTATGAAGTTTACTATTGGGAAGTTTGATTTGTGGTCTCTTAATCTCCAATAAACCAATTCCCTTATGATCTTTAATAAGAAATGCATTCCTTGAGTTTTTTGTTTGCAAGACTTAGTTGTTACATTCCATTTTCTTTTGTCAATAGTATTAGGATGTTTTCTTTATCTACATAATACATGAAGTGTGAAGCATACAAGCAAATGGTAGCATGAAGCATATATGTGGAATGGTAGATGTATTCCTCAATGATATAAAGCATAAAGCATGAAGCATCAAGCATACACATGAATTTCCTCTGTGAAGCACATGAAGCATGAAGCATGGATCATTAATACATTCATATGATTGATTTAATATACAATAATTTTATAGGAGAATAATGTTCAAACTTTCTTATAATTATAGAAAAGAAGAGTGCATGCAAAATACTTGGATTTTAAATATTTAAAGTAAACCATCTACAAATATCTATTGAAGCATGGATTTATAATGCAAATATAGACACCATCAATAAAAAAGATTTGTATTAACCAAATAGCCATGTAGGCATACATCAATATGTGTTGATATAAGTATAAAATATATACAAAATAGTCATATAGGCTTACAATAATGCCATGTATGTATACAATGTCAAGTATATGCAATACAAAATATGTCCAAAAATTCCATATGTAGGCATGTACAACAAAGGACCCCAATCAAAAGTCATTTCCCTCTAGGTGGAGGAAAAAAATAGGTGGCCTTTGTTGGTTGGGTAGATGGTGATGTGTATGACACTTGTTTACTTTGAATTCAAGGGTTGCTCCTCCTACTTAGTTCCAGACCAAGCTTCATCCATTACAATAACAAGTAAAGACATTAATATATAGAAATTATATTATAGAAAATGATATATTTAATAAAATAATCACTTATTGCTGCCAAATGATCTCTCTCCTCAAAAAAAAGATCCACATGGTCAGGGTTTAGCATGCCAAAGTCCTATAGAAACCATCCAAATAGAATTTAAGCTATGAATCAATAATCATTTGATTTTTCAATAATAAACAACTATAACAATGAATGTAATTTGAAATTTACTAATCTGCCGCATACCCTCATGAGAGCCATCTAGCCTTCTATTACATAATATACACCACGCTTCATTTATCTATTGACATGGGGAGGTGTTTTTGCTTCCATCATCTAAAAATAAAACAAATTATTCAATCACAAAAACTAGAATAGTGATGCGAGTTATGGCTTATAATGTATGAGATAGTCAACAAAATTTTAATTACTTATTGAACTATATATTTCTTACTATTATGCTTAATAATTTCGCTATCCATATCTTGTTCAAAAGCACTTGTTTTAGGATTTTATCCATAGCAACAAGGTAGTGAACTCTCTAATAAAATGCTTTGGTAGACATGTATGAAAAATGTGGTAGCATAGAGAAGGCAATGAACTGTTTGAAAAAAATCCTTAAAGAAATGTGGTCTCATGGTGATGGAATGCCATGAAATTTTTCTTTGTCATGGAATTCCATCACCATGCGACCACATTTCTTTGAGGAATTTTTTTCAAATAGTTCATTTCCTTCTCTATGCTATTATGTTGGGATGGGGTGGATGGTAAAGTGTGGTCTTGGTTATGATATGGAGGGAGATATATCATGATGTGAAGAGGGAGGGGTGTTTTGATCACAAGGGGAAGAGGATAATTAGATGGGAGGAGGTGTACATTGAGATCATATTTCAAGAGAGATCATAGAATGGATCAGAAGAGGTACTTTGATCTAGACACGGAAGGATTCCATTAGATGAAGTGAGGGAGAGGAGATTGTGAGAGGGGGATGAAGGGATATGTTTCTCTTGAGATGGAAATATATCATTAGATAAGATGGAAAGGATATGTTGTTCTTGATTGGAAATGGGATCATGAGATGGAAGGGGATCATATGATAGAGGAGAAGGGTTTCCTTGATCTTTATATGTAGGGGAATATATGTTAGCATACTTTGGATTAGGAGTTGAACATAGTTCATTTGATATGGATGGTGTGACAAGGGAGGAAGGTTTTATAGACTCTTCAACTTGGATAGATGGATTTATAGGGGATTCATTTAAGATTTAGGTTATTAGGGTTCATCTTGATATGGGGGTGATGAAGGTGGATGCATGATATGAGAATATTTCACCACTTTGTTTTTTCATGGGGAAACAACCACCTTTGCAAATAGTCCTTAGAGGAAGTTATTATGAGATACATGGGATGACATTGCTTGGTAATGGTGGGGTGATGTGGATTTTAAGGATGTGGGATATGAAGAAGTGGAATAAGAGGTGGAAGCTTCCATTTATTGGTAAATAAAGGATGAGGATGATGACCTTGAAAAGGATTTGGAGGGGAATTTTGGCTAAAGGCTTTGTTTTTGTTATTAAAGGAAGGGGAAGGATAAGTAAGACAAGATGGATTGGGATTGGATGAAGGTATGGAATATTGAAGCTTAGCATTGATGCCAAGGAGACATCTAAGCATGGCATCCTTATAATTATGGAAGTAGTAGGTGAGGATAAAATTAGCGGTAGTGGATGGGGATGATATGGATGGGACTTGAGGGGAGCTTTGGATGGGGGATTAATGGAAAATTTGAGCATTTTGTCTATTGAAAATTGATTCAAGGCGATCCACAGTGCTCTCATTCTCATCATTGGGATTATATTTGAGTTGGTTAAAAAGGATATCCTCATTAACATCGATATGGTTGGGGCTGGTTGGAATGGATGAAGTTGGATTAGAATAGATTAGGTTGGATGGAGGATAGATTAGATGGTTAGACATGGTGGAGGATTGATTGGAAGAAAGATTGGTATAGATTTTGGATGAGGATGAAAATTAGGATATGATGGATTAGAAATGAACTAGGGTATTGGAAGAATAAGATCTAAGGATGAAGATGGAGGATGGGATTAGATTTTGGGATCAAATCCAAAACCATAAAATGATTTGATTTGATTAAAGAGTATTATCTATTCTTAAGGCAATGAGTTGTTTGAGAAAATGCCTCAAAGAAATGTGGCCTCATCATGATAGAATGGCATTCCATCACCATGAGACCACATTTACTTGATGCATTTTTTCAAACAACTTGTTGCCTTGTCTATCCTATTTCTTACTATTATGCTTTCATATATTTTTTTCCAAGCATCCATAGTTTGTTAGAAAGCACTTGTTTTAGGTTTTTTCCATAGTAGCAAGGAAGTAAACTACTTGATAAAATTCTTTGGAAAATATGGTAGCATAGACAAGGTGGTGAGCTGTTTGAAAAAATGCCTCAATGAAATGTGGTCTCATGGTGATGGACATCATCATGAGACCACATTTATTTTAGGCATTTTTTCAAATAACTCATTGCCTTGTCTATGTTATTTCTTACTATTATGATTCGATAGATTTTTTCCAAGCATCCATTGCATAAATAAGGTAGTGAATTGTTTGAAAAAATGCCTCAATAAAATGTAGTCTCATGGAATTCCATGACAAGCAAATGAAAGTGGTAGTTGCTCCTAGTTATTATTTATGCTATGTGAAGTAATTGCATCACTACTTATGTTGACTTTCTAAAAAAACTATATTATAATTGAAATTTTTTATCTATCAACATCTAGTTATTAGTTATGCAATGTGAAATAATGCTTTGAGTTTGAAAGATGTGCAATGCAATTTAATCAATGATATTAATATAAACTACACAAATCTATTAAGTATAATTCATTAGTTAAACTCTTTATTTTATTACCAAAGTGAAGGTTTGAACTTCACTACCACTGGGAGGTGTTGCCATGAAATATCCAATATTAACCTATTCAACATCCAAAATTGATTAGATTAAACTATGGTTGATATTATGGGTAAAACTATCCATGTAATTCTATCTTAAATTGATGAATGGATTGAGATCAATCTTTGGGGATTTCACAATTTCCTTAGTTTCTTCCTCAATGTCAATCCGGGGGTCATGAACTTGTGAAAGATATTGGGGTTGTTTGCCTAAGGGTTGAACCTAGAAAGTCAAGTGGGGATGGATGCAACTACACACAAACTGCATTTGTTCAGAAATTGGGTTCTTAGACCTCCTGTTACATGTGTGACAGGAACCTGGGCTGAAGAGTTCACAACAAAAGAAAATTAAAATTAACCAATAAAATAGAAATAACAATTCTTATTGACACTATATTCCCAGAAGTAGATGAATGATGGAATGTAAAGTGTTAAATAAATTTCACACATATTAATAAGCACTCTAATTAACAGTTGTCTGAAATAATCTACCAAATCAAATTTATATAAAACAATAAACCTATTGATTAAATCTTATTGTAAAGTAATCTACTAAATAAAATATACTTGTAGCACAATTCAAAACAAACACATCAATCACCAATACACTAAATAATAATTAACAACACATTAAATGGTTTAAGCTAGCACAACGATTAAAGATCCAAACAAATTTAAAACTAAGATAGTCTCATTATCACACAACACATTGATGTTACAACTAGTCACTCGGTGATCGAGGAAGTGAGCCCTGTCTTCTCCAATTTCCAATAAAGAAACAAAATCTTACTTTACTCTACTCAATGTTTATGCAAAACAAGATTTAAAACTCCAATCTTATTTTGATCAAAATAACAACTTATAGATATATGTTACCAATTACTAACTCAATTCTTAGCATACATATATATAGAGATCATATGTCGTTGAGTTTGCAAAAGACTATTAAAAAAGGCATACAATTGTTTGGGTTGTTATGGCCTATGACCAACCTTTAAAAGCTTCTTAAAAATATATTTACATATTTAACATCGTTCCAAAAACAAAATGACTTAGACCGAATTTAATCACAAGTGACACATGACTCATGAGATAGTTCTTGTCCTCATTCCACCGATGCTCCTATTGCTCCTACGCATCATCTAGCTAATCATCCCCTATTTTTCATAGTCACAAGGATAATTAGTAAATAATTAAAGGTTTTAATATATCCACAAGTTTTTATCCTCTCTTTGCATTTTATTAAATATCCCTACTTCCTTAACAAATAGTGATAGGAACTACAAGGAATTCTATAGGAACAAAGAGCTAAAAGACAAACAAAGGGGTAAAAATAAAGACACATGTATCCCTCATAAAAAATAATATATTAAAATTCCATTCATTTAAAAATTCTATTCACATGTAATATTTATACTTGTTTACTAGTTACATACCTCAGCAGTAGATGTCATGAAGTAATAAGGAGGTGGAAGGTTGAAGAAAATAGTATGAACACTATGACCTTGAAATTTTATTACAAACATTAAACTATATTAGTTAATCATCAATTTAAAAAATTAAATTTAATAAATTAATTCAATGAACATGCTAACATTTACTTGAGTATCAAGTCTATTGGCACTCTTAAATTTTGCAAATTTCAGATGCCCATTTCGAAATTTTGCCTCTGCACTTTTAGAAGTGCATTTGATGAATCTGCCTAAATGACCTACTTTGGAGGGTCATATTTTGAAGCCAATTGATTTCTAAGGAAAATCCCTTTACAAACACACTCATGTATTCTATGTGAATGTGCATGTCAATTTTTAGCTTCCCACGATAAGTTTTGTTAGGGTTTTGAAAAGTGAAGCTAGAGGGTTTTGGCACCTTTTTGTTGTTTGCAAATGTTAATGAATGTTGTTCTACATTCTCTATACCAAGATGAACTCACATGCCAGTTTTCAAAGCTTCACGAGTTGATTTGCTATTTTTAGCAAATCAAAACCAAATGGAATTTCTTCAGTTTTGCACTGAAACCTTTCTGAGAGGCAAACTTCAAGCGTCAATAACTTTTCATGGGAGATGTTTCAAGATAATCCGTCTTGCACACGTGCTCTCTATACCTAAATGATCTACTATGTCCGGTGGCAGCCTCTCAGAAGTTGATCTGCTATTTATCAAAATGGGTGATTGGATCAATTTTAATTGGTTCAAAACAACTGTTTATTGCAGAAAGTTTGAGTAAGCAACTTTGATAGCGAATAACTTTTTACTTGTGATTGATTTCTTTGATCCATCTTTTTCATTACATTCTTAGGTCTGATGTCTACAATTCTACAATTTCTTATAGCTTCATGAGGTCATTTGCCTAGTTTTCAAGGCTGATTCCATAGCCCATTTGGCCAGTTTTCACCATTTTTCAAAAGTACCCGAAAGCAAGTTTTAATGGCAACCCAGTTCATCTTTTCACTTCAAATACACTCAGAAGTTTTCATAGATCAATTTGAGCATGTAAGTTGTTTGAAAATGATTTTTTTTTTAGCCAGGTCCATTTGTGGACCTGACATGCTCTTGTTGATCATGTTGATATTATGATCTAGGAAATGTGGACTCTAAAAAAATGTGATGGAAACCAAACCTAAATACAAGAATGCCTCTAGACAGTTGGAAGGTGATAGTTCACTTTTATGTTACCATGGAAGAAAGTCACAACTCCATTTAATCTTGCTTGGGTGATTTGAACATTTACATGTTACTAATAGGCAACTTCAAAATGAATAACCTGAATCAGCTACATCAAGTTCATTGCTCTTCATTTTATAGTTTCCAGGAGAAAATAAATAGTAAGAGGTATTATTTGTTTTCAATTTGATGGTTGTGTGGTACGAGTTTGCTCACCACGAGATTGATGCAAAGATAAATTTGTTTCAAAGAGAGGGAGTATTTTGCTACTAAAGCTGCATTGTACCAGCTATGGGAGTTATTTAAATATTGCAAGATAGATTTTTCTACAGGCAGAAAGGAGATCCTATAGGAAACAGTGAATTGCACCCTCCACATCAGATTGAAAGGTGGACGCCCATCAAAGGGGATAAATCTTATCAATTGCTCTCTATATATTGGGCGACATGAGGCTGAGGACCAATGAATGGTTTTGAGAAAAATAATGCAAAGAGCTCAATATCCATTGTGAAATGTTGGTGTATTGAATCAATGAGAATGCCATGACTGTAACAGAGCATTCATTGTGGAGTATGCACAAAGTTGAGTTATTGAAAAGTTCTTGGAAAGCTATAAAGCTTGTGCGCATGATGAGGGCATGAATGTCTAACAAAATGCAGCTGTTGGGATAAGATGCAACTCCTCACATATATTACAGAAAATGCATTTGTTGAAAATGTTTTTAAAACTAAAATGCAAATGCAGCCAGCATGTTTCCTGTGCATGGAATGTAGAAGGGGCAATGAATTTACAGTATGGACATCCATCAAAGTAGATGATTGGGGCATTTTTAAAACTTTTTACACAACCTATAAAGAAGGGAACACCAGTATTGTTGGATACACATAAAATGGATGCTTTAGAAAATTTTAAATCAAAGCGCACAGGGAATAATATAGGGGGGCTTAGTGTGAGCTAGTGGTATCGACCTCCATCAAAGCAAGTAGCAGGTACATGAAATGGTTCTATTGAAGGAAATTTTTTAACCTTCAATCAAATGCAAGGAAGCCCACACTAGAGAGAGGAATAAAGTGTGAGTCTTGGCAGTAGGCATTGGGTTTATTTAAAAAATAAATCTTTAGGAACTTTCAAAACAACTGCAATTGTTGTTCAAGGAGCTCGATGGAGGATAGTAAAGTATCAAATACAAACAAGAATGATGGGCACAACCAACATTTTGATGAAGGCACGAGGGGACTGAAGGAGGTGGCCCTTGGACAGAAAGAGAAGATTCTAATAGAGGTAATGCATTGGAATGGAACAAAGTCCATCATCTTCGGAGAAACCATAGGGGCCGATTCATGTAGAGTTCAAATGTTTTTCAAGTAAATGCATACTGAAAAGAATCCAATGCCATTTCACTATTGGAAGGGCACACGTTAAAACAAAAAATGGACATCCATCAAAACAAAAAATGGAAAAAAATGGAGGCCACTATTTTCAAACAAAGAAACCTTCATTGTAGATGGAGGAAGCTACAAATAGAAACTGAGGAACGATGCATGAAGTTGTTTGAAAATAAATCCCAAAATAATAAGAAATGCAACACCATGAAAGCCTGTAAGAAACCATAGTTGTAGATCAAAAAAAAGGAAAGTTGTTTCCATGGTTGGAGAAGCCATAGCAAATGCGTGAAAACCAAAAATTACGGTTGAAGTAAAGAAGCAAGTGAAGATCTACGGTGGAGATTAGAAGTTGAATGCAGCATGATCCCCACCGTCTTCCAGCAAATTGCAATCCCAAGATGCAAGGAGGTTAAAATCCACGAGATTGTGGACTTGTGCCACATGGTAGTGACATGCCTCGGGGAAGCTCTCGAGATTTCCATTGTTTTATATTTTAAATTTTTTGTTTGCTTTTCCACAAGCAAAACATTTATGTCTTTAAATGTGCCAGAGATAGATGTTTTTGTGGGATAAAAGTAAATATAAAGAAAATGGGGTAGAAGGAAATAAACGATGGAGAAAAATGAAGACACAGAGCAACCACATCTACACCACTGCCCGCCAAATCACAATGAGAAGTTGGTCACTCTTTAAAACCCATGAGATAGCGGGTTGTCACCACGTGTATGGTGGGTCTTGGGGCATTTGCAATGCAATGGGAAAGTAAAGGTTTTCATTTTCTTTGCAAATAAAAGAAAATATTTTAATAGTTTGCCTAATGAAAATATAAAAGAAAATTTGAAGAGAAAATATTTAATGAGGTGGGCCCAACAACAAATGATGTGGGAATTTTATTATTTTAAATGGAGATACTTTTACTAAAGGGGCCCGAAGTAAACTTTCTAAAGGCCTTTATTACGTGAAATGTGAGATGAAGGAAGCAAAGATGAAATCTACGGTGGAAAAAACAAGGATCAGATGCAGCATAATCTGAGCCCTTCCCCACCAGTTCGTGGATTGAAGGTGATCACTTTTTATTTATCGCAAAATGGTGGGATCGCGCCATGTGACAGTGGCAGGCCTGAGTAAAATCTTCCATGTGCACGGGAAAAGGGTTTTAAGAGGGGAAAATATAATATTTTAAATGTTTCATTTGCTTTACTGAAGCAAAAAATTTAAAGTTAAAAAACAGGGCCAATGAAATTTTTAAAAGAAAGCATTTAAGGGATTAAAGTGGGCCCGACAGGGTGATTTCAAAGGCCCAATATAATCTTCAAAGAACCTTTGATGGGAAAAGGTAAAATTTAAAAGGTGAAATGAATTAAATGTTGCAGAATGTAACATTTAAGTATGTGCTTCTAAAATGAGACATTTCTAGGCAAATATTTCACATCAAGGGTAAAATTTTGTGCAGCAAGGTGAAATATTTTTAAGGTGGAAGTAAAATTTCTAGAATGTTTTAAATAAAGAATTTCTATCGATTGGAGATAACATACATGTGAAAATGCACAAGGGAATATTTTGAGGAAGCGAATTAAATATTCACTAAACTTTTATTGCTGAGCAATTAAAATAAAAGCATAAATATTAAAGTTATAAAACTTTAATATGTGAAAGAAAAATACAAAGTGCAGCTCCAGTTTAACAAGAAGGGTAGGAAAATGGAGTTTTCACATGAGTAGAGGATATTTTCACACAGCTGAGTGAAATGGAATTTTATCACATGGAAAAATTTTCTGTTGCAAGGAAACTAACAACAAAGGCAAATGAAGAGGCAAATTCAGTTACAGAGAGAGGAGAGATGCTTGGAGAAAATTTGTTGATCAACAGGAGAGAATTTTCTAGATTGAATCTATAGATCAGATTGATCTTAGGGCTACTTTTGTTTCTCTTTTATTCTCTTTTTCTCTCATTTTAAAAAAGGAAGGGCTAGGATTCCAATTTCTGAAAGCTCAACAAGTCAGGAAGAAGCTCTAGGTAGAATTGTATAGCTGGGAGAAATGTAATAGAGTCATTAAATCTGAAAGTGTCTATTCTGAATTATGCTCTCATGTTTATATTTTAGCTGATAATTGTCTCCATTTTTGAGATGTATTACTCTTTTTGATTCAATAATAAGATTATATGAGTCTTTTCATGCACATTTACTGCATTAGAGTGATATATTTTGTTGCCTTCTATACTGAGAATAATATAATTGCTTGAATGAAGCACAAGTTGCATTTATTATTGCCTTTTGTTCAAAGT
This sequence comes from Sequoia sempervirens, assembly GCA_007258455.2. Taxonomy (NCBI): domain Eukaryota; kingdom Viridiplantae; phylum Streptophyta; class Pinopsida; order Cupressales; family Cupressaceae; genus Sequoia; species Sequoia sempervirens. Next base: position 345,101,423 of record VDFB02193867.1, on the reverse strand, counting down.
ATAGTGTAATTGCTTCAGCACATGTGATAGGAGTACTATGTTTTAGGTGGATTTATAAGAAGAGTTATCAGATAAAACTTTAGTGATCTAGTTGTCATAATGTGATAAAATTTACAAGGATTTTCATAACATGTTCAACACTGTAGGATGAATGCTGGTTATATGACTCTATAGCCCATTTTCTGGCACTGGTCAAGTGTTATACTTCTATTGTTTTCAGCTTGGTCCCAAATCTTCAAAATTAAAAATCATTTTAAATCCCTAGGTGTTGTAGTTATCTCATGCTCCAAATAGTTGATATTACTAATGAACAACCAATTCTATTTAGTATTATCCTATTATGTTGAGCTATTAAATGAGATTATCTATTTTTGTTAATGCTATTTATGATAATATTCCAAATATTGTAAAATCATTAAGGGGATCACCCTCCTAGGTCTTGCAGATCCCAAAGTGTAGGAGGATTTTTAAAGTCCTTGTTAGTTGGCCCAGGTCTTTTGAGCTGCCTTTGATTGGAATTGGAAATTTCATAGGTAGCTTAGAAGACCAACCTGGTTACATAGTAAAACAAACCAACAAAATGGCAACTCTACTAGGGAATGCACTCAGAAGTCCGGTTGCAGATTGTATTATCAAAGAGTCATTCCAATCTTGAGCTATTGTTTGTAATTGGAGGTTGAAAATTATTGCGACTTCTTATTTTTCCATCCGAGTCACCAACAAAATGGCGACTCTATTGGGGATAACTTTGAATCTCCAAGTGCAAACTACTTAGTTATAGAGTCATATTATTGTTTTCCATTTTGAATTTAGTTCAAATATTGAATAATTTCAAGCCTGGAGAAAAATTGTTGCATTGAACCTCAAAGTTACATGATCTGTGGTGCTCTACTGGTGGAAGGAACTCAGAGATAGATTTATTTGTGAAAGAACTTCATGCTGTTTGAAGTTCATTCCTCTAAGAAGAGAGGTGGTGACTCTATTAAAATAACTTGTTGAAGATTTAAAGAAAAGTTCTAGATCTACAAATTTCCAGAATAATTTGCAGTAGTAGCAACGATTCCAGGTATTCCTCACATATTTGAACATCTTAGGAAAGAACTTTGGTTCTCTTATTTAGTAAAATTAAGCACTACAGTCAAGGGAGGTTGAATATTGCAATTGAGTAGTTGTAGAGGGAATAATTTTCATTTGCAAAATGTATGGTTTTTTTAGTTCTCGCTCTACAAACTATAGTATCATGCCTAGAACACAACCTTGTCCTATAGGAAGGTGTTTGAAAATGAAAGATACAACCCTTTAGATTTTAGTAAAATCCAAGGTTACCCACATTCTACCCCAAGAAGAATTAATGAATGTTTGCATAAGTTTAGAGATTATTTTGAAGAATCAGCATCAAAACATGTATAGTGTTTCATTCATTTTATGAAAGATTGTTAGATTGAAGAGGAAGATGTTACCATGAAGTTTTTTGTAAGAACTTTAGAAGGTATGGCTGGAGGTTGGTTTACTTGCTTACCAATGCATTCCATAGATTCATGGCATAGACTCAGAACATGTTTCCTTGATACTTTTAAAGATGAGTCAGTAGCAAGTGATGAATGCTTGTCTAAAGATAGAAGTCTGCATACTCAAGAAGAATTTGAAGAGGAAATTGCAAACAAGGTTGAGTCTGAATCATATATTGTTGCACCGTGTGATATAAAAAGATTGGAGGATGAATCTATCTATGATTTTCATGATAGATTTATGAAATTTATGCTTGCTATACCATAATTAGAAAGACCTGATGAATCATTTTGCATTGATTTGTTCTGTGAAAATTATAAGCCAGGTCTGAGTACCATGCCAGTCCACTTGAGGTCCCCTAGCCTTGGATGTTTATATCAATGGATTTCAATAATTGAGGAAATGATAGATAAATGTGGAAGTCATCTCTTAACTCAATTATGTGATGGTAATTTTTCAAGATTTAGTCCAATGGATGTAGATGGTATAGTAGAAGACAAGAATGATAGTGCATCATGCAGTGATAAGGATGTTGTTTCTGAACAACCTACAAAAGAAATATGTCTAGAAGAATATTGCAGCCATGATGATCATGAACAGATAAATGAAACATGTGAAGTGTTTTCCATTTACTTTGAAAATATAGAAATAGAAAATAGATTTTCTATAGCAAATGAAGGTTGCAATGATGCAAATGATACTGAGAGTGTTTTCTCCTCTATGGACTCTGAATACACAACTGAAGATCATGATGATTCTGATGTTTTAAGTTTTCCTGATGAGAACAATGGTGTTGTAAATGGAAGTTTGCAATCAACTAAAAATCATCCTTGTATAGGTGATCAAGAGGATTTCAAATCTATTTACAGCCCTAGTAATTTTGATTCATTTCAAAAGTAGGAGGTGGAACTAATCTCCTTGAATGAAAAGTATTCTAATGAAGATGATGACAATGTTTCTGAAGACTCACAAGAACGAGAAGATGATGGATATGAATTGAACATCTTGTTTGAAGAAGACATGTGTAATCAGCAGTACTATATTACACTTGGTTATAACAATCTTTTGAGTGTATGTAGCATTGATGAGAGCTTTCATGATGAGATAAGGGTGCATGCAGATTTGAAGAATGCTATTGAGAGCATCAGTGTATTAGTTGAAAATTACAGAGTATGCAAGGATTTTCAGTTAGAGCAGTCATGTGTGAGAAGTTGCCATGAAGAAACAAATGATTATTTTCACTTTGACAGTGAGGAATGTAGCCCTGCTGATTGTTGTAGTGGTGTGAACAAAGAGAAGGATATGCATGCAAGAGATGTGTTAAATGAATCAATACAAGTAGTTGATAATGATGAACAAGGAACCCCTATTTTTCTTGATGTTTTACCTTCTTCTATTCCTTTTGCTGCCTTTGAAGCCATTATTGAATGTTTGCATGAGGAAACCATTTATGTAGATGTACATGATAATGAAAATATAGAAATAAACATTGGTACAACTAGTTACAACTTTCATGATGAGTTTGCACATGAGGAACGTGATTGTGTCTATCATATAGATGCATATGAGGACCTTTTTTCTGGATCTGCAATTCATATTTCCTCTCATGAGCAGTATGTTTCAGATTTTCCTGTTGAAGTAGCAAGAGATGATGTTGATTTTGATACACCTTGCATTGGTGAATGTGTCTTTGACACTCACTATGATGAATTTGTTGCAAATGAAAGTTTTGATTCACATGAACCTATACTTGAAATTTCCCTTTGTGGTAGCATATTGAATGTTGATGATCTTGTCTATGAAATTGAGGTGCAGAATGTTGTTTGGGATGCTAGCATTTCTTTTGAATGTCATGATTTGAATGGAGATGAAGGTATTATGGGTGTTGATAAACCTAATTTTTAGAATCTCAAAACAAATGGAAATGTGTTTGGGTTGTGTTGTTGGGATGAGGACAAGCTAACCAGTGATGCTTTTCAGTTGGAGGAGACACGCATGCATGAGCAATATTTTCTTAGTGCACAAGAAAATTGCATGTTGTTTTTTAGATGTGATATCTCCTCTAAGCATGATCATTATGAGAGGGTTAGTGAATGTAGTCTTGACCACTATCCTCTCATGTTGCCACTTGATGCAGAATTAGAGAATGAAGAGAATGGAAGTGACGTGGCTTATTTGATTTGGCTGCCATGTGATGAAAAAATTGAATAGAGAGCAAGTTTCTACTCACATGAAGGCAGCCTGATACTTATGTTTGCAGGGATGTGGTCACCTATGTTGCTATGGTTTGACAGTGGCAAGCATGAGTTGAGAGAGATTAGTTCTTTTTGTAGAATTGTGTTTGACAGAGGTAAATGCTAACTCCCCTTTTTCATTTGGTGGCCTTGAGGTCATCAAATGAAGTTAAAATAAAGTTGAATAAAGGAGCAGTTTGAGGACTACTTGATTGACTCAGTTATTTGGATTATTCCCTAGAGATCTGAAATCTTGCTATGCCCGTAGGGGGCATACATCCCTAGTTGGAGCCACTATTGGCACTCTCAAATTTTGCAAATTTGAAATGCCCATTTCAAAATTTTGCCTCTGCACTTTTAGAAGTGCATCTAATGAATCTGCCTAAATGACCTACTTTGGAGGGTCATATTTTGAATCCCATTGATTTCTAAGAAAAAAACCTTTGCAAACACACTCATGTGTCCTCTGTGAATGTGAATGCCAATTTTCAGCTTCCCACGATAAGTTTTGTCAGGGTTTTGAAAAGTGAAGCTGGAGGGTTTTGGCACCTTTATGTTGTTTGCAAACGTTCAATTTTGCAGAGTTGCCTCCCATTTCAGCTTGCATTTTGCAACTACATGGTCGTCATGCTAAAATGAATGTTGTTATGCATTCTCTATACAAGGATGAACTCGCATGCTAGTTTTCAAAGCTTCGCGAGTTGATTTGCTATTTTTAGCAAATCAAAACCAAATGGAATTTCTTCAGTTTTGCACTGAAACCTTTCTGAGAGGGAAACTTCGAGCGTCAATAACTTTTGATGGGAGATGTTTCAAGACAATCCCTCTTGCACACATGATCTCTATACCTAAATGATCTACTGTGTCCAGTGGCAGCCTCTCAGAAGTTGATCTGCTATTTATCAAAATGGGTGATTGGATCAATTTTAATTGGTTCAGAATAGTTGTTTATTGTAGAAGGTTTGAGTAAGCAACTTTGACAGCGAACAAATTTTTCATCGTGATTGATTTCTCTGATCTTTCTTTTGCATTACATTCTCGGGTCTGATGTCTACAAGTCTGCAATTTCTTATAGCTTCACGAGGTCATTTGCCTAGTTTTCAAGGCTGATTATAGAGCCTATCTGGCTAGTTTTCACCATTTTTCAAAAGTACCCGAAAGCAAGTTTTAATGGCAACCTAGTTCGTCTCTTCACTTCAAATGCACTTAGAAGCTGTCACAGATCAATTTGAGCATGTAAATTGTTTGAAAATGAGTTTTTTTTTAACCGAGTCCATTTGTGGACCTGGCATGCTCTTGTTGATCATGTTGATACTATGATCCAGGAAATGTGGACTCAAAAAAATGTGATGGCAACCAAACCTCAATACAAGAAGGCCTCTAGATAGTTTGAAGGTGATAGTTCACTTTTATGTCACCATGGAACAAAGTCACAACTCCATTTAATCTTGCTTGGGTGATTTGAACATTTACATGTTACTAATAGGCAACTTCAAAATGAATAACCCAAATCAGCTACATCAAGTTCATTGCTCTTCATTTTATAGTTTCAAGGAGAAAATAAATAGTAAGAGGTATTATTTGTTTTCAATTTGATGGTTGTGTGGTACGAGTTTGCTCACCACGAGACTGATGCAAAGATACATCTGTTTCAAAGAGAGGGAGTATTTTGCTACTAAAGCTCCATTGTACCAGCTATGGGAGTTATTTAAATATTGCAAGATAGCTTTTGCTATAGGCATAAAGGACTTCCTACAGGAAACATTGAATGGTAGCCTCCACATTAGATTGAAAGGTGGACGCCCATCAAAGGGGATAAATCTTATCAATTTCTCTCTATATATTGGGCGACATGAGGCTAAGGACCAATGAATGGTTTTGAGAAAAATAATGCAAAGAGCTCAATCTCCATTGTGAAATGTTGGTGTATTGAATCAATGAGAATGCCACGGCTGTACTAGAGCATTCATTGTGGAGTATGCACAAAGTTGAGTTATTGAAAAGTTCTTGTAAATCTATAAAGCTCGTGTGCATGATGAGGGCATGAATGTCTAACAAAATGCAGTTGTTGGGATAAGATGTTACTCATTGCATATATTACAGAAAATGCATTGTTGAAAATGTTTTTTAAAACTAAAAGCTAAACACAACCAACATGTTTCCTGTGCATGGAATGGAGAAGGGGCAACACATTTGCAATATGGACATCCATCAAAGTAGATGATTGGGGCATTTTTAGAACTTTCTACACAACCTATAAAGAAGGGAACGCCAGTATTGCTAGATACGCACAAAATGGATGCTTTAGAAAATTTTAAATCAAAGTGCACAGGGAAGAATATAGGGGGCATAGTTTGAGCTAGTGGTATGGACCTCCATCAAAGCAAGTAGTGGGTACATGAAATGGTTATGTTGAAGGAAATTTGGTAACATTCAATCAAATGCAAGAAAGCTCGCACCGGAGAGAGGAATAAAGTGTGAGTATTGGCGTAGTAGGGATTGGGTTTATTTTAAAAAAAATCTTTGGGAACTTACAAAACAACTGCAATTGGTGTTCAAGGAGCTCAATGGAGGATCGTAAAGGTATCAAATACAAACAAGAATGATGGGTGCAACCAGCATTTTGATGAAGGCACGAGGGGATTGAAGGAGGCAGTCCTTGCATAGAAAGAGAAGATTCTAATAGAGGTATGCATTGGAATGGAACAAAGTCCATCATCTTTGGAGAAACTATAGGGACCGATTCATGTAGAGCTCATAAATTTTTCAAGTAAATGCATACTAAAAAGAATCCAATGCCATTTCACTGCTGGAAGGGCACACGTTAAAACAACAAATGGACATCCATCAAAACACAAAATGGAAATAAATGGAGGCCACCATTGTCAAACAAAGAAACCTTCATTGCAGATGGAGGAAGCTCCAACTAGAAACTGAGGAACGATGCATTAAGTTGTTTGAAAATAAATCCCAAAATAATAAGAAATGCAACGCCATGAAAGCCTATAAGAAACTGCAGTTGCAGATCAAACAAAAGGAAAGTTGTCACCATGGTTGGAGAAGCCAGAGCAGATGTGTGAAAACCATAAATTAGGGTTGAAGTAAAGATGAAAATGAAGATCTATGGTGGAGATTAGAAGTTGAATGCAGCATGATCCTCACCGTCCCCCGCCAAATCACAATCCCTAGATGCAAGGAGGTTAAAATCCATGAGATTGCGGGCTTGTGCCACATGGCAGTGACAGGCCTCGGGGAAGCTCTCAGGATTTCCATTGTTTTATATTTTAAATTTTTCGTTTGCTTTTCCAAAAGAAAAACATTTGACTTTAAATGTGCTGGAGATAGATGTTTCAGCGGGCTAAAAGTAAATATAAAGCAAATGGGGTAGAAGGAAATCAATGATGGAGAAAAATGAAGACACAGAGCAACCACATCTCCACCACTACCCACCAAATCGCAATCAGAAGCTGGTCACTCTTTAAAACCCGCGGGATAGTGGGCTGCCACCACGTGTATGGTGGGTCCTGGGGCATTTGCAACACAATGGGAAAGTAAAGGTTTTCAATTGGTTTGCAAATAAAATAAAATATTTTAATATTTTGCTTGATGAAAATTTAAAAGAAAATTTGAAGAGAAAATATTTAATGAGGTGGGCCCAACAACAAACGGCGTGGGAATTTTATTATTTTAAATGGAGATACTTTTAATAAAGAGGCCCAAAGTAAACTTCTTAAAGGCCTTTATTACGTGAAATGTGAGCTGAAGGAAGCAAAGATGAAATCTACAGTGGAAAAAACAAGGATCATATGCAGCATAATCTGAGCCCTTCCTCACCAGTTTGCGGGTTGAAGGTGATCACTTTTTATTTATTGCAAAATGGCGGGATCGCGCCACGTGGCAGTGGCAAGCCTAGGTAAAATCTTCCATGTGCATGGGAAAAGGGTTTTAAGAGGGGAAAATATAATATTTTAAATGTTTCATTTGCTTTATCAAAGCAAAACATTTAAAGTGAAAAATAGGGCCGATGAAATTTTTAAGAGAAAGCATTTAAGGGATTAAAGTGGGCCCGACAGGGTGATTTCAAAGGCCCAATATAATCTTCAAAGAACCTTTGATGGGAAAAGGTAAAATTTAAAAGGTGAAATGAATTAAATGTTGCAGAATGTAACATTTAAGTATGTGCTTCTAAAATGAGACATTTCTAGGCAAATATTTCACATCAAGGGTAAAATTTTGTGCAGCAAGGTGAAATATTTTTATGGTGGAAGTAAAATGTCTAGAATGTTTTAAATAAAGAATTTCTATCGATTGGAGATAACATACATGTGAAAATGCACAAGGGAATATTTTGAGGAAGCGAATTAAATATTCACTAAAATTTTATTGCTGAGCAATTAAAATAAAAGCATAAATATTAAAGTTATAAAACTTTAATATGTGAAAGAAAAATACAAAGTGCAGCTCCAGTTTAACAAGAAGGGTAGGAAAATGGAGTTTTCACATGAGTAGAGGATATTTTCACACAGCTGAGTGAAATGTAATTTCATCACATGGCAGAATTTTTTGGTGCAAGGCAAGTAATAGCAAAGGAAAATGAAGAGGAAAATTTAGTTATAGAGAGAGGAGAGATGCTTGGGGAAAATTTGTTGATCAATGGGAGAGAATTTTCCAGATTGCATCTATGGATCAGATTGATCTTAGGGCTACTTTTGTTTCTCTTTTATTCTCTTTTTCTCTCATTTTAAAAAAGGAAGGGCTGGGATTCAAATTTTTGAAAGCTCTGCAAGTCAGGCAGAAGCTCTAGGTAGAATTGTATAGCTGGGAGAAATGTAATTGAGTCATTAAATCTGAAAGTGTCTATTCTGAATTGTGCTGTCATGATTATATTTTAGCTGATAATTGTCTCCATTTCTGAGATGTATTACTCTTTTTGATTCAATAATAAGATTATCCGAGTCTTTTCATGCACATTTGTTGCATTAGAGTGATATATGTTGTTGCCTTCTATACTGAGAATAATATAATTGCTTTAATGAAGCACAAGTTGCATTTATTATTGGCTTTTGTTCAAAGGATAGTGTAATTGCTTCAGCACATGTGACAAGAGTACTATGTTTCAGGTGGATTTATAAGAAGAGTTATCAGATAAAACTTCAGTGGTTTGATTGTCATAATGTGATAACATTTGCAAGGATTTTCATAACATGTTCAACACTGTAGGATGAATGCTGGTTATATGAATCCATAGCCCATTTTCTGGCATTGGTCAAGTGTTATACTTCTATTTTTTTCAGCTTGGTCCCAAATCTTCAAAATTAAAAATCATTTTAAATCCCTAGTTGTTGTAGTTATCTCATGCTCCAAATAGTTGATATTACTAATGAACAACCAATTCTATCTAGTATTATCCTATTATGTTGAGCTATTAAATGAGATTATATGTTGTTGTTAATATTGTTTATGATAATATTGCAAAGATTGTAAAATCATGAAGGGGATCACCCTCCCAAGTCTTGCAGAGCCTGAAGTGTAGGAGGCTTTTTAAATTCCTCATCAGTTGGTCCAAGTCCTTTGAGCTACCCTTGATTGGAATTGGTAATTCCATAGGTAGATTAGAAGACCAACTTGGTTACACAGTAAATCAAACCAACAAAGTCCAAAAGCCTCATTCAACATGGCATTTGTCATCACCAATTGGTCAGTTGTAGATGTAGCCTACACACCAACTTCCTGACTATCTATAGGGTCATATGTACAGGTGGCCTCACAAGCCTTAAAAATATGGGGTGGAAATCTACCCCTCAAAGTATCACATGGCTCATGCTATATTTTAGAACTCACACAGGTATGTGTAGGATCATCATGGAAAAATTAGGCCCTTAAGTGGCAAAATTTTTAGAAAAATCAAAGTTAGGAAATTTGATGTAAAAATTTGAATAAGTTATCTATATTATTTCAAAAATATGTAACAATAGAATCTATAGAAAATTGAATATAGTTTCTAAACTACTAGGTTTGTTTAAAAATCTGTTGGTGAAAATTTGAAATTTCAATCTCACGGTAGTACTTAAATTTTAGGGAAAAATAAAGTAGGTGTCTTGCCAGAACACCCTATACAATAAAATGATAATATTTTTTTTATAAGAGTTTAGATATAGCGAGGAGGACTCATGTCAGATGTGGTATAATGCATGATTTTCCTAAGTAAATGAGTGAGTATGATTTTTTTTATTGCAAATTTTTAAAAATATAAAAGCAAGTATGTTTTGACCACCTTAGCATTCAAAACATGAAATTCAATTTTTTCTTTTTAAATCCTATAGTATACGAAGCATAGAATGTGATGCATGTTTTGGATTCAAAAAATATGATACCATTTGAAACCTATAGATGTTTTTCAATCAGCCTATCAATCAGGACTTTAGTCATAATTCAAATAGAAAATGAATAATAATTACTTATTAAATTGAAAGTAAATCATAATTTATATTGGTGGAAAGCATATAATCTCCTTTAAAAACCCTTTTCCTTTCATCAATTTTGGGTTAAAACAAAGTCGTCAGCCACATACCCATCATATTGCCACTTTTTGGCCCATCATGATCCTACACATACCCACACACTTGATGATACTCTGGGTTAGTGAACTAATAGACTATAGAGTATCCACCACAACACTCTCCTTCACAACTAAAGGGATAGAAACATGCTCATAAGCCAGTCTAGTGAGTGCTCATCTCATTGGTCACTAAGGATTGAGGCGTGCACCTATTCTCTCATGTGTCTACCCACCACCTCTCCCCTAGAAGTCATGGATATGAAAATAGTTGGGGATTTTATTGAGGAAAAACTCACAGTAGAGTTTCCTCAATAAACACTGGGATACCTCATTATTGTTGCATGGAGGATGGTCAAAAACCATCCATCACCTCTTCCAAAAATTGTCCTTTGTCTCTTGGTGGTTGCACCAATGTATAGAAAACCTCTTTCTTGTAAGGTGAAGAGGTTGATTTGTACATGGGTTAGTGAATAGTGAAAACAAGTCATATTTTGTAATTTTGTAATTTTTTATGTGTTTGTAGTATAGTTTATCTACATAAAAATATCTATACTCTCCCCTATTATTCCCCCAACCATTTAATTTCTTGCTAATTGCATCTACATGTGTTAACATAGCTTGAAATGAATTTGCAAGAATGGTTCTTTTTGAGGTTGAACTTACGGGTTCATTCAACATCGTAATTAACTCAATTTGTTTTTTCTTGTTTTCAATTTCCCCATTAAATTTTGTTGAGTTCCAAGAGGATGTTGAGGAATTGTTGGAGGAGTTTTTTGTTGTGGTTGTTCATCAGGATTTTGTTGGTGTTGTTGTTCATGAGGAGGAGAATGATTTTGAGGAGGAGAATCAATTGGATTATCAATTCTTGAAAAATTAAATAAATTAACATCAAAAACATATTAAATCTACCTATTTAATAATAAATTCACAAAAAAGGCTTATTCCTTTGAGATCCTCATTGATGTGGCAAAATTTTGGCAAAGAAATAGCAAAGATTCAATGAAGAAGTTGTCAAATTTTGGGTCTCCATAATGCAAGTGCGCCTTGGAAGGGTTTGCAAGCCATGGATGGAGGAAATGTGATAATCTAAAAATGAATTTGATTTTCTTTTTTTCTTCTTATGAAAACTCATAACACGCTAAGATTATAACATGAGCACATTATAGGCTCGATCACACCAAGCCATAATATGAGCATGTTATAACACACCCACATTATGTCTTTTTAATTTAAAAAAAAAATTGGCCACTTTTTGGCCCCCCACCTTTTTGCACCCACCCATCAGTTTACAGAAAGAACTTTTGGTGACTAGTACACAAGTCTCCACCCTTCTCAGATCTGCATTATATTTTTTGGTTTTGCAAATATTGAGTTTAATATTGTTGTTTTAAGTGTTAGATTGTATTTTGGTGTTGATTTGGTATTTTTAGTTTTCTCCCCAATGTGTTGTTTGACCTTGGTCCCTACCCTTTAGTCATAAGGAAATCTAAAGATTCTTAGTTTGACTTGATTCACCTAAGGGTTGCTAATCAATTCAGTGTGTGGATCTCATTTCCTAATGAAATAAAAGAAAATAAGTCCCTCATTGTTCATCAAATCCATTTTGGTGAACCAACCTATTTTTCAGTGTTTCATTGGTGAACTCGAATTTTGAGCATCATATTTTGTTGATTTAGAGTCCATTTTTTGCCCTAGATCTAGGTGTTGCATTCATTTTCATTGAATTGCATCTGATTTAGGGTTGTTCACTTGCATTAGTTTGCATCTTGTTTAGGGTTTTAGGTTTGCATTTTGGCATTATTTAAAATCTAGAAAATTAAAAAATATTAGTCATTTTGCATAGTGTTTACATAGCATTGCATAATCAATCATTTACATCTGAAAATTGAATCAAAATTGTATCTCAAATTAGGTCTTTTTGCTTGTCATTTAACACTATTTTGCACTTGCATTTAGACCTCATTTTAAAGAAATTTGAAACTATAACTCACTTTTTGAAAATATAATCTGAGAACCATAGAAAACGTCTCAGAGACTTACACATTAATTTTTTAAAAACCTTGAAGTGAGACCCATTCACCCATGGATGAATGAGTCCCAAATGAAGGATTTTCTTGGAATTCTGAGTGTTAAAATTGCTAATTATACCTTTTGTGTTTCTGTAATCAGTCTTTTGTTTCAGTTTTCTAAATTTTTGTTATCTGAAATTATTCATATTAAGCATAATATTCCAAATTTAGTGCATTTTTTCATTTCAAAATTGCATCTAAAAGATATCATGTTCAAGTTTTAACATAGCATAATTAGAAAGTTATCTTGCTTTAAATCTAAAAATTGCTTGCATTGCACTTTACATTCTAGAGTATTTCATTGCATTTTACCTCTTATCCATTTTAGGTGCACCTTGGATATGTGAAACTTGTATGAGCTTCACAACATGGTTTCCTATTGCCAATACTATCACGAGACACAGTTTGAGACTCATGTCATCTTGTGATACATCATTTGTCATGGATCTTGGGTTCTCTAACTGTTTCACTCATAGTGTTTAGACTAGTCAACCCACTATGTCCATCATACCCTTAACACTTCATTTCCCATGACTTCCCTACCTACACCTAATGTGACTAATGTTAATGCAATGAACACTAATTTCCCTCATGATAACCTTAGAAGAATGGATGAAGAGTTAGAGAAATTGAAAAACTTTGTATGTTCTAAACCATCACCACTAATGCTATTCTTATGATACAAAACATAAGAGACTTAATTAAAACTAAACAAGGATATGAAATGGTTCTTAGCCTTAATCACATCATGCAACATCACATAAGAAACAAAGAGAAGAACACTAAAAATCATTCCATCAACTTCAATGAAATTTAATCTCATAAGGGCTTAAATAAGATGTGGCTTGAAATTGCTTTGTCCCAACATGACATAATTAGACATGCACCCAATGGTCCTCTATACATTTCTTGAAGAATAAATGACAAGCCTACTAATGGGATATTAATTGATCCCATTTTTTGTGGAGAGTGTGATCACTAAAGAATTTTTATTTTTGCGTGAGCTTTATCAAGATACTTATGAAAAATAAAAAGCATGGATAAAAATAAATAATGTTTTTTCTTGCACTATGATAGGTTCGATAACTCTTCCTTTAAAATTTGGACCAAAAACATTACGTGTCTCATTTTCCATCATCCCATCATTGGACCAATTTCATGTGAAGTTAGGCTACCCATGGCTTTGCTCCATGAATGTCGTTAAATTCTTAAAGTTTCCATTTGGCAGTGAGATCTTTACTATACATCATAGTGGCTTTAATCATGTGTCTTCTTGTGGGAATTTCTCATTGGATTTCTTTTGGCCCGAGCCTATGGAACCTATTAGGCCTCGTGAGGACTTCTTTTTCAAATCTTATCAAAAGTTCAAAGAAAAACACATAGAAGAGTTATCCCTTAGCAATATGCCTCAACCCATGATTGAGCCTCCTAACCTTGATGAGAATACGATTGAACCAAAAGACCTTCCAAGTAACCAAGACCAAAACATAGCAAATCCTCCACCTATTTCCTATAAGATATAATGATATAATCAAATTAGTATATTATGCCTCCTAAAATCAAACAAGTTTATAAAGCTAAAGAGAAAGTGGTCGAATAACCTCCAATGGTTCCTTCCCGTCCTCCCTTAAGGGAAGAAAAGAAACCTATGGTTGATAAACCTGCTCCTACACAATCATAACTTAAAAATTGAATGAAAAGAAACTAAAATGGTAGAGAGCATAGGCATAGACATCGTGTTATTGCTCATTTATTACAAGAAAAAGAAGAAAAGAACAACATACAAAATCAAAATCCAAATTTACCTCATGCAATGCATGATGATTCTTCACCATTTCCAAAGCAATAAAATAATAAACCTCAAACACAACAAGAATAAGAACCTTCTATGGAAATATATCATTAGAACTGCTATTGTGCTAAAATTGGATGATGACAATGAAATTGAAAAAATTGATGAGGAAGTGCATAAAGAGTTAAATTTATTGTTTTCCTCTTCCATGAAATTAGAAGATAACAATCATGATGATCCTCCTACAAAGAGTGATTCACCACATGTTGAATGTGGTGAGTGTCCTAGTTTGGCACTTGGCATTGTCCTCTTGGCTAGTTGTCTGCATTTATCATATGATGAACAAGATATGGATGAAAATGACTTGCTAATAGGTTGAATCACATGCACCTTACTAGTATTGTATTTATTTTCATTTTCATGTTATTTTTTGTGATTGTATGTGCACAATGTGATCCCCCATACCATTTTGTTTGATGTATATTCATGTTCATTCCTCTATTTGTACCTTCATTCTTCTATATGCCATAAACCTTTATTTTTTCTTTTGTCTTGTCTTTTCCTTTTGGGATGATGCAAGGCACCAAGAAATTTATGTCTCTTCCATGTTGACCTAAAAGGCCTTTTATTTTTTTTCACTCTTTATGTGTATTTCTTCCTATTCCATGAGTTATCTAGGGAATGATGATGTTTCATAGCTCTATAATATCATTGTAGTGAAGACATACACTAAACCCAAATCTGTGTATCCCTTTTGTGACTTTTAGATTTCATTTCGGGGCAAACCATTCCTCTTCCATGATGTAGCTTCAATTGGAAACATATGACTTGGAATATGGGTTTCCAAATAAGCTCTCATGTCTTCTTTATTGTTAGCATTTATCTATTGGAAGAATGAAGAAGAAGCCTCTAGTTTGTTGTCATTGATGCCAACATTGATTGGTAGCAATTTTGTCAATCCAAAAAAGTTGTCTCTATTATTTTGATTTTGTAATTTGTTCTAAAATTTATCTCAATAGAAGATCAAGGTATGCGTAGGATCATCATGGAAAAAACAGGCCCTTAAGTGGCAAAAAATTCAAAAAAATTAGAGTTAGGCAACTTGACGTAAAAATTTGAATAAGTTATCTATATTATTTCAAAAATATGTAAGAATAGAATCTGTAGCAAATTGAATGTAGTTTCTAAACTGCTAAGTTTATTTTAAAAAATAATAATTCTATTTGGTGAAAATTTGAAATTTCAATGCAGTAGTACTTAAATTTCAAGGAAAAAATAAGTAGGTGTTTGTTTGACCACCATAATGACAATAAAATGATAATATTTTTTTAGAAGATTTTAGATATAAGTAGAGGACTCATGTCTCAATGTGATACATTATTTTTTGTAATTTTTTTCCAAGTAAATAGTTAATTATGATTTTTTATTACAACTTTTAAAAAGCATAAAAACTTGTATGTCTGACCACCTTAACTTGGTCAAAACTTCATGAAATTCATATGTCTGACCACCTCAACTTGGTTGACATAGATATGTGGTGTGCACTTTTTTGGTAATTTAAAGGGATCCTTATTAGGTCTAGGCTGACCTAATTTATGCTTTGCACATTTTATTTTGGCGAAAAGGTGTTCTAGGTTGAGTCGACAAGCTACATTTTTTTGATTAAGTATGTGTACATCTAATTAGGCTAACCTAATTGGTGTATGGTGTAACTGTGTATATATATGAAACATATTTTTGTATTGAGAGACATATATGAATAGATATAGGTGTGTGATAAGAGAACAAGTAATAAGCAGTGATGTGTCTATATTGTGTGAAGTTGCATACTCTTATTGTATTTGTTGTGTACCTATGAACCAGGGTAAGACTTTGTATTCCAGAGCCTAATGGGAACTGAACTCAACACACAAAATGTGTATTTGATTAGCTCATCATTTTGGTAGTGATCCACACTCAATTTTGTATTTACTTGAGGTTGTGAGCCTTTGAAGGACAGTAAGTCCTGCCAATGTGCCTTGCAATACCTTATAACTAATTATAACGTATTGTGAGCTAATCCTCACTGTGGTTTCTCCCATTTTAGGTTTTCCATGTAAAAATCCTGGTGTTCATTTTTTATGTGGTGTTATGCTTCCTTTCATGTTCTTGTTTACAATTGTAGTTAAATATGTTTTGATAATTCAATGGTTTAGTAAAATATTGATTCACCCCCCCTCTCAGTATTTTGGGTATTCAACAATTGGTGTTAGAGCTTGGTACCTTTGGAAAAGTTTAATAGCTTAAGGAAGATCCTGATGTTTGAAAAAATGGCTAACAAAAAGTATCTTGATCCTCAGGTAAAGAAGAAGTGGAAAAGAAAGAAGAAAGAAAGGAAGATGATAAGGTTGGAAGAAGTGAAGAAGAGATGTCAAAACTTGTTGAGCTTTCAAAGCCCTCTGAAGAATCATCTAGAAATATTCTTAAAGGCTTGTTGAAAAAGAAATCATAGATCTAGCATATGCTACCACCCCAGTGGAGTCAACTTCCTTCACATCTAGGGTATGTGGATCTAAGAAAGATCTCACTAGTTGAAAGAGTAAAAATCTCTGGTACTTTTCTAAAATCTAGTATAGAAGAAATTATTGGGACTTATTAGAAAGGAAATGAGTTAATAAATGATGCTATTAAGGCTTTACAAGACTTAGTACTTAGTGCTCCTATTGATACCTCCCTAGCCCTTGTTGAAAATTTGAAGCTTCTAGTTGATTCTATTGGAAACAAGAAACATTGAGAGGGGTGGGGTGAATCAATGATGTGAAAACTTTAATTCTTTTATCTTGATCTTTATTCCAATGAACACACTTAACCAAAATAAATATGAAGAAACATAAAACAATAAACCACACAGCCATAACACAAGGATTTTTACGTGGAAGCCCTGTAAGGGGAAAAACCACGGTGGATGTCCAATCCACAATATGTTCTGAGTATACTCAAAATGAAGTATTGCAAAATGAGAATGCACTTGCATTCAGGCTCACTACCTAGAGCTCACTGCTCAGAAGATGGGGGCTCATTACCCTTACAATAGTTTGGAATTGATCCAAAAGAAAATGAACTGAGTAGATAGCATCTACAAATGCTTGATTGTAGTTCCAATTTAGCTTTGATGATGAACTTGTGTCATGTTTGACTGGTAATGAACTTCTGTTTTATTTTGCCCAAGTTTACACACAAAATCTCTATGCACAAGTGAAACTGTGCATGATATCACTCAAATACACCTTAGAGATTCACAACATACACACACACACACACACCTTTTTCTACACACACAAATGATGTGATGAACGTCTAAATATATCTGCTCACTAGGAATTAACCGCCAGAGGTCGACTTCAACAAAACTTGATAACATTTGTAATTAGTCAGCCCAAAAACATAAATAATTCCAATGCGTATCTAAATAAGTCGGTTACACAATAGCTCAAACCCATAATTAATTATCAAATAAAAATAATTCAACTTTATACAACTGTTATATACCATTTACACTGAGTCGGCTCCAATAGGAAAATAAACTAAAAATGTCCTACCAGGCCTCCAAAACCATGTAGCCACAAGGATAGAAATACAAGATTCAATGATAAGGTGTTCCACGTGCTTGATAAACAATTTCAGTATTCCACAACACGAAGTGATGATCCAGTGAAGCTATTAGACCGAATACCTTGTTTTGTCGGTAACACACAGTTTTCCACTTTAACTATCAGAGTGCCTAAATGCATAACTATGGACCAAAATGATGACAACAGTTGCCATCAATGACAATACAAAAAACCAAAAACTACATCCACACGAGCCATATTCCAACAATCTCCTCCTTTGGAATTGATGGCAACACTTAGTGAAAAATGACTAAGTGTCAAAACTGATATTTTTCCAAAATACAAAATATTGCACCACTGCAAAATATTACTCCCCCTAAGAATATGTTTTCATTTTTCACATACTCTCCCCCTTTGACATCAATGATAGAATTTGGGGAAATTTTTTTTGCAAAACTGTACAAGTCTATCCAAAGACTTACAAAAATGTGAAGATGTCTGCAAAGACATTCTTCAATCCTTCTAATTTTGAGTCCCAGATACTCCTTAGACTCTCCAAAATGGTAATATGGCCATAGAGAAGATAAGTCATGGTTTCTACAACTTCCAAACTTATGGGATTAGGAACGGTTGGAGCACTTTTTGATTCTTTTAGAGTGTTTGCCATTGTCTCAATTTCTGGACTTGTCAGCTTCTTGAATTCACTTATTCTGCTAATAACTTTTTTAGTTTCAAACTCTAGAGTCTTTAATTGATCAAGCAAGGATATTACTTGTCTATCTTGCTAGCTCATACTATTGGTCAAAGGATCAAAGGTGTTGGAAATAATAGCCAACTACTACTTAATATCTTTGATCTTTTTCTCATTAGCCGCAGTAAATTTTGACAAGATTAGGTAGGATTTGTACATATTTCCTCCTTCAGTTATAGCACCTTGGATATTTTGTATACAAATCGCTAGTAGTTTCTTGTCCTTGGCAATAAGTTGGATTAGGCTTCCAATTATTTCCTGCTTAAATTCATTTTTAACTTGAACCTAAGCTAAAACCTCAAAAGACTTGAAATGAGAGTCTAGAGAGTTTATCAATATTTTTAACTCACCAGAGGGGGATCTAGATGGATCCATAACATGGGTAGGCATCATTTTATGTAAAACCTCAAATGCAAGCTTCAATAGCTCACTTTCTTCAATATAAGATTTCAATATTTTCTCATTGGCTTTATCTTGAGCTAATTTGGAAACTTTAAGCATCTAGATTGGAGGCAATATGGATAAGTTGATTGAGCTCTCATCAAACTGAGAGTCTGATTCTACCTTCTGCTCCAACAAAGATTGCTTCACCTCTTCTAGACTAATTTATTGTTTCTTTCCCTTGTCAATCTTAGATTGAGCTTCTAAAATGACTTCTGGTAAATCTTTTTTCTTCACTAGACACTTCTTTCACATCAATACCACCTTACTTTGGACCTTAGTCACAACAAGTTTCTCAATGTTTACATCATTGGGAGAAGTTAGAATATCCTCAAATATTGGAGGATCAAATACATTAATGTTCTCATCATTTTCATTTCCTCCTTATAACTTTCTCTCTCCCACATTCACTTCCTCATGACTTTGAGCCTGTTCAATATTTACCTTTTCTTTTGACAAGAACTCTTCCATAATTGACTTGGTCTCACTCATAACAACATCAGTGTTACCAATCATGAGTTTATTTATTCTCTTCTTGCTTCTAAATTCCTTTTTGACTTTTTGGAGGAGTGAATCCATTTCTTCAATTCCCATTTCAGGGCATTGGTCAGCAAGGACTCTTTTCCTCATTTTTTCTTCCTCTGTTCTAGCATTCTCCCTTCTTAATTCCAAATCATTGTATAGGCTTGTGGGAAAACTAGACATGATTTCCACTAGAGTTTTATTGAAAACATTTAAATTCTTGACAACAGCTTCCTCAAGAGTCAACTTACTAGAATCATCAAAGAACTCATATAGATCACAAAGTGGTTTGATATTTTTGTCAGCTACTACTGCATTCTTAATTTCTTCCACTGACATGTTGGATTTGAAAGTTTTGGGCTTCTTCTAAGCTTCTTAACCATTTTCAGAAGGCTTCCTTTTATTAAGCTTGATAGCATGACTCCTGATTGCCTTCAATTCCCTTACTATTTATTCTGAGTCTGTTTCTTCTTCTTCATCTGTGGATGAAGCTTTATATGTCATTGAGGTTTTTTTTTTCTTTCCTCTTCTAGAGGATTTGGCCTTATTTGGCTATGATGCAAGGGAACTCCTAGTTATTCTAGATTTAGGAGTAGATGTTCCCAGACTAGCTATTGATGCCTTTTCCTTCTTTTGAGCTACTTCGACTTCATCTCTTTTCCTTCTGATTTCTTTTAGTTTCTCAACTTGAAGACCTAGTTGCTCTGTAATGATTTATGTTTCCTTTCTTTCCTTCCTAGTTGACTTAGGATTTTTTAGTTCTGAATGAACTTTAAGGCTCTTCTCTACATAGGTGTTGAGCCTTTCTTCATTTGGATCCAATGGATAATTTAGTAGATGATCTGCATACATCCTCAGTATATTTTCATTCACTTCATAGCCCATAGGCATAATCCAAATAGTTCTTGGATCAGCCGCTTCCATGTGACATTGATCAATGTCCACCATGAAGCATATAGAGTCCTTATACTATTCCACTACAGCTTTAGGTATCCTCTCTCTAGCATGCATCTATTTTTGGAGGCTTTTGAAATGACCCCATAGGATTGAGTTGCATGTCTCCCAGTCACCAAGACTACATAGCATGTCCAAAATTTGTATTGCTACTGGAACATCATTTCTCCATTGAACTTTTCCAATGCCTAGTACCTCACCAAAGAAGTAAAAGTACAGGTAGATTAACAAGTTTCTGAACTTGAACACATTCTTTTTTTCCTTCTTGATTTTCTTTAGGTTCTCCAAGAGTTTACCTTTGAGTACTTCACATAGATCATAATCCACATTTTGTTTGATCATCTCATATGTTGTGTAGATAGTATTGTCAGATACAAAATTTTCTTGAATTGAATGGTAAATCTGATACCCTATGATCATGGATGCAAATCTTACATCGATCTCAACAATGTGACTTATAGTCATTGCCCTTTTATCCTAGTGCGAGCCAGTTGATTTAGTGACAACATCATTCTTTATCGACTTCAATATTGGAAGTCTATTGGAAGAATTTAAGCCAGTAACAACACAAATGGCTTCCTTGGTAATTTTAAATGGGATATCCAGCCACATAAATTCATCATGCACTCAGCTCATAATGTATTGAACCTACTCATCCTCCTCAAATATGGGAAACCTCATGAATTATCCAAATTTCTTGTCCACTAGGGTTTTGAATTTAGGTTTCATAGAGAAATCTTCTTGTGCTATATGATTAGAATACAGTTCCAATAGTTGTGCACTTCCCATTTCTTCAATGTTCACATGCACATAAACCCTAATATCTTCGGTGCACAGAACGCCATATGACATGGACAAAAATGATCCCAAGGGATCAGTGTCTACCTATTTATAAGGATGCCATTTGAACATAGGGCATGGCCTATCCTTAACTTCAACTAAGAGAGGGGTAGACATAATTGTGAATACACAAAATTTTTAGTTTTTCTATAAATACCTTTCAAAGATGAGATGGAAGACATTCATAGATTCTCTTCTAATCTTGAATCAATTCTTCTCTTTGGCAAGGATCACCTTAGAGCACTTTTGACTTCTTTCTCTCAAATGTAAAGTGGCAAATTAGAGTGAAAATGGTTCTTTTATTTTTTAATGAACTTAACTCTTTACTTTTTTCAATAAATTCCTTTGCCCTAATTCTGTAGGGTTCTTAGTCTTTCAATATTCTGGAGAAAACAATTTTTGTGTGGATCTTTAATAAGCTTCATTGGTACTTTAAATTCATTTCACAATGACTAAAGAGTATCCAACTTCCTACTAGATTTTTCTGAATTCCAGTACTGATCACTTGTGGGGGGTTTAGAGAATTTTCTTAATAGCTCCCCCTAATACAGAGATCTATAATTAGTTTCCAGGTGTGTTACCAGAAGAGGCTTCTGGTGTGGATCTAGTTTCTTCTATAAAGGGATTCTTCTTCACCCACTTCTTTTGTATCTGCTTCTTGATCTCATCAGCAGTGATCTTTCCTTTTCCATTAACATCTAGTTGATTATTTTGTTTTACCGAACCTTTTCTATTCCGACAGAATCTAGAAGTGTGGCCAAATTTGTTGCAGTTGTAGAAAACAACACTTCTCTGCTTAGACCAATTATTCCATTGACTTTTTCTAGACCTAGATTGGTTAGAAACATGTCCAAATCTATTGCATGCATAGCTTTTGAAATCTCTAGGAGGGATATGCATCATAGTTTTGCATTCACTTGACTTATGACCATACTTGTAACAATTAAAGCATTGTCTTGAGAATGACAGTCTACTTGTGTTCACCCTACTCCTACATTGAGAAGCCATATGACCAATTTTTTTTGCATGTATAATAATAACCATTAAATCTTTGAGCATTAGGTCTCCATACCGAATTTCTATTGGATCTACTCATCTAGTTTCCTTGTTTGAGATTCCTTTGCCTAGAGTTCCTTTGTGCAGATCTAGAGCTTTCTCCTTCCTCATATCTAATACCTCACTTGTCACCATCAATTATTTGTCCCTTGATTAACTCATCAAGTTTTTCTGAGCTTGCTTTGAATTTTTCTTTGAACTCATTTGTTGTAGCAAGTTCATCTCTGAGATCATCAAGCTATTTTTCAAGCTCTTCTTCATTGTTCTTGGTTTGCTCCAATTCATTCTCTAATCAACTGCATTGTTCAAACTTCTCTTTCAATGATTGTGCAACATTTTCTTCATTTCTCTTTCTGTCCTCTAATTCTTTTGCCATCTTCATCATGATGGATTCTCTCTCATGCTTTAGGACACCATTCTCCTGAGTAAATTTTTCACATTATTCTATTTTTTCTTTAGGACTTGACTAATTTTTTCATCTTCACTAGTTTTGTTCTTCTGCTTGAGCTAACCACATAATTATTTTCTTTTCTCCCTTGATTCACCAATCTTATCTTTCAATGACTCGATGATTTTTTTTGCATTTTCAATATTTTCTTGCAGTTCTTAGATCTTAGATTTTGATTGGTCAAGATCATCCAAGGCCACCATGACTTGCTATTGAAGACTACTTGTATCCATGACTTTCCAAGATCTCCCCAAGCTATCAAACTTCTTTAGAGGAACTAGCTCTAATACCAATTGTTGGAAACAAGCAACAATGAGAGGGGGATTAATCAGTGATGTGCAAATTTTAATTCTTGTATCCTGATCTTTATTCCACTAAACACACTTAATCAATATGAAGAAACAAAAAACAATAAACCACACAACCATAACACAAGGATTTTTACTTGGAAACCCTATAAGGGGAAAAACCACAGTGGATGGCCAATCCACAATATGTTCTGAGTATACTCAAAAATAAGTATTACAAAATGAGAATACACTCGCATTCAGGCTCATTTCCTAGAGCTCACTACTCAAAAGATGGGGGCTCACTACCATTACAATAGTTTGGAATTGATCCAAAATAAAATGAACTCAGTAGATAGCATCTACAAATGCTTGATTATAGTTCCAATTTAGCTTTGATGACGAACTTGTGTCCTGTTTGACTAGTAATGAACTTTTGCTCTGTTCTGCCCAATTTTGCACACAAAATCTCTATGCACAAGTGAAATTGCACATGATATCACTCAAATACACCTTAGAGATTCACAACATACACACACACACACCTTTTTCTACACACACAAATGATGTGATGAATGTCTAAATATATCCGCTCACTAGGAATTAACTGCCATAGGTCGAATTCAACAAAACTTGATAACATTTGTAATTAGTCAGCCCAAAAACATAAATAATTCCAATGCGTATCCAAAAAATTTTGGTACACAATAGCTCAGACCCATAATTAATTATCAAATAAAAATAATTCAACTTTATACAACTGTTGTATACCATTTACACTGAGTCGGCTCCAATAGGAAAATAAACTGAAAATATCCTACTAGACCTCCAAAACCATGTAGCCACAAGGATAGAAATTCAGGATTCAATGATAAGGTGTTCCACGTGCTTGATAAACTATTTTAGTGATCCACAATAAGAAGTGATGATCCAGTGAAGCTATTAGACCGAATACCTTGTTCTGCCAGTAACACACAGTTTTCCACTTTAACTGTCAGAGTGACTAAATGCATAACTATGGACCAAAATGATGATAACACATAAAACTCAAAACTATGTCCACATGAGCCATATGCTGACATATTCAATTAAAGAATATTCCTCTGGTCTTAAGTTGCAAACTAAGAAAGAAGCAAAAGAAAGAATTTTGGAGAAAAGGTTATTCAAGCTATAGGATAGAGGTGAAATTGCACATAGAAAAGTATTGCAAAGTCTGAAAGAAGTAAATGCTTACGAAGAGGAAGCAAAAATATTATTTGTATAATGCATGTGGTGGCCTGATGCCACTAGAAGGAATCAAGGATTTAATGGACACAATATAGTCTTAGCTAGAGTATGCCTCTAGAGCCTACACAATTTCAGATGACAAAATCTTATTGCTTGGATGTCTATTACAAACCTATAGGACAAGTTATTCACTCTATAGAAGCAAGAAGAGGATGCAATCAGATGGTTTGGTTAGCTCAAAGATCTGGTTATCTCTAGACATATTCCTATGTCATATTCTCTTTTGGACATAGAAAATCTTGACAAGATAAAAATTAACCCATACACTCTAGAAGAAGAAGAAGAATGTTTGGTTGAGCTAAAATCACTGCACAAAACAATAGTCAGAGCGAAAAGGATTTAGGATGATGGAAAATCAGCTTGGGAAGCTATTCTCAAGGAACTAGATGGTGCCCAAAGAGTTAAGTTTTTTCTACATTTATTTTTGTTTATTTTTGAGATCATCATCAAGACACTCTTTTTCCTTGATGTCAAAGGGGGAGAATATGGGTGGAAAGTATATAATTTTTTTTTTAGTCATGAAGAATTTGTTCTTAGTCTATACAGTTGAAAGAGGGACTAAAGTCAATTTTTGGAGATCCAAATTTTTAGCACATGTTGCTATCAATGAAAAAGTGGGATATTGTTGGAAGAATGAAGAAGAAGCCTCTATTGTGTTGTCATTGATGCCAACATTGACTAGTATCAGTTTTGTCAATCTAGAAAAGTTGTCTCTATTATTTTGATCTAGTAATTTGGTTCAAAAATTTGCTTAGTAGAAGATCACTTCATAAGATTTCAATATGATGATCAAGACTATTTTTTGCATCTTTGGACAAGTTTTAAGTGGTTTTTCTTTAAAGGAATGAAAACTATGAATGAAAGAGTTTGGCTTATAGTATTCTACTCAAATTTGTGAAATTGGCATAATTTTTCTTCTGGCTGATATAGATATGTGGTGTGCATTTCATTGGTAATTTAAAGGGTTCCTTATTAGGTCTAGGCTGACCTAGGGTATCTTTTGCACTTTTTTTTTTTGGTGAAAAGGTGTCCTAGGTTGAGCTGAAAAGCTAATTTTTTTTAATTAATTATGTGTACATATAAGTAGGCCGACCTAATTGATGTATGAAGGTGTAACTATGTATATATATGAAACATCTTTTTGTATTTACAGATTTATAGGCATAGATATAGATGTGTGTGTAGTGTGTGATAATAAAAAAATTAGTAAGCAGTGATGTGCATCTATTGTGTGAAGTTGCATACTCTTAATGTATTTGTTGTGTACCTATGAGCTGAAGCAAGAATTTGTATTCTAGAGTCTAATTGGAACTAAACTTAGCACACAAAAGGTGTATTTCATTAGTTCATCATTTTGGTAGTGACCTACACTCCTTTTTGTATTTACTTCAAGTTGTGATCCTTTCAAGGAGAGTGAGTCCTAGCAGTGTGCCTTGTAATATCTTATAACTGGTTATAACATATTGTGAGCTAATCCTCACCATGGTTTTTCCCATTTTGGGTTTTCCACGTAAAAAATCTTGGTTTTCATTTGTTATGTGGTGTTATGCTTCCTTTCATGTTCTTATTTATGGTTGTAGTTAAATATATTTTGATAATTTAATGGTTAGCAATCAAATGGTTCAGTAAAATACTGATTCACCCCCTCTCTCAGTATTTTGGGTGTTCAACATTATCAATTGCTACTTTAAAATAATTTTTCACAGCATGGTATTAACAATTTCTTTAAAGTGGGGGCAGACATTGGCATTATCATTTCTAGAGATCTTGGACTATTTCTTATGTTTCATTGGACAATCTTCTTACTTCTTGCGATGTTTCTTCTTCTTGGTGGTGTCATTTGGTTTGATGTCCTCCAAGAGTGTTCCCTTTCTTGGCATACAACTTTCCTCTTAGTAGCATTAACTAAGAAAAATACCTTTGAACATGTCTTATTCTATTTGCATTTTTTTCATAAGTGTTTAGCATAATTGAACTTGCTAAGCTTATGAAGCTTGAAGTTACAACCCTTTTTCATGGCCACTAAGCATAACACACTTTACTTTCACGTGGTGCTTTGTTTGTTTATAAGTGTTTAGCATAATGTAGATTGCTAAGCCTTATGGAGCTTTTAGTTTGTGTTTTATGGTGCCTTTTTGAAGTTATCAAGGGTATAAATTTGTTATGGTATGGGAGCCTAATAATATTCTGTCATTTACCACCCTTTGGGGTCTCACCTAGTGGAAATTGTGTTTCACTTGCCTGTGTGAGTGTACATTTTGTTTTCATAGTGGGTCCAACAAGTTCCACTTATAAACATTTATTTTGGAAAAATAGCTAAGGTGTGGTCCAAATCACATTGGAAAATTGAGGCTTGATCCACCCTTTTTATTTTTTTTCCTTTCTTTAAGTATTTGGCATTGTATGATTGAGTATCTTGTCATTGTTGCATACATATATATGTTTAACATAGGAATGTGTCTTTTTGTGCCTTTGTTGGTTTTTTTATGAGATCTTAGATCTTAGAGGCTTGATCATCCTCCTTGATCTTTGTCATCTTATGTTTCCAACAATTATGCAAATATACCTTTCTTCATTATCTACTTTAGTGTGAGTTTTACATAGGGTCATCCTCTCACTAAAGTGGGGGCTTTATGTAGTGTCAAAAAATGTAGCCCTTTATATTTTCTCATTTGTTTGGGCCCTCCTAATTTAAAATTGGACTTAGTAATGCCTTAATTTAGTGTTGTTAAATGTACTCTTTTACATTTACACACTTATTTGGTCCCTCTTAATTAATTGATCTTAATTATGCCTTAATTGTCCTTTTAATTCATTTCCAAGAGTAATCAATTACATTTTTTGAAGGGGAAACCTGAAAATAATTAATGCCTAAACATAACACTTTACATTGAGCATTGTGTGTTCCATGTTTATGGACCTAGGGCCCATTTAGCCATGGGTGAATGGATCCTCCTTAAACCTTTGGACCTAAATTTAAATTATGTTTTTGGTGGTATTTTAATGTTTTCAAATCTATAATTCAATGTTGACTTGTGATATCTGAATTTTGGGAAATTAAGGATACATACCTATAAATACAAGTTTATTTCATTAAGTTTCACCTAGATTTTCATGAGCAATTTTATGATATTTACAAGAGAATTTCAAGAGAAATAAAGGGAATTCAAGAGCATATATATTAGAGATTTATTGCAGTATTCAAGATTCATTCATCATGTTAAAGTCTTCTTGCATCATGCATGTTTTTGGAGATAATATTGTGATGTAGGTTTCATGATCAATTCAAACATTCAAAGTATCATTTCAAGAAAAATTGAAGTTTCAAGATCCACATACAATTTAGACATCTCATGCAAGTTGTAGACCTCCTATGATCTCCATTATGAAGGTTTCATACAAGGTTTATTGAGTGATAACATAGCTTTGTTCATTCTTCATTCCCTCTTTCATGTTTCATTTCAATTCAAGGTTTGATTACCAAAATGGGGTTTGACCAAGGAAAACCTCCATTCACCCAAAAAAAACATTTTTCTCTCTTGTATGTGTGATAACATATTTAGGTTGAAGAAGACTTGAAGAACATTTGAAGAAAAAGATTTACAAAGTTGTCAAATCATAGAATATTCACCTTTAGATCAGATTTCTGACTTTTCAACACTGAAACCTAGACAAATCAAAAGATTCAGATCTACACTAGAGGGTCCCAAAAGATTGTTACAACCCCTATACATGGACCCATTTTCCTAGGGGTGAATGACTCTTAGATTAGCTTACAAAAAACACTTTTGGTGACTGGTACACAGGTCTCCGCCCTTCTTAGATCTACAATATATTTTATATTTCTACAAATATTGAGTTTAATATTGTTTTTTTAAGTGCTAGATTTCATTTTGGTGTTGATTTTCTATTTTTATTTTTTCTCCCCAAAGTGTTGTTTGACCTTAACCCCCAGCCTTCAGTCATAAGGAAGATTCTCACTTTGACTTGATTCACCTAAGGGTTGATAATCAATTCATTATGTGTCTCTCATTTCTTAATGAAATAGAGGAAAATAGGTCCCTCATTGTTCATCAAATCCATTTTGGTGAACCAAACTATTTTTCACTTTTTCAATACCAAAGAAGTCTAAGCCTGATTATGCAGAAGATTGATATGCCTAAATGTGGTGAAAAGGAAGAAAAAATAATATTTTTTTCTAAAGAAGAAAGCTCAATTTTTATAGCTCCTTAACCATCTATGAGTGTAATTAAATAAGGTTGGTCAATAATATCTAGCTTTCATTACTTTACTAGTAATGGTCCTTGTAGAGAAATGCCTATCAAATGAGCCATCATGAAATTTTTTCAATATTTTATTGACTTGATCTAGTCCAATACACCTCAGTGGAATTCCATTCAAGTCTTTTCTAAAAATTATTGCATCCACAAAGATAAAGGAGATAGACTAAATCCTAAAATTATCTTAGATGTCATGATCAACTTGTCAATCTTCTTGCAATACTTGGGAATACTTTCTCACTAATATCCTTGCTTAAAGGAATTTCTTGACACTAGGATGAGGGACTATATTATTCAAAAGCATGTGCCTAAACCTCTTTAGAGCCCTAACAATAGTAGGGCAATCCCAAAATAGTGTTTCCCAATTTTTAGCCAAAGCAGGACATTGAAATCAACTTTTTTAACCGAATTCTCACATTCTGACACCTATATGAACTAAACTATTAAGAATTTGATGATGTGAAATAGTGATCTTTAATATATTTTTTTGTAGATTTTATATATATATATAATTTGTGATATTTTTTACATAACTTTTAATTGCTTTTATTTTATTGTTAATAGTATTTTATAAAAGTGATGTTTATTCAATATAGTAGAACTCTATTTATAGGAAGAACAAAAATATAAATTTTTAATTATAGATTTGTAACAAAGATATCTAGGGAATGGATATTTTTCCATAATTTTCTATTGCA
Organism: Sequoia sempervirens; assembly: GCA_007258455.2. Taxonomy (NCBI): domain Eukaryota; kingdom Viridiplantae; phylum Streptophyta; class Pinopsida; order Cupressales; family Cupressaceae; genus Sequoia; species Sequoia sempervirens. Next base: position 345,072,106 of record VDFB02193867.1, on the reverse strand, counting down.
TAATTTAATATTTATAACTTTTTGAAGTGAGATTAGTTATAATTCAAGTGTAGGTTCATTTGGTATTGCATAACCTTTTTTTTATTCAATCAAATGAACACTTTTTTGTTGAAATATGAATATCAATACTTAGAGGAAAGTTATTTTTCAAAAAATATATATTTTAATATTTTTTAATGTATGTGAAATGGATGTTGGAGTTGATATTGAACCCCCATAGCTCTCAGTGATCCTCTGCAACCAAAATTCCTATCACACACGAGAGAAAAAATTAGTGATTATGCTATGCAACCAAGAGAGGAAAGAGATTTATATAGAAAAGCATTGATATGTGCTATGAATTAAGATAAATGAATCTTAATTTAATGATTAAAATGTAAAATTAATGCTTAAAAAAGCATAGAAGAAAACCCTAGATGATGATTGCATTAGAATGTGACAAGTATCTTAATCTCATGCAATGGGACAACTAAACCTATAATTAGCCAAATATAATAAATAAAAAATCACTCCTAAGTTTAGCTTAAGTGAATAATTTAATAAGGGGATTAATAATTAATTGATGATAAATTAATTATTAAGTGATTATCCTAATTACTTCGAAACCTCCCTAAGATCAACTTAGGCAGAAGCTATAAAACCCTAATGTAGAACTCAATGATGGATTCATGGATGGGTGAATTAGGAATCCAAATCCAAATGATGCATTCCTTTGAAAAGTGCTCACATGTCCACATTTTAGAAAGAGATGATGTCAATCCAAAAACTAGTGAAGATTGATGTAGAACAAGTTGCAAAGGTGATGAAGATGGTGGGCCAATAGCATTGTGTACCATAGAAAATTGGATCATTGACATTTTCATGGTTATTTAGGTCTTTTTACTATGATGCTTGGTTCATTTTTCTTTATTTAATGTTGCAATGTAACTTAAACATTCACATTAGGTTCTAAATATTCAAATTATGATGTCTTGTGAAGATCTTGTGAAGTGAACATGTAACACATTTGTACACTTTTCTAGACTTTTCCTATTATAATTTATCTAAATATCACCTTTTTATTCCTTATCAAGTCCTATTTTAAAGTTTTGTAAAGTCTTGTAACAAGATTTCACACTTTTCTAGGCTTTTCATCACTATTTACACCTTTCTTATGTCTTATTTGGCCCCTTTATGCACTTATAGGTCTTAATTAAGTGTATTTTTGAATGTAAACCCAACAAACAACATTAAATGCATTTCAATTCCTGACACCCACTTGCAAGCCTAGAGTGGGACCCATTCACCATGGGTAGCGAATGAGTACCTCTTGGCTCAAAATTCAAAATAGTTCAAATTTCTTTTTGGGTTTTTATTCTTAAATGCCTTATGTCACCCTGTGATGTTGTATTATTGGGTAATTAGGGCATAAGTGTGTATGAATAAGTGTTTTTCCATCCATTTTAACCCCAATTCATCAAGTTCACTAATTCACTCATTCATTCAAGCATTCAAGAACATTGCATCATTCAATCAAGCAAATATCAAGTATCTTGGAGCAACCATTGATATATCTTTAGATTTCATCAATAATGGTTTGGTAAGTTGATAACACTTGCATGTTATTTTTTATCATTATCTTCATATTTCATTTTATTATGTAGGGTTTGATTACCAAAGTGGGGTTTGACCAAGAAAAACCCCTATAACCTAACCCTCAACCATTTCCCCCTCTTTGCATGTGTGTTTGCAGGTCTTGTAAGTAGATTTAACAGACAAATAGGTGTTAAAAAGTGGTCAAGAATTCATCAAAGTGTTTCAAGTCAACATCAACCTAATTCAAGCTTGGAGAAGACTTTCTATCCATTTTTTGTAGATTTCACTCTGTCAATCCGCCAAGAAGACAAGTGTAGATATGGGCCCACAAAATTGATTCCTGAATTTGAAAATTTTTGGAGGAGGAATTATTTTCCATCAGTGGTGAATGAGTCCCACCTGTAGGCTAGAAAAGTTGATTTTGTTAGAATTTAGTTCCTGACAGTTAGAAACCAGTTTCAAGACATTTTACTAGTAAGAGGACCGATTTTCCATTAGTGGCGAATGAGTCCCATTGGTCATCAATAGTGATTTCTACTAGTTTTCAAAACCTTCTAGAATTAACATTCAACTTCCAATTTCACACTATTAAATCTCATTCAATTTTTTTTGCATTTGTTTATGTTTTTAGTTCATTTTTAAAAACATCACTATGTTTTCAAACATTGCATATTTTATTAGTTTTGCATTCATAATCAATCAATTTTATCAATTAGTTACATTTAGATCATTGCATTTAGTCATAGTTACATCATATATTCCTTAATTTGAGTGAAGCACTTCAATTTTTGTGGGTTATATCTCTCTCCTTTTAGGTGAAAAACCTTAAGAGTGCAAGAGAAGTACATAGAATTTTCCACCCATAAAAATTGCTGGTTCACACTGATGTGGTTGTCAACAAAGAAGAGATGAATTTCCTCAAAGTAATCCTCCAAATATATAATATAGGACTCTACAAAGAATGATTATATGTTTATGACATATGAATCCCAAGTAGCTATTTCTAAAAGATGAATGTCCTAATGTACTAAACCAATAGGGGAAAAAGATGTTGCAATGTATAACTGATCATGAACAACATAAGATGATGATGTATTCTTATTCTGAGGAATGGTAACATGAAGACAAGTCTTTGAACTATCAAAACATGTAAAACCTATGATATACTCAAGCTCCTCTAAAGTATCATCATCAAAGAGTATGAAATTTGCATATGTAAGAGGGATGAGACAATTTGTAGCACGATCCTCCGAGTATGGAGAGATATGAGGGTCTCCAAATATCTCCCAAAGTTGTGTCCAAAGTGTGTGGGGACATTCAACATCCAATATAGAACACATAATGTCAACATAAACACTAGAACATATAACCCCTACAATATGATTCGAATGATACCCCATGCTGATAAACTCCTTGGCGTGTCTAGTGTAGCTATGATTCCATACAAATAAAGAAAAATATCAAGCCACCTAAGATGTGTAAGGATGAAATTTCACCAAGAATCATGATTATCCTTTCCTAATTTGATCACAAAAGGATGAATGAAAAAACATGATACTTCCTCAAATTAAAAAAATAGAGACTAATGACCTTGGTATTGATAAAATAGATCAAATGATTTCATCCTATGCAAACAGATCCTTTCCAAGTTCCAAGATATCCAAGTAATTGAAAGAAATGTGAAATCACAAAATACTGAATAAAATGTACCTAGGGAAAATTCTAAAAAATGTGCATGAATGGATCTAAGGAGCTCTAAAATAACTTTCTTAGTGTGGAATTCTAGCCTTACTATTAACCCTTCTTTTAGTCTTATTTGTTGAATACCCAAAATACTAAGAGGGTGGATAAATAAGTATTCTCTTAAACCACTTAAACATGTATTCAATACATTTCATCAAACTTGTAGACATGGAAATAGACAATTAAAGCATGGATCACATCACATAACAAAAGAACACCTGATTTACATGGAAAACCCAAGAAGGGAAAAACCATGGTGAGGCTTAGCTCACAATATATTATAATTGGTTATAAGATATTACAAAATGGCTCATTTCCTTGAGGAGTCATTTCCTAAAGAATTAAAGAGATATAAGAAAGTATGGATCACTACCAATATTTAAATTGATACAACGCATCTACAATATGTTAGAGACAATTCCACTTAAGCTTTGAGTATTGAATCAACACACTTCATACTTCATAATAATTCACTCTTACCTTCTTCAGACCACATTCACATTACAATCAAATTCTTCACATAAGGATACTTTCTACACACCATATAGTACTGAAATGATCTTACATTTATATACATTATATTTGCAAACACTTACAATATTAATTAGGTTATCCTTAATTAGATGAAACGTGCAATACAATAACCCGCCAGCTCAAAATCCAACCATAAACACCTCACTAAATAAGCCAAAACTTATAACACATCAAAATAGGTTGAAATTATCCTATAATAGCTTCCATTAGTCAGATCCACACTCCCTTTAATTTTTCACAACCTCAAACCCTTTAGGTCAGTATCACTAGTGAAGAAACAATGGAATAAACAAGTTGTTCATTCACAACCTAACACACAAACCTCCAAAACTATTTCCACTTAGACCACACATACTTCTAAAACCTATAAACATTCCCTCAAAACCACATAACAAAATGTTCATCCATAGTGGAATGTAGAGAATTCCAATCATGTACTCTACCATAGCAACTTTTTCACTACTAAGTTTGATACTTTATCAGCTCCAACTTTGACTACGAAGGACATCAAGATATGAAACCTTGGATTTAAGTTCCTCCAACAAGAACCAAAATAGCATTAAAACCACATAACCATATTCTTCATGGTGGAGCAATACGAACCACAAAAAAGGTTCTTTGAAAAATGAAAAATATATTCCAAACTTAGGATAATATCCAGCACATTTGGTTTGCAACAAACCAAAACATCTACATTTATAATGGATTGAAATCAATGACAACACTATACACTATCATACTCATTTTTCTCAATGACAAACAAACTTCCAAAAATATCCCATTTGTCATTAATGGCAACATGCCCAAAACTATTCTCCCTCGTTGACATCAAGATGAAAGGGTTCACTAGAAAAACATACATACTTGCACATTCCCTCTAACTAATATATATATATATATATATATATATATATATATATATATATATATATATATATATATATATATATATATATATATATATATATATATATATATATATATATATATATATATATATATATATATATATATATATATATATATATATATATATATATATATTGCAAGAATGAGAGTAATTATCATTTACTAATACACTTCTCAAACAACCAAGGTAGCTCCCCTAACAATGATATCCATGAAAAATGACCAAAAATTTCATTGCTATGCTATCCACTATCTTTCCTATATGTACAATGAAATCATAAACAAAATAAAAATGTACATAATCAACTAGAAGAGGGAAATTTTTTTTTGTAAGACACCTTTAATTTTGCAAGGTGTTCCTCCCAATCCTTAGCAAGGCATGTATTTCATAGTGATTTTTAAGCTTCAAATGGATCTCTTCACCTTCATCTACAAAGCTATGTACTAGATTATTTTGTAGCATTTTCTCTGCATCAGCTGAAATTCCAGTTAGAGGTGTAAGCCTTGGACTTACTAGATCTTTGAGCTGATAGCACTACATTATTATCTTCTCTTTTTACTCTTATAGTTGGAAAAACTATCAATGTAGATTCTCTATTACTATCCTTGTTGCTCCATATGCATCTCTCATTAGATCATAGACACCAGAGGCTTGAGCAATTTGAAACTCTATTGAGTCCATCTGGTCATTAATGCTCTTGGTGGAAATAGGTCATTTCAAAAAAAATAGATTTTTTTTTTTGCTTACACACACAATTTTGAATATATTTTAAGTTTCTTTGCAACTTACCAAGTGAAATAACACATTTGTTGGAAGCATCTACCAATCTCTTATCATTTATCTTCTTAATGACTTCCTTTTCCAATCTCTCCTCTAAGCTTGTAGAATATTCCTTAAAGGAAGCAAGTAGGATCCTCAACTATTGTACATTGGACAAAGATTCATTGATGGTGGCACCAAGAATGTATTCTTGCAACATAACTTCTTCATCTATCATTTTTACACTCTTTTGGTGGGTTTGTAGAATCTCCTTCCTCTCAAAGGCATGGAAAAGATCACTAAGTTGTATTTATGCAAGGGAGACATTTTTTCCATATTAACTTGTCCATTATTCATAGAAATTTGTAATAGTTGCGTTGACACCACTAGTTGGAACTGCAATTTGTTAAAGGATGTAGTACAATTGAGAGGGGGGGTGAATTAGTTGTCACAAAATTCAACTTAAAACTTCAACGCATACCAATTCCATAATCACACTATTTTGTTATTAAGCATAAGCAATAGATACAAAACATAAAGTAAAATAACACACTAAACACCAGATTCTATGTGAAAAACCCAAGAGGGAAAAACCACAATGAGGATTAACTCACAATATAAAGTAGTTCTAGAACTGAAAATATAAGGCTCACTACCCAGAAAGGACTCACTGTCTAGATACAAAAGCTCACTGCTTACAGGGAGGCTCACTACCTACAAAAAGGATTTATAGAACAAAAGGGGCTTTACAACCAAAATGAATTGAGAATAGTGCACCTAACAAGTACTGATATAGTTCCAGTGATACTCAATACACTAACTTAACACACTTCATTATTTTCACTCACTTTCGCATTTTCTACTGCCTCATTAATCACACACACATAATCACACACCAATTACTACACCACACTCATTAATCTTTAACCTTTTCGAATATATATATTTGATTCAACTACATACATCAATTAGGTTAGCCTAATTAGATGCACATCATATTTACTAAAAATACTAAGTGTCGGCTTCAGGTGATCACAAAATATTTCCAAGAAAGTAGCTCAAGCCTCCAACACGCTACATTATGTCAGCATAGACCTAAAATAGGTTGCACATATATTTGTGTAGAAAAATTAATTCACCATATCATAAGACATCCATTAGGTTGGCCAAGGATAGATGTAATAGCACATTTGCAAATACTAGTGAAATTTTGATACACCATATGAGCATCTAAATACGTAAGATCTTGAATGTACATGCTCCCGACACCTAAAAACTATTTCCCAAAAAAATAAGTAGCAACTGTTGACTATGGAGGAGTGTAGACAAAAATACTAGAGAGAGAAGTATGAATACCAGTTTAGATACCAGACCAAAATATCGGATCATGTACTAACATAAACTTGTAATCACAACATGGTGACATCAATGACAATACAAAAACTAGTTAGTATTCTTTGTTTTTCCAAAAATCTCCCCCTTTGTTATTGATGGCAACATGTGCCAAAAAGTTCTTCCTCCAATCTCTCCCAACTACCAAAAACTCTCCAACTCTAATCTCTCCCCCTAACTCCAATCTCTCTACCCTTGACGTCAATGGCAAAGGGCAGCCAAAAAAGATGTAAATAAAATTTTGGTCATGGTGACATCAAAATTCAAAAAGTTTCCAATTCATAAAAAGCTTCCAATTGACCAAAAATTTCAATTTACTTCCCCTTCTTTTTTTCTTCTACACAATAAAAACAATAGAAATAGAACATTTAGGATTGAAGAAAAAATGACACTCTTCACCTGAAACACTTTCTTATATCTTTCCTCAACAACTAGATGCAGTTTCTTGTAGTTAAATGTGGTTGAATCCATTCTAGTGCAAATGCTTTCTAATATGCCCAACATAGACGGTGACCAATATGAACTCTGTTTTTCAACCTCTTCTACATTAGTAAGTATTTCAGAAAGATGGTCTAACTAGACCTCAACAATCTCCTTAAGGAGCCATAAAGTATTCACTACATCATCCCGTTTCCTTTGTACAACAACCATTTCAGCTTGTAATTCACCAACTCTCAATATTTTCTTTCCTTCTTTATCTTCAGAGATGTCAAAATTCTTTCCAATGCTGTTTACTTTAGACTCAATTGCTTCAATTTTACTTATGAAATTGTCTACCACAGTAGGCCATTGGAGACAATACTTGTAGATGTTTGTTATTTCTTTAATACATTTAATTGTTTCCTTGATTAGTTTAAATAATGCCCCTTTATCTTGGTTACACATTTTTCCAACCAAAGCTTCAAACTTACGTCCTTCTGGACCTTCAAGTAACAATATTTCTTCAAAAATCTCAACTAGATTTTCTGACAAGCAATCAGAAAAAATTGATACTCCAATACCTTTCCAAAGTAGGTACTCTACCAAATCATCACCAATATTCATTTTGTCAATAGGAGAGTCTACACTCCATAATTCACCAATCTTTTTCATCTGCCCCTTAACTAAAATAGACTGGATGCCATATGAGGATACATTCTCTTGTTCTTTTGAAATGTCAATGATATTTTCAGTTATAACTTTTTTCTTCTTTGATTCCTAAGGGGATTCACTAATGAAAATCTCCATTTCTCTTTTGTAGGAGGAAGAGCCCACCTCAAACTGACTTGATGCAGATATACCATAGCAAATATTTGTTTTCAAAGATGTGAAATAAGATCTACACATACTTGCATTGTCTGCCAACACCTCCAAATACATATAGACATGTTTTCCAATAGAAATCCTAGATTCCCGTACCACATTATCTTTTCTCGATAGGGAACTCAAAAAATAAAACACCAAGCATACCATCAAAGATCTGAAATGAAAGGGATAACCCCCAATTAATGGCATTCAAACACTTTCAGAAAGATTCTCAAGCAACAAGCTACACAAATCAAATTTCCTATTCTTCTCAACCATCATATGTGCAATATGAACAACAATAGCCGATGTGGAACCTTCACGATTTCTAAAATAAATCTTGAAAGAAATTTCATATGCAACATACCTTACAACTAGATCCTCAAGAGTTTTTATCAATAGATCTCAAGGGCCTTTACAAATGCCAGTCAATTCCTCCACATCTTTGTACTTCACATTTTTCTTTCTAGGAAGGTCACGATACTACATAAGCCAGTGATTTCCTCAATTGCTTCCTTTGTAACTAAGTAGTGTTTGTCTAATACAATGCTTCCATTTTTGAAATGACTCAACAAGAACAAGATAAATTCTTTATCAACAACCCATGGAAATTCACTCCACAAATCCATACCTAGGGTTTTTATGTTATGTAATTCATCTTGGTTCAACCCTAGTTCCATTTCTTTCATCTTTGTACGATCAAATTCCTCTAGCTCAACTCCTTTCAGCTTCAAAAGGATGGCATCACTCGATTCTCTATCCATTTCTATGTTTTCTTTAATTTGTTATTCGAGACTTCTTCATTTTTCTTCTTCTACCCTTTTTGCAAACAGAGAAACGAATTCTTGATTACTTGAGTTAATTTCTTTAAATTCCCTTCAAAATTGCTTCAATCCCACTTCAAGATCACTAAGGTTCTTCAAATGCTTAATTAATCAAGAAGACTCACAATTTTTTCAACTTATACACCATAAAATTTACCCTAACCATGCATTAAATGCGAAAGACATCAAAAAGCTGCTAAAAACATTTTTCCCAACACAAAAAACCCTAATTTGGTCTACAAATCATCATGAAAACATGTTTTCTTCTGGTTATTTTTCACAACCTCTAATACTTCATTCTTCACATTCCATCCTCGTGCCAACCTCTGACATGCCATACAATAGGGGGTTTTATAATTTTTCTGATAATTCTCCCCCCAAGACCATGCTGGGTCTAATTACTAAATAAATCATCTTTATTAGATGAGGGAACAAACAGATCAGTAGTTTCAGGTTTTTTTTCTTCTTCCTCTTTCTTCTTCCATATCTTGTTCATCTCTTGCTTCATCTCTTCTTTATCAATCTTGTTCACCAAATCAATCTTCTCTACTGGAGAAGACTGCTTTCCATTCTTACTTTTGCAAACCTTTGAGATATGTCTAGGTTTATTACAGTTATAGCATACAACACTTTTCTAATTAGTCTGACCCCCATTACCTCTCAACCTACATTAATTTTCTTTGTGTCCAAATTTGTTCCAACTATAGTAGTAGCCATTAAAGGATTGATTCATTCTACCTCCATGAAATCTATTCATCATCACCCTGATGATCATTCTCACCTGAGATCTGCATTCAGTAGCCTTATGTCTAAACTTCTTGCATGAAAAAACATTGTCTAGAAAAAGAGCTAGGAAACTAATTCTGATTCATTCTACTCCTGCATTATGTTTCTTTGTGACCATTTTTATTATAGGAAAAAAAAATACCATTGAAAGAGGGATTGCATTTACCATGTGTTTTATTTTTTAAAATATAGGACAAAAAATCCCATTGGCACTCAAAAAAGGTCAAACCCTAATCATTAACACCCAAATAATGGAAAAAAAAACCATCATTTGGTCACTTGGAAGAATTTGGAGCGAGGCTCTGCCACCATGGGGTTTGGAAAAACACATAAAAATGGTGTTGACTAGTTTTTTGGTGATTCATTGATGAGAAACAAAGGTAAAATGCTCATTTTGAAGCTCAAAAACTACATTTTTATATCATTTGGAGGTCATTTCTATAACTTAGAGACCACGACCTATAGCATTTTGATGAAATTTGCTTCATTTTCTTGTTTTTTGTTGTTGCTCTCCTATTTGACACATGCCATGAGAAGCTTGTATGAAGCTTGACAGGAAGTTTTGAGTGGCAAAACTCTATACATTTCACTGCTCGAGCTCAGGTAAGCTCCCAATTGACCTTGCATTGTCTTTTTCCTCCTGTAATGAGTAAGAAAAGCTTGAATGGAAGCCTTTAAATGTCTTTCATTTTGTTTAAACTCTTGTGATAGCAATTGAAATACTTCATTATCTGCAACTTTGAATAAACTTAGTACTTTTTATATTGTTTTCAAAAGATTAATGGCTCACTGGTCGTGACTATGAATAGGAAAACGTGTCTTTTATGTTCATTTCTTGAAAACCCTCACGTATTCTTTTGATTTCTTCCTTGTATTTCACAAATATTAACAACCCAGATGGGTTTCCTAGAATGTAGAAAAACAAAGAGCTTGTTGTGGGTTCAGCCTTCACTATGCAATTGGGTTTTTCTTGTATTCCCAAATTCTACTTCATTTCACTATGATTGCAAAAAAAAATCCTTATTTGGGTTCCCTGTAGCATGTATTTTTATGAATCTACAACTGTTTGTAAAGAACCCAAGTGGGTTTCTTGATTTTCATGAAAAGCTCATATTTGTTGCAAAAATATAGATGATTTTGCAAGTTTATTTCACTTTCCTATAGAATATGACAATGTGGCTCCATTTAAAAAAAAAACCCAAGTGGGTTTTCCATATTTTGCAGAAAAAGGCCAATTTTCACCTTGGCTTGTCATAACCCATGATTGGATTTTCATTTTTTTACTCCTGTAGAATGTTTACCATATTGCCATTCTCTCTCTCAGATTTTATGATGAACCTAGATGGGTATGTTTTCAATTTGAAAAAGACTTCAAATTTGGTCAAAAAAGGAGTCTCCATGTTATTGCACTGTATTTGCTTTGAATAAACAGCTACATAAGATGGTCCATTTTGTTGCACTAAAACTTGAGTTGATGCTTATACTGGAATTCTCTATGCATCCTTATCAACAAACAAGTTTATAAAACTTCAAACTGTAGCAAAACAAGCTTTTTCTAATGAGCATCTATTTTTTTTTTGCAATGCATTTCATTTCTATAGAATGTCTTTAAAAGACAACCCCAAAGTGGGTTTATCACTGTGAATGAAAATAAATCTATAGCTTATTGTCCTTTTTGCACTAGATATTCACAAAACTATTCTTTTCATTTTCTAATGATGTTCACTATGAAATGAATCATGAATGTAGATTTGCATTAAAATGCAAGAAACCAATAATGAAATGCACTCTCTCAGCTGGGTTATTTTCTCCTTTGATAGCTCTTTAACATGCAAACATTACCATTAATCATGCATTGTTACCAAACACTTAAGATAGGTCAACTAGCTATTCATAACATTGGATTGTGATACTATTGTGAATGGACTACATTTTCATATCCTTTGATAATCATTTTTATTTTTGAATTTATGTAGTCATAATGCTACTATTTGATTCAAAGTCTTCACAGTGCAACAAAGAGCAAGACTGTAAGAATGATTTCCATATGGGTAATGAATGCACCTTGCATTACATGGCTTAGTTACAACTTAGCATTCACTGTTGATTTTTTTTTCAAAACTCATAGATAATCATGAAGATAAATTTGTCACCTTCAATGGAATTGTTCTTATTCATGACTATGCTCTATTCACTAAAACACCATGATTCATGATGGTTTCAACAATTGAATTTCATGAGCTCCTCTAATTCAATCAAGACCACTACCATTTTTATTATCAGTGCTTTTCCTTTGTAATATGCTTAGAGGCATCATTTCTAGAGGAAAACATTTGGTAACTTGTTCAAACATTTACATAGGAGTATGAAGAATAGCAGACCTCCGTCCCTTGAGTTATGGCATAACAATTGTATCTTGATCACATCATATGAGGGTTCTATTGCTGTCATGACTTCTTGTAATGACATATTCATGATAGGCATATATATATGTCAACTAGAGTTGATGTTTCTTGAATGTCCTTGCCCTTTGTGCCTTTCCTTAAACCATCATGCATTGAATGTTATCTGGCAACTTGTTTGTCTAATGTTTGATTGAGAAGGCCTTGAACAAAGCCTTGTGCAACTTCAGATTTTGTTTTTGTTGCTTTCCTATTTGACATGCTTGGAATGCTTTCAATCTTATCATGTTCTCAATCTAAAATACAACATATAATTTGCATTCATCTTACTTATGAGGGAAGAAAAGTAGATGGCCATGTTTCTTTGTCATGAAAACAATTATGCTCTATTTTGAATACTCCCCATGCTTATCAACCTTGTAAGCTCCTTGATGTATATGTAGTTGATGTTTGTTTTTAGTTGGTTGTACTCCTCATTGCATGGCTCATTTGCTCCATTTTTTAATATAGTAGCCACCTCTACTATCATGTAGTATACATTTATCATTTCTGTCCTTCATGAGACCATTGTAGCATGCACTGGTGGTTGTCCTTATCAATAACAATGACCCTTACCCATTGCATTCATTTTCACAAGTACACCTATGAATGAATAATATCAATCCCCTTTGCCTCATGTTGCTCTTGCAAAGGTGTTGTCCTTGTACTTGTATCATGACCTTGATTCAACCATTTCTCTCTTTCTGTTATGTGTAATAAATACACACAATCTCCTCATTTTAACTTTATTGGACAACCACATGTCACATATGTGGGTGACCTAACAACTCACCTTCCTATGTGATGTGATTTCCCAATAGGGTTATGGTGAGAGGGGCTTGACAACATTTTGAAATGCTTCCTCATTGTTTAAGAGCTGAATAATTGAACTTGATGCATCTATGAAGTCACTTACTTCTTTTATAAATAGATCATGGATCTTCTTAAGAAGATTGAAAGACATATCAACACAATATGTTGCATCTTTTGAATCTAATAATGAAAGTTTATCAACTCATGTGATTCCATATTGATTTAATGCATTGATAACAAATAAATATTTGATCAAGTTGCTCAATTTCCTTTTTCTTTCAAAGCATGCTGAGCTCTACCCTTGTGGGAGCCACATTTAACCCACATGTTGTATTTAATCTGAATTGGAATAGTAACTAGACTTGTCCTAAATTTGTACATGAAGCAAATAGTTAGAAAATAAATGCATATGTTGGATGTGTTTGATGACTTTGTTGTTTTACAAGACATCCAATGTTTGCATGCTTATATTAATGCACTTATGGATTAGTTTATACATGCATAGGTAGGTGTGTATGTAAGGATTGAATCTTTCATTGCTTAGAGCCTCGCTCTAATATCATTTCTTTTTCCAGATGCAGGGGTGAGGAGCACTACGGAGCTGGGAAGGAAACAAGTAGTTTAGGACAGCAGCAGTAGTTGGGCAACCTGTAACTAGTCATTCTCAGGCAATGACTGGTTCCATTCTTATATGCACAGTGTTTGTTTCCTTTACTTATTCATGTATGAATTGCTTCATATTTTTATTGAATAAGAGAGTTATTCCCTTGGCTTGTGAGGTACATGTACATTTTAGGATTATCAATAAAAGACTACATTTGTATATCTATGATTCCCTTTCTCATTTTCTGTAATTGCAACATTGAAATGACAAAATGTAATCTACTTTATTCAAAAATCACTCCTTCACACATATTGAAACTAGCAATTTTATAGTTTATCTTTTAAATGTTTAAACAACATGAAAAGAGCAAACACTAAGTTACCTAATTTTAGCTGAAAGCTAAAAATTAGGTAACAACTACATACATTGAGTGTTGAACCAATGTAAATGAGAGTATGTCTAATGTTGATATTATTAATGTTAACTATAATCATTAGAGGGTCTACTTGCTTCTGTACTTCTGGAGGTGGGAGTTCCTGTGGATAGAATGTAATATTCGGTGAATCTACATGAATATATGCCATCAATGCATTAGTGTCCTTTGACCTAGTAGAAGAAGGCAAGAGGATCTTTTCCAAGGCTTCCTGAAGCATACCTTGACAAGCCAAAGTAGACTGAAGCAAGTCCCATAGTGAGATCTTAGTCGGAGTAACATGAAGTTGCTCGAAAAGATCGTAATCACCAGGTGCTTTAGTTATAGGTTTAGGAGCTTGAAGAAGGCTTGGTTGTTTATTCATTCTATTATTATAAGTATGGGCAACCGCTCTATAAGAGGGATCCATAGAAAGATAAAGAGAATCACTATCAAATGGAACACCATTAATAGAACAAACCATTTTAGGAGAAGGACTAGATGGAGTCACGTAAATGACTGGTCTCTTAGGCCTTTGAGGGGAAACATGGACATAGATTACATTTACAAAATCATCACAACTAGTATAATGATTATTTGAAGAAATATTCTCAACATCAATCCAAATAGGATCAAATGTGGAAGGAGATTCATCATTCACTAATGCATCATCTCTAGAAGAGAGTGCATCAGAACAAATATGATATTCACCATTCACCAATGCAACATCTCTAGAAGAGAGTGCATTAGAATGGAGAGGATATTCATCATTCATAAATGCATCATTTCCAAAAGACAGTGCATTGGAGTGAATAGAACAGAGAGTAACATTAAGAAAGATATTAATGATTTCATCTTCTTGCAACAAGATATCCTCCGAAGTAAGAGGAATCTCATGAGAAGGATCAAAGATACAAAGAGACATGGGTAAAGCAAAGTCACCATCACATGCATGAAATGGAAAACCATTAAAATTTTGAATAAAATCAAATATCGAACTAATAAAAAAAGATATTAAATTCATTTTGGGCATATAACTAAGAAAAACTGAAAAAATCTAGATTTTCAATTTTTTTTGGTATTTTCTAGGTTCTAGTAATTTGTATTTTCAAAGGTCTTCAGAGAAATTATTTGGGTTGAAACTTGCGTTGGTCCCTAAAATTCAGCTGCCAAAGGCACACTATTTTAGGTATTGAAATAGTCATGTTGGAGACCTTTCCAATGGTGCAAATGGTTTTGAATTTCGAGCACCGAGTCAAAAGTTATGACCTCACCAAGTAGGGGTAAATAAATTCCTAGTTTTTTAAAAAATACTCTTCACATTGGGTTCACCAAAATGTGGAGAAGGGGGATTCACTACTCATGAGTTCTCTTCATTTAGAGAGCCTCACAGGGTGAAATTTCCTAAACTACTTCAAGGAACATCGCGAGAGTTCTAGAATCAAAAAGAGTAGGTCATAAAGATTTTCTAGAAAAATTGTCAAGCTCTCGACCAAAGGACAACAATGTAGGATATGGATGACAACACGATGCACTGGCATCTCATACGGACAAAAAGATAGAATATCTCAAAAAATAGCTAAATGACTACCAGCAATCTAATTACCAAGAACTTACATAATACGATAAAGTAACAAAATGTAATAGAACTAAAATAAAACAAGAAAGATGATAAAGATAAAGAGAAGAAAAAAGGTTCTTACAACTACCCAAATAATGAAGCCTCCTACAAATGAATGTCTTCAATACTTGCATGTGTAAGATTTGGAGAAAGTGTTGGGGCTGTATAGGGGTTTGTCTCAGTCAAACCCATGTTTTGGTGTTCCCACCTCCATGAACAACCAAAAAGATAGAGAGAAATGAAGTATGCAATGTGATAAAAGCAATCCATGCTCGATGAGGAGAACCCATATCGCAAAATGTAGGTGATAAAATCAATACCCACTCGAGGAGGAGAACTATTATCATGAAGTATAGAGATGTTATGGATAGGGGATATGGAATCTGAGGATGCTCACAAACACAATGTAAGGGAGATAGGGATGCAAGGCTTAAGGAAGCCAAAGGGGGAGAGCAAAGAGTGTTGTAAGAGATTGAGAGTGTTGCTATAACAAGATGTAAAGGGATGTGCAAGAAAAATAACAAGAGATAATTCCAGAGCCAAGGCTGGAAAGAAACTAGAGTGAACCTAGAAGCACTTAGAAGGAGCCATAAGATTAAAAAGATAGAATATAAAGAGAGAAAATAAGCTTCCTAGGCGGTTACAAGGAATCCTGAGTCATTACCACTAACAAAACTCACTAACAAGTGGCAAGCATGCACGAAAATAATAATTTGAATGTTGAAACGTCACAGGATGCTAGCGCTGCACATGGACGTCTACATGATGTGCTAGTGTCCAAACACATCACACTATGATATGATGAGAACAAAAAAATCACAAGGTTTAACACAAAGTTGATGCACAAGTGTATCTTCTGAAAATGGGTGTTGAGCATTCTAAGAGGGGAAAAGACTGATGTAGGGGCTAAAATTTTCCTACACAAGTTCTAAGGGAGTGGACACTAAATTGAATACAAAAATGCATGTGAAATTGCAAGGGGTGCAATTTAACAACATTACAATTACATTATATGTTGATGATATGTTATTTATTGGCAAAGGGAAAGGTATGATTTCATAACTGAAATCTCAACTTACTGCTAAATTTGAAATGAAAGACCTTGGTACAGGTAGACACATTATTGGGATGTAAATTAAAAGAGATAGAGTGTACAAAAAGCTACGGCTCAGCCAAAGTAAGTATGTTAATTCAATTTTACAGAGATTTAGCATGTAGGATTGTAGACCATAGTTTGTTCCTGTTTTAGTTGGAAATTTTTTATCTATTTCAGATTGTCCAATATCTCCATCAAAGATGGAAGACATGAGAAAAGTATCTTACTAGAGTACAATTGGAAGTTTGATGTATGTTATAGTTTGTACAAGACCAGACATTTCCCAAGTAGTGGGAGTTTTTTCCAGATATATGTCTAATCCTAGTAGAGTTAATTGGGATGCAGTTAAAAGGTTCTTCAAATATTTGTGTGGTACTTCAGATTATTCCATATGTTATCATAGTAATGTGACTGAAGATGAGATTTCGCTTGATATTCATGGTTATGTGGATTCAGATTGGGAAGGAAATATTGATAGTAGATGATCCACTAGTGCTTATGTGTTTACATTATTCTATGGTGTAATTAGTTGGATGAGTAAGCAATAGGTTGTGGTTGCTTTTTCCACTATTGAAGAAGAGTATATGATAGCTACTCATGCTTGTAATGAAGTCATTTGGCTTAAGAGACTGTGTTTAGATATTAGAGTAAAACAAGGTGCGGTGACAATTTATTGTGACAGTTAGAGTGCAATATATCTAGCCAAGAACTTGACATTTCATGCCAAAACCAAGCACATTTATGTACAGTATCATTTTGTTTGAGATATGGTCGAAGATGGTAGGGTGAAGTTGGTTAAGGTAGAGAATTTGATGAATGTTGCTGATTCTTTAACTAATCCTATGAGCATAGAGAAGTTCAGATGGTGTTCATAGACTATGGGCCTTTCGACCCCTAGCAATTAAGAGACAATGTTTACTCCCTCCCATTGCTCTTGCAAGGTATTTGACAAGTTAGATATTTTTTGGGAAAATGTGTTTCAACCTTGCAATTATGTAACAATTCATTATTGATAGGATGTATATATATTAATATATATATATATCTATATCTATATATATATATATATATACATTTCCTAGTTACACTAATAGGTGCATACAATGGCATAAGGTGGGGAAGTGGGATGCATGTAAACAATTTTTTGTTGACTTTTTTTTAGGAAAATTCTATATTGTGTGGAATTTTTTCTTTCAATATTTCAAATGACAATGGGCTCCTTTTGACATATTGTGATGGTTTTCCATTTTGGTTTTAGTTCAAACTTGACATTTGTTGTTGAAGTGAGGTTACATTTTGCAAAATTTGGTGGATGATGGAATCATTGGTTGACAAGTTTTGGGAATGTGGTGAATATAGTGGAATTATGTATGTTCTAGGTGGGCTAATATGTTCTAAATTTATGAGTGGGGATGAAACTTGAGGTGTGACATGTGAGGATCCAAAACCATGAGGATTTCTATGGGAAAGACCTATTGTTGGATTTATACCAATGTTTTATTGTGTTTTTGAAGCAATAGTTGGATTTGTGTATATAGGAATAGATGCTATAATTCTAGGGAGGGAGACTTGACTTCATCCTTGACCTTGATTATATTCAAAATCTTGGATGCACCTAGTCATAGTAGGCACATCATAATCAATAGTATGGGCTAGGCTACACATAACCTCTAATCCATGATCATCATTAATCATTTTTATCATGTTATCAATTATAGGAACCACTATACCAATGAAGTATTCAGTAATCACAAAGTCCTAAAGTTTTTCTTAGTCTTTGTCCTATTTTTTCAATTTTTCTTTAGGAACATGGGAAACCATAGTCTCAACATCTATAAAGATAGTTGTTTGTAAGGTTGTCATTGTTATGGTACTATCAAGAATAGAGTCCAAGATGGGTTGAGTATTGACAACACTTGTCATGAAAGAGTTAGAAGACACATGATCCACATTGGATGTGAAACCGAGATGTGATAAAATAAGTATATGACTACATCTCATTGAATTATTGGCAATAGAAGACTAGGTCATGAAACTCATATAAATTCCAAAACACTTAAGTGTATGGTCCAAGATGAACACTAAACAAAAATAATAGAATAGCCAGAAATAGAAATCAAATAGTAGAAGAAAATAGGAAACACAGTAATAGAGGTCTCAAAGAAATATTTTTTGTCCAAGATAAGTAGGACAGGGTCTCTCAAGGGTGTTTGAGTCTTGGTCAAGGGTTCTAAAAGTTCCAAGTTTGACTGTGTACTACACTACTTAAGATTGTTTATTCTACTTGCAAATAGTTGTAACAATAAAGAAATTTCTATAATTTTCTTAATGTATCCCAATTTGATGCAAAATGTGTTGGATTTTGTGGTTGTTTTTTTGATATGTGGTTTTCATTGATGCCAACACTATTAGCATTGTTACATTATAAGCTATATATGTCGAGGATATTAAGAAAATTGTAATAAGAAGTGCTATAGGTTGTAAGTGGTGAAGTGAAGTTCTTTTTGTCAGTGTGTTGAGTATGTTGTTGTTATGAGGTTCTGGACTAAAGGATTTCTTGTTGAGTATGTCTAGTTTATCCATGTTGAATTTTAGAGATCTGCATGAAGAGTTGATCAAGTTATGGTGATTTTAATTTTGACAGTTTTTTTGTTGCTTTAGTTAGTGTTCCTGATTGAAGATTCTATGATTTCAGTAAGTTCAGTTGCTGCAGATGCTTCTCTAGTGTTTCATGATGCTTGTGGATGTTTCTAGTTCATTCTCTATCTTTGTGGCATGTCCACATTGATCATTGCGCTCGTGATCCAAAATTTTCTCTTGTGTATTCATGTTTTTCATGTTCTTGGCCGACAAGGTGTTGAAGTGTGTTGTGAATCTTTGAGGAGAAATTAATTGAAGTTTTTTCATGTTGGAGATGTTGTTTTTAGTCTTCACTATGTTATGGCTGACCTTGGTTGATTCACATGAATAATATTTATTTGTTTTGGGTTGATTGTTTGTAATTATTTTATTATCTTCTTGTGGCCAACTTATAGTGATGTAATTTCTTTTTGTAGATATATAAGAGTGATTGTTTTATCATTTGAAGGCATGCGTGTGGGTGTGAATGCGAATTTTATGAGTCTTGTGTGAAAATAAAGTTCAGATCATTCGAAGGTAGAGCAGAGAGAGAAGATGAGTTAAGAAGAGTGAAGAAGTGTTCATGTGCTTAACCAAAATTGTAACCAAGCATTAGCAGATGGTACTTTATCAATTCAAATTCAGATGGTTTTAATTTGAATCTTTATGTAAGACAATGCATCTTCCTTGGGCAGAGATCCTTATTGTATTTGAGTAGTACGCTCTAGGAAGTGTTCCTGAATGCATGTGCATTCCCCATTTCATATTTCCTTATAATTTTAATAGGGTTTCCACGTAAAAATATTGGTGTTATGTATGCTTTTGATGTGTTGTTCATTTATTCTTTCATGATTAATTATCAGATCAAAAATTAAGGTTAATAAGTTGAATAAGTTTAAGATTTGATGACAACCGATTCATCCCCCACCTCTCAGTTGTCTTCCCTTGAGTTTCCAACAATTGGTATCAAAGATTGTGGTTCCTTGGAAGAAGTTTAATAGCTTAAGGTGATCTGGGATGGTGACTTATGAGAAGAAAAATCCTAGATTTGATGGAACAAATTACTCTTTGTGGAAAGCTAAAATGGAGTGCCATCTAAGATGCATTGGTGAACCTTACTAGAGCATTACAAAAAATATATATGTTATTCCACAAAATGTCCCTACTACTTCTGCTAAGATCAAGGAGGTTGAATATAATATCAGGGATAAGGAGGCATTGTTCAGTGCTTTGACTGATATTGAGATGACAAATGTGATGGATCTAAAGACTGCTTATGATATCTAGAAGAAGTTGGAGACCTTGTATGAAGGTGATACAAATGTAAAGATTGCTAAGCTACAAAGTCTGAAAGGAAAATATGAAAAGTTGAAAATGGGTGGTGATGGAAATGTTACTACTTTCATGCAAAGAGTAAATGAACTTGTATGCGGTATCATATGTGTTGGTGGATAGATAGATGAATCAGAGATTATTGCTAAAGTGCTTAGATCCTTGCCCGATTCTTACAAAGTTAAGGTTAGTGCTATCGAAGAACTCCAAACTATAAAAAATGTTACCAGAGATATGTTGATTGGTAAGCTTACTACTTTTGAGTTGAGTGAATTTGGTGATGCCCTTCCTAAGGTTGAATCTACATTTAAGGCCACTACTTCTAGAAGAGATAGATAGAGATATGATTAAGGTGAAAGTTCATCAAGAAAGACATTCAAGTATGAGGATGAAATGAAATAGCTAGATGAAGAAGAAAGAGAGCTTGAAGAACTTGAAGCATTGATTGTGAAAAGAGAAGCCAGAGGACAAAGTAAGTATAAGGGAAAGTTTCCTATTAAATGTTTCTCTTGAAATAAGATAGGTCATTTTGCATCAAGGTGTCTTGAGAGAGTTTCCAAGCCAAGATTTAACAAGCCTAAATTCCAAAAGAAGTGTTACTATGTTGCTGATGAAGGTGTAACAGATGATGAATTTGACAGAGGAAATACAAGTGAAGATGAATTTTTGTTTATTGCTATCAAGGAAAATAATTTTGTGTCTACTGAATATGCTAGTTGTACAAATGTGGAGAAAGCTCTAGCTGCTCAAGTTGAAGAGAAAGATGAATGGGTAATTGACAGTGGTTGTTCTCATCATATGACATGAGATAAAAGTAAGTTTTTGAGTTTGGAGAAGTATGATGATGGTGTTGTGAGATTTGGTGATAACACAACTGGTGTGATCCATGGAAGAGGATGCATTTCTCTTGATGGTAAGCATAACATTGATGATGTCTTGTATGTTGAATGTTTGAAGTGTAATCTTTTGAGTGTTGGTCAAATGGTTGATAAGGGATACAATCTTTAGTTCAAGGATAGTAAGTGTAGAACATTGGGAAATTATGAAAATGTGATTGCATCAGGTACACAAACAAAATATAATATCTTTCATCTGAATGTTGCTAGTAAAATTTGTTTGATTGCTCAAGTTGATGAGAGTTGGTTATGGCATAGGAGAATGTGTCATGTTAAATTTGATAACATTGTCAAGATAAGTTCCACTAAAGTTGTGAGAGATCTTCCTAAGTTGATGAAACCTACTAATGCCATATGCAAAGAATGTCAGTTAGGAAAGTAAACAAGAATTTCATTTCGAAGTAAACAAAAAAATTCAAATGGATTGTTCGAACTTGTGCATATTTATTCATGTGGTCCTACTAGAAGTAGAAGTTTACAAGGTTACAAATACTTCACGTTGCTTATTGATGATTATTCAAGGATGATGTGGGATACTTTATTAAGGGAGAAATATGAAGCTATGGAAAATTTCAAGATCTTTCAGGGTATGGTTGAGATAGAGACTGATTTGAATATTAAGTGTCTGAGATCTGATAGAGGTGGATAATTCACTTCTGGTGAGTTTAATTATTTTTGTGAAGAGCATGGAATAAAGAGACAGTTATCTGCACCACGGACCCCTCAATAGAATGGAGTTGTGAAAAGGATAAACAAAATAGTTTTGGATGCTACTAGAACCATGATGTTGGAAGGAAATGTGCCTCATATCTATTGGAGAGAAGTTGTGAGTATTGTTGTGTACACACTTAATCGAGTACAAATCAAAGGTGATACTAGTAAGACTCCTTTTGAACTATGGATTGGTCAAAATCCTACTATTAGATATTTCAAAATATTTGGAAGCAAGTGTTATATCAAAAGAGATGAAGATATAGGAAAGTTTGGTGCTAGGAGTGATGAAGGAATCTTTTTGGGTTATGCTACTAACAGTAAGGCCTACTTGTGTTACAACAAAAGATTGAAGAAAATGGTTGAAAGTGCAAATGTTAAGGTTGATGAAGACATACCTATAGTATCTAGAACCTCTGGATATGATTCTGATGATTAGAATGACAGTACAAGCAAAGGAAAGTAAGTTCAGATTGCAAGTCAAGTGAAAGCCTTCCAATGAATCAAGAAAATCAAGAAGAAGGAGAAACTGATGGAAGAACAAAAGAGAGATCAGAAGAGTCTGAAGTTGAAGAAAATTCTAAGAAGACTTTGAGGTATGTGAGATTGAATCATTCAGAGAATTAGATCATAGGTGATAAGAACAAAGGTGTCCAGATTTGGAGAAAAATTGCAAAAGAGTATTTTTTGATTTCAAAGACTGAGCCTAACAATGTGAATGAAGCATGCAAAGATGAGCATTGGGTTGAAGCAATGAAAGAAGAATTGAAACAAATTGAAAAGAATGATACATGGATTATTGTTCCCAAATCTAAGGATAAGAATGTAATTGGAACTAAATGGGTCTTTAGAACCAAACTAAATGAACAAGGTGAACTGGTTAGAAACAAAACAAGATTGGTTTGTAGGGGATGTTCTCAAATGGAAGGTATTAATTTTGATGAAACCTTTTCCCTTGTTGCTAGAATTGAAGTTATGAGATTGTTTCTTGCTTATGTTGCTTATAAAGTCTACAATTTTTATCAAATGGATGTCAAGTCTACTTTTCTAAATGGAAAATTGGAAGAAGAGGTATATGTTGAGAAACCTGATGGATTCCAGTTGATTGATCAGGAAGATATGGTGTGTCGATTGAAGAAAGCATTGTACATGGTCTTAAGAAAGCACCTAGAGCATGGTATGCCAGATTGGATAAGTAGTTGGTGAAACTTGAATTTAACAAAGGTACTGCTAATAGTAATCTATATCTCAAGAACGATGATAAAGATTTGATTGTGGAAGTTTTTGTTGATGATATCATATTTGGAGGAGATGATAGCTTGTGCATGAAGTTTACTAATGAGATGTTGAATGAATTTGAAATTTCAATGATTGGAGAGATGAAATTCTTCTTGGGATTGCAAATTACTTAGTTAGATAAAGGGATTTTTATATCTCAGTCTAAGTATGTGAAGGAATTGCTAAAGAAATTCAGTATGGAAGATTCAAAGCCTGTTGGTACACCCATGGTGACCGGATGCAAGTTGACAACTGATAATGATTCTCTAAAGAAAAATTAAACAAGATATAGATCAATGATTGGTGGATTACTTTATTTGACTCAAACTAGGCCTGATATCATGAATGTTGTATGCATTGTTACTAGATTTCAAGTTGATCCTAAAGAATCTCATGTGACTATTGTGAAGAGAATTTTTAGATACTTGAAGGGGAAAGTTGATTTTGGTCTATGGTATCCTAAAGATGATGATATTACTTTGAGTGCCTTTACTGATGCTGATTGGGTAGGAGATGTGAATGACAGGAAAATTACTAGTGGTGGAGCATTTTTCTTGGGAAAGAAACTGGTTCCATGGTTTAGTAAGAAGTATAATTTTATTTCTTTATCTACTGCAAAGGCAAAATACATTGTTGCTGCTAATAATTGTACTCAAGTATTGTGGATGAAATAGATGTTGAAGGATATCAGAGTTGTGTATGATGAGCCTATTGTTATATTCTATGATAACTCAAGTGCTATTAACATTTCTAAGAATATGGTGCTACATTGAAAGACCAAGCATATATCTATCAAATTTCACTTTTTGAGAGAGAAGGTAAGTGAAAAGGAAGTTAGATTGGAGTATGTTCCTACTAAGGAGTAGATTGCATATATCTTTACAAAGCCATTGCCTAAGGATACTTTTGAGTATCTCAAAGGGAAGTTAGGGGTGATTACCCCTCCTAATCAAAACTAAGGATGCATTGCTTTGCATCAATCCGTGCATTTCATGATCATATTTTGATCTGTATTGGTGTTGTGGTGGCTGCTACTTAGGGGGAGTAGTCAAATGTTGAGAAGCTCAGATATGTGGTTCCAATCTTTTATTTAAGAGATGTTTATCATTGATCTCAAAGGGGGAGAAGAGTAATGTGAAAAAATAACTGTTGATTACTTGGGGAGAAGAGCCTTGTGGGGAGAAGATTTGAGGAAATAAAAGTCAAAACTTAAAGGAAGAGTAAGTGTAGTTGTGTTGATGGTATTTTTCACATCATTTGTTTCCATCAATGCCAAAGGGGGATATTGTTGGATGTTGTGGTTGTGTTGCTGATATGTGGTTGTCATTGATGTCAACACTATTAGCATTGTTGCATTAGAAGTTGTATATGTCAAGGATATTAAGAAAATTGAAATAAGAAGTGCTACAGGTTGTCCATGGTGAAGTGAAGTTCTTTCTATTAGTGTGTTCAGTATGTTGTTGTTCTAAGGTTGTGGACTAAAGGATTTATTGTTGAGTATGTCTATTTTATCAATGTTGAATTTCAAAGATCCGCATGAAGAGTTGATTGAGTTATGGTGATTTTCATTCTGATAGTTTTTATGTCACTTCAGTTAGTGTTCCTAATTGAAGATTCTATGATTTCAATAAGTTCAGTTGTTGCAGATGCTTCTCTAGTGTTTCACGATGCTTGTGGATGTTTCTAGTTCATTCTCTATCTTTGTGGCATGTCCACATTGATTGTTGTGCTTATGATCCGAGATTTTCTCTTGTGTTTTAATGTTTTTCATGTTCTTGTCCAACAAGGTGTTGAAGCGTGTTGTGGATCTTCGAGAAGAAATTAATTGAAGTTTTTTCATGTTGGAGATGTTGTTTTCGGTCTTCACTACATTATGGTAGACCTTGGTTGATTCACATGAATAATATTTATTTGTTTTTGGCAGACTATTTGTAATTATTTTATTATCTTCTTCTGGCTAACTTATAGTGATGTAATTTCTTGTTGTGTATATAAGTGTGATTGTTTTATCATTTGAAGGCATGTTTATGAGTACAAATGTGAAGTGTATGAGTCTTGTTTGCAAATAAAGTTCAGATCATTCGAAGGAAAAGCAAAGAGAGAAGAAGAGTGAAGAAGAGTGAAGAAGTGTTCATGTGCTTAACCGGAACTATAACTAGGCATTAGTAGGTGCTACTTTATCAGTTAAAATCTAGATGGTTTTAATCCAAATCTTTCTATAAGATAGTGTGTCTTCCTTGGGAAATGAGCCTTGTTGTATTTAAGCAGTGAGCTCTAGGCAATGTGCTTGAATGCATGTGCATTCCCCATTTCATATTTCCTTATAATTTTAATAGGGTATAATCTTATGGATTGACCTCCACCATGGTTTTTCCCCTAACAGGGTTTCCATATAAAATCTTGGTGTTATGTGTGCTTCTGATGTGTTGTTCATTTATGCTTTCATGATTAATGACCAGATCTGAAATTAAGGTTAATAACTTGAATAAGTTTTAGATTTGGTGACAAATGATTCACCCTCCCCCCCTCTCAGTTGTCTGCCCTTGAGTTGCCAACAAAATGTAAGTATACAATGGTGTTGAATATGTTTAAACAAGTTATGAATGCAAATTTTAGATATGAAATGCAATAATTTATTGATTCTAAAATGTAAAGGCCAAAAAATGATGATTTTGATGCAACTAGCCATCAAGCCAAGCCTAATGACTTGTTTCCTAAGTGATTCCATCCTCCATTATCACTCTACTTTCAGACTAAGGAAGGTACAAGCATTATTGAGGCTCATTTGGGTGATTAGAGGTCTCTCAAAATGAGTCTTTCATTGTCATACTTCATTCATGCATCTCATTCTTACACATTAGAATAGGATTGCATTTTGTTTCAATTTTCCTAGTTTTAGACACACTTAAGGCTAGGGTTTATGTTAACATATACATTCAAGTTCCATTATTTTCTATCAAGGTTTAATTACCAAACTAGGGGTTTGAGAGGAAAAACCCCCATAAGAAAATTAAGTCTATATTCTGTTTTGCAAGTATTTTCTCAGATTCAAATTCAAAAATTAGTTTGGAAGGGAAGGGAAAAGATTGGAGCACAGATCTGAGTCTTGAATTCCCGAAAAAGCAGAACAGGACTGATTTTCCAAAAGTAGCAAATGAGTCCTACTACAGGTGTTTTTCATAATTGTTTGCAAATTAAGATACCCTTTTCCCCAAAATTGATTCTTGTGCAAAAATCCAAATTTGGGACTAATTTGCCCAGATTGGCAAATGAGTCCCAATAGCTCAAAAAGTTAAATTTTCCAGCATTTCAGAGCTTCATTCAAACATCTCCAGATTTCTAGGTGCACATAGTCCTTTCTATAGGTTTTTGTGCTACTTCATTTACTTTTCTAGGTCATTTTGCAAGTCATTGCACCATATCAAGGTTTAGTGTTACAACCCACATTGCATTTTTCTTTCCAAGTTCTTACTTGGTGGTTAACCCCTCATTCATTTACAATCAGCCCCTAGGACAACCCTATTTTTAGATCTCGTTCTCCATTCTTCATTGGATTGAGATCTCTAGGGTTACCCTTTAATCTAGTAGCTGGAAAATGGGTATACTCCATGTCCTAAATCATATGATAGCATTCAAACCCCATTTTACATACATAACACAAAGTTACATTAGAAGACAAATCAACAAGGTGAATAGATTGACTATCAACCATGAAGGTGATCCAATTAGACTTGGATTTACATTCTTAGGGCCTTGAAAATGGATTGGAAATGATTTGAAATGATTAACCTAATTGAACAATATGACTTAATATGTAAAATACAATATCCTGAAAGCACACAAATTGAAACAACAAACTACAAGAAGATCTTAGAAGTACAAGAGATTATGTACATATCATAAAATGTTGGATATGCCATGCAAAGGAGGACACAATATCCTAGGGGCATATTGTTACACCCCAATTGTGTAATTACTATTTACTATTGCTATGTAGGGTAAAATGTGAATTTAATGTGAATTCAATGGATGAATAAATTGTGTGTGCACTTTGTTATCACTACTTTAAGAATGAATGCCATCTCATTTAATATTATATAAAAGAATGCATTTATGTGATCAGATGAATATTGCATTAATATTCTAACTTTGGAGATGTATTATGTATACTACATATTTTTTGAACAACTGACTGTCATGTGAAAATGTTAGTGGTTGTAGGTGTATGTTCAGTTCCTCCAAGCGGAGGGGAAGTATCACTCAGGAGAAGGTCTTGGTCAGGTAACCAGTATCGTAACCTATATGATCTTACACACACACCACAATAGAATAATTGAGTTAGGTTATTAAGTGGGAAGTTGATAAGTCAACCTTAGTCAATATGTATGCATTACTAAGAGTCTTGTTTACTTTTGAGTGCATTTTTGGGTGATGTTTATTTGTTTGAGCTTGAGAGTTCTTTCCTTGTTACTATGTATTGATATGTGGAACATACGAGGAATGTGTACGTGTACACACATGCATGCCAATGATAGACTATATGTATGAAGGAACACATACATGAGGGTACATGGGTAGATGTATCTATGCAAATTCATGCACGAGTTGCTTATGTGCATGGAACTATCTGATGGATCTCACGGAATGTATATGTATACGTATAGATATATTGCTCATAGGCCCTTATCAATACCATAGTAATTGTATGTGATTTTGGTGTATGAATCAAATGTGTATATATATAAAATATATACATATATCCATATGTATATATGTATCCATATACATGTATGCTGGCAAATGGACATGCCCATTCAAATGTATCGATACATGTATACCTATGCATACATGTAAATAGAGGCATATATTTATAAATATATATATATATATACACAACCAATATATTAATATTAAAATGTGATTACTATCTTGATGTATTCATTTTTATATTGATTATATATACATTCTTATTGACATATGATAAATTTGGATATATACTAACATATATGTGTGTGTGTGTGTTAATATATATATATAAGTGTATATACATATATGTTATGTATATATATTTAAATGATATTTTCTTTTAGATCGACTATCTAAAGCAATGATTATTAGCTGATTTAAATGCTATATTTATATGGATTTGAAGTTGATTATCTTTAACAACTTAGAGGCCGATTTATTAAACTAAACCAAGGCTAAACTATGAGATATTAACAACTATATTCTTTAGCTGCATTACACTCTTGTTGTCTGCAAAAGAAGAGTTTATAATTTGCAAACATTGAGTAGTCATTAAGTCAATGAATGAGGATAGAATAAGTCAACACCTCTTTTGTGGAAGTCATGGAGTTAGTAAACTCTATTTACCTTGTGTCCAAATATCGACCAATAGCTATAAAAGCATGTAAATATGTCAATGACTTTGTCAATCAATTTAATATAAGGATTGAATCATATTATGACCTAGTCAATAAAGGCTTGGTGTTGAAAATCTGATGTTGATCGCTTCATATGAAAAGGAAATCGTTCCATCTATGAGAATGAACAAGGAGGCTTTTCCACCTTTGAATCCTTTTTCCTATAGATATCTAATTTGAGATGCAAAATGAATTCTATCATGTGGAATTTGAATTTGTCTCTAATTGTTGCCATTTAACTAAGTTGACCTATAGTTGTTTAAGCTGAGTATGTGCTTATATTTTTTCCACATTTTTAGATGAGATAGATGTGTTGATGTGCATGCTTTTTGCTATCAAAACCATGCCTAAACTGCAAGAAAAGTAGTTACCAATTTGTTTATAAATAGAGGAGTAAGTTCATTTGTTTGGACACATTCTTCTATGCATTATTTCTTGAGAAAGTTTCTGCATTTTATCTACATTTTTGTCTACAATATTCTATCAAGAATAGTGAGTGAGAGCCTTGAGTTTTAGAGAGAGTTTATTATTATTTTGAGAGAAGAATTTTCCAACTTGTGAGATTAGTGGTTATTGAGTCTTTGTTGAAGGATCAATACCAAGCTAGCTAATTTGGAAGTGTTGTGACTACAACCAGTTAGTTGGAAAGATTATCATAGGCATGGATATTCTTCCCTTATTTGTATTAGTATTGAATGATTTTCTTCTTGAATGTTTAAACCAACCTTTTATAGTTACTTGCATATAAGGAAAAGTAATGTTTGATTTGAAAGAAAAGTAGAAACTATTTACTCTATTTGTGTAATGTTTGTAAATACTCCATGATAGGAGAGACTATTTGTCACATGTATTGTTAATATACATGATATTATTAAACATGGATAGGAGAGACTGTTTGTCATAGGTATTATTATTTTACTCGATATGATTAAACATGGGTAGGAGAGGTTTTTTGTCATAGGTATTGTTATTATACTAGATATGATCAAACATAGACAAGCTTAAGGAACACTCATAGCTAGATATTTAATTATGCTAGATGGCTATTAGGTTACTCTTAGGAATGTTGTCCAGTGAAGGAAGGGAGCTAGTACATTGCTTAATGAGTTGTGTTACCTTAGGTTGTGTTAAAGAGAGGTTATCTTGGGGAGTAGCTTTCCCATGGAGAGGGATTTCCTAAGCATAAATATAATGGCCTTAAGTTAAAATGAGCATGTTATAGTGTAAGTGGATGGTAGACCATCGCTCAATTATACTAAGTGAGAACACTTTGGGCAAAGTAGTGTGATTGCCTAGGGCTCCACTTTCAGTTCACGATGTCTATTTAAAATGCATGAGGGCTACCTAGCATAGGTTATGAATCCTAGTCATGTAGGACACAACACTAAGCTTAGAGTGGTATTCCATACTAGGTTAGCCAACCAATACCTTCGTCGAAGGGTAGGGCCATCTATCATTAATAGATGTGTAGGGGACCACATATGAGTCTGTGGTTGGTGGAAAAGTGCTTGAGTGATGCTTCTCCTCCTCAACAGGTGACAGAAGACCAAGGTTTTGAAAGGAAGATTCCTAGACCATCTATATCTTATGCTATAAAGATCAAAGGAGCTATGTATGTAGTTTTTCACTTTCTTGAAATATTGTACTTTGGGAAATATTGTAATGGAATGGAAATCCTTATTCTATGTTGTATAGCATCTTTGTTCATACATTTTCAATAAAGAAAAGGATTTTTTTTATTACAATGGCTTGTTACATAGCTTATTTTACTCACACAATAAAAACTTAGGAAATTTACTTCTGTGAATGTTTGGCATATTACACATATGGGTCCTTGATAGGGGTCCTAAAAATGATTTGGGGACCCTTTGATGCTGGATTTGATCTTTTGTTTCTTGGTTGCAGAATTGTTAGAATACCATTAGTAAATTTTGTAGTTGAGTTTTCATAGCTTTGATAGCTTTTAAGGCTTGAAATGCAACAATTGACAAATTGCAGTCAATCCTCCTTTAAAACATGAGATCTTTCCATTCACAAAGAGAATAAATGTTGGCCCATTTAGGGGATTTCCTTAATCAAACCCTATGTAAGTGTTTCCACTTCCAAATGGCAATGTCAATGATAAATGGATAATTGAAAGGAATGATGAAATCAAAAAGTTTTGGAACTCACCACCCTTATACGACTTCCTTGAAGGACTGAAGTCATGTAAATCACCTCAAGGATTTGGATCTTTCTTTCTTGAATGCTTGAATTCTTTGGAGACCTAGAACAAAAGTTAGCCTTCACAAAACATGAGGATGAACACACATAAACTTTGACATGATGTTGGATATTGAATTACTATAATAGATATTTGAAACATTTCTCTTGACTTACTTAATAGTTCTCTTTATCATAAGTTTTATAGTATATTTCTTGTTAGATTTCGAATGATTAAATAACTAGGCATTTATATGCAATTGTTCTAATTTCCTAAAAAAATAGAACCCAAAAGCTGACACTTGAAATTTGAATTTTGGATGTTGAAATTTTGCCAATAACATATTCAAATTTAAGTCCTAGCTAAGAAGGGTGCCATTCACCCATGACAAAATTGGTCTTGGACGAAATTTCTAGGACCCACTTAGTCAGGTGCAAAGTACTAATTAGATTCATTTATTCAATGCTTGCAACCATTCAGAAAATGGTAAAAAATAGGCCTTGGAATGCATAATTTAGGAAATTAGGAGCTTAATTAAGTCCAATAAATTAGGGGTACAAAACATAATGTGAAATTGTTAAGGGTGTTAGTTTATGACACTATAGTTGGGATATGTATATATGAAAAATGAGACAAAATATAAAATGGATGTCTCCTTCAAATGGTTCTAGAATAAAATGAATTTTGACAAAGAAGGAAAAGGAAATCTTGAAATTTGTTGAGTGGGAAGTGTAATTTCATATTTATAAGATAATCTAGCTACCACCACTTCACATAAGTTAGAGGATCAAACAAACAATGACGTAGATGTGCAAGAATGACCTTGGACTATAAATCTATCATTAATATAAATTTAGGAATGTTAATTGAAGTCTATTGTATGGTCATAATCAACTTGATATGAAAATATAGGTAAGGAAATTAGAAAATTAATAACATACTTCCATAGGTTGATTTATTAAATTCCTTCTCCATAAAACACACATATATAGGAAAGGTAATGGTGCAATTTGATTATCTAGCAAACAACACTATTGAAATGGTGTATGAGAGATCAATAAGAACAAATATTAATTCTTGGGAATAGTGGCACTTCAATTATCTCTTATGGGTTACATGCGTAAAACATGTAAAAATAAATAATGAACTGAATTACTCTGTAACATTCACAAAATTTAGGGGTGGTCAATCTATTCCCACATGTTAATTTGATCCTACAAGGAGA
Organism: Sequoia sempervirens; assembly: GCA_007258455.2. Lineage (NCBI taxonomy): Eukaryota > Viridiplantae > Streptophyta > Pinopsida > Cupressales > Cupressaceae > Sequoia > Sequoia sempervirens. The sequence goes on along the minus strand of VDFB02193867.1, from coordinate 345,039,625 downwards.
AAAATCATGACATTGCCTAGCTATTATGAAATGGAAGACAACAATGGAATTGTGCAGAAACAAAAAACCATATAATAAGTGTCCCACACTACATTGAGTCACCATTTAATATGGACATAAGTGAGTATTTGATTGAAAATATTGTCCAAATGACATTCCTTGGGGTAATTTTTGAATTGCACGTAAAGGAAGTCTTTAAAAATAAACAAATCCTTTTATTGTAAATCATTCAATGGACTTTGGTTCTTGTCTATTGACCATAGTTATTGAGTTAATTCAAGTGTTGCATCAATTTTCATAGGAATTCTACTTGATTTAGGAGAGGGCAAGGAAAATATTAGCACCATGCAAATGTGATGATTAAATCATATATACTCAATGATCTTAATGGAAATTTATAGGTTGCATCTTTTGGTTTGAGGATTCTCATGGGGACTAGAGCTCCACAATAGGAACATAGACCTTTGATAGCAAGATGGAGGCCATTTGTCTACACCAACAATATCCAATTAGAAAATAGGACAAAGTGGAAAACAAATAAGGCAATAAAATTCCTAAAATATGTGGTGAGTCGTACTGACCATTTTGGTATTGAATGGATGATTTCTCTTTTTACTCATAATTTTGAGGAATATGGGGATATAGAATTTGGAATGGTGTAAGGGCCTCTATTAACAACTCATAATAAGAATGTAAGTTAGGCATTTTATTTTCAACCTAAATAAATGACTTGAACATTTTGTTTATATAATCATATTATCCACTAAATATCTATGTAATATCAACTAAAAGATATAATCCCATTAGATCACAAAATATAATAAAAAATAAAGTTACAAAACATCATAAATATAATTTTTTTAAAAATTTATTACTTATAAATTAATTATTATATTTTTAAAAATTAAACTAAACCCAGAAATATAATTGGAAAGAGGCATGCATAATACAAATATACTAAAAAGTATCTTCAATAGTTGGTATGGGGGAACATAACTGAAAATATTTAGAATAAATTTAAGCCATATGGGTCACCACTTTATTTCATCAATAGCATGAAGACCCACTCTTATTATGCTACTTGCAAAGTTGTACCTGTCAATCTCTTAAACAAGTAGGGGAGATGCCCATAAGTGGAGCATGTTTCAATAGTTGTGATAGTAGTTTATATAATTCCCAATATTTTTATCAAATTGGATCAATAGTTGTGACATGACTACCCATAATTAAACAAAATGTATTCCTTTGATCTAAAAAGCAACCAATCATGTGATGCCACATCCGTGCTCAACTACCCATGATGTGAATGCACAAGTAATTGTCAACTATATCTTGACAAAAAAGCATGCTGATGTGGCATCATATTTGATGATGTGGATCTGAAACGAAAGCTATAAGCAAAGGACTTGCCAAATAAGCTGCTGTAAAAAATTAGGAGTAATTTGAAATTCCTATATAGAATAATTAGAAGTGTGAAGTTAGGATGCTCAACAATGTATCCTCTCCCCTATCTACTATCTTCAGTCAATTCCTAGCCATGTGATAAAGTAGAATGTTAAGCTTGTAAATAGGATCCCTATATTTCATTGCATTGCAGCATTTACATTTTTAGCTTAAATTGAAAGAAACTTTTCACCCGAGGTCTTTCAGAGGCATTTTTATTTCTCATCCGCATGGGAAAAAAGAGACTTGTGTTAATGGGGTTCATGTGGAGCTCCTTTTGCTATATTTTTCCTGTTTGAAGTCTATTCTGGGTCAGAAAAAGTACTACTTGTATGAACAACGGTAGGCCATGCACAACACTCACTATCCCATCTAATCTTTCAAAAATCTGGAATGAACGAATTTTTGGGCACTGTCCTATTCATCTAGTTGTTGTCAAGCTAACAAATAACAATTATTAGAACAATAATTTTTTTTAACAATGATTATTTCCTTGCCAATGTGGCATAATAGAAGTGCAACGTTCATTGCATGTTCGTGAGTCATTTGTCCTCTCCAAAGGAATTAATATGGAACAACAATTATTTCTATTTTTCCCATGAAAGGCTATGCTACGCCTTCATTTTTTAAATCAGGGGAAGCCACAGTACTACAAAAAATGGAGTTTTTTGTTTAATCTATTAGCCTATTAATTTCTAGGCATTTTCCTTTTCCTTTTATAGAGGAAACCCAAAGAGTTGGCTACTTTAATGCTGTTGTAGAAGGACATTGGCCCTGAACAAAATCGGTGAAAGATGATTATGTCTCGCATGAAAGGTTTGGGTATCCTCCTTTACTATATTATATTTTTTAGTTTTCTATCTCATTGTCTCCATGCATGTCCTCTCCACGAATTGAAAGGTCTTTTGAGTATAAGGAACAGTTTAATCGACTACAACAGAGAGCTTAACTCTTGGAAGGGAGATGATTGTTGTAGATGGAGGGGTGTCCATTATGATGAAGTGGAGATGGGTAGACTAGTCCCCATGTTGGATATCCATGGCTTTGACCTTTATTGCCATGAGTTCAAGCTTGCTTGAATTGAAACATCTCAAGCATTTGGATTTGGGGGAGAATAATTTTAGGAGGGAAAGTCTGTTGCCTGGAGGCTTGGTTTCTTTAACAAACTTAACATATCTTTCATTGAATGGGTTATACCTGAAGGATTCTGAAATAAGTTTAGGTATAGGTAGTCTCTTGAAGCTTAACCATCTAGAGCTATCCGAGTGTTATCTAGAAGGTTCCATCATGCTTAATTCTTTGGTCAATCTTTCCTCCCTAGGTTTTCTGGACCTAAGTGGCAATAATATTTCAGGATCAATACCTAGTTGGATGGGAAATATGACCAAATTAATTTCAATTGATCTAAGTTTTAATGCTTTAAATGGTTCTATCCCTCCTAGCTTACCAGAAATTCCTTTCCTCACATACCTTAACCTTTCCCTAAACAAAATCAGTGGAAGCATTCCCAAGACTATTGAAAATCTCACCAAACTTGAGTTTTTAGACCTCTCACTGAATAATTTGAGTGCTAATATACCTTCTCTGTGGCATATGCTCACTCATACTAGAAGCCTTTCCTATTTGGATCTTGGGTGAAATGAATTAGAAGGCACAATACCACCTAGCTTGGGTTTTCATATGAATCTTTTTTACATAGATCTTAGTTGCAACAAACTTAGCGGTCAAATCCCTCCTTCCATTGGAAAACTCTCTGCTCTCGTCAGCTTAGGATTATGAGATAATCATTTGAGTGGAAGGCTTCCCCTGCCATTTTCACACTGTCTTCCCTAATTTGTCTGGATGTGAGAAATAATGTGTTGAATGAAAGTTTTTATCTTTCACTTAAGTTATCATCCTCTCCTCAGACTTTAGTCCTTACAAACAATAGCATGTTTGGAACAATCTTAGAAGTTCTTTTTCAGAACACTTTCAAGTTAGAAGTACTTGGTTTGGGTGACAATAGATTGAGTATCAATTTTAGCTCGAGCTAGGTCCCCCCATTCTAGCTTTCAGAGCTATCTTTGAGAAGATGTAAAATTGGAGGCCCAATCCTGAGTTGGATTTCAACGCAATATGGGCTTGTAACGTTGGACTTGTCAGATACTAGACTTGTAGGAAGTCTTCCTCCTTGGCTATGGGTTTTTTCATCAGACTTGATAGATCTAATCCTATTGTATAATCATTTGGAAGGTCCTTTCTCTCCTACTTTAGTTAGGATGAAGCTATTGGATCTCTCTAACAATGAGTTGAGTGGACATTTAGTAGAAAATATTGATGAGCATATCTTGTCTATAGAAAGTTTGTTCCTTGATGACAATAAAATGAAATGGAAAATCCCAGCTTCATTACGAAATATAAGTTCTTTGCATTTGCTCGATTTGTCAGGGAATGATGCAGGAGCATCTAGTGGTGTAAGGGAAATCTTGCATCACCTAAAAACATGCATTGCATTTATATTTACTTTGGTTAGATTTTTGTAGATGTATTTGCATTTTTGGATACCCTTTTCATCATTATGTAAATCCCCACTTTTAGTTTTGTTGTCCTACTTTCTTTGGTCAACTATTATTTTTAGCAGCTTTTGAAATTTATTGCTATTTTTAGCAACTTTTGGGAATTGAAGGTGTTTTGGAACAAAAATTGAACAAAAATTATATGGGAGGATTTAGAATGGAAAAATAAGAAGATTGGTGAAAGAATCAGGCAGAGAGCATTCCCAGTTTGAAAGATATTATAGTTTCAGTCTCATAGAAAAGCACCTGAAAACCTTCCAGATTGGGTTTGAGGCACTAAACATCCCTGAAATGGCCCAAAAACTTGCCAAAATCAGAAAATAATATTTTGAGCACGTTCTTGACTTCGAGACCTTTCCAACGGTTCAAGTGAATCAAAAAACAGAGTCTCGTATCAAAAGTTATGGCTCCCAAAAGTTGGTACACTTTCAAAATGTGCTGATTTTTGAGTGGTTTTAATTTTTGAGTTTCAAATTGTAATTCTTGGCACCAAACCGCCAAAATTCATAACTTGAATGTTGTTTTTGGCTCCTAAGGGAAAAAGGGCTATTTATGGGGGTATTTTGATGATTTTGGTAGGTTATTGGGGAAAGGAGTTCGCATGTTGCGAAAAGGGTAACTTTTGGAATGTCTGTAATTTCTAAAACTTCTTTAGATTGCATGTATCATAGATCTTGAGGATTTGGGATCCTTTGCATGTAAGATTTTACATTATTGAATAATAATAAATTTTTCTAGTTGTGTGCATTTTTTTTGTGTCTCAGGTTTGCTCCCTCGTTAGGTGGTATCAGAGTAGGTTTTCTTGAGCGTGTGAATAGATTGTCGATCGTGAGGTAGTTCGCACCAGGACCATGGTTGTGGGTTTGAAGTATTTAGGATTCCTCCAAGAGTGATGCCTGGTAGGCATAGTGGTGCTAGAGGTGGCATAAATGCTAGTGGAAGAGATCCATTGGTGGCCAAGGGTTTCAGAGCCCTCCAGAGACAAATTGATGCATTGTAGGAGCAGATGAGAAGAGGGTTAAACCTAAGAAGAAGAGGAGAAAGTGAGGATGAAGAAGAGATGGAAGATACAGATGTGGAAGAGAAGAAGAAGTAGTGATTGATCAAGAGAAAATGTGGCTAATTAGGGCCATTTCCAAGATTGAAAAAAGACCTAGAATAGAAGTCCCCAGTACCTAGAAGAGTTGATCGACTGGATCAACGAGCTAGAAGAGTATTTTTAGTATGAAGAAGTAGAGGACCCAAATTGGGTTAAGTTTGCAAAAATGAAGCTGAAGGGCCATGCCAATATTTGGTGGAAAGAGGTCTAGTTGGAGAGAAATCGAAGAGGCAAAGGAAAGATCAGCACTTGGGACAACATGGTGGAGAAACTGAAGAAGCAGTTCATACCAGTGGACTATGAGTCAGATCTATTGAAGAAATTGCAAGGGTTGAAGAAAAGAAGTAGATATGTGAAAGAATACACAGAATATTTTCACAAAATGATCATCATAATGGGACATGCAGAGGCTAACAAGGAGAAGGTATCCCATTACCTTAATGGGTTACGACCGAGCATTCAAGAGGAGTTAAGCCTAGTTAGAATGACCACCATTGAGGATGCGTACTAGTTCACCCTAAAAGTTGAAGAAAAGATGAACAAAAGGATTGATAACAAGAAAAAAGGAAGAGGAGGTCAAAGTGGAAAGGGTGGTGGAAGATCTTCTGGAAGCCAAAATGAGGATGAGAAGAAAAATGGAGATGTGGGTACTAGCCGAGGATAGAGGAGTGATAACTTCTACCGCCCGCGTGATCAAAATAGTGGTGATCAAAGAGGTAGAGGGTGAGGAAAATTTGGACAAGGATCTGGAAGAGGTGGTTTTAGAGGAACTTGTTTCCAGTGTGGAGAAGAAGGGCATCGAGCCTATGAATGTCCACAACACCAAGAAAGGGAAAACATAAGACCAAAAAGGTCATGGAAGGGTTACACATGCAGATGAAGGGGCCCAATCTGAGCATTCAGATGATGTTGAAAGGGGAGAAGTCCTTGTGGTGAGAAGGGCTCTAGCAACTAGAGAGAGGGAGCCATAACAGAGGAAGAATCTATTTCACACAAGGTGCAAATGTGAAGGAAAATGCTATGATTTCATTATTGATAGTGGGAGTACTGATAATTTGGTGTTAGAAGAGATGGTTACAAAACTAAAGTTGAAGAGGGAAAGACATCCACATCTGTATCGGATTGACAAGCTGGAGAAAGATCACAAAGTTATAGTCAATGAGCAGTGCTTGGTGAAGTTCAAAATTGGGAGCTATCGTGATAAGGTACTCTGTGATATCATCCCCATGGATCCATGTCACATGTTGTTCGGGAGGCCATGGTAGTTTGATAGGTGAGCTATACATGATGGCCATGCAAACACTTATTCCCTAATGAAGGATGGAGTCTGCCATAAGCTGAAACCCCTAAAGGAGGACAAAGAAAAGGTATGCAATAGTACTAGGGTTTGTTATGTTGATGGAAGGAAATTTTTAGAAGGCATGAAGCATGAGCATCTGTGTTATGCATTGATTCCTAGAATGGATAAAAAGGATAGTGGGAATGTACCAAAAGAAGTTTCTAGGTTATTGGGTGAGTTTCATGAGATTATTTCTGATAATGTGCCTAAGGGTTTACCACCAGCGAGGAAGATCAGTCATCAAATTGACTTGATCCCTAGAGCCAATTTTCCAAATAAGGTAGCTCATAGAATGACTCCTACAGAAAATGAGGAGTTCAATAGACAAGTTCAAGAGTTGTTGAGAAATGGTTTTATTCAAGAGAGTCTGATTCCATGTGCAATAACTGCATTACTAGCACCGAAGAAGGATGGGGAGTGGAGAATGTACATAGAATCCCAAGCCATAAACAAGGTAACAATCAAATACCAATTTCCCTTGCCAAGGATGGATGACTTGATAGACTGTTTGAGTGGAGTGCAGTACTTCACAAAGATTGACCTAAAAAGCGGATATCACCAGATCCAAATTTGTGAGGGAGATGAATGGAACACACCTTCAAGACCAAAGAGGGCCTGTACGAGTGGTTAGTCATGCCTTTTGGGCTAACCAATGCACTAACCACATTCATGCGGCTTATGAATGAGGTATTGAAATAATTTATGGGAAATTTTGTTATTGTGTACTTAGATGATATTTTGATATTCAGTAAGTCTTTGGGTGAGCATTTGGTGCATATTTGTAGAGTCTTTGAAAATTTGAGAGAAGAGAAATTGTTGATTAATCTGAAGAAGTGTATTTTTGTGAGGAAGGAGTTAGTGTACTTGGGGTTGTTGTTTCGGTAGAAGGTCTCAAGATGGACCCAAAGAAGGTGAAGGCTATTATGGAATGGCCTACCCCAAGAACTGCTACTGAGGTGAGATCTTTCCATGGTCTAGCTAGTTTTTATAGAAAGTTCATTAGAAACTTCAGTAGTATTTGTGCACCCTTGACTGAAACAATGAGAGGGGATAGAAAAGAGTTCAAGTGGAGCACTCGAGCAGCGAAGAGTTTTGATCTATTGAAGCAGAAGGTGACAGAGCAACTAGTTTTAGCTCTCCCATATTTCAATAAGGTGTTTCAGGTGGATTGTGACATTAGTGGTTGTGCCATTGGAGCAGTGTTGAGCCAAGAAGGTAAGCCCATTGCCTATTTCAGTGAAAAGTTAAATGATGCAAAGAGAAAGTACTTTGTATATGATCAAGAATTTTATTCAATAATTCAAGCATTAAAGAAATGGAGACATTATCTATTACTGAAGGAGTTTGTTTTGTTTATTGATCATCAAGCATTACATTATCTAAATAGTCAAGGGAAATTAAATTAACGACATATGAAATGGGTAGAATTTTTGCAAAGCTATACCTTTGTTTTAAAGCATAGTAGTGGGAGGTCAAATAGGGTTGCAAATGCCTTAAGTAGGAGGTAGACATTGTTGAATGAGATGCAAATTGAAGTGGTTGGGTTCAATGAACTCAAGACATTGTACCCTGAGGATCCTAATTTTGCAAAGGCTTGGAAAGCTTGCAAGGAGCCTGTTATAGTTGAAAGGACAAGGTGGTTTGATTTCATAATCCAAGATGACATGTTGTTTAAAGGAAGCCAATTATGTATTCCAAGGAGTTCCATGAGGGAGAACCTAATAAAGGAGAAGCACAGTGGAGGAATGGCAAGACATTTTGGTCGATATAAGACTATTTCCATTATCAGTGAACATTATTATTGGCTGTAGTTGTCACAGGATGTGATGAAGTTTGTGCAGAGTTGTAGGGTATGTCAGATGGCTAAGGGAGTGAGCTAAAATACAAGGTTGTATCAGCCCTTGTACCAGTGAGGCCTTGGGAAGATATAAGTATGGACTTTGTTCTTGGTTTGCCAAGGACGCAGAGAGGGAACGATTCAATGTTTGTGGTAGTTGAAATTTTTTCAAAGATGGCACATTTCATTCCATGCCAGAAGACCCATGATGTAGTCCACATCATTCACTTTTTCTTTGGAGAGGTAGTGAGGCTACATGGTCTACCAAAAAGTATAGTCTCAGACCGTGATACCAAGTTTGTGGGATTCTTTTGGAGGACCTTGTGGAAGAAGTTGAAGATAGAGTTGAAGTTATGTTTTGCACACCATCCACAAACTGATGGGCAGACTGAGGTTATGAATAGAAGTCTGGGTAACCTACTGAGATGTTTGGTAGGAGATAAACCCAAGGGATGTAAGGAAAGCTTAGGTGCAGAACAAACTCTCCTAACATCAAAATCTTAGGGAAGAATGCAGATGTGACTTTAAATTTTGCAATTACAGTTCATTAAGATACACTTGAAAGAAATAACATAACAAAGAAATGAACACACAATTGGACACTAGATTTACAGGGGAAAACTCTTATGGGAGAAAAACCCACCACACCAAGAAAATCCTCTTTGTATTATAGTAAACAAAATTACATACAGAGTACATACTCCACTTTCTGATGTAATTTAAAACAACAACATTCATTAATCAAACTTGTACAAAATAGCTCTCATAAACATGCAATGAATTCACTCAGAACAATTCATGTTCAATTGAGAAACAATTCCTGATCTTAGACTATACTTCATCACCTACCAATTCCAGAGCATAGCCATTCTCCTCATAATCTATTCATCTTCCACACAAGAATAGTCACAACAGTCCAACTGCTAATGGTTCACATTTCACTTCTCTAATTGGCTCAAAACAGACCATGTAGGATAGACACTTGATCAAGGTGTTCAAACTATGTCACATGTTGGTGAGATACTAGGCCGTGTCTCCTCGATGCCACAATGCCCGATCACAGAACCATTGACATGACCACCACTATCAGTGAGACATCATACTGAACACAAATCTAGCTTGTGCAGATCTATTGGCAAGTGTTTCGCTATACCTAAGAGTCTTACAGAACCTTATGTTACACCAATATTCATCATGCAAAGCTATCAGCAAAACAAGTATTATTGGCAAGAGCTCATACCAAAAACATACCTGTCGACGAGACAAACAATATCGCTAAGACTTCACACTGATGTTCAACTCATGTAGCTCTATTGGTGAGACATCATACCAAGCACAGAACATTCAGAGAGATAAACACTATCGCCAAGAGATCATATTGAATGCACCAGCCTATCGGCCAGACCACATCCATAAGGAAGAGTTCTTACTGAATGCAAACCTATTAGCCAATAGTCTCCCCGATGTCATCCGTCGCCTATGTGTAAAACCTTAGCAAGACATACTATATCAAAATGAGTCATTCTGAAAGTTCATTCCTCTCCCTGATGTCCAATAGGAACCAACCTATCAGCAAGAGATTTTCCCGAGTGGAAAGAGTTAGAACTTTCACAGCGATCGAAATGTCTTTCCAATGTCTCCCATCAGCAAGATAGAAACAAATTCTCAGTGATTTGAGTACTTCAGAAGTTTAGAACACAACTGCTAGTCGATAAGACTTCCAGAGGGTCTCATCAATTTTTCCCTTATAGGAGTTTCATGTCAGTAAGCTTGAGGCACATTTTCCAACAATCTCCCACTTGATGAAGATCTTACTAACATCTCCATAGCACAACAAAACTACTAAAATTCATGGGCACTAAATCCCATTGAACTGACACACTACCTGAACTTTGTCAATGCATCTACAACATTTTCTAAAGTATCCACATTTTCTAAAGAGACCTTTGCATCCTCCATAACTCATACAAAATGATACTGCACATCAATATGTTTCATCTTGGCATGGAAAATAAGATTTTTTGCCAAACAAATAGCACTCTGACTGTCACAGCATATTGTAATTATCCCTACATAAAACCCAATGTTATAACACAAACGTTTTAACCAAATTTCTTCTTTACAAGCATGTGTTGCTACCATGTATTCTGCCTATGTAGTGGACAAAGCGACTACAACTTGTCACTTACTCATCCAACTCACTACACCACCATTCATCATGAAAATATATCCACTGGTGGATCTTCTATTGTCAATGTCCCCTACCCAATCAGAATCCACATAGCCTCGAATGCTAAGAGTCCTCTATTATGCAACCAAATTCCCATGGTAACACAAAGCATATTCTAAAGTTCCCTTCAGATATATAAACACCCTTTTCACAACATCCCAATGTGTCCTTCCAAAATTTTCCATAAAATGACTAAGTACTCCCACTGTTTGGGCAATGTCTGGCCTTGTATAGACCATTGCATACATTAAACTACCAACTGCACTAGCATAAGGCACTCTGGTCATGTCCTCTATCTGAGTAGGAGATTTTGGATAGTCTTCAACATATAGCTTCGTTCCTCACAAAACTAGAACAACTAGCTACTTGCAATCAGTCATACACAATCTCTCCAAAATAGTATTAATATATTTACTCTGACTGAGCCAAAGTTTTCTACTCTTCCTGTCCCTAGTTATTTCCATTCCCAGAATATACTTGGCTGCACCAAGATCTTTCATTTTGAACTTTGTATACAATTGAGATTTTAGATCAGAAATCATTAACTTACTATTGCCTATGAACAACATATTATCAACATAGAGAGCAATAATAAGAACATGACCATTTTTAGCTTTGTAGTACACACAATGATCATATTTTGATCTTACAAATCCCAATGACAAAACAAAAGTTTTAAACTTCTAGTACCACATTCTAGGAGATTGTTTTAATCCATACAGAGATTTTTTCAACTTGCAAACTAGTTTTTCTTTACCTTTTTCCACAAAGTGCTCAGGCTGGAACATATAAATTTCTTCTTCAAGGTCACCATGAAGAAATGATATCTTCACATCCATATATTCAATCTCTAAGTCATACGTTGCTGCAAGTGACAAAAGAAATCTGATAGACATCAGCTTAGCTATAGGAAAAAAAATTTCTCCATAATCAATTCCCTCTACTTGGGAATATCCCTTTGCAACCAACCTCACCTTATACTTTTCCACACTACCATCCAGACATATTTTCTTTTTAAATACCCATTTGCAGCCAACGACTTTTCTGCCTTCAGGCAAGGGCACCAAACTCCAAGTATCATTCTTTTCTAATGATGCCATTTATTAATTCATGGCTTCCAACCAAGATTTTGAATCAGACATTCTAAATGCCTCTTTCATAGTCCTAGGCTCATTAGTGATAGAAATTAAAGAATAGGCACAAGTAGAATCTATCAAAGAAAACCCATACCTATCAAGTTGCTTTCTTGTATGTGTTGACCTCCTCATAGGCTGAGGCTGAGGTTGTTGTTCTTCTTCAGAACTTTCATTGCTACTTGAGCTCTCCTTAGTTTCAGGTACATTTTGAATTTTGAATTCCTCTTTATCTGGTGTCAGAGGAATTTCAACTACATCTTTTTTATTTTATGATTTTGTCTATGACTACAGATCCAAAGTAGAAGGTTTCAACTCATGAAAAATAACACTTCTATTGTATAGAACCTTCTCCATATCAAAATTCCAAAGTTTGTATCCTTTTATTCTAGCACTATAACCAATAAAAATGCATTTATCAGCCTTGTTTTCCAATTTAGATCTTTGTTCATTCGACACATATGCATATGCCTCACAGGAAAAGACACGAATGTGTCTCAAAGAGGGCTTCTTTCCAGACCATGCTTCCAAAGGTGTTTTCTCAACAAGAGCAGAATTAGGAGAACAATTTATTAACATGTTGATGCAACTGCCTTAGCCTAGAACTTCTCCTCCAAGACAACACTACTTAGCATACTTCATGCTCTTTTCGTCACTTTCCTTTTGAACCTTTTAGTAAATCCATTTTGTTGCAGAGTGTAGGGTGTAGTTTTATGTCTTTTAATTCCATGATCTTTACAGTATCTTTCGAACTCATCAAAACAAAACTCATAGCCATTGTCAGTCCTTAAACATTTTATTTTTCTTCTAGTATGATTTTCCACAAGGTTTTTAAATTCCTTAAAATAAATGAACACTTCTGATTTACTTTTCAAAAAATAAACAAATTCCCTTCTTAAATAATCATCAATGAACAATACATAATATCTTGATTTAGACAAAGAAGGAACATTTACTGGACCAAAAACATCAGAATGAATGTAATCAAGTAAACTAGAGGATTTATGAGGACTAGAGTAGAATGAAACATGGTGTTGTTTACCATATATACAATGTTCACAAAACTCAAATTCGAGGTTACAATAATCAAGCCTTTCAACCAGGTTTTTATTTTTCAAGGTTTTATAACCTTTTTCTCCAATGTGGCCAAGCCTATGATGCCAAAGCATAGCCTTTTTTGCTGGAAGTTTAACTTCCATAGAGTTTGCACTATCAGGAAATTTTTCCTCTTTTTCTCCATGAGTAGCTTTCTGTGACTTTACAGAGACACTATTGCATTGCACAACATGTGCATCCAGCTTATACAAGGTACCAATATAAAAACCCCTAGCTAGCACCATTGAGCCTCTAGTCATCTTGCAAACATTTCTAGAGAATGTTACTTGCACTCCAATATCATTCAACTTACTAACAAAAAGTAAATTTTGAGCCAGACCTGGTATATGCATTACATCATTGATTCCCTTCACTCTTCCATCAAGGAATTGAATTCTGACTCTTCCATGACCAACTATTTCTAGAGATGAATTGCTTGCCAAATACACCCTTCCACCATTGTATTTTTCATACTTAGTGAACTAGTATCTATGAGATGTCATGTGGAAAGATGCTCTAGAAACAATCAGCCAGACATCATCTGATGCCTGTGTAGCCAAGGCTGTAATGAAGGCGTCTGCATCACTCTGAGAAGAATCATTGTCAGAACAATACTTCTTTTTCTCCTCTTTGCAATCCTTTCAGACATGACTAGGTTGTCCACAGTTCCAGCACTTCACCTTGGACTTCTTTCCAGGATACTTTGATCTCCCTTCTAATTTTGATTTGGACTTCTTGTCCTTCTTGCCATTTTCTCTCGATCTGCCTCTAACAACAAGAGCCTCCTTTGCCATCTTAGAATATTTTCTTCTCATCTCTTTTGATAAAAAAAGAAGCGACAACATCTTCCATCTTAAAAGTGGTTGTCGTACTCCCTATAGCCATCACCAAGTGATCCCAATAATATGGAAAAGAACATAACAACAGTATACAATGATCTTCTTCATCAATCTTCACACCCACAGATGCCAACTAAGCAATCAACATGTTGAAAGCATTCAAATGATCAACAAAAGACGCTCATTCCTGCATTTTCAAAGAGTACAACTTCTTCCTCAAGAACAATTTATTCACCAAGGAATTTCCTTGATAAATAGCTCCCAGTCTTTTCCACAAAGAAGATGTAGTCTTTTCTTCACGAACATTTAGAAGAATATAGTCTACTAAATAGAGCCTTATTAGCACCTTTTATTTTTGATCTGTGAGGTCCCAATCTTTTTGTTTCATGCCTGTAGGCTTCATTCTAGACATAGCAAGCCAAAGATCATGATCAACCAACAAATCTTCCATTTTAAGTTTCCACAACTCAAAATTGCTGCCATTGAATTTCTCAATTTCAATCTTTCTTGACGTGCTTGCCATCTTAATTTGTAATTTGAATTATTGGACTTCTACAAGAATCCCACTGAACAAAATTGACACAAAAAACCCAATGTACCCACAAGGATAACACAACTAGCTAGGCTCTGATACCACTTGTAAGGAAAGCTTAGGTGTGAAACAAACTCTCCTAACATCAATACCTTAGGGAAGAATGCATATATGACTTTAAATTTTGCAATTACAGTTCATTAAGATACACTTGAAAGAAATAACATAACAAAGAAATGAACATAAACAATTAGAAACCATATTTACGTGGGAAAAATACCCCTTGTAAGGAAAGCTTAGGTGAGAAACAAACTCTCCTAATGTCAAAACCTCAAGGAAGAATGCAGATATGACTTTAAATTTTGCAATTACAGTTCATTAAGATACACTTGAATTAAATAACGTAACAAAGAAATGAACATACACAATTGGACACCATATTTACTTGGGAAAACCCTTATGGGAGAAAAACCCACCACACCAAGAAAAACCTCTTTGTATTACAATAAAAAAAATTACATACAAAGTACAGACTCCACTTTCTTATGTCAATTTATAGTGGCGACATTCACTGATTAGACTTGTATAGAATAGCTCTTAGAAACATCCAATGAGTTCACTCAGAACAATTCATGTTCAATTGAGCAACACTTCATGATCTCACACTGTACTTCGTCATCCACCATTTCCAGAGCATAGTCATTCTCCTCACAATCTATTCACCTTCCACACAGGAATGGTCACAACAGTTTAACTGCTAACGGTTCACATTTCACTTCTTTGATTGGCTCAAAATAGACCACGTAGGATAGACACTCAGTCAAGGCATTCAAACTATGTTGCATGTCAGTGAGACACTAGGCCATGTCTCCCTGATGCCACAATGCCCGATCATAGAACCATCGACATGGCCACCACTATCGGTAAGACATCATACCAAACACAAATCCAACTTGTGCAGATCTATCGACAAGTGTTTTGATATTGCTAAGAGTCTTACATAACCTTATGCTACACTGATATTCATCATGCAAAGCTATCAGCGAGACAAGTGCTATCAGCAAGTGCTCATACTAAAAACATACTCGTCAGCGAGACAAATAATATTGCTAAGATTTCACACCAATGTTCAACTCATGTAGCTCTATCAGTGAGACCATTGTTATTGGCGAGACATCATACTGAGCACAGAACAGTCAGAGAGAGAAACGCTATCGCCAAGAGATCATATCGAATGCACCAGCCTGTCGGTGAGACCACATCCATTGGAAAGAGTTCTTACTGAATGTAAACCTGTCAGCCAAGAGTCTCCCTAATCTCATCTGTCACCTATGTGTAAAACCTCGGTGAGAAATACTCTGCCAGAATGAGTCATTCCAAAAGTTCATTCCTCTCCCTAATGTCCAATAGGAACCAACCTATCAGCAAGAGATTTGCCCGGGTAGAAATAGTTAGAACTTTCATAGCAATCGAAATGTCTTGCCAATGACTCCGGTCGGCAAGACAAAAGCAAAGTCTCAGTGATTTGACCACTTCAGAAGTTTAGAGCACAACTACTAGTTGATAAGACTTGTAGAGGGTTTCACCATTTTTTCCCTTATAGGAGTTTCATGTCAGTAAGCTTGAGGCACGTTTTCCAACAAGGGATGGGACTTGATCTTACCCTAGGCGGAATTTTCTTACAACAATTCTATCAACAAAATCACTAGTAGATCACCATTCTAGATTGTGTATGGAGGCAGTCCTAGGAACACTCTAGAATTGAGGAATATGGACCAGGAGAAGAATACTAGTGCTGAAGCTGAAGACTTTGCAGAGCACATCAAGAATGTACATGAGGTAAGAGAACATATCAATAAGATGAATATGCGGTATAAGGCTAAGGTAGATTAGAAGAGGAGGAATAAGGAGTTTTAGGTAGGTGATGAAGTGATGTTCCACTTAAGGAAGGAAAGGTTTCCAGTGGGAACCTATAAAAAATTAAAGATGAAGAAGTTCGGTCCCTGTAAAATTTTGAAGAGGAAAGATTCAAGGAATGCATATTGTTAGTTCTAAAAAATGCAGGCTGAATGCCTCAAGAGGCTGCCAATCTCTTGATACGCTTTAGGGTAATAGACAAGGTCAAGAGAACTCAACCTTCTACTCTTAAGGTGTTGCTAGACCCAGTCAGTTGTACCTTTTGAATTGAGCAGACTTATCTTATGATTATCCTTCTGAAATTTTTTGTCCGCAATGGCAAATGGAAGTGAACAAATGAAATCAAACTTGATAGCAATCTTTTGATCTAAATCCTAAAATGCTTAATTAAAAGATATAAATAAATTGAATGAATTCAAATGATGAAAATGCAGAGACCAGTGTCTTGTTGGGTATGTGGAGTTAAATGAGATCAAGATGAGCAACACATCTCTAGAGAAAACTCAAATTATCTGGCAATATTCTATTTATAACTTGTATAAACATGCAAGACTATGACTACTAAGCTCTACTTCAACAATCCAAATGAATCTCTCTAATTACTGTGATCAACTAAAAGGATTTAATCTTTGCTTGAAAAAACCAATCAATTAACCACACAGATATAGCGAATGTGCACTGATGAATTGAATATAAACTTGTTACATCAATTTAAACAACCAGAAAGAATCCATCTTGGAGATAGCTTAGCAATACTTTCATTAAATTCAACAGATAATTGACAACAAAATATGTAGCAACATCAATTGACCTTCATAAGTACCTCCAATTTGAAAACATGCATCATAGTCTCTAATATGATAAATCTATTCTATTGTATCCATCAGAATTACCTACTGTATATCGAATATATAATAGCTCATGATCATTTTACAATTACAAAATGCCTATTTATACACCTGCATCAAGAAAATAAAACAAATTGAAAATCCATGTCGGCCCTCCATAGAATTCAGGCTTCAATTATGTCGGCCTGCAATGGTCATCAAGCATTTTACATGTCGGCCACAGTGATTTGTATTTTTGTCATTCATCAGTGAGACAGTCACCAGGACAAGACGACAACTATGCCAAAGGAAATTCACTCATTAATCTCTTCTCCTGCCCTTTCTGTTTCACCTTGACTCTGTGATGTCGATGAGACATCTTGTAGAGGACCCGAAAGTTTTATCAATAGCCTTCAAGCCTATCGTTGTGACACAAGAATGTCCCATACTAATGTGCTCATATCGTTTTCATTCACAGTCACCATAACCTAGTGGTATTGAAGATACCTTATGTAGATACTTCATGTTTCACCGAGAGTCTTCATCTACCCATATGTCGCCATAGCATTTCATTTGTCACAATGAATCCATATAGTATTCTTTTGTTCCCCTTTTGTTTCATTGTAACACTGTGATATCGGGGAGACAACATATCAAACTCACCCTGTCAGGCTGAAATTCCTTTATCATTTTCAAAGTCGCCAAGACAACACACAATCGGGGAGAAGTCCCATAGAAATCATCGGGTTATACTGAAAGCCTACACAAAACATTACAGTCCCAGTGACAAAAGTCCTCACTCGCCGACAAGATCACCTCTGCATTGCATTCGATGAGACCCAAGCACCTCACCAAGATCACACACCGAAACAAATAGGTCACACTGAGCAGTTATGTTTTGTTGAATTCACCTTCGCCAAGACACTTTGGTTTTCTCACCGATAGAGTCCTCATCGTGCTATCGGTGAGATCGAAGGTCACTTGCCGAGACATTCCTTCGAAAGATCTGACTCTTACCGAGATGTATCTTTTAGTTTTGTGTATCGGTGAGACATGTTGATGTCAGGGAAACCTCATGTAGAGTGCTCTCGTTTCACCAAAAGTCACCCCAAGCTAGCCCTTTGTTCGCCAAGGGAAAATAGATCTCACTCCAAAAGCCATCTAAAAGAACCCTAATGCTTCATTGGTGAGACATACTCACTTCGCTATGATACTTCATCGAAGACCTTCAACTCTTGCTAATAAGACAAATGATATTCGCCATGACCCTCCGCTGATAACCCATAGCCTTTGCCGATATGCTTATTCGAGCCAGTCGCCAAGACACAAAGCACTTGATGAAACATTATATCGATGACTAGAATCTTGCCAAAATTTGAACCAACCTCAGTTGCCAAGATCGTGAAGAACTCCTACCAAATGGTGCCTGCAAGAAATTTTTGATTGCGATGACATCAAATGAGTCTTGCTGAAAGGAAACATAGACTCATGTTAGCAAAAAACATACAATGAGTCGGGGAGACAGTGGTATTCTCACGCCAATATAGACCATGATGTAAAAAAATGCATGACTTAATGGATTCAATGGGGCAACATGGAAAAATATGAGTAGAATATGCACACGGTAGGGCCAAAATGCATAGTTTATGAGTAAAACCAACATGTGAAAATATCAGATTTTTACTGTTCCAAAAGTGGCTCCGTCTGGGGATGAATGATAGTGAGATCATTGCAAGGATCTAGAATCTTTGGGTGAGCAGACTAGACACAAAATGATGAACCAATGAGCAGCAAAGGAAATGGAATGAATGGCAATGGAAATGAATGCAAAATGGGGATGAATGCAAAATGAAAGTGAAATGGAGATGGACAAAATCCTAAACTACTGTGGATGGAAAATAATTTTAAAGAGGACCATCAAGAGTTTTCCATGCACTAGAAACCCTTAATCCTCTGTGTTTCCAATTCACCTATTCTGAGTTGTTATAGTTTGAAACTCAAACCACACCTTCCCCTATCAAATATTTGGTTTTGTCTTAAAATCATCAGATTCCTTTTGAAGACATTCAAGCAATCTGCTTGGTCACTATTATTAAAAGTTCTCAGAGAATCATCATGCTCGGTTAGGCCCAAAATCCCTACCCCACTCAGCAACTTGAATTTTTTATCATCATGGGACAAACCCTTGTTATCCTCAATATGAAAAGAATATGCATATTTAATGCACAATTCCTTATTATATTTCTCACTGTTATGAATTATGAAACATTCTCCCAGCTATATTGAAAATTCACCATCAAAGTACTTCTCTTGAGAAACAAAAAACTCTGTC
Organism: Sequoia sempervirens; assembly: GCA_007258455.2. NCBI lineage: Eukaryota > Viridiplantae > Streptophyta > Pinopsida > Cupressales > Cupressaceae > Sequoia > Sequoia sempervirens. Next base: position 345,020,447 of record VDFB02193867.1, on the reverse strand, counting down.
ATATCAACACTGTCTGAAATAAACAAATCTGAAACCTTTTGCACCTCTTTGATACCCCTATGACTCAAATCTTCAATATTAAGCATATATGAACCAATCAAATTTGGAACACTATCATCCTTGGTATGCAGACAAATGTCTTCTCCACATGAGTTAGAAATTTCAAAATCACATACCTTATCTTGAATGGACACAGACATTTGGCCAACTTCAAAGGTTTCACCATCAACTTGAGAAATGCACTGAGAGTCATAAGAATCATCGCACAAAGATCTCTCTCTATCAAAACAAACGTAAGCTGGACAAAGAACTTCAGGATTACCTTTATGTGTATATCTTTGATATTCAAGAGTTAGCAAATCTGAAATTTGCTCACTACTAAGTGAACATGTTTTTACATTTTCATCACTACAGTTATATTCTTCACTTTTATCATCATCAAAAAGAGGTCCAAAATCATCAGAGAATGAAAAGTCAAAAACGCTACCAGTGCAGTCATTTGTTCCACCATTTTGTTTCTCTGAAAATATCGTCTCATCATCAAATGTATCTTCATAGCTTTCAACTGCAACTAGGGGCATTGAATATTCATTATCAAATGAATCAACATTTCCCATTGCCTCTTTATCTTGATCTTCATAAGAACTGTAAGAATCACCTTGTTGTAGATTAAAATCCACAAATTCATCTTCACAATCTGCATATTCACTGGATACCTCATAACATACACTGCCATCTATGTCATAATCTATTATGCAGGACAAAAATTCAATATCCTCGTCTTCCTCATGCAGGAAATCATATGAACAATATTGACTTGCACATGTCTCATCTTCTATTGGCTGCAGTGTATGACCAATTTCTCTATACTCATCAGAAATACAACTATTGGATTCAACATTGATAGTGTTCTCATGCCTTATCCCTTCCATGGCATCAATGAATTTATTTACTCAATCAAAGGTATGTTGTTTTGATGATTCTGGCCAATAAACTGATTCAGGCTCCCATGCTTCACCAAAGTACATCTTCCTCACATCATTGCAGTCATCCATAAAATACTTTTCAGTTAGATCAGCACTGACTAATTCTAGTTTGGTTAATTCTATTTTAAAACTTCCAAGATCAACATCACAGAAACAATTGATCTGATCTTGTGGTACATAGTCAACAAGCTGGTTCATTCTTGGCTCTCTATACAACTTGACCTCTTGACCATTCACTGGAATAGTTGCATAAGATAAATCAAACTAGATATTTCCCCCAACTGTCATTGTCCATTGTCTTGATAAAAGCGTCCCAAACTAAGGAGGAGTATCAATCAGTGTTATATCTATATTATATGCAACTTGTGGATAAGTAGCCAGCTTAACTTCAACATTTCTCATAATACCTACCACAGGAATAGGTATGTTTTCCATTGCATAGCACCTTCCCTCATTAGTGTTAACTCTCATGCCAAGCTACTTCATAACTCCTATTGGAATAATATTTATAGCAGCGCCAGAGTCTATCATGCAATTCCACAACAGTTTGTTTTTTATGAGTAATGTAGTGAAAAAAGGATCAACTTGTGGGGGAGTTTCTAATACATCATTCAAGCAGACATTTGGGATACCTATTTTTTCCTACCTATTGACTGCTTGAATAACTAGTTTCCTTTCAAAATTCATTATCATTTGAACAACACTATCTCTGTATTCTTTTATTTTCATCAATTCAAGTAGAGGAACATAAATTTTTACCTAGGATAATGCTTGTGTGAAGTCAAAAGAAGAGCCCTCCACCTCAACAATTTTCTTCTATTCTAGCATTTCTCCTTTGTCTTCTTCCTTCTCTTTTTCCCTAGGCTAGTCAAGCTTTTGTATCTCTCTGTGTAATTCTTCAACTTCCTACTTTTGGATAGGCTTCTGTTCATTCTTATCAGGCTGTCTCTTTTTTGGATTTTTCATAGTTCCTTGTGTTGCTTTATGATCTTTGATAAAAATTCCCCCAAGAACGCCTTCCATCTCATTTACTTTTTTGTTTCTCAACCAGTATTTACTCCTTGCTTCTTCAACTACTGCAATAGTTATTCTCTCCATTTCATCTTCAGTGAGTCTCCTCATGCTGCATTGAGTAGGTGGTTCAACAGAATGTGGCTCTGTATAATCTTCTTTAGAATCATAAAATACCTACTATTCCACCATATGGACATTGTATTTCTAATTTGAAACATCATATTCATAGCCTTTATCCTTTGAAGATGAGTACCCCTCTTCCATATGGTAAAAGGTGTTTGAAGTCAGATACACTTTGTGATCTTCTCCATTGTTTTCCATCAACATTCCTTCCTCTTGCATTCTTTGGGCTACCACATAATAGTCTAGAGAATGTGGTTGATTACAAACTTCACAGAAGTAATTATTACTCACCATATAAGTTCCCTTTTTGCTCAATGGATCAGGAGTCTCTTTATTTCTAGGCCTAGCTATTATAGGTTTTCCATCCTTCTAGTCTGTATTATAAGGCATATCATGCAACCTTGGCCTCTCATTTCTATTCTCATTTTTGTATGTATTCTCCTATTTGTTCTGATAATTATTGTTTTGCTAAGGAGGCCTCAGGTTGTCTCTCTTACTGATTATACCTACAGCCTTCCTATTGTTTTCAATTGTCAGTGCTATCTTTTGAGCTTTAGCCAGATCTCTTGGAAATCTATTTCTCAGTTCATACCTTGTTTTAGGATCAAAATCATTTAAATAGACACTCAAAGCTACATAATCTGGCAACCTTGATCCAGGAGGTACCTTAATTGACAATTTGTTGAATTTTCGATTGAAATCATAAACTAAGTCATTATGATTTTTTTGAATTTGCATCAATTCATGAAAAGCTACATCTGGTGCATTTAGATTCCCATATTGTTCTAAGAATTGATCTTGAAATACTTGAAGAGAATTAATTGAATACGCTGGCAAGCTGTTAAGCCAATCCCTGCCATCTTCAATAAGTGACATCATAAACAACTTCATGTGTAAATCTTCAAATGATACATCAATATCTTGGATGAAAACATTGAAACTTCTCAAATGCTCCTCAGCAGTGATTGCATTACTTCATGTGAATTTGGGCACCATACCCCTCTAGCTGCCATCCATAGGGAATGGGTATAATTGAAAGCCTGCTAAATCAAATTGTCTAATCATAGTTGTATGCTGGTGAGGAGGAATAGGTGGGTACTAATGCTCGTGCATGGGATTGTTGTACTGTGCATTATACTGTGGGATAAAATACTGACCAGGAGGTGGATGCATACCTTTATGCTGTGTGGGAATATGAGGTGGATGATTTGGTTGCTTGTAGTGATTCCTTGTCCGATGGTGAGGAGACACTGGTGGATTTGAAGGCCTTGCACCATTATTACCTTGCTTATGAGGTGGCACATACTTTGGAGGGTAGCTAGCTGTTTGAGCAATGTTATGAGCATCTTGCAATTCAAATTATTTCATTGCTTGTATCATCTGAGCTTTTTCCTACTCCTCCCTCTCCTTTTTCTTAGATTCAAATTGTGCTTTGACTTCCTCATAGGTCAAAGATTCATAATCATCTTGAGGAATCACATTCTCATTGATCTTATTTTGATTATTTTCCATTCTTTGTTTGCATTCCTGTTGATATTTGAGTCCTCTTGCCTCAAGTCCAGCATCAAACTCAGGCTGATTTTGAGGATTATAAAATGGATTTCTTTTCTCTTCAGGGGTACAAAGATCTGTACTTGAGTTATCTCTCCATGTGTCATACATGTCATAAGTTTCACAATGTTGTCTCACTGCTTTGTCTTTATTTGTCATGGACATATCTTCAACTATCTTTTTGCCCCTGTCAATCTTATCATCATTATGTGTCCATTTATTGTTACCAGCAGGACCTCTAGTATGACCTCCCCTATACTGAGATCTTCTTCCATCCATGTTTGGACAAATGCAATGTTTCTTTCAGAGTCGCCACCTACTTTTCCAAAAGTAGGAAAATGATTCTTTTCTAATCTTCTTCCCAGTGGAATTACTCCTTTTGAATCTTCTCAAATTACAAATCTTTTCTTCACTAACTCTATATGATGGTCTTCAACCGAATTTTCTGATATAATCCCCAACGGAGTCACCAATTTGTTAGCTCCAAAAAATGTAGGCTGAATGCCTCAAGAAGCTGCCAATCTCTTGATAAGCTTTAGGGTAACAGACAAGGTCAAGAGAACTCAACCTTCTACTCTTAAGGTGCTGCTAGACCCAGGTGGGTGTACCTTTTGAATTGAGCAGACATATCTTATGATTATCCTTCTGAAATGATTTGTCCACAATGGAAAATGGAAGTGAACAAATGAAATCAAACTTGATAGCAATCTTCTAATCTAAATCCTAAAATGCTTAATTAACAGATATAAAGAAACTGAATGAATTCAAATAATGAAAATGTAGAGACCAGTGCCTTGTTGGGTATGTGGAGTTAAATGAGATCAAGATGAGCAACACATCTCTAGAGAAAATCAAATTATCTAGCAATATTATGTTTATAACTTGTATAAACATGCAAGAATGTGACTACTAAGCTCTACTTCAACAATCTAAATGAATCTCTCTGATTATTGTGATCAACTAAAAGGATTTAATCTTTGCTTGAAAGAACCAATCAATTAACCACACAGATACAACAAATGTGCACTGATGAATTGAATATAAACTTGTTACATCAATTTAAACAACCAAAAAGAATCCATCTTGGAGACAGCTTAGCAATACTTTCATTAAATTCAGCAGATAATTGACACGAAAATATGCAGCAACATCAATTGACCTTCATAAGTACCTCCAATTTGAAAACATGCATCATAGTCTCTGATCTGATAAATCTATTGTATTGTATCCATCAGAATTACCTACTATATATTGAATATCTAATAGCTCATGATCATTTTACAATTACAAAATTCCTATTTATACACAAGCATCAAGAAAATAAAAAAAATTAAAATTCCATGTTGGCCCTCCACAGAATTCGGGCTTCAATTATGTTAGCCTGCAATGGTCATCAAGCATTTTACATGTCGGCCATAGTGATTTGTATTTCTATCATTCATCAGTGAGACAATTGCTAGGACAAGACGACAACTATGCTGAAGGAAATTCACTCGTTAATCTCTTCTCCTGCCCTTTTTGTTTTGCCTTGACTCTATGATGTCGATGAGACATCTCATAGAGGACCCCAAAGTGTTATCAATACCCTTCAAACCTATTGTTGCAACACAAGAATGTCCCATACTAACGTGCTCATATCATTTTCATTCATAGTCGCTATAACCCAGTGGTATCAGAGAGACCTTATGTAGATACTTCATGTTTCACCGAGAGTCTTCATCTACCCATATGTTGCCATAGCATTCCATTTTTCACAGCGAATCCATATAGTATTCTTTTGTTCCCCTTTTTTTTCGTTGTAACACTGTGATATCGGGGAGACAACATATCGAACTCACCCTGTTAGGCCGAAAGTCCTTTATCATTTTTGAAGTCGCCAAGACAACACATGATCGGGGAGAAGTCCCATAGAAATCATCAGGTTATACCGAAAGCCTACATGAAACATTACGGTCACCGTGACAAAAGTCCTCACTCACCAATAAGATCACCTCTGTATTCCATTCGGCGAGACCCGGGCACCTCACCAAGATCACACACTGAAACAAATAGGTCACACCGAGTAGTTATGTTTTGTTCAATTCACCTTCGCCAAGACACTTTGGTTTTATCACCAATAGAGTCCGCATCGTGCTATTGGTGAGATCGAAGGTGACTAGCCGATACATTCCTTCAAAATCTCTAACTCTTATCGAGATTTATCTTTTAGTTTTGTGTATCAGTGAGACATGTTGATGTTGGGGAAACCTCAAGTAGAGTGCTCTTATTTCACCAAAAGTCACCCCAAGCTAGCCCTTTGTTCACCAAGGGAAAACATATCTCACTCCAAAAGCCATTTGAAAGAACCCTAATGCTCCATCAGTGAGACATACTCACTTCACTGTGATATTTCATCAAATACCTACAACTCTTGCCGATAAGATCCTCCCACCTCCAGTTGGTAAGACAAATGATATTCGCCATGACCCTCCACTGATAACCCATAGCCTTTACCGATATGCTTATTTGAGCCAGTCGCCGAGACATAGAGCACTTGGTGAAACATTATATTGATGACCAGACTCCTACCAAAATGCGAACCAACCTTAGTCACCAAGACCCTGAAGAACTCCTACCTAATGGTGCCTGCAAGAAATTTTTGATTGCTATGACATCAAATGAGTCTTGCCGAAAGGAAACACAGACTCATGTTAGCAGAAAATGCACAATGAGTCAAGGAGATAGTGGTATTCTGACACTGATATAGACCATGATGTAAAAAAATACATGACTCAATGGATTCAGTGGGGCAACATGGAAAAATATGAGTAGAATATGCACACGGTAGGGCCAAAATGCCTAGTTTATGAGTAAAACCAACATGTAAAAATATCAGGTTTTTACAGTTCCAACACATATCAGGTAGAGTTTTCAGATGGAGTCAACATTTTCCCTGTGTTCAACATTTTAGATTTGACAATGTATTATGAAGGTGGCGCAGAGGAAGTACCAGCAATGGAACAATATGGCATTCCAACATCTACATCAGAGGAGGAGGAAGTTGAAGCAATCTTGGATAGTCGTGTGGGAAGGAGTACTAGAAATAGACAATATGAAGAGTATATGGTGAAGTGGAGAGGAAGGCCTGTGAAAGACTCATCCTAGTTGTCTAAGGCAGAGGTTGACCATTTGGGTTTTCCTCAACCATTTGAGACATTACGGGGTCACTTCTCAAATTACCCTGGGTGTCTGATGCAAGAGCATCTAGTGGTGTAAGGGAAATATTGCATCACCCAAAAACATGCATTGCATTTATATTTCCTTTGGTTATATTTTTGTATATTTCTTTGCATTTCTGGATACCCTTTTCGTCATTATGCAAATCCCCACTTTCAGTTTTGTTGTCTTGCTTTCTCTGGTCAACTGCTGTTTTTAGTAGCTTTTGGAATTTATTGCTATTTTTGGCAACTTTTGGGAATTGAAGGTGTTTTGGAATGAAAATTGAACAAAAATTATATGGGAATATTTAGAACGGACAAATAAGCAGATTGGTAAAAGAATTAGGCAAAGAGCATTCCCGGTTTGAAAGATATTGCAGTTTCAGTCTCCCAAAAAAGCACCTAAAAACCTTCTAGATTGGGTTTGAGTCACTAAATGGCCCTGAAATGGCCCAAAATTTTTTCAAAATTGGTGAATCATATTTTTAGCATGTTCTTGACTCTGAGACTTTTCCAATGGTTCAAATGGTTTGAAAAATGGAGTCCCAGATCAAAAGTTATGGCTCCCAGAAGTTGGTACACTTTCAAAATGTGCTGATTTTCGAGTGGTGTTTGAATTTTTGAGTTTCAAATTGTAATTCTTGGTGCCAAACTATCAAAACTCATAACTTGAATGTTGTTTTTGGCTCCTAAGGGGAAAAGGGCTATTTATGGGGGCATTTTGATGATTTTGGTAGGTTATTGGGGAAAGGAGTTCGCATGTTGCGAAAAGGGGGACTTCTGTAATGCCTGTAATTTCTAAAACTTATGTAGCTTACATGTATCACATATCTCGAGGATTTGGGATCCTCTGCATGTAATATTTTCCATTATTGAATTGTAATAAAGTTTTCTAGTTGTGTGCATTTTTTCTGTGTCTCGAGTTTTCTCCCTCATCAGGGAACTTGTTTACAAGCAGTGTCCCAGCTAGTTTGGGTGATTTGTATCTTATTGTGCTAAATTTTGCAAACAATCATTTGGATGGATAGATTCCTAGCAACCTCGGTAGCCTATCATAGCTTCTCATATTCAATATTGAAAATAATCATTTGAAGGGTAAGATCCTTGATGAGTTGGGTAATATGACACAACTTAATTCTTTTCGCATCCAAATGAATAACATACAAGGACTTCTTCTACTTTCCTTCACAAAATTTTCCAAGTTAGAAGTGTTGGATGCAGGAGAAAATAATTTTCTAGGGAAAATCCTAGATTGGATTTTTTATTTATCAAGTCTGTGAGTTATGGGGATGAGACATAACAAATTCAAGGGAGAACTTCCTCTGCAGATTGGTAAAATGCCTCATATTCAGATTTTAGACCTTTCTTCAAATCTATTGTGTGGTGAAATCCTGGATAGCTACTTCAAATTTTCAGCCATGAACAATGAACAACAAGAGAACTTCTAGATTGTAGTGGGACGCTAGTATAGAAGGAGAAGCAGGTATTATACGGTAGACAGGTACTATATGGTAGACAGGTACTATAAAGATGATTTATATATAAGTTTCAAAGGAAAAGAGAGGCACATTGAATACATTATTTCCAGCTTCACATGCATTGACTTGTCCCATAATAGATTGAGGGGCCATCTTCCCCCTGCAATCAACAATCTTAAAGGCTTGATGTTTCTCAATCTCTCCATGAAAACTTTCAGCGGACCAATTCCAGAGGCCCTGGGAAATTTAAGTCAATTGGAATCCCTGGACCTTTCTTTGAACAATTTTTCTGGACAAATTCCATTCTAGATTGGTCTTATAGATTATTTGGGATATTTGAATCTGTCTTACAACAATCTATCAGGAAGGATTCCATTGTAAAGGGGTCATATGATGACATTTGATAATTCATCATTCTTGGGAAATCCAAATTTGTGGGGATGCCCTCTTGAATGGAACTGCTCTCATCCTCTTCCAAAATCCTCTCTTCCTCCACTCATGAATGTTAATAATGAGACAAAGAAATCACTTCCATGGTATGAGGTGAGTGTTGGATTGTCAGTTGGAATGGGGTTTTCTGCTATGATTATGGTACTTGCATTAAAAGTGGATTTGAGGAATAAATGCTTTGAGCTGATGGATGGCGCTGTGGTACTTCTCTTTGCAAAGCTTTTCAATTGATGAAGGTAATATTAATAGGATTTCTATTGTGGATGGCTTATCTCCTCTTCTTTCCTAAATAATAGGAGTAAGTACAACAATTTTAGTTCATATATTTTACTGTTTTGGTGTTCAACTCATAATAAGCACACTTAGTGCAAATATAGGATTATGTAGTCCATTGTTTTTTGGTTTTTATTGATAAATTGTATGGAGATTAGAGGAAAACTAATGACTCTAGCACTGATATATGAACTTTGTAATTTTTATTGTTTTTAGTATTGCTGAATAACAAAAAACACGTACTCTATTTTTACCCACTTCATTATACACCTATTTTTACAATCTTGTTATGCCCAATAGAGTATTTTTCCAACCTTTTAACAATCAAATAATGGTTCAATCAATTAAAGAATAAAATAACAACATTGTCCTATCAACCACAATATTCTCAAAAGATAAGTAATAATTGACAGGTTTGCCTTGTGAGATATAATTCTAACTATAAAAAATATATCATAATGCATCCAATAAGTTAATCAATGATATCATTCAAATTTTTTAATTTTTAAAATATATTTAGCTGAATTATATACATATTTATAATCAAATATAGATTATTTAGATTTACAATTTTTAGTTTTGAGAGATTAAAAAATTAAAATTATTTTAGGAAAGTAAATGTAATGCATAATAGACATGTTTAGTTATAAAATCAATGCGATGAAAAAATTTGGTGCATTGTATATTTTGGTTAGTTAATAAATAAAATGTGATATCTTTATTATATATGGTGCTTGAAATTCTATATAAGAGTGTGACTATTTTCTAGTTGAAATTTATGGATCTATCATGAGGCCCATGGATATGATATGATAAATCTTACACTTATTCTCTCTAGTTTACCTCAAAATTTATTCCTTGCTAATTGTTAAGAACTAGTAGGTTTTAGAAATACCTTATAGAGGCTAGTAGATCACTAGAGTCAAATTCTCATGTGCAAGCCCTTAGAATTGGTCAAATTTAAGAACATGGAAAATGTTGGCAAACAACAAGAAATTTGATGCAAATGTAATTATTTTTTGTTCTTCAATTGGAGTGTTCCTAAAAAATGTTCTTTGAACGTGAATGCTTGGATGATAAATTAATGGACATTGAAAGCCTTCAAATGCCACTAAATAACAATAAATCATGTGAAATGTGTATCAAGTTAGCATGTGGTGGGAAAAAAATGTGAAGAATTTCACAATATATGGATTCTAAATTTTAAAATTTAGGGGTCAATTTTTTGCAATATGGGACATATTGCTTACTATGAGATTGACTTAGGACAAAAGAAAAATTGATGCAGGGAATGCATGTCTAGAAATTAGGGTTGTAATAAATGTTAGTTGTATGGAAATTCCTATGAATAAGGATTTAAATTAAGGTCAAATAAAATGGGGATGAGTGGAGCATAATGGAAGGAACTCAACATCATATGAGATTATGTCATTTGTCATTATCTAACTATATAAACCCATTCTATCAAAATGGGCCTAAAACTAAATGGGAATGATTATGGGTATACAAATTTTACCATTACATTTTTCAACCACTTTGGGGTGCATGTGAATCCTAGTATACACATGTATCTCAAAGTAAATGAGTAGTCACAAACGTGCATGAAAGTAAATATTTTGACTTGAAAAGGATATCAAGTCCATGCAAAGTGTTGGACCCTACTAAATTTTATATGTGCTTTTACATCCTTGGTATATGTACTCCATGATAACCTATAAAATAAAGAAGAAAATTGCAAGGACTAGATTAGGTCTTACAAATGAATTAGGTATAAAATATAATCTTGGTTTTAAATTGATTAGAAAATTGAATAGAAGGAAATTGGATGGAGTAAGGTTAGGAAACTATGCCTATGTACAAAGTAATATGGGTAGAGCTACCATGTGGTAAAAATTAAACTATACACAATGATGAGTCTCTATATAACATTTATCACTACCTAAAATCTCAACATCAAATTGTAGGAAAACTTACACATGGAAAATATATTTAGTTAGAAGCATGTTTCTTATCTTCCTTCCTTCGTTTAAATAAATAATCAATATTTTAAAATTTTCATGCTCAAATTTTTTGCTACCTAAATATGCTACCATCAAATCATCCACCCATGACTTGCATTAAGTGTTCCCTAGCTCTAGACCATTTGGCATAGATATCAACCTAAATATTACTATCATCATCTTTTATTTTATTTTTTGATTAATAATTATCTATATTACCATTTAAAAAATATTATTACATATATTCACAAGAAAAAGGGTGGGTGTAAATAATCATACCTCTAAAGTCCATATGAGGCAATAGCTTAAAGCATAAAAACATTAAAAAACCACTAGGTGGGAAGAGAAATAGTAGAGGGGGAATAGGAGGGGTTCTTTCATCCGATTATTGTGTACATCAACAAGGTTTAGAGATTTCATGGAAGAGTTCTATTTGTCATTATTTATATCTATATCTTAATTTTTAGTAGTACAAGTAGTAAAAATAGCAAGAGCCAGTTGAGGGAATTTGTTGGAATCAAAATAGTTGGAAGCACCTCTAGTAGGCCACTCAAGAGTTCCTCCTATACATAATGGAGAGATGGAGTACCAAAGAGAAGGTTGCAACCAACCCTCCTAACAATAATCCCTTCTTGTAGTTAGGGGAGAAGTCTACAAGTGGTTCTCCTAATTATCTCAAGTAGAAAGGTTGAATCCATGATGACACCCACAAGAATTTTAGTGACTCGTGGAGGAAGAGCGAGACAAAGTAACTTTGGAAACCTTGGCAGGGGCATTGTACCAATGGTCAAGGAGCACATATAAATGGGTCACCTCCAGTAAAACTTTATTAGTTTGCACTTGAATTTGTAAAAATTAATAAAAAAATCATTGCTTTAGTATAAAGAAAAACATAACAATCTATAGAATAGCTAGCAATAATAGATGAAACTCTATATTTCCATATGCTACATAGAATCTCTAGCTTAAAATAATGCTAGAATCAGTTGAATTTGTGAGGGACGCAAGGCTAATCCCTTAAAATAACTATATTCATGTTAGGAAAGGGTGTGCTATCCACCTTGCATAATGTTATAATATAATTATTTATTTATTATATGGTCCACCTAGGGAATATAGGGGTGTGTGTATCACATGGCTCTAGCATTCTTGGGGCCACTTGATGTGTTGTATGTAACATTCATTTAGATATTTAATGTGGGGTTACACAAGAGAACAATATTTAATATTGAGAAAACTTTGTACCAATGCTAAATGATGGGTTAATGCTTTTGTAAGCTCTTGGTATTAGTCACATGGTTTTATGTAATATAACTTGGTGGTTTTGTGGGAGCTTATTTCTATAAAAGAAAACACATGGGTAGTTGTTTATGTTTTGGCTAGTTGATAGGTTAGCTCTTGTTAGAATTTGTGAGGGTTGAAGCATGGTATGGGATGTGTGGTTGCATGCTTGTTCACATGGAGTGCTTGTAGAGGGCTTGATGTTTCAAAGGTGTCCATGGAGAACTCTGAAGATGTATTGTAATGTTTACTGTTGAATACTACATGAGTTATGGATGTTTTTTGAGGCTAGGATTTCCCTCTTGAGGGTTTTGTCAAGGTATATCTTGTGTCATCTTTGATGGTATGTTGTCTATTCTTTTGCATATGGATTTTGAATACTTATTTACATAGATTTCCCTATTTGGGTTATGTGGAAATTTCTTTATCTTGGGTGGATGCATATTTCCTTTCAATTCCATTAAAAAAAATTGGTCTTAAAGGTTTAAAAAAGTCATGAATCCAAGTCCAAAAAATTTGAGATCTAGGTCAAAACCAAAAAAGTTGTTTAAGAGGCTCTTGTTGCCCATAAAAGGGAAAATGAGGATCAAGGAATCTCAGAAGGATTAACCTAGATTAGATACGAAGACCTTGGAAAAGAGGGTAAGTGCACAAAGTTGAGTCCACAAAATGTGGAAGTTTTTGCCTTAGCCAAAAAAATGAAATCGGCATAGCAAAAACGTGATCCCGTTTAGCTTCGGGATCCTAAGCCTAAATGAAAAATGGGATCCCACTTTTTAAAAATCAAGATCCCATTTGTTAAAGGATCCCAAACTAACAGACAAGGAATGGGATCCTGATTAGTATGGAACAAGATCCCGATTTATAAAAATTGAGATCCCATTTTGTAAAAATCGGGATCCCGTTTTATAATGGTATTTAAATATATTTTTTTAAATGAACAAACTACATTTTGTAGTGAATGGGATCCTGAGTTCAGGTGACAGTGACCTCCACAAACAGCTCCAAGTACCCACCCACCCCCATTTTTTTGGTATTTTTTAATTTTTTATTGAAATTGTGAATAGAATAACTAATTTTAGCATTTTTTTTAATTTATTTGACATTTTAAGCATTTTATTTCCTGTTATAGTAGAAATGCATAATTATAGAAATAGATCAAAAAATGCAATGAAACCTAAAGATTTCTGAATATAAATGAAAAAATGAACCTTGAATTGTGTTTTAGAAACAAAATTTAGCTTTTGAAACATAAATTGTTTGATCAAACAAAAAAATTGAATTTGAAAACCCTAATTGAAATGAAACAAAAAAATTGCATTTCAAAACCCTAGAAATTAAAATGAAATAAAAAAATTTCATTTAGAAACCCTAATCAAGCTTTTGAAACCCCGAATTCAAATCAAAAGAAAAAAATTAAATTTGAAAACCCTAGTTTGAAATCAAATGAAAAAATTGCATTTAAAACCTTAATTGCTTAGAAATTGAAACCCTAAATTTAATTGGAACAATTTTTTTTCTAAAACCCTAAATTGAAATCGAACAAATCATTTTGATTTTGAAAACTAGGTAGTTTCGAGCTCAATAAAATTCATTTGCATTGCTTACATGTTTTAAATTTCATTTGCAGTGTATGGAGAAAATGATATGTTAAAATTTAGTTTCAATGTTAAATTATAATTAGATTAGAAAATAATATGTTAAAGAATAGTTACAATTCATAAATTTTATCAATGTTTGTTTGCAAATTTAGTTAGTAAATTCGTAAATCCAATCACGTTCAATTGATTTCCAATTGGCACTAACTTGCAAGTCCAAATTATTCCAAGGGCCACCCAAACTTCACCCCAAGTTCGCTAAACCCTAAACCCTGAACTGTAAAATCTAAACCCTCGACACTAAAGCATTTGAATTTTGTCTTAAGATCTTAAAATGAAATTTGGTTGCCTTAAAAACCCTCTGTTGTCACTATCCAGTAGAGCTTTTTGTAATGTTTCCACTTATTTGAACAAATAATATAAAACCTTTTGGTTTTTGTATCTCTGGAAATTTTATGGGTTAAAAGATTAGAAGCATTTAAAACCAAAACTCCAAAGAAATGATGAAGAACAAAGGAGGAAATAAAGGAAAACAAAAGGAACTAATTACCACAAGTCCTCCAACTTAATGAATCACCTTCATCATACCTTCTAGCTTGCTGCAAGTTGAATGATGCCCTCATATTCTACAAGCAATCTATTAAAATGACATGACCTATGCAAGTGTTGAAGGATTTACTATGCTAATGGCTAGGTAAATGACTGCAAAGTATGGAAGAACATGAGAAAAATGAGAACCAAAAAAATTCACGTGAATGCTTCAGGAGAGACCCAAAATGAGTTCAAAATTGCCATTTTATAAGAAAAGGCAATTTTGAATGAATGGACAAGATTAAAAGTTGAATCAACAGACAAGATTGAAAGCTAAGATGTGGACAAAATGGCTAAAAAAAGCTGGAGAATCAAATTAGTAATGGTAATTTGACCATTGAATAAAAAGAGCATCTTTTGAATTAAAAATTAATTTAATTCAAAAGTGAGGAATCAGGTGGCAACAAATAATAAATGCCCATTACTTGCCAAAAATATGAAGTTTGACCATTTTAAATAAATGATTTTATTTAAAATGAAGGAAATGACATGTGGCACTAATTAAATAAATTAAAGAATTTATTTAATTAGAAGAGGAATATGTAAATTATTGACGTATTTAAATAAATAAACAAGATTTATTTAATTAAATAATCTAGAAGAATTAGTCGACAAAAATAATTAAATAAATTAAGAAATTTATTTAATTATAGGGAGACATTAGATAATTAGTGACGCATTTAAATAAATAAATAAAATTTATTTATTTAAATGATCAGGAAGAATAAAGAGACATGAATTAATTAAATAATTAAAAATTATTTAATTAATAGATGAAAATGGACCAAATGACATAATTAAATATTTTAATTATGCTAGGATGAATGTGGTGAAAAATAGAGCTTGTAGGCCTAGGTCCATTGTGACAAAGAAAAATAAGTCAAAGTCATGCCCCAGCAAAGGTACGGAGTATTGATGCCCCCTCAAGAAATTTTTCATATTTTAGCCTGGCGACAAAAAAATTTGGAAAGTGTCCCGACAAGTTAATTTAAAGACCAAAAAAATAATGGTGAGATGGTTTTGAATTTGGACGTGTTTAAGGTACTCAAAAGGGTAATCAAAGGTGGTTAAAAGAGCTTCTAGTAATAACAGTTGTGAAAATCCCACTTTTACCCTATAAGTAGATTGAAATTGGGGTAAAAACCATTTCATTTCCAAATTTACTATAGTAATTTTAGAGAGCTCAAAGCGAGGATAGCAGCAAAGAAGATGGTCATTCTGATCATAGAGCACCATAGGTACATTTCCAGGACCTACAGATGACCAGAGGGCATGTAGCCATTGGTATGCACCCTTAGCCCACTTTGTCAATTTATCATTTTTTGTGCTTTTTTGGGGTTTCTAGGGCTAAGAACACATACGTTGTGATGCATTTGCATTCGCATAAACCACAATCACATTCATGCTCAACGAATTTGATGCGTCGCGATGCAAACACGAAGGGTCATTAAGAATCAAAAGTTGCAACGTAATTGCCTGGAGTTGTGACACAATCGCCAATTTAAGCCACATTTGAAGGCTATTCTACCGCATTCGAATTATCGTGATGCATTTTTGGATGGGAACAACAAATTTGAAGTAAATGATGCATATGTATGAAATCATGATGTAAGTGAAATTTTGTGACACAATCGTGAAGCGAAACAACGTAAACATCAAATCGCAACACAAACATAGTATGGAATGACACAAACAACTAATTGTGATGCAATTAAAGTCAATGCAACACATTTATTTTTGACTTTGACTAATGATAGCTTAGCATTGCTTCAACTTTTAAATGCATTTGACTTAGACTAGGTGATAATGAAAAGGATGCTGACACATGCTTTGACATGTGCAGAGATAGTAAGTGCCTATTTACATGCAGGAGAGTAGATGATCGACCTATGCATTCAGAGACAAGTTGTCGGATAGAGAGCAATGGCGATTGATGCAACTGGGTCTCTATTATGTCACCTATATGCCTCTTATGTAGGAAAATAGGGGACTCTTGATAGTGTTATGCGAGAGGTGGCACTTTGAGACCTACTCTTTCCACTTGCCGATTAGGGAGGCTACAGTTACCCTCAAGGATGTTTATCAAATTCTATGCCTATTGATCTGGGGGAAGAGGATTGTTTACGATGCACAACACGTATATTAGACATTCATTACCTACTATCATGACCAGGGTACCGGGTTGGGTATTGAGGGGTATGAGGTCCATTGGGAGTTCATGCCAGAGCCCTTCAAATGATTTGATGCCTTATTAGTGATATTGATTATTAGTGACATTGATTGCTAGTGTAGTTATTCTAGATCATCGAGTACACGGGTTTACCATTGGCTGGGGGGATGTACTTGTTGGCATGAGGTGAGATAGGACCATCTATACTTGGGGACCTTGTTTATTAGGCATGTTATATCATTAGTTACATGAGGTTGTGTATGGGAGGGAATAGGGCATTTCCTACGGGATGACCCTTCTTATGATCTAGGCATGGGAGCACCTTGCCATTTTATGCCTATCAATTTAGAGGCCACAGTTGGTAGATGGCATGCCATATGTATATCACTATGTTGGTGACCTACAACAAAGCCATTATGGTGAGACAGGTTGGTGGAGACATAGGATAGACACCATGACTATATTTATCTAGAGACCATACATGGATTGTGGGTAATGGGAGGATGAAGTGGATCATCTCAGTTTCTACCGACACTATCGATATCTAATTGGCCAAATGGTGCAAACATAGTTGATTATAGAGATGTATTTACCACAACGGGTTCTTAGGTAGTTTGATGAGCAGCAAGGTATTTTGATCGAGATAGCAGAGTATGCGAGATCCTCTTGGGAGTCAGCATGGGGACTGCCCATATCTGTGGACTTTGCCACTCAGTAGATAGATGGACTGGTGGCACAATAGTGGGGATGGAGAGGAGGCATTGTAGATCTGGGGACCACTATAGATTTTGATTTATGGTGGAAAACCCATAGGCCCGTTCCCCTCATAGATCCAAATGGACCAGTTTGAGTGGATAGGAGGTCCATTATTCCACATGTGTCGCGAGCTAGGCGAGGAGGTAGAGTTGGTGACATAGGGAGAGGCAAAGGCTGAGGGAGAGATGGGGCTAGGGATGGAGGTAGGGGTGGAGGGAGAGATAGGGGTAGGGGTGGAGGTAGGGGTGGAGGGAGAGATGGGGATGATGGTAATGATGGTGGAGCTAGTGGGAGGTAGAGGAGAGGAGGAGACGAAGGGAGATAGAAGAGGCGGGTGAGGAAGCGAGTGGCCATAGCACCACTGGACCCTATTCCGGAGGTAGCCAAGGAGGAGGGGAGAGAGGGAGGTGGAGCATGCAGAGGTGGGGATTCAAGGAGAGGAGGAGAGGGATGATAGGGTGATGGAGGGGAGAGAGGTGGATGAGAGAGAGGTGGAGGAGAGGGAGGAGAGGGTGGTGGAGGAGAGAGAGGTGGAGGAGAGTGAGGAGAGGGTGATGGAGGAGAGAGAGGTGGAGGAGAGGGAGGAGAGGGTGATGGAGGAGAGAGAGGTGGATGAGAGGGAGGTGGAGCATGCAGAGGAAAAAATTGTAGGAGAGGAGGACATAGGGGATGATGACAATGATTAGGCAGAGCGCCTACTATGATGGAGTATGGTGGAGGGAGATGATAGGATGCTGACAAGGACAATACTACCAACAGATGCCACCATAGATCAGTAGGTTGCTGACCTTTAGAGGAGACTTGATGAGAGCATTGCATAGGTCAAGTCTTTACAGGCTAAGCTTGAGCTAGTGAGGGTCGAGCAGGATCAAGCCGAGATTTGGAGGTAGGAGGCAACACAGTGGTGTGTAGAGTTTGTAGAGCTATGCCTAGGGCCTTCAAGAGATATGGCCCATGAGTTTGCCTAGGTGAGAACTTGGTATGGCCACCACAGAACCCTCTATGAGAAGGTAGTACCTCCTAAGCGATGAGATCCTACACTATCACGCTCATAGATGAGGATAGGGAGTGGCCATAGATCAGGGAATTGGAGAAGTAGCAGCAGCCACACTAGTGTGGGAGGGTCTGCCTCCTTAGGGCACACATCAGGGCATAGGTCCCACCACTCACATAGGCATGCCTCAAGTCATTATTCGAGCTACAACCATGGGTCTTTTGGATTAGGGCAGAGGTTAATGTATAGGCAACTACCAGTGACAAATAACTCATTTGCTTAGGTTACAGATACAACTCAAACAACTTAGACAGAGGTTATAGTGATAGATGCCTCAACCACTCAGGGATAGGTGACAGTGACCATGATGGCTTTGATTCCCTTGATAGCCCTAGATCTTCTCCTCAAGGAGATGAGGAGAGTACCTCCTGAGACATTTTATTTGATATTTCATGTATTATGACATTATTCACTATTGAGCCTGCGAGCTCCATTTTTGGGATATCTCTTTGACTCTATCCTATGACATTGATTTTTGAGATTATATATATATGCGATGCAGTTTTGATGTGGCCCATTTGTTTTATGTTATGTGATGATGATGATGATTTAGATGACATGTGATTATGCAACTATAATACCTATATGATGTTGATTTAATGTATTTTATGATTCCTATGATGATGTTATATGTATGTCTATGCCATGGATGCATTTATGATGAAATGCTATGTTCTATTTATGATTATATGCTACAATAATACCATGGATGATACTAATGATGATAATATTTATGTTTTAATTTCTTTTCATTTCCTGCCCATGATTATGGATGCACTAATGGATGACAATATTGTATATGGGTTATGTTGGAACTGTGAAAATCTGATATTTTCACATGTTAGTTTTACTCGGAAACTTCCAGATTTGGTTCTATTATGTGCATATTCCACTCACATTTTTCCCATTTTTCCCCATGGAATTCATCCATGTCTACATTTTCCACCTTTTGGTCCATATTAGCATGAATCTGTTTGGGTCTCCTCGAGCCATTCTATTTTTCTGCTAATATTTTTTTGTTTCAGGTGTATCGGTGAGACTTTTGTATTGTTACAGTGACTGGAATTTTCCTATGGGTTGCTATCATCATGAAATTCATGCTATTTTGGCAACCGAGGATGAGCATATTGGCATGAGTTTGGCCATTGGGCTGAGGTCTTAGTGATCTCTAATTGTCTTGGCGACCGGCAAGTGGGGGATGCATATCGGGGTGAGTCATAGCTATCATTGTAAGGTCTTGGCGAGTGACCTTTGGTCTTTCCGACCTTACACATGGATTTTCTTTGAATAAACTTTTGGTGAGACTATGGTGGTTTCGGTGAAGAGTCATGGCAAAGTAAGGTGTGTCTTACCGACGGTACATAAAGGTTTATTCAGGTGGCTTTCGGTGTAAGAATGGCTTTCTCTCAGCGATCATGTGTGCTTGGGGCTTTCGGCATAACAATATACTCTCTGTGACGTCTCACCGAGGGTTGCAAGTTATAGCGACAGATAGACTCATCAGCAAGAAGAATTATATGTCTCGGCGACCAATATGTTTCATATGGACTTTCACTATAACTCTGTAATCTCTATAACATCTTCTCGACTTTGAAAGTCACAACGACATACATGTGGAAGATGCTTCTTGGTGAGATTTTTCTCTTGTCTCAGTGACGCAAGATGGCAGGATGGCTTTTGGTGAAATGTAGTAATCTACAAGAGGTCTTGCCGATGTCAGAATGTTACGGTGAAGCGGATGAAATAGTGAGGACTTTGTCGATGAGAAAACCAGAATGTCTTGGCGAAAGTGGATTGAACAAAACATAATTGCTTGGTGTGACCTATTAGTTTCGGTGTGTGGTCTTGGCGAGGTGCCCGAGGTCTCACCGAATGGAATCAGAGGTGATTTTGTCAGTATAAAAATTGGGTTGTCACAGTGACTTGAGATATATGAAGACCTTCGGTGAAACAAAAGGTATTCTATATAAGGTCTCCTCGATAATATTAAGTCATGGCGACCCACATGAGATAGAAGATTACATTTCAGTGAGAGAATAGCTTTGTCTTGGCGACCAGAATGTGTGATAAAGACTTTTGGCATGATATAATGAATTTGATATGTTGTTTCCCCTATATCACAGAGCTACAGCGAAACACAAAGGGAATATGTGGATACTTCATGACTTCGGTGTAATGAACGAAATGTTATGGCGACATACAGGTGGTAAGTGGGCTTTCGATGAATCATTATGATATCTATATGACCTTTCTCCAATAGTAAGATGTCAGGACGAAGCAGAAACACAAAGAGCGTGGGATAATAGCAATACAATTTCCTTCGGAATACTTATTGGAGGTCTCAGTGAATGTCTTCAGCGAATGATTAGCAGAAGCTTGAATTTGAACAATTGGTTGCTGACTTGTGAATGCAAAGTGTTGTGTCTCTTTGGTGGTCAATGTATAAATTTTCATTCTCAATTGTAAAAAAGACACAGATTAGAGTAGATAGGGCAAAAAAAATACAGGGTAATACAATGTTTTTCCAATATGAGACTATGTTGCATGTTTCAAATCATGGAGATATCAATTGAAATCTAATAATATGGTGCAGTTATTTTTGGTATCAGTTGTTCATGGTGTTCGTTGAAAGTATTATTGAAGTTGTCTCCAGTATGGTGTTTTCTAGTTATTTAGATTGGTATAACAAGATTATATCTAGTTTGTCGGTACACATTTGCTACAACTGTATGGTCAATTGACTGGTTCTTTCTAGTAAAGATTAAAATCCTTTAGATTGATCATAGTGATTAGAGAATGACAATTGGATTAGTAAGAACTCAATAATCATAACTGTGCATGTTTATACAAGTTATAAACTAAATCAAATGCTAAACAACTTGAATGTCTGCCAGAACAAAGTATTTGTTGTCAGATTTTTCTTGACTCCGCATACCCAATAGGGCACTGGTCTCAGTATTTTATCATTTAGTTTTATTCAATCCTTTTTTACATCTGTTAATTGAGCATATTAGGTTTTAGAATTGAATATTGCTTTAAAATTTATACCAATTTTGATTTTATTTTTCCATTTTTCATCTGCCATTGTGGACAAATCATTGTAAGAGAAGAGATAAAAGGTCAAGTCTACATAATTCATATAGGTACACCTGCCTAGGTTTAACAGCACTTGAAGAGTAGAAGGTTTAAGCCACTAAATCCTTGTCTATTACCTTAAAATTTATCAAGAGATTGGTAGCTTCTTGAGGTATCCTTTACCTGCGTTTTTGAGAGCTAATAGGTTATATGACATATGATTTGTGTGATGATATGCCATGATATGCTATGAAAATCTATGTATGTTATTTGGTTTTTTTATGATTTTGATTTAATCTAATGCAAATTTCTAATGTAATGTGATGTCTATATGATTATGTATGCCAATGTTTTTTTGTATGTCACAGGATATTATCAAGAGACACAAAGAAGATGAGATGACTAGAGAGAAGGAGATGGATGTTAGTAAGATGAAACATCCTTCAACACATTTCCATAGGACTACCAATTGTTTCTCTTAATCGTCATTGGGAAGATTATCGTGATGGCCAACAAACACCAAGATATGACATAAATCAAGGTGTGCAAGTTCATACCAACACTTGACATAAATAGTCACAAACAAGGATGATCATGACTCATACTAAAAGCATATTTTCCCAAGTCGTTTTGTCATAACCAAACACAAATAGTGAAGACAAGCAAGAAAAATCATGAAACTTCATTGCTCCTCTAAATCCTATTGTTAGGAAATCCTTGAGGAACTAGCAACATGACTATCAAAAAACACAATAAAAATCATAAAATTAAATGCCAAGTGTCTGGATGTCAAAATGTCAAGTTTGTCAAAAATGTTGAATGCCCTGGTGTCAAAGTGCCAGAGTTGATTATGCCAAGATGCCAAATTAGTGTCAAGTTCAGGAAGGACACATCCTAAATGATGCAGAGATGTTAGATTCAGAAAGGACACATTCTAAATGACGTCGAGGCTAGAGTGATACCAAATTTGGGAAGGACACATCCCAAATGAGGTTGATGTCAGGATGTTGAATTAATGTCAAGTTCAGGAAGGACACATCCTGAAGGATGTCGATGTTGAGATGTTGAATTGATGTCAATTTTGGGAAGGACACATCCCAAATTATGTTGATGTCAAGATGTCAGATTAATGCCAATTTCGAGAAGGAAACATCTCGAACGATGTTGATGTCATGATATCGAATTCAGGAAGGACACATCCCGAATAATGTCGATGTCAAAATGCCAAGTTGATGTTAAGATTCGGGAAGGACACATCCTGAATGATGTTGATACCAAGATGTTGGATTTAGGAAGGACACATCTTGAATAAAGTCAATGTCAAGAGGAACATATCTCAAATGTTGTGAGAATCCTCAAAATGCCAAATGACTATGACAATGCCTAAGAAGGAGACATCCTAGGAAATAAATAAGTGACAGGGCTACCCTTAAGAAGGACACATCTAAAGAGTAAGCAAGATTCGATTGATTTGACTAAGTTTGACTGAGTTTGACCAATTTTGATATGCCAAATTGATTGTCATGCTTGATTGAAAGATAGTAAAAGTTCGCTTGTGTAGATTGTTCATTCAAATTTTGACAAATACTATGATAAATTTAAAGACTATTTCATTTGCGCTAGAAAATTGTGAACCATAATGGATTGACCTAGTGTGGCCTCAAGGGCTCATCGATAGATGGCCTTACCTACGTCATACACTTAGAGACCTCGTAGTTCAACATGACCAATGACTTTGTCTTGTTGACCAAAGATTGAGTCATGATTTATTTTGACAAACCTAATAGGACTGACCTAATGTCTCAAGGGCTTGAAGATGAGCCTTGCCTACATAACAAATGCGCAAAGATAATGTAGTTCAACAATGACAATGACTAATCAAGACTTGAATTGATGTGACTATGTTGACTGACCTAACTCTATTTTTTTGGAATTTTTTGTGTTTTCTCTAGGACATTTTCAATTTTCAGGTCTTTTTGAGGACATTTTTTTTATTTTTAGGTCTTTTTTGAGGACATTTTTCGATTTTTAGGTCTTTTTTAAGGACATTTTTCAATTTTTAGGTCTTTTTTCAAGACATTTTTCAATTTTTAGGATCATGTGTGGTACCCACTACAGTTTCATGATAATTTTTTTTCCCTCGTCAAGTTGAGAATGAGCTAGGAAAAATGGAATGGAAAGAAAAGGTATGACTAGCATGGATAGTGGATAGTATGCAAGACTTGATTTCAACCATTGTCAGCCATGGACAAAAATGTCATGATGTCGAGGTGAAGTGTTATGATGAATGTTGGAAAAGAGTATGTTAATTAGGGACAAAGGTAGATAGAGTGATAGTAAATGGCACAGCAATGACTGACTACACATGGCACTTGTTTGCCAGGTTTTCACCATGGTACTTATCCAAAGTGCATGTTTACTAGGTTTTCACTATTGGATGAATTATTTCTCTTTATTTTTTATCATTTTATTCATCATTCATTATTTTTTTATTTTTATTTTTATGTATTTTTAACTAGTTTTCAGGCACGTTTTCTAATGCTATGCATAGAATTTGCACAAATGTAAACTGTTGATTGGCTCTGTCAGCTGTTCACCTTCAGGAGTAGCTAACTAATATTCTCAAGAACCAAATGATGCTATGATGACATAAGGACATAGCTAATTGGGCTCAAATTTTCCTGGCTTCTCCCTATCTGACTGATTCTTAGGATTCTGCATGAGAACTAGATCGACAATGTCAAACTTCTGTGTCATCACTTGTTTGTTATAACTTCTACAAAGATGATTTTGGTATGCTTGCAAATGATTCAATGCATTGTGTATGTGTTCATCTAGCATTTCTAACTCATGTAGTCTTGATTGTTTATATTCTTCATCAGTGATGAGGCCTTTCATGGAGACTCACAAAGATGGAATTTTGACCTCTATGGGCAAGATGGCTTCAGCTCCAAAGACAAGGGAAAAAGGACTGGCACCGGTGGGTGTATAGATGCTCATGCAGTATGCCCACAAAGCAAGGTTGAGTTGGATGTGCCAGTCATGACCAGTGTCATTGACAGTTTTTTTGAGAAGTTTGATAATGGTTTTATTAGATGCCTCAACTTGACCGTTTCCCTGTCGGTAATAAGGTGTGGAAAAGTGGTGGTTGATATGGAAACATTGACATAGTTCATAGACCTAATTTTTGAAGAGAAGACAATTATCTATGAAAATAGATTGTGGAATGTCATACCGAAAAATGATATTATTGAGGATGAATTTGGAGATTTGTTTTTCGGTAATGTAAGTGAGTAGAATGGCTTCGATCCACTTAGTAAAATACTCAGTGGCAGTGATAATGAATTTTTGTCCATTGGAGGATGTAGGGTGAATCTTTCCCATGAGATCAAGTCCCCATTGTGTGAAAGGCCAAGGAGAAGTGATCGGCCTCAATGCTTATGCTGGAGCATGAATTAAATCACTATGAATCTAACATTGGTGACATGTTCTTACAAATTCCAGTGCATCCTTTTCTAGTGTCGGCCAATAGTACCCAAGTCTCATAATCCTTTTAGCTATGGTTGGGCCACTCGAATGGGACCCACATATACCCTCATGCACTTCCTGTAAGGTTGTTTTTGCTTCATTAGTGTCGAGACAACAGAGAAGGGTATTGCCAAAGCTATGGCGGTAAAGGGTGTCACTAATGATGGTATAATGTACAGCTCTATGGATAAAGGACTTTCTTTGGTTATTGGAAAGGTTTTGGCGAAGGATTTGCAAATTAAGGTAGTCAATAATGTCATTATACTAGGGGGAACTAGAACCAACAAGCTCACAGACCATTTCTAATTTTGGGACATCATAAGTGGGAACCAATAACTGCTCAACCAAAAACTCAAATTGTGGGACATTCTTGGGAATATCAAGCAAAGATCTAATTGTTGCCATAACATCACTGGCCTTGTTTTTTGTTCTTAGAATTAATGGAAAGGATAGCCTATGAAAATATGTTAGAAAACTATCAACCATCCATTTATAAGGCATTAGCTTCTCATCTTTGGTTTCATACTCATCATTGACTTAGTTTATAACTAATTGAGAATCGTTGAGGAACTGCAAATTCCTGACTTTCCACTTGATAGCCATTTAGAGTCCTATAATTAGTGATTCATATTTTGCCATGTTATTAGTGCATGGAAATGTGATGCAAAATGACTTTGGGATGGAATCTCCTTATGGAGTAAGGAATAGTATTTCTGCTCTTGAGCCATGATTAGTATAAGATCTATCAAAGTATAATTGCCAAGGCTATTGGGGCTCCGCATGAAATACAGACTCATTTGGAAATTCTGTTGTAAGAGGATGATTATCTGGTATTGGTGCATCTGTGAGCTGTTTTGCTATTACTTTTCCATTGATGGCTTTCCACTTGACATATTGAATATCATATTCACTGAGGACTGTGACCCATTTTGCTAAACGTCCTGTCAATGATGCTCAACTCAATAGGTACTTCAAGCGATCAATCTTGGCTACCAAGTGTGTCTTATGGTTTAACATGTAATGCCTTAATTTTTGGGCCGTGAATACAACTTCCAAACAAGCACGTTCAATGGGTGTGTAATTTAGCTCATACCCCACCAGTGTTTGACTGATATAATAAATGGCTCTTTCTTTTTCTTCATAGTCATTTTGTGCTAGTAATGCCCCCAGTTTTGAAGTAGTTGTAGATATGTACAGAATTAATGGTTTACCTTGGATAGGAGGCATGAGGACTAGAGGTGACAATAAGTACTGTTTGATCTAGTCAAATGCTTCTTGGCATTTATCTATCCACACAAAAGGGATCCCTTTGTGTAGAAGATATTGGAATGGTTGGCACTTATCTATGAGTTGAGCGATGGACCATCTAATAGATTGAAGCCTGCCTTGTAGCATTCTTAGGTCACTGATTCCCTTAGGAGGAGCATATCCAATATAGCTCTGACTTTAGTGGGGTCAACTTCAATGCCTCTATGGGAGACTATGTACCCCAACAAATTGCCTGATATTACACCAAAAACACTCTTTTTCGGGTTTAACTGAACCTTATACTCTTCCAACCTCTTGAAAAAATTGTCTAATACTAAAAGATGGTCTTTTCTTGTTAATGAATTTTCCAAAAGGTCATCCACATAGTCCTCCATTAACGTGTGCATCATGTTATGGAATATTGTTGTCATTGCCCTTTAATATGTAGTTCCTGCATTTTTAAGACCAAACAGCATTACAGTCCAACAATATGTACCCCAAGGATATGTGAAAGTAGTTTTGTGTTGGTTTTGAGGGGAAATATGAATATGATTATAACCAGAAAAACCATCCATAAAAGACAACATCTCTTATCCAGTTGTAGGGTCCACAATGATGTCAATGTTCGACAGAGGGAAATCATCTTTAGGGAATGCTTTATTGAGATCTCAGAAGTTCATGCATATGTGAATCTGTCCAATATGTTTGGTGATGGGGACGAGGTTGGATATCCATTCTATATAGTCAATTAACTTGACAAAACCTACATCCAACAACTTTTTGAGTTCAGCTTTAACCAGTAATGCAACTTCGGGTGCATTTTTCTCAACTTTTATTTTACTGGCTTGCCATTTGGAAATAATGGAAAGTGATGTAATATGATTTCAGGATCTAATCCTGGCATGCCGGCACCATGCAAAGTTTATCTTGTGTTATGAGAATAACTTTTGAAATTCTAGTTGTTTAGCTATTATCAACTATGCCATAAAGAGAACCATTTTGGGGTCCTCCACAGTAGCTATATTAACCGCTATGGTGTTCTCGACAAGCATTTCTAATTTTTCTCTGTCTATGGGTAGAAAGTCTATTCCTCCACCCTTCGGCACCTCAGGGAGGTTTTCAGCCTCGGATACGTCCTTTATTTTTACTATTTTGTTGTTAGAAGGTGTCTTTCGGTTTTCACCTAGAGACGTGTCATTTTTTGTTTTATTTTTCTTTTTAATTTTGTGACTAGAGGATGGCGCAGTCTCGCCAAAATAAGTAGCACAATCAAATTCAATGGAAAATATAGATTTGTGATCCCCATTTGGAATTCCCTCATGTAGCCCTAGAAATTTTTCTAGAGCCTCATCATTTTGAAAAGTGTCCACTATCGGTGGGCTTTGCTAGTTCCGGTCAATTAGGTCAAGGTAAACTAAGGATATTCCATCATTAGCATTTGAAAATTGAGGAGATGACATGGAGAGCATGCAAATGGATGCTGATATGTTAAAAATGAAGTTGTCATCATCTAGCTCTATGTCATATTCTATCCAGTATTCTCCTTCGATTGTTTCATACTCACCAGCGAAGTAAGGGACAAAAGGAGTAGCATCAGGGTTAGGGTCAATAGTAGCAAGTGATGGTTTAGGTGGTTCTACATGATGGTCATCAGTTTAGGATGACTGGGCAGGTATGTCAGGGCTAGGATGAATGGGAATAGAATATGATCTAGACTTGGCATCATTTGGTGATGTATCAATCTTAAACATTTTCCAAAATCATTCCTCAAATGTAGGCTCGCTAGGTTCAAGGAATAATTCGTCAAGGTAGCAGTCACTTAAGGATCGCTAAGAGCCAAATTCCCATTCGTGAGAGTCAGTTTCAGAGGAGGTGTCCTTAGTTGTCTCAACATAGTCTAAATCATACACTAACTCACATGGAAGCACATTGGTACTTGGATCACCAGATTCTCATGGACCTAACCCTAACCCAAGATGTTTTGGTCTTTCTGAAAATGATAATGGCTCACGCCTTCCATGTTTATCATTGCCAAGGCCACTTTTTTCATCATAGCCTTTTTTTTTTATCATGTTGTATCCTTTTCCATTTATTGCTACTGGAAAGGGAGTCAAATCTTGTGGTTCTTTATAGATCCAAGATAGTATATCATTTGTGTCCTGTTGACTCATTTCGCCCCACTTTATGAAAACTGTATTTGGAGGAACCCTAAAAATTTCTTTTACCTATATTTTAAAGTAGGGTTTTCCATAGACTTGGGGAGACTTGGGCATCTTGGTTATGCAATAGGCCATATTCATCTTCTACTCTCCACATCCTTGGTCCTAAATTTGAAAGCTCGGGTTGACGCTTGGGTTGATAAATGAAGTGGTAGGTGTAATGGAGATGGTCATGGTGGTTGAAGAAGTAGAAGTGGATGCGGTGGATGAAGAGGTGGAATGATTCATGAGTGTTGATGGGTCAATGAATTTGGAAGACAAAGACATCAAAGCTTCCCTATTGATTGACATTTGACGCTCCAAGACACCTTGTAAGTTGGTAAAATATTGGAACGAATCAGGGTCTCTGTATATAGTAATCTCAGCACCTTTAAAAGGAAACTTCAAAAATTGGTGATACGTGGAGGGGATGATTTTCAGTGCATGGATCCAAGGTCGACTGAGTAAAATGTTGTATGGCAGGTCCAAATCTAGAACTTAACAAGTGGTGTCAACAATGACTAGCTCGATTTGAATTGGAAATGTAATTATGCCCCAAGAGGAACATTCTTCATCATCATATGCCTTGATAAAAATGCTTCTTGTGGCATCTATGCAAGCATTAGAAAAGCTTAGTTCCTTAACCAATTTTAAGGAATATATATTGAGTCCTGCTCTGCCATCTACTAAGACTCATCTGAACTTATGTTTATGAACAAGAACTTCAATATGAAGGGCATCATTATGGTTGGATTTGGATGATGAATAGTCTTGCTTCGAAAAGGTGATATGGTGGGAGTCATGAGATATCCTACCATGGCTTCAAATTGGCTGACATCAATATCTTGGGGAACAGAGGATTCTTGTAATGTTTTATCTAGGATGGCCTTATGGGTAGGCGAGATGCGTAACAACTCAAAGATAGAGATTTGTGCTGGAATTTTTCCAAGTTGTTCAATAAGATTAAAGTTTCCTTTAGTTTGGGATTCTTGTTTTGTGGATATGATTGCGACTACGAAGTGGACATGCCAGCTATTGTTACCTTTGGTTGTCTAGGGGGAGGAGGGCCAACTATGGTGACCTTTCTACTGTGGGTGGTGACATTGCATTTAGGGGCCTTGTAGATGGTGACTTTGCAGACATGTTCATCAATTGTTCTAATATAATGTATGATAGGTCCCCTAGAATAGTCATATCCAATATGGGCATAGTTGGCTTGACTATTGTTATTTTTATTTGATGTAGAAGGGTTTCTAGAACCATGATCCTATAGTGGGTTCTTGTGTATTGTATGATCTGCATTAGAAGCAAATTGTGGTCCATCGACTTCAATGATACACTTTTCAATAAGGTCTTGTACCAGATTTTTCAATTGTTTATAGGAAGAGGTTTTGTGTCCTTTTATTCTGTGATAGTCACAAAATGTGTTATCATCCCACCAAGATGGTTTAAATTGCCCAGGGTCGTATGGTTTGGGGTTCTCAAGTGTGATGACACCATTTTGAAGGCATTTCCTGAGAACTTCTTCAATAGGCTCACCCAAGGGAGTGTATGTACGTCCTCTAGGGAATCGTTTGGGTTGTCTAGGCTACCTTTGAATTTTATTGTTTTGGTTTATTTGGTTACTCTAATTTGTCTAGGCAACATTAGTAGCATAGGTGTCAGTCATCATCTATGCATTTTGTGGCTGTATCCCTTTTAGAGTAATCATAGGACCCATAGCATTGACAGCCTTAGCATCAACTACACCATCGTTGGTGACATGTTTGTTCTTAACCCAAATTTATTTTTCTCAGTAGAAGGAGGGTTTGCATTTGTGTTTTTGGGACCGTATTTTAGTCTTCCTTCAGCAATGAGGGCTTGCTCAACTTGGACACCCCATTCAACTAGATCTGCAAAAGTTGTGCAACAATTAACACACAATCCATTTTTCAGTGGGCCCAATAATGTTTGTATGAACATGTCAACTTTTTCCTTTTCAGGTATGTCTCTATGATAGTGACTCACTAGGCCCCTCCATTTTTGAAAGAATGGTAAAAAGGTTTCACCTGAATCTTCTTGTGTGAGTTGGCATAGGCTGGTAATGGAGGTGTCTGTGTTAATGTTGTATGTGTAATTTTCATGATTTTTTTAGGAAGTTCTTTCCATGACTATATTCTAGGTTGAGGTGTATAGAACCATTCTAGGGCTGGTACTACAAGACTTTTAGGAAACAATCACATTAGATATGTGTGCTCATGGGAAATATCCACACAACTTGTTATGAATTCTCTGATGTGGTCAAGTGGATTTGTTTTACCCTTGTATTTGTTGAAGTTTGGGGCCACATAACCATGTGGAAATGGTGGCATGTACAAAGTTGTATCAAAAGGATATGGACATAAGTCATATGGAATTTGTGTCTTCTTGTTAGAGGTTTTCATATTTTCCATCTATTTCTGAAGGTCATCCACTCTTGCTAGCAAGGTGTGTACGATGGGATCATTGGTTGCTTGAGAATAAGGTATGTTTTGATTAGTTGTTTGCTAATATTGCCAGCTATGAGTGGGGATTTGTTGTTGAGTATGAATTTGGGACAAGTATGTCGGGATATGTGACCCTGCCATGTTTGTTTGTATTTGAGGTATCTGAAATCCTTGACTCATTTGATTGCCAAAGTTACACATTTGTTGTGTCATTTGAGTTCCTTGTCCTTTTTGAAAGAATTTTCCATGTAGTGTGTTGGTGTTTGTTCCCTGGGAGTGTCCATGTGGTATGTGGATATTTTTTCCTTGTCCATGTGGGATGTTCATATTTTGTCCTTGTCCATGTGTGACATTTAATTGGGATGATGTATTAATGTTGTGTTGAGGGCCTTGAATGAAGACTCGTCATGGGTTTCCTTCAAAGGGATTAAATGAGATTCCACCATAAGGATGTGATGAAGATGCCCCCATTGTCATAAATGAAGATCCTGACATAGGGTTTGTGTGATTTTCTCTCATTGATGTGGACCCAACAGTTATTCCTATCATTTGTGATGATGATGTGGAAATTGTAGGCATGGACATAGCAAATTTTCCTCCAATAGATGTTGTATTAGTTGAGGTGGAGGTGTTTTTATTTGTGGTGCCACTAGATGTCACATTAATGGTGTTAGTAGCAACTTGTGTGGTGACCACAATGTCATTGCTATTGGAGGCATTGTTCATGTTTTGTTGAGATGTTATGGTTTGTGTCACATTGTCCAAAGAAGGTCTTATGGTATTAATGTTGAAGCCTTTTGTAGTTTTTCCCCGTGGTCTAAAAGCATAGCAAGGTATCTGCCAAGATTGTGCAAGACCAAGTCTTCTACAAATGAAGCTATGTTAGGATTTTGAGTGGCAGTGTCTAAATCCTCAACTAGTACTTGTACATTTTGGTCTCTCTGTATGAATTTTTCAAAAAGTGGATTTTGAAAGGAAATTGACATGCTCATGGATGATTGTATGTTCAAATTTCCAAATGGGTCATCATAAATCTAGTCATTGGGATTGGTGTTGGTGTTGGTGTTGTTGTCAAAGTCTTCCATTTGTCTTTTCTTTCTTTGAAGTCGTGTTTCCACCATCAAGGAAATTTCTCAAATGAAGATGATGACAATGCAAGTATGACACTAGTCTATTTTTTTTTATTTTTGTGTGATAAAGGTTGATGAGGCAAAGAGATAAGTATGCCAAAATCTAAAGTGACAATTAGGATGCCGATGTTGACTGGGACAATGATAATGCCAATTAAGAAAATGGAAAAGTGAAAAATGAGGACTAATGAGGTAACTAATGTGAGGTCTAGGTTCAAAATGATGACTACGATGAATGATATTTTTGGATTTTTTTAGGAATAAAGTATGCAAGGTAGGAACTAAAATGAATGCAATTTGGAGATAGGAGTACCTAAGCACTCTAAGATTAATCTTTGTTTTCGATTTTAGTTACCAAAGGACTTGTTGAAAATGACAAAGTGACAAGGTCAAGATGACTAGTGAGTTTTCCTAAGTAGACTATTGAGTTGGAAATCCTCACAAAGGAGATAACAATTGAAAATAGAAATGAATGACGAAGTCCAAGATAACCTAGTTTCGAAAGCAATGTTTTTGAAAATTGTGATAAGGTTAGCCTAATCCAAATTATGCAAAAAAATGAAAAACTAAGGTCAAGCTAATGCTAAAAATGATGATTATGAACCTAATGGATAAAATTAAAATTTGAAAGATTAAGCCTATGGTAAAAAATGGAGACTAGTGGTTGAATGATGGAAATTTTGACCAATTTCACGGCTAGTTTTTGACAGAGACCTCTTGGAAAAAAAAAGTTTGATAGTGGGTTGAGACTATTTGGAGTCAAATTTTGGTTTGTATCAGAGTTTTCGTGTGTATCAAGCAAATGCATCATTTGAGGTAGTGAATGCGTCACAGTATGGCAGATGTTTTTTAATTCAAGAAAATGTGGTTTTGTAGATAACAGTTGTGGAAAAGGTTTGCAAATTCATTTCTGTGAATGTCAAATGCGTTGGGACACAAGCATATGTGGTGTTTATAGCAATAGATGCAGTTTATCAAGGCAATTGTGTCTCAAGAATTATCAAATACATTTTAGTTCAGTGAATGTGTTTCAATAGTTGCGTCACAGGTTGCAAAATTTTTAGTTTTCTGGTGTTTCGAGGAAAAAAAACTTATTTTTCAAAGGTCAAATGTGTGTGTCTAGATTTATGAATGTTGTGAATACTATTTGAGACTCCAGAAAACACTTGACAAGCACAATGTTTTAGTGTAAGCAAATTCACGTAAGACAAGAATGATCCTAATAGGCCAAGGGTTTGTATACTTGGTATAGCCCATTGATATACCCTAGATTAGTGTTGAACACCTCTCCTTCTCAAGAGCAGATAGCTTAGAAGTTTGGTGGCACAAGCTCCCTTCTTTGCACACACTTCTATAGGCTCACCAAATTTGGATTCCTGGGTAGTCACTTCCCAAGAACTATTATCTCTACTCAAGGGAGTTAGTAGTGAGTATCTTTGGGCATGATACTATACCCTACACTATACCAAGCAATGACTAAAAATGGATAGCTTCTAAAACAATAGTTGTCTAATAAGTGCATCCATTTGAGTGGCCACACTTGGGGCAAGAGATTAATCACCGATTAGGTGGAACTCTAGCCTGAAGAGGTTATGTTCAACAAGGTTTATGGGAGTACTACTTTGTCCATGTGACACATCTACACTCGTGGGACTTGAACTTTCGTCAAGCATCGATTGTATATCTTGATTGGAAGTGGCTCAACTTTAGCTTGTTACCATTCGGGTTTCCCCTTAAGGCAAGCCCATTTCTAGAAATAATAACCATTTCTATTACACCTAGGATCTCTTGAAAGAACAAGGGGGGAGGATACTTCAATTATTAAGTCTTGAGGGTGACAGAAAATAAGGTGGGTCTAGTTTTTTGATCACCTAGTTTTCACAAGATGAGAGCATAATCACCTACCACCTTCAAGCATAGTCAATTACTTGCAAACAAAATTTAATTTTAGTGCACAATGGAAGTGTTCCTAAACTAAAAATCATAGGAAAAATGGTTTGAAATATTAGTCTTCGACAAACGTAGCTACAAAACCACACGTCAATAGTTTGGATAATTGTCTTCAACTCATGAGAGCTACAAACCCACACATTAGTAGTTTCAATAAATTCCTTCAACCCATGAGAATCTCAATGCCACACACTACAACTAGAAATTAGGAACCAAAAACTCCTATTCTAGAGAATGCAAAAGCAGCAACAAACTGAAAAAGTAAAAATGCAAAAATTTGGGAAAAACCCGAATATAGAAACTCACCAGGAGAATGCATTATGACATAGCAAATGCATCACAATAGTTTCTATTAGGGTTTACAAGCTGAATGTGTTATCCTACAAAAAAATTCATTAGAGTCAAACAATTGCATCACAATAGTTATCAAATGCATCACATTTTTGCTGAATGCATCACGGGAGGTCATGAATGTGGTTCTATGGCACAAGTGCATTGTTTGTTTTGTCAAATGTGTCACAACACAGCCAATGTGGTGCAAAAAACTTCAAATGTGTCATTCCTAAGCCTATAGTTGCAAAACAGAGACATAAAGTTGTACGAAAACAACAAAAATGCACTAAAAGATGTCGGGTTCACCAAATGTATCTCTGGAAATTTTATGGGTTAAAAGATTAGAAGCATTTAAAACCAAAAATCCAAAGAAATGATGAAGAACAAAGGAGGAAATAAAGGAAAACAAAAGGAACTAGTTACCACAAGTCCTCCAACTCCATGAATCACCTTCATCATACCTTCTAGCTTGTTGGAAGTTGAATGATGCCCTCAGATTCTATGAGCAATGTAATAAAATGACATGACCTATGCAAGTGTTGAAGGATTTACTATGCTAATGGCTAGGTAAATGACTACAAAGTATGGAAGACACATGAGAAAAATGAGAACCAAAAGAATTCACGTGAATGCTTCAGGAGAGACCCAAAATGAATTCAAAATTGCCATTTTATAAGAAAAGGAAATTTTGAATGAACAGACAAGATTAAAAGTTGAATCGATAGACAAGATTAAAAGCTGAGATATGGACAAAATGGCTAAAAAAAGGTGGAGAAAGAAATTAGTAATGGTCATTTGACCATTGAATAAAAAGAGCATCGTTTGAATTAAAATTTAATTTAATTCAAAAGTGGGGAATTAGGTGGCAACAAATAATAAATGCCCATTACTTGCCAAAAATATGAAGTTTGACCATTTTAAATAAATGATTTTATTTAAAATGAAGGAAATGACATGTGGCACTAATTAAATAAATTAAAGAATTTATTTAATTAGAAGAGGAATATGTAAATTATTGACGTATTTAAATAAATAAACAAGATTTATTTATTTAAATAATCTAGAAGAATTAGTGGACAAAAATAATTAAATAAATTAAGAATTTTTTTTAATTATAGGGAGACATTAGATAATTAGCAACACATTTAAATAAATAAATAAAATTTATTTATTTAAATGATCAGGAAGAATAAAGAGACATGAATTAATTAAATAATTAAAAATTATTTAATTAATAGATGAAAATGGACCAAATGACATAATTAAATATTTTAATTATGCTAGGACGAATGTGGTGAAAAATAGAGCTTGCAGGCCTAGGTCAATTTTTAGTGTCTACAGTTTCTACAAGTTTATGAAGAGTGTATTATCACTCTCTATGACACTTAGACAGGATCAATAGGGATCTAAATCATTGGAAAAAAATTTTATTCTATTATATACACAAGATAGGAGAGTGCAAGTGAGAGTGATATGGGTAACTTCTTTCATTGGAGATGCCAAAAATCATGTAGGTTGAATGTCAAGAATGGGTCTATTTGGTAGATTTATGAAAACTATTATGAATATATCGAATACTATAAAAGTATAATTATAGCAATTCCAATTGGAAACACTTGGGTATATATCATATGAAATTTAAATAGTAATATGTCTATTATATAGGAGAGTTGATAATACATGGAAAGAGGTTTGTATGGGAATATATGTATTAAGAAACGCGTACCATTACCTCTATAAGATTTTTAAGATGTGATCCTAGATAATAATCCACCCATCCTTAAGCATAATGGGTTCTTTAACAATTAAGGGAGATGATAACCATAAAATTACCTATATTTGATACTATATAGATTTATGTGGAAGGATAGAAATGCATCAATAAGGAGACCAAGATGGAACCATTTAACACCTAAGGTACCTATTACATGGGAAAGGGAGGAGGTACATGATGATAGGTTGGAGGAACTAGGCTATTATTACAATAGAGAGAGGAGGAGTATTCATATTATGCTCCTATAAATAAGAGGTCAATTTAGAAGATTAAAAGAACTCTAATAACAAAGGAAACAATTCTATAGAGGGAGTGAGTAGGATTGTTGAAAATATACAAGGAGAGAGGTGAAGGCCCCAACACCTACATAGAGTCCTACACGAAATACACCAATCTAGGTACTTCCTAGAAGGATCAAGATCCATGTGAGTACCCTCTTTTTATTTTTGTATCTTCTACATATGTATATTTATTCCTTTATTATGTGATTAAAATTATGTATGATATAATTTATTAATAAGTGATTAAAAGTATAATTATTAAAATATTTTATATTTATTTTCATATCCCCTAATGTAGGAGGAAACTTTTACTTTTTTTGATACATGTATATTATTTTTGTGATATGTATAGATTGATTCATTTTTAACATGATACCTTTTTTTATTAGAGGGGTAAACGCTTTTGACCCAAAGCTATGAACCAATGATGTCATACTATGACTAAATTTGGACCTCACTAGACATCTAGATCCCCTTAAGCCATCCTATAACCATAAATCATAAATTGATTTCTTAAGGGGTCCCAATATGACATTTCTTTTAAGGGGATCAAAGAATTTCTCAAAATTTGGTGAAGTTTCCCAAGGCAACCAAATTTAACAATAATAAGATTGTGCAAGATTATAATATGAATGAGATTTCATGATCTAGGTTGGTCAATTGAAACAAGAGCTATATCAATCAACTATTCCACAAGAAAATTTTGTTCACTAACTTGCAAGTTCATTATATTCCAAGGGGCACCAAAACTTCACCTGAAGTTCTGTAAACCCTAAACCCTAAACTCTAAAATCTAAACCCTAAACACTAAAGAATTCATTTTGTCCTAGGACCTTAAAATGAAATTTGGTTGCCTTAGGCAACTCCACCAGATTTCATTACCTTAAGCCATGTAATTTTGTCATAGGATCTTACTACATATCCCCTTAAGCTATCCTATTACCCTAAACCCTAAACTCTAAACTCTAAACCCTAAACCCTAAAGCCATCATTTTTTCTTAGGCTCTTAATGAAATTTGGTTTCCTTGGGAAAATTCACTAAATTTTATTCACTTGAGCCATGTCATTTTGTCCTAGGACCTCACTAGACATAGATCCCCTTAAGCCATCCTATCACCCTAAATCGTAAATCAATTTCTTAAGGGGTCCTAATATGACGTTTCTTAAGGGGATCAAATAAGTTCTTCACCAAATTTTATTCACTTAAAAGCCATGTCATTTTTTACTAGGACCTTACTACATAGATCCCATTAAGCCATTGTATTACCCTAAATCCTAAATCCTAAACTCTAAATTGAAAACCCTATAACTTTCATAAATTGTCCTATATTAATAGTTAATTGTATTTTCATCCAAGTAACATGCCTTAGACATAAATGAGGCTTACATATTTTATCATTTGTATTCAATTAAAGGCCATTTATATTGAATGGTTTAAAGGTATTTCCTAAACATGTATCTTACATTTTGAAATTACAAATCTAATGCAGGTTCACTCATATCTTAGAGATCACATGGATCGATTCAATAATATTTGCAATCCACCTCCGCGCCATCCATCTCCACCACCTTCACCTCCACCTCCACCCACTCCACCTCATAAGCCCCCACCTCCACCA
Organism: Sequoia sempervirens; assembly: GCA_007258455.2. Taxonomy (NCBI): domain Eukaryota; kingdom Viridiplantae; phylum Streptophyta; class Pinopsida; order Cupressales; family Cupressaceae; genus Sequoia; species Sequoia sempervirens. Next base: position 344,982,324 of record VDFB02193867.1, on the reverse strand, counting down.
CATGAAATCAATGGTGCTCGTTTGCAAGCACGAATCAATTCCAATGTTAGAACCATCTAAGATCAAATCAACATTATTCAAAATGAAGAATGTGTCACACCACCTGTGAGGATGATTGCATCTAGGATGCAAACCATTGTTAATGATGTTGGGGCTATGGATGGGATCTTAGATGAGCATCGACAACAACTAGAGGAGAGAGGGGAGGTCTTTAGGATTCTGAAAAGGGAAAACACAAAGAAATGAAAGAGAAATAGAGAGCCACAATAGTTTCTAAATTAAGAGACAATGATCTTAAATGGTTATGAATTTGTGATGAATTTGGTTGGATGGATATTTTAGTGATGTTAATTTATGATTTTTAGTGTTTGTGAATTTATGATTTTGTTTCTAGATGGATATTTTTAGTGACATGAATTTATGAATTTGGTGGAATTTATGAACTTATAATGAACAATATATAATAGTATATATTTTATGACTATCTACTAGATCATGATTTCTCCTGTTGGAAAATTGTAATATGTGTGTGTGTTAGACATAAAATGAGCATTTTGTGAATGTTTCAAGTTTATTGTTTAGTTTGTACACATGTATTAAAAATTTGCATATAGTTCTTAAATTTTGAAATTTTTATGTATGTACATAATTTAGTTTAATGATGTATGCATGCAAATTATGCATCATATTTTTTATTTTAAATGTATGTACATGCTAAATTTTGAATTTTGTATGCACATGCTCAAGATCAATGAATGTATATATGTGCATTTCAATTAAATATATGATCTTAATATATGTATGCACATCCTATTTAAACAAATTTGCATGTGCAAGTGTCAAATTTAACTATTTCTTGTAATTTTTTAAGTTTGTATGTTAATTTTGTATAATTTAATGCAGGTGCAAATTTATATCTCATATCATGGATGATTTTAACATTGATGATATCATCAATCCACCACCTCAACCATAGCCACATCCACCTTCCCCTCCACCTCCACCTCCCCCTCCACCTAATATGACACATCTAGCACCTATCACATCTGACGAGGCTTGCTTGTGAGCATGTATAAATGATCAGGTTGCATCCTTACAAAATCAAATTAATTCTATGCAGAGTCAAGCATTGATTCCACCACATGTGAGATGTTTTGCATCTATGATGCAAAACATTGTGGATTCCATCAGGATGATTGATTCTAATCTAGATAGGCATCGACGAGAAAAAGAACAAATGAGTTAATTTTATGCTCACGGTCTCTCTTACAAAAAATAATTAGACCTTAAAATAATGAAAGCCCACCTATCCCCCTACTTTCTTGGCCCCGTTACTCAACAACCCATTCCACCCAACAAATCTAGAATATTCCATGAGGTGGTGCATACATCCACAGATGAGTGCACATTTTTGGGATCGATGGTATATGGTTTTTGATAGTCACCCACATGCTAATTGGGAGTTCCCATTATATTTTTTTATTAAACTATATGTAGATTTTGTTATGGGGAAAAAGCCCAATTATTTGGATTTTAAATCATTTCAGAGTGTTGGTGGTAGCATGCCACAATAGAGGTTAGTGGAAAGGGTTGATCCCCAATGCCTCGTGCATGCGCAACCCCTTGTTGTTGCTCCTAGTCCTCCCATTCTCGCACCTATACATCATCAAGCTCTGGTCTTGACATTAGGTTCCCTTAGTACACTCACAGGAGACCTTGATCAACATGCTTTTGCGATAGTGGGTGGGGAGCATAGAGATGATGATGATGGAGGATTTTTTTATGGAGTTGGTCTAAGTACCACTCCAGGAGTGTCAAGGCCCATCCCCCATATATCTACTAGTTGTCATCAAGTATGCTATGGACCTAATCAAGCCACACCTAGTTTAGGTGGACGTGGAGATTCTGGTGGTTCATTTGGTCGCATCAGTTCATTTGTAGAATTTCTTACAACAAACCATCACCCTGAGGACACTATGACATAGGTATAAATATGCATCTATGTATGTTCATTTTATAAGAATTTTGATGGATGTATATATCAAAGAAAATTTTGTAATACATTTTAACAATCAAACTGTTTGGTGTACAGATAACACTAACAATGGGGCAATCATATGTTCCACGAGTACATACATCAACACCAGTCATACTCAGCAACCCTTATGGGGTATTTTGATTTCAATTTTTAAAATTATGTATGAAATCATAAATTTAACTTGAGTTTTAAATTTATAATTGAATCACATATATGTTTGAAATATTTATGTTGGTTTAGGTGTTTCAATCAACTTCCACATCGATTCTTCCTAAGGGATTGTTGAGCACTCCTCCACTATTGGGTGTCATAGATCAGGGGCAAGTACATTCATATTATAAATTGTTTAAAGTTTACATTAGTATAGTTAAAATTATGAATTTTGAATTCACTAGATATATGAAATACATGCATGTACACTTGTAAATATTATAAGCATTAAATGTCTATGTATGTATTTCTAGGTTGATACCACAATGAGAATGGGCATCGGAAAAAATTTGATGTTGCGGCTACTCATGAGGCCTCTGATTTTGAGGTAGTTTAAAAATAATTCTACACAAAATGTGCAAACTTGAATGAATATATATATATATATAAACCTAATTCAAGTATACATGCTTTGAATTTCATTTTGTAGGACTTTGTTAGTGCAACTTTCAACCCTGACCCAGACATAGTTACACCACTAAGAGGACATGCAAAGCAGGGTCTAGATCAAATGGTAATTTAAATTTTTTATTATATTTAAAGTCAATTATAAATTACATATTATAAATATAACTTTAATTTTAAATTTTAAATTGAATATATACATTGTAGACATGTAAAAACTATTGATTGACATTGTGCATTCGATCCTGACTTACTAACATCATCTCTTCCTGAATCATCCCTCGGTCTAACCATTTAATCAAATTCCCCTATCTAATTAAATTCATCAATATTCGTCTCTTAATTAAATAAATCATCTTATCTAATTAAGTCAATCTCTTTTGTTAATTAAAATCAATCCATTTGATCTAATTATCCCTATTTAATTAAATAATCAATTTATTTGATTTAATCTCTAAAGTCTATCCATTAAATTAAATAAATTAAAACCTTATTTGATTTAATCTAACATCATTCCTTTTAATTAAATAAATCAAAATCTTTATTTGATTAATATCTTATCACATTCTTCTCATTATTTGATTTAAATAAATCCTAAAATCTAAGTCAAATAAGTCACATCATCCAACCTCTCTCATTAAATTAATTAACCCTTAATTAATTTAATCTCATCTCATGTCACATCCTCTAGATAATGAAAGTTGCACATGAAAATAGATTTAATTCATTTATTAAATCCCTATATTCCTCACATGGCATCTTTTGGAATATTCTCTCAATTTGAATTCAAAAATTCCAAGTCAACATGTACATCCAACAAGGCAATAAATTCATCTTACATCTCCTTTTCCTTGAGCCAAGTGGAATTTATTGCATTTTCCCTTCCCTCTTACATGTCATTTCAACAAATTTGAATTTCAAATATTGGCATTTATTGGCACAATCCCCAAATCTTACACATCCATCATCCATTCATAGCTTGACAATTGGCATCATATCATTGGATGAATGTTAGTCCCACATTGCTCAAATTTGGACTTTCATCCATCTTAAAAATCTATAAATGAAATGCTCATATCCTCATTTGATCATCCACAATCTAAGAAAAGTTACCATGCTAAAATACTTAGCCATTTCCATTCATCAATCTTGAGTTCTTAGCTAGGTTATTGTAGATTTTGGCTTGGAGCTCTTACCATTCATCATCAAAAGTGGATCAAATCTCTTCATCAAGTCAACATATCGAAGCTTGCAATCATAGGAATTGGGAAAGGGCCAATTTTCACATCAAATTGGCACTAATTCACCCATGGGATCAAGAGTTTTCTCTTCTAATTAGGATTCAATCTTTGTTTTGTCATTTGCTTTGTGTTCTTTAATATTTTCTTCCTAATTTGAATGTTGTGAATGGATTTCATGGGGAATCCTTGTTTGGACTTGCAATATCTAACTTGAGGTGTTTATTCTCTTTGTTTTGCAGGTACCTAGGTTGGGGTTCACACATTTGGTTCTAGAAGGAGGGCTTGACATCATTATTTCTAACATTTTCTTGAAAATTCTGCATTTTTCTTCACACAAGAAATTCCAACGCGGGCTCATCAGTGTCATTGTTTTAGCACTATGGGCTCGTCAGTGTCACTATTTTGGTACTGCGGGCTCGTCAGCGTTGCTATATGGCACCACATAAAACACAAACTACACCACTGGACTCATCTCGCCAAAAAATTAAAATTTTTAACTCCACCGCTGGACTTGTTGACTTGCGAGACTTTTTGAAATTTTTGAAAATAGCGATGCTAGACACAAACTGCGACATTGGGAAAAATTGCGACGCAGTCGAGCTATCTGTCCCGACACAGAGCATTGCTAACTAGTAAGCGGCGTTGTGAGAGCACTGCTGGGAGAACAAATAGCGATGCCTTCATGAATTGTGACGCTGGTAGACAGTAAAAGGAAAATTTTGATTTTTAGCACGTGCTTTTGATTTATGATTTATTTACCTTCTGTTTTCTAGTTTTTTTAACTTCTGTGTTTTTCCTAGAATCTGATCTATTTTTCTTCTTTGTAGGTTGGAAATCAAAATTGAGGAAAGAAGGGGCATGAGGGCTATGTCTTACAAAATCAAAGTGTTTTTTAACACTTCTTTGAGGATTTGTTATCTTTTCATTCTTAGAACACTAGTTTTCGTTTGGGCTTAAAAAGAACCTTTCAATTTCTTCTTGCAAAGGCTAAAACGAACAATAGGATCAACAAATTACTAGATTTTGTTTATTGGATTACCAAATTGAACAAATGTCTTTCACTTATGATTTGGTGCTCTAAAATGAACTCACATATTGCTTTGTGGATATAAAAAGAACAAGTGTAGCTTTGTTTTAAGTGAGGGCTTACTTAGACTAAAGCCATTAAAAAAGGACGTATGTGCTTCTCTCATGCTTTTATAGCGATCTTGAGAATCAAAAGGACTTTTTCATGACTTTGGGCTAAGACAAAGCAATCACCTCCACACTTCGATTTGGGCTTAAAATTGAACAAAATCTTGTGTGAGTGTGAATGGGGGCTTTGTTGGGTATATTCTCTCTCCTTGTTGCCAACAAGGATTGATCAAGTTACGAATATTGTTTTTTCATTCACTTTTGTTTATCTTATAGGGCCTGCCTTGGGGAAAAAGTACTCACCCAAGGGAACAACTCAACCGGTAACACTCTAAAGCCAAGAGTATTTCCAAGTGGAATATAAATGTGGATATTGGAAGAAACACCAATATCACACAGTTGATTTTGACAAGATGGATCCAAAAGGGGACTCTTGTCGTATGGGTCAATCTCCATGAACAGAAAGTCCTTACTAAAACCCATGTGCTAGAATTTTCCAAAATCCTTTTATCTATTTGTTGTTGCAAGAACTGTCATTCTCAAGCCACCCCACACTTTTACGGTCTTCTAGTAGAAATGGAAAACATGCCATGGGAGTTTCATGGGTGTTGATGCTTGGCTGCCCCGTAATAGTGAGTGCCATGGAGGGGAGCCAGTGGGGTCAAGCATCTAACCATTCGCTAAAGATAAGTGTAGCTGGACTTGTCCAAGTGGGAATCCAACAAATATTGTCTTACACATCCATAGGATTGTACTTATTCTTGGGTTACAAAATGCATTGCTTGATCGAAAACAAATAAAAAACAAACACTTAAGATCATCCAAATTTCAAACCCTTTTGGAGACAAATACAATTGACTCAATCCATATGTTATTTCTTTCCCTTGGGATTCACATCCTTAGAGGTTTCTAAACATTGGATTATATCTCAATTTGTCTTCTTAAGTAAACAATAGGAAAACCATTGCCTTGAGTTCATTCAATTTCCACATAACATATCTTGTGGGGTTTGAAGAAATTAAGACATTCAACATCTTAGTTTGAAAACCTAATTGAAGAGAGTGTTTTGATAAAATAAAGACATTAAGCAAAGCTAAGCAAAATGAACTTTCATATGTGATGAAGATTCATAATCCCAAAAACAAAAAAATCATTGATTGGAAGTCCGAAAATGAATGTTCAAATGAAATAATTTCTTGGTTACAAAGGTCATTAGGAAGCATTTTCATGCTCTTCAATACCTTGGTCTAGGCAAACAAAGTGTCCCTTTTAGGTTCATCTTAGGATCAAAACATATCAAAATATTTTTCACCCATCCTCCAAAACATCAAAAGAAAATCCATCTCATCATCACCTTTTGGAAAATCTTGAAATCATCCTTAAATACTAGGCTTTGTGGAAAAATCAAAATCATCAAAATCATTGAGACTAAATCCTTGAAAACATTTATCAAAAACACCTTTGGCTAGGTATGTGTAGATGCATCCTTTTGCATATACCTAGTCAAAGTTATCCAAATCATCTTGTCTAGCTTAGTATATGTAGATGAATCCTTCTTCATATGCTTAGTGAAACAAATAATCTTGTTTGAATAGGTGTGGGTAGATGCATCCTTCTCCTCGCACATATTCAAATCATCATCCTTTGAACAAAGCTATCCCTTAGATCATCATCCAACATCTTAGGGTCTTTTTGTTCAAAATCAAAATCAAAATCAAAATCAAGGACAAAATCTCAAATCCAAAATCAAAATCAAAATCCACAAGTCCTAAAAGCCTAGTATCTCATTCAAGATTTATCAAAAGCCAAAAACATCCATATCATCCATCCCTAACATCATCATCATATCATCAACTTTGATCCTCAAGGCATCCTAAAAACTTTCTACTTTGGAGCATAAAATACCAATCGATCCAAAGAATTAAGAGATTCATCTCCCATATTCTCGAAGATTTATCCTTGTTTTATGGTTCTAACTAGATCTCAATACAAGAAGAGTATGGAAGCCAACAAAGAAACACCCGCTTGAAGCGATCTTAGCCAAACAAATGCATAAATGAATCCCGCTGAATCAAGTAATCCGTTGACCTTCTCATCATCGCAAAATCCACAAGAAGAAAACCAAGGAGAGGACCTTACCTTTGGAATGTCTCATGAGGAAATGACAGAAATGCTCCAAAATCTGGACAACCATAGAATCATTAATGTCATGATGAGACTTAACCCTTCGTTGTACATGCTTAAACTAGCAAAACAAGGGGCCAAGTTGCCTTTTGATTTTGATGTGAGTACCATAGTGGAGACATCATTTCCTCCAATCTAATCCACCATCCCCATTTCATCTACACCTCCATCTCAAAACATCATGCAAAACATTCCACAAATCACAACATCGTTTGCTCCAACCCAACCAAATGTTAATAAGGGAAATACATTTCTCAATGCTCTTCAATCACATCCCCTTGTTAATAATCAAAACTTGGATGCAAACACCACCTTGGAACAAAACATACCCCAAAACCCATTACATAAAAATGTTCCTCTCACCTTACATCATGATCCATCATCATCATTTTTTCACATGACACCACAAACACCTCTTCTCACAAATTCACAAGAAGAGGGAGATATGTTCGGACCAGGAGGCATATTTGACACCACACAATAACTAACACCCCTTACATTTCCACCTATCCCACCACTGCAATTATCATCCACACCACTCCTTGGTTTAGGGCTTCCCCCTCTACCAAGTATCAATCAAAACAACATCCCAAGTATCAACCAAAGCATTTTTTTTAACGCTAAAAAATTGTCGTTGACATCGCAACAACAGATGACAAACACACAAGCAATGGAAACATCATCAAACATCCCCATAACATCACAAAGATTGGTCTCTCAAGGGATGAACACATCAATAATGCCACTCACCACACCAACACTACCATCCACTAATCAAATAATCAACACGACATCACCATTCACCACTAGGAATGCCATTCCAAATCCACCACCAATCCCCACCACCACCAACTTTTACCACATCAAACCAATATGATGCAGCATTGTAAGCTGCTTTTCAAAGAGGATACCAACAAGTGTAGAAACAAAAAGCCGTACACCTAGCCGCTCAACAAGTTGCTCAAGCTGCACAAGTCGCCCAAGCTGTACAAGCTGCCTTACAAGTGCAACAAGCACAACAAGTGCAACAAGCTCAAGTGTTATTGCAAAAACAACAACAAGAAGCCGCACAAGCATAAGAAGCACAAGCACAAGCAGCACAAATGCAAGCTCAGGCGCAAGCTCAATATCTAGCGCAGCAAGCCCAATATCAAGCACAACTTCTTGCACAACAACAAGTAGTGCAATTGCAGGCATATCAGCAAGCACTAAAGCAATATCAAGAGCAACAAGAAGCAGCAAAATTGGCAGCCCAACAACAAGAATTATGGGAACAATAGCAAGCACAACAACAAGCGCAACAACAAGCACAAATACTAGCGCAACAACAACAAGATCAACAACAGGCATTGTTCATACAAAAGTAGGTAGAAGCCTACCTCGCTCGCCAAAACCTGTAGATACCATCAAACAATGCACCAACCAACCCACCCATACAACCCATGATTCAAACACCCCAAAACACCTTCATCCCACCCCCTAATCTGCAAAGTGATGTGATGACACAACTCAAGTTGCTCTCGCAACAAGTGCTCAACCTTCAATCAGGGCGAACAACCAAAACACCAAGCAACTTATGTCCCTATCCATTTGATACGAGCTTAGAGATGAAACTATTCCCCAAGGGATTTGAGATCGCTAAATTTGACAAATATCGAGGGATGGGAAACCCTAAAGACCACATCAGGGAATTTTAGGTTCATTGCATGGATGTCACATATGACGATACTTATCTAATGTGGCTATTTACTAGAAGCTTGGTAGGCCCCGCTATAGAATGGTTCTCTCACTCACCTTCAAGCATTAGAACATTCCAATAAATTAGGGATGTGTTCATTAGGAACTATGCATGTAACATTGCAATGGATGTCAGTCTCAAAGAACTATATGCTCTAAAACAAGGAAAGAATGAATCTTTTGCTTCATTCCTTCAATTATGGCGATCCAAGGCAAATCATAGCAAGTGGACCAAGCTAGAGGAACAACAATTTTGCACCATCATAGCCAACCTTGAAGGCCACTTGGCATTTCATCTGAAAGTTCAGGGCATCACCACATATGATCAATTGATCTCCAAGGCACTCAACATCAAAAGAGCCCTTGTGACCCAACCCACGGAATCAAAATCATACCACGAACAACAAAACAACCGCCCATCATCCAATTACAATGATAAACCTCGTACGTGGGCAAGAAATAAAAACGTTACTAATGATTGTGTCATAGATGCCAAGGTGGTCATTAGTGGTCCATGCCAAAATACACCCACACAGCAAATCCAAACACATCACCAAAACACTCATCACACAACATATCAACCCAACAATAATCCAACCATCAATAACCTCAATGATCAAAGAGGACCACCCCAATCCCAAACAAAAATACACCATTTTGGGGGAACCACTTGAGGATATAATGAAAAGGTTGATTGACGAAAAACTTATCAAGCCTCCTACATTTGAGAACTACCAAGAACCTGATGTCAAACCTCCTTGGTATAATGAGAATCAACTTTGTGAATTTCATAAAATCAAAGGCCACACCAAAAATAGTTGCATGAGACTCAAAAACATCATTCAAGATCTGATCGATAAGAAAATCATAAACGTGGAACAACCTATAGGAAATCAAGATCTTAAAATCTACACGAATCCGATACTGAATCATGGCAACAAAGGGAAGGTTAGTGTAAATCATGTGTATGAAACAATCGTTGCTTCCCTAAATGAAGATTGCATGGTCATCACCATCAAGGGTGCCCATGTCAAAGATTGTGGAGTCACCACAAGAGGCGGTAAAGTAACAATTGTAGGATCATCCCAACCAAATAAAGTCCCTGCATCCAGATCCGTTCCTAATGGCTATAATGTCCTAGACCAACTCTAGAGAATTCCAGCACACATATCCATCATGGAGTTGTTAAAAATATCATCAGCCCATAAGAAGATCCTTGAGGAAGCATTAGCCTCATCTACTGTCCCTGCAGATCTTGATGCAGAGCAATTCCAAGCTATGGTTGGAAATATCATAACACCTAATCTCCTTACATTCTCTGACCAAGATTTCCCCACCCAACCATCTCACAACTGTTCACTTCACTTGGAAGCCATTGTAAACAAGAGAAAAATCAAAAGGGTCCTGGTGGATGGAGGTGCAGGTTTGAACATCTGTTCTCTCAGCCTCATCAGGTAGTTAAAAATATCAGAAGATTCCATCGACAAAGGAAAGGGCATCACGATAAGAGCATATGATGACCAAGAAAGAGTATCTCAGTGCACAATTAAACTCCCTATTCAAGTAGGGCCAACACTCATGGAAACCACCTATCAGGTTTTAGACCTCGACTTGCCATACAACATCCTCCTGGGACGCCCATGGATCCATACGATGAAAGTTGTAGCATCAACCTTCCACCAATGTGTGAAATTTACACATAATGGACAAGAGGTTACCATCCATGGAGATCCCGAGCCATTTTCATATTGCAAAATTTTTTAAGCCAAGTATTACAAAATCCCCCAAGTTCCAAAAAATGATGAGGGCCCATCGACACCATACATTGACCCTGCCACTCTCGCATCCACTTCTGCGACAGAGACACCCACCATCCCCTCCATTCCCACCATCTCTGACATCAAGCTCATCATCCAAGAGGATGGTTGTGGAATCTACAAGCTCCCTAACAATGCTTTTGTGATAGGAGAGTTACCTCAATCTCCTAGATCACAAGGGCATCCACAAGAAAATCAAGCTTCCACATCACAAACGTATCCTAAAGATTATCTTGAATTCACAAGATGGGGAGACCTTGGCCAGGAGCTTATTGAAGTAGATCCATCTCACATGTTGTATCGAGATGAAAGACTGACACCTGAATTACCAATGGATGAGACAAGTAAAGGCCTACAAATGATGCTTGCAATGGGCTACAACAAAAATCAAAGACTAGGACAAAATGACAATGGGCTCATAATACCTATTATACTAGAGATGCGACCCATAAAAAATCATGGTCTTGCATGTACCCCTCTGGGAATAACCATACGTGGCTGAAGTCCTCTAGTTAGAGCAATTAATGTCTCTCCTCAGCTAGTACTAACACAAGTACACTCACCAATATTCACAGGCAGGGACACACATAATTTTATAACTGAGGCCTATATTAGTAACGATGACGAAGACACCATATCCAATCTACCTAGGTTATTTGAGGACACCACCCTATGTATGATTAGCACCCTCTCCTTTGAAACTGATCATCCAAATCATGAGATCCACCTAGTCTACCCCCAACTGATCGACTATGACCAACGAGGACCACCAGTTCTTGATACATTTGAAAATGATGAGGCACTCTCAGAATTCATGGGATTGAGGGATAATGTTCCAGACAAAGATCATAAGGAAGGGTTTATAATGGAATTGGACACACATGCCTATTACGGGGAAACAATTGAATCCTTTAGTCGCAAAAGTGAGAAACTAAGAATCATATCGAAGTCCTTGAGTGAAAACCACCTTGTGGCACTCTCTGACAAGAAAATAGTAAAAAGAAAGGATGTATCCAATGGTGAAAACCTCCTTGAGGTGCCCGAGGATGAAGGATTCAATCTTCCCTTAAGAGCTATTCATCAGGAGAAGTCAGCAGTCTTGGCCGAAAAGTGCAATCCTGTCAACCTAGGAATAGAGGAGGCCCCGCATATCACATTCTATATGGAATCACTATTATTAGAAGAGCAAGAACTCCTAGTAGCATTCCTAAGGGAAAGGAAAATAAACTTCGCATGGAGTTATTCTGACATGCCAAGGCTTGATCCAAACACTATGGTTCATCACTTAGCTATGTATCCAGAAGCAAAGCTGGTCAAACAAAAGCTTCAAAAAATGCATCCTCAAATAGCCTTATTGGTCAAAATGGAGCTCAAAAAGTTGTTAGATGCGGGATTTATCCGAGCAATTGATTATCCAAAATGGGTGTTAAATTTGGTACCTGTTTCAAAACTTGACGGAGCCATAAGAATCTGTACGGATTTCAGAGATTTGAACAAAGCATGTCCCAAGGATGATTTCCTGCTTCCCAACATTGACATGATAGTAGATATGACAGCAGGACATGAGATGCTATCACTAATGGACAGATTCTTAGGATACAACCAAATCATGATAGCAAAAGAAGATCAACATAAGACGGCTTTCACTTGTCCATGGGGAACCTACTGTTGGAACATGATGCCATTTGGCCTAAAGAACGCAAGAGCAGCCTATCAAATGGCCATGATGTTGATATTCCATGATATGATTCATAAAATAGTCGAAGACTATGTCAACAACATTCTAGCTAAGTCAAGAAAGAGACAGGATCATATAGCAACCCTAAGCACTATCTTTGATAGACTGGAGGAATACAAAGTCAGACTAAATCCCAAGAAGTGTGTCTTCGGTGTACAATCAGGTAAATTGCTAGGATACATAGTCTCCATGAGGGGTATCGAGGTAGATCTAGAAAAAGTGAAAGCAATCCTTGAGATGGAAGCACCAAAGACATTAAAAAAATTAAGAGGTCTCTAGGGCAGACTTCAATCCATCCGATGATTCATAGCACAATTGGCAGACAAGCAGAACCCATACTCTCACCTACTCCACAAGGGGGTAGCATACAAATGGGATACAAAATGTGTAGAGGCTTTTAACAAAATCAAGGAATATCTATTAACACCACCAGTTTTAATGCCACCCATCCCAAGAAAGCCATTAATCTTATATGTGTCAGCAACAGCAGTAGCCCTTGGACCTCTCCTAGCTCAGCATGATGAAAATGAAATAGAGAGGGCCATCTACTACATCAACAAGACAATGGTCGGTCATGAGCTAAATTACTCATTCATCGAGAAAGCTTGCCTCGTCGTAGTGTTTGCATCCCAAAAATTTAGAAATTACATGCTGGCACACAAGATCAAGCTCATTGCCAAAATTGACCCACTCAAGTATCTACTATCAAAGGCAATGCTCATAGGAAAAATGGAAAAATGGGTAATGATATTATCAGAGTATGACATCGAGTATGTAGAGAAGAAAGCCATTAAGGGACAAGTTATTGCAGATCAACTAGCAAAAGCACCCATTTATTCTGAGAACCCTCTTGTCTCAGAATTCCCAGATGAATCCATCTTTAACCTCAATGTAACTGACCATTGGAAACTATACTTCGATGGTTCATATACACAACATGGATTAGGATTTGGTGTCTTCTTCATCACCCCACAAGGGGATTGCATACTGAAGTCATATAAATTGGCATTTCCTTGCACCAACAACATAGCAGAATATGAGGCTTTGACTATAGGCCTCAGGATATTAGTGCAATGGAACATCATAGCTCTCAAGGTATATGGAGACTCTCAGTTGATCATAAATTAGGTCAATAATGAATATCAAACTAAGGATGGTAAGCTCACTCCATACAAGAAATTGGTGGAGAATCTAAAGGAATCCTTCATTGACATAACATCTGAGCAGATTCCAAGAACCAATAACAGAGCAATAAACACCATGGCTACAATTGGGTCTCTATTAGACATCCCTCATAACGTGCCGAAATATGAATTTCTAATTGAGTAGCTTCTCGTTCCCACATTTGAGGTACCAAATTCAGAATATGTGTGTGAAATTGTTGGTCCTGGTGATTCTTGGTATCATGACATCTACACATATCTTCGTATAAGAGTCATACCCACTAATCTCCCATCAAACCTAAAACAAACCTTTATCAAAAAAGCATCCATATTTTTCATCTTAGGTGATACCTTATACTGTAGAAGCATAGAAGGTACCTTGCTACGCTATTTAAATGTTGAGGAGGCATTAACCACTCTAATCGAGGTTCATAACGGTATCTATGGCTCACACTCGAGTGGGATGACCATCACCAAGAAATTGTTGAGGATGGGGTATTACTAGCCCATAATGGAAAGAGAAGCACATGATCATGCTAAAAGGTGTTTACAATGTTAGCAACATGGGGACCTCATCCATGCTCTAGCTCAAGAGCTTCACCCGATCATGACACCATGGCCCTTTTTACAATGGGGACTTGATCTCATTGAGAAAATCACACCCGCCTCATCCAGTGGCCACAAGTTCATCATCACTGTAACTGATTACTTCACAAAGTGGGTGGAAGCCATACCCATGACGTATATCACTAGGAAGCATATCTCAAAATTCATCCTAAATTATCTCATCTATCGTTATGGTGTCCCACAATCCATTATCTCAGATAATGGGACACCATTCAAGAACTAGGAGGTTGGAAACTTGTGCAAGAAATTGAAAATATAGCATTAATTTTCCACCCTGTACTATCCCCAAGGCAATGGCCAAGCAGAAGCCACAAACAAAACCATCCTCAAAATCCTTAAGAAAACAATCAATGATGCAAGTCGTGACTGGCATCTGTAGCTTAATCCCACCCTCTGGGCTTATCGAACTAGTATCCACTCACCAACCGGGGTCACCCCCTTCTCTTTGGTCTACGGATCAGAAGTCGTACTCCCCATTGAGATCGAGCTCCCATCCCTCATAATATCATTGTAAAACCTCATCACTGATGAGGACTACCAGGTGTCAAGATTAAATGAGCTAGAGCTACTGGATGAGAGACTCATAGATGCTTTAAATCATTTGCAAGTCTATCAAAATAGACTCAAAAGGAGCTATAACAAGAAAATCAGAAGCAGGACTTTCCAAATCGGAGAGCTGGTCTTAAAAAAAATTAGAAGAATGTCTCAAACCCAAGCAACAAAGGCAAGTTTGAACCTAATTGGCTAGGACCATTTGTCATAACAGCAAGTTATAAATTAGGGGCATATCAGCTATCAACACCCGAAGGGGAACCTATGCAGGAGCCCATGAATAGCTCCCATCTCAAAAAGTTTTATGCCTAATTCTTTCAGGGTATAAACCAAAATCCAAAAAATCAGAAAAAGTCCTAAAAATGGTTACTTTGGCGAAAACCTAGCAAATAAGCATCTTGGTAACAAAAAAAAATTAAAAAATCAAAAAATCCAAAAGAAATCAGAAAAAGGATAAAAAATAGTAAAGAGAAAAATCATCCTCTGGTGAAAAACACTTCGGTGGCACTTTGGGCAAGTACCTTGATGAAAACCTGGCAAACAGGCGCCTTGTGTAAATAAGCACTTTCCATCCACTAGGATCTTTATGGCTTGTTCAGCATCATCCATCCATCTCGATTCCATCATTCATTGCATTCAGGTCTCCATCCATCACTCATCCACTCGCATCTGCACCTTAGCTTGGTCCTGTTTTCGTATCGTGATCCCTCCTAGTACTACTTGGCCGATCCTCAAGGTCAGTTTGTCCTGCTTTTATCAAAGTAGTCTATTGTCTCATGCTGGGGGCATGTTCTCATCGGATCGGATTCTTGTAGGATCTTGAAATCCTTAAATCAAAAAATCCAAAAAACATCAAAACATCAAAAAATCCAGAAACATCAAAACATTAGAAAATCTAAAAACATCAAAACATATCAAAATCCAAAAACAGGTCAGAAAATTCATTCAAAAAGTCAAAAACAGAGTCATTAGTCGAACTACGTCATCTCTGAGCTTGAACGTAGGAAAGGTTGATCTTTGATCATCCCCCGAGACATTTAGGTCAGTCCTATAGGAGTTTGTCATAATAACCTGACACCTCATTATGTATATCATCATTTGTAAATCGGTCAAGTCGTCAGTCAAACTACGTGGTCTCTACGTGTATAACATAGGAAAAGTTAGTCTGTTGACCAGCCCTCAAGACCCCTAGGATAGGTCTTTAGGTTAGTCTCTTGGTCAAAATTTTAGAAAAACCCAAAACATTGGAAAATTGAAAATCAAAACATTTGAAAATCTTGAAAATACCAAAAACAACCTCAAAACATTACAAAACATCAAAAACATCCAAATATTTGAAAAAATGCATCCACCTCATATCGCTTGCATCCGCAATAAACACCACTGATAATAAACTAATCATCACCCTCAACCTTTAGTGAAATAGTTGGAAACAAGTCTAGCAGCTTAAAAGTAGAACTCTAAATGTCAAGTCTTAAGTCTAAGTTAGTGCATAGGCAAATTGGTCACCTCTTTGTATCGGTAACACATCATCTGAATCAGTCCCATATCAATCATCCCTTAGAGCACTTTGGGTAAATGAAATGACGTGTCACCATCCACTAACATGTCCTAAGATGAATCCTTTCTACAATGGGCATTATCTTTTGGCAATAAGTTTCGATTCTTATCCTTAGAAATACATTCTTTTTCCATTAACGGTATTGAAGAGCATCAGTTTGTTTGTGTACTTGGTCTTCATCTTTTGACTTATCTTATTTTGTGCTCATTCCAAGGACGTCTTGATGATATCCCAAAGTAGAGGATATAGAGAAATAGGAATGGGGCAACGATCATTATCTTTTGTCTGTTGTGCTTGTTGGACGTTCTTGTAATATAACCTCAACAAATACTTGCTTTGTTAGGTATGTATGGAAGAGGTCTAGGGCAACTTGTTGACTATTATAGGGATAGGTTCACCTTTTTGTGTTTTGGTCTGAGGTGTCTGAAACTTCTAAAATACATCCTAGCAAGGTTTTCGTATGTTAGGTGTGAACAAGAATACTCCCATCTGATTTTCGAGTCAAAGTCCATCACACTAAGTACCACACCATCTTGGTTTTCTATACCTCAATGCATCGTACCACGTGTGTTATCAAACATAAGGAAATTTGGCCCTTTGAAAATCCCAATTCCTCAACAAGTAATTATCACCATCTTCATTTGCATCACCTTGTGTCTTGTTGAAATGACTTCTTCTTTTCTTACAAATCACACTAATAAGGTACTATGACAGTTGATCATCATCACCATCATCATCATCGATCCTGCATCAACAAATCATTAATTAGCATATTGCATAAGCATATCATATAGGAAACATACGCATTGCATTTTTCATTGTCATAAACAATTTATCATAAACATGCTTCAATAGGTGCATCCATGTCATTGCATTTCACCCATCACATCGCATAGCATTCATTTGCATTTCATATTATCATTTATCATATAAATCATCACATAAGCATGAACAAAACATTTCATCACCTTTTTGCATAATCATAGGTATATAAGCATTTAATTCATTAGGCATACATGCTTGCATAACATCATGATATCATATCACCACTTTTATGTTCACATCACATTACATATCATTTTGCATTAACACATCATTTGCATACATCATTGATCATATTAAAATCCATATCACACATTACATTAGCATAAAATAAATCATCATATAGATAACATCATTATACATCATATCATAGGTGAGCATAATATAGATCTATTAGTCATAAACATAACGCATACATCATTAGAAATAAATGCATCCATAACATATGAAAGAAGAATCATACATGCATAAATAAAGGAGTACACAGTACATCGCATCAAAATCGGCTCATATATATATCATATCATCAAATGTCGCTGTCATAGTACAAAATAATAAATCGGATCACTATATATGTATGTCAATCAGTACAAAGCACCCATGGGGCTATCGAAAATGAGCCCATAAGGCACAAAAGGTACATCATAATATCAGGATCAAGCCCGATCTCCTTGAATGTTGCCCTAGCCCCTATCACTATGACCCTCTGGTGGTCTTTGGCTGACTCGCTCTGAGTACTCGAGGACCTAGTCTGCTCTAGGTATGGTGTCATGGTACGCTCAACGGTAGTACTCTATCTCTTAGATAGACTCCTTGTAAGATCATACTAGCACTGTACCCTGGGACAAGGAGGTTGTCATGCTCTCAATCTACTACCTGCGGCCTAGCTCTGTGGCTGCTTGTAGCTCTACAGCCTATCTCTGCTACATAGCCTAATCTCTCTCTACTCTGAGCTACTCTCTCTCAGCCCTCGCTTGATCTTTGTCTATGGTCACTACCTAAACCTTGGCCTACAACTATAAAATGAAGGCATCCCATGCATCTGCCTGCCCTGCTAGCTGTACCCATGGCTGCACATGAACTTGATCCTCACCCTCAGCTCATGGTAGTGGGACTAGAGGATCCTGTTACTAATCTTGCATGTGGACATCCCCATGACCTGGTGGGACTGGGGGCACCCCTGGTGGATCCTATCGGATCTTGACCCTCGGTCCTTGCCCTCATCCTCATCCTCTCCCCTTGCCTCTAACCCTCCGTACCTCTGGATCCTCGCCTAGAATAGTCAATCGAAGAGGAGGTCTGAACCAATCTTTGTAGGCTTGTCTGGTCCCTCGATCTACCAAGCCCTGATCATAAGCCCATGGTCAAGCTACCAACTACCGAAAGTGGTCAACCACCTCCGCGGTAGGAATGCCAGGCCCCTATGCTATTTGTGTCATGTTGCGTGCAAAGATGACTACATAACCATCATCGGGCCAATCCTGTGGCTCTCCAAATTGATGTTGTACTTGCCCAGGTAGGTATTGCTTGATCATCATGTGCACCCGCCCCTACATATATCGATCCTAGCGGCAGTAAAAGAGCTGCGTAGCATCGTCGGCCCATCCGGGCCGACCAAGATATGGTCACCAAGTAAAAACAAGCATCTCATCTAGAACCCACCTCTAGTACAGGATCCCATGCTCTTCAGTGTGTGTGAAGGACACATCACCTCTGTATAGCACCACGAGGGCATCCTCTACCCCCATTAGAACCAGAATGACCCATGGACTTAGCACAGAAAAGTGCTCCCATGCCCAAACATGAAGAAGTGTCACTCCAGCTCCCAGTGCTCTGCCATCCACATATAGTACTTATGGAGATCCCTATAAAGTGAAGCCAGAAGGATAGGCCCCCATGCGAAGCGAACTGGTCTGTCTCAGTCCATCCTCTCCTAGTAGTATCCCCAACCTAGACTGAAATATCACCCTCATTGGTCTAGGGCAACAAGACCTAAAATGATCGCTACAATCGCCCAGTGGAAGGGAGGTGCTATAACTCTATATCTCTCTAGCTTGATTTTCCCCTCGCAGTAAATAATGTTCCGTGTGGCAAGGACTCTGGTGCAACACTTGCATCCCTCATCCATGTCATAGATCACCTAACGACCATGAATGGGCAATCGTAGAATGCGCCAGACGTCCTCCAAAGTGACGGTCACCTCACCAGTGGGAAGATGAAATGACGATGTCTCGTTGTGCCACCTCTCGGCCAACGTTGATAGCATCCCTAGGTGTGTGTGCACGGGTGCTATATACACAATATGCCATAAGCCAGCAACTCCCAGTCAGTCCTAGTCTCTATCACTCAAGTCCCATAAGATGCTCGCCAAATCCCATGACTGGTGCTCCCGAGAGTAGAGGTCCCTCAGTCTGTCCTGCATCAAGGAAAGTCACTGTGTTAAAAATTTTCAAAAATTCCTTGTCGAATGCTCCAAGCTCATCCCCAGCAATGCAGTTTGTGATGGCGTCGCAGTTTGAGTTTCCTCAAACTCCAACGCTGGACCCTAAATTGAGCCAAATAGAGCCACCGTGGCACACTTTATCCCCAACATCGCAATTTTCATGAAAAGGGCGCCGCCACGGTGCACTTTTCCCAAACTGGCCCGCCGAGCTGAGCCTAGTGGTGGAGTTTCTAAACTCCAAACTGCACCGCTACAGCACTAAATAGCACTATTGCGACGCAAAAAGGCAATTAGCAGTGTAGTTCAAATGTTGAGTGGCGCTATAATAGTGCCGTTGGAGGCGAGCTCATCTTTTAAAGGGCTAATTAATGCATTAAATGAAAAAATCAAGCTTAGGTAAGGGTCACATACCAATGGCCCGATGCCAGGTGGCCGCTGGTATGTCCGAACTCAGTCTGAAATGTGTAGAGGAAGCTACCATTGTGCCATATTGTTGGAGGGTCAGAGCTCGAATCTCAAAGTTTGCTAGCGGAGGTGTGTGAAAGTGACTTGAAAGTGACCCCTCGAGCCCCTTTTAAGCCTAAAAATTAGGGTTTTTTAACCCTAAATGGCTGTCCTACTAGGGTTTTGGACCCCCGAACCTATTTTTGTCTGTTTAAGGCTTGTTTTTCATCGTTTTATTGCGTTTAGACACATTTTTAGCCTCCTGGACCCCTTTAGGACTTCTCGGGTACTTTGTCATCTTTTTTCGCGAGATCACTCAAAAAATTAAAATTTTTGTACGATCTCTCGAGGGGGCATTATAATGGCATGTTTTCTCCCACCATGTAGCAGTGGGGCAAGTTTTTAAATATCAAAATTTGTGTCTTTGATCAAGATCATTTATTCTTTGAACCAACGCAACGAATGCATTGCTTCAAAGAGGGGAAAAATGTAGACACGTAAAAAATACTAATTGACATCGTGCATTTGATCCTGACTTACTAACATTGTTTCTTCCTGAATCATCCCTCAGTCTAACCATTTAATCAAATTCCCCTATCTGATTAAATTCATAATATTCATCTCTTAATTAAATAAATCATCTTATCTAATCAAGTCAATCTCTTTTGTTAATTAAAATCAATCCATCTGATCTAATTATCCCTATTTAATTAAATAATCAATTTATTTGATTAAATCTCTAAAGTCTATCCATTAAATTAAATAAATTAAAACCTTATTTGATTTAATCTAACATCATTCCTTTTAATTAAATAAATCAAAATCTTTATTTGATTAATATCTTATCACATTCTTCTCATTATTTGATTTAAATAAATCCTAAAATCTAAGTCAAATAAGTCACATCATCCAACCTCTCTCATTAAATTAATTAACCCTTAATTAATTTAATCTCATCTCATGTCACATCCTCTAGATAATGCAAGTTGCACATGAAAATAGATTTAATTCATTTATTAAATCCCTATTTTCCTCACATGGCATCTTTTGGAATATTCTCTCAATTTGAATTCAAAAATTCCAAGTCAACATGTACATCCAACAAGGCAATAAATTCATCTTACATCTCCTTTTCCTTGAGCCAAGTGGCATTTATTGCATTTCCCCTTCCCTCTTACATGTCATTTCAACAAATTTGAATTTCAAATATTGGTATTTATTGGCACAATCCCCAAATCTTGCACATCCATCATCCATTTATAGCTTGACAAGTGGCATCATATCATTGGATGAATGTTAGTCCCACATTGCTCAAATTTGGACTTTCATCCATCTTGAAAATCTATAAATGAAATTCTCATATCCTCATTTGATCATCCACAATCCAAGCAAAGTTACCATAATAAAATACTTAGCCATTTCCATTCATCAATCTTGAGTTCTTAGCTAGGTTATTGCAGATTTTGGCTTGGAGCTCTCACCATTCATCATCAAAAGTGGATCAAATCTCTTCATCAAGTCAACATATCGAAGCTTGCAATCATAGGAATAGGGAAAGGGCCAATTTTCACATCAAATTGGCACCAATTCCCCCATGGGATCAAGAGTTTTCTCTTCTAATTAGGATTCAATCTTTGTTTTGTCATTTGCTTTGTGTTCTTCAATATTTTCTTCCTAATTTGAATGTTGTGAATGGATTTCATGGGGAATCCTTGTTTAGACTTGCAGTATCTAACTTGATGTGTTTATTCTCTTTGTTTTGTAGGTACCTAGGTTGGGGTTCGCACATACATAATATGAGATTTTTTACATATTCTTTTTCTTTTATAGAATGAGACACATCTTGTAGTTGACCATGTATAGACAGGTCCTAGAGAAGAGGGTGCACAACCTCAGAATACGGTACAATTAAAATATGATAAATTATAAATTAAATTGAATTAAATCATTTTTAATTGTAAAGTTTTACATCTAATTTCAACTTTCTTTGTTTGTTTATGTAGATTGATTTAGAGAATTTAGAGGTTGCTTCAGTTGCACTAGAGCATCCAGATGCAGATATGACAGTAATTTAATTTTATGATGAATTATAAATCAAATTGTCTTTAAATCATTTTTCATTGTCTTACATCTAATTTCATCTTTCTCTTGTAGAGAGTGTTTCAGGTCATCCACATAGTCTGCATGGTGTGAAGAGGTCTCTTGATTATAGAGACACTACATGACCTAGAAACATGATTTTATGGGTTATATTTGTTTATTTCATGGACTATATTTCTGGTTTCTCATGTACTCTGTTGGACTTTATATTTCATGGCTCAAGTACTTAGTTGGACTTTAGTTCATGGAATGTACTCTAGACTTTATTTCATGCACTTCATATGTTGCATAAATTATGGACTTTATTATTTTTTGAAATTTTAATTTACACAAGTAAATTTATGCATTTTAGGTTCATAGTCAAGAAATTAATATAGGACATTAATGTGAAATTTAGTGATCTCATACATGATTTTAATATAGGAAATTTTAATATTTATACTTTACAAATTTAGTGATCTCATACATAATATACATGATATGTACATTCAATAATTAGCGATAATTACTCAATGAACTTATTCAATTCATGCCAATAAATAATTAGTCAATAAATCATAATTTATAAACAAAAGCAATCCATTTATATACCAGAAAGGATAAAATTTTAAGAAATAAACAATACCATAGAAGATTAGAGAATAAAAGAATTAATAAATTCTATAAATAATAATATCTAACACTAATTTATAAGTTGTCAAAACAAATAATGACATCTGATACTAATTTATAAGCTGTCAAAACAAATAATGGCATCCAATACTAATTTATAAGCTGTCAAAACAAATAATGGCATCGAATAGTAATCTATAAGCTGTCAAAACAAATAATGCCATTAGATACTAATCTATAAGCTATTAAAACAAATAATAGCATCCAATAGTAATTATAGGTTGTCTTAAGGGGATTTCTTAAGGGGTCATAATACGACGTCTTAAGGGGATCAAAGAAGAGTATAATTGACTATAAATATGAAGTGATATTAACAAGTATTATAAGTTTTAGGGTGAGTCATCATAACACAACTCCTTAAGGGTATGTCTCAAGGGGTCATAATACAACATCTTAAGGGGTTTTAAGGGGATGTCTAAAGGGGTCATAATACAACCTCTTAAGGGGATGTCTTAAGGGGTCATAATACAACATCTAAAGGGGATTTCTTAAGGGTTCATAATAGAATTTCTTAAGGGGATGTCTTAAGGGGTCATAATACGATGTCTTAAGGGAGTGTCTTAAGGGGTCTTAAGGGGTCATAATAGAATTTCTTAAGGGGATGTCTTAAGGGGTCATAATATAATGTCTTAAGGGGATGTCTAAAGAGGTCATAATACAACATCTTAAGGGGATGTCTTAAGGGGTCATAATACAATTTCTAAAGGGAATGTCTTAAGGGGTCATAATAGAATTTCTTAAGGGGATATCTTAAGGGGTCATAAAAAAATTTCTTAAGGGGATGTCTTAAGGGGTCATAATACAATGTTTAAAAGGGATGTCTTAAGGGGTCATAATAGAATTTCTTAAGGGGATGTCTTAAGGGGTCATAATACAATGTCTTAAGGGGATGTCTAAAGGGGTCATAATACAACGTCTTAAGGGGATGTCTTAAGGATACAACATCTAAAGGGGACGTCTTAAGGATATAATTGATTTAACAATAATGTATGCACGATATTTAGTGATTATACAATTAGACATAAAGTTTCAAAGTAGGAAAACATGCACATTTAACAAATAAAATATATAGAATATTAATTTTGATACATAGAAGTACATAGAGTATGTTTAATTTTGTAAGTATGTATGTATATATATGTCATCTCAAATCAATGTTTACAAAATTTGGATATGCCATCTCAAGAACATCTCAAACTCATGCCTAGAATGTAGGAGGTCTTCACACCACCTGATATAAAAAAGGTGCAAGCAATATCAATGAAATCATGAAAACATACATATTTTAATTTATATAGAACTATCTATATGTACACAACTCAAGTACCTACATTTAAAAGTATTCCACACATGTGTGTAGGTTGAATCCAAGAATCCTCTCCTTTTTGTTTGAAAGTATGAGATCAATGTAATGATGGCTTAAGGATACAAAAAAAGGACAATAAATCAATTTTAACTATTAATGTACAAGCAATATCAATATGTAATCAAAACATGTATTTAAATATAATTTAACTAATAATTACATGTTTTTACCAAGTATTCCATGTTGTGTAGGTTGAATCTGTATGGACTAGATCCTTTTTGTGATTATGCCTTAAGGATCTATAAAAGGAAAATTTAAATCAATTTCAGCTAATAACACACATGACCAATATCGAAACATGTATTTAATGTATTTAAAAGGACAAAATAAAACTAAAACTATATTTACTTATATTTACTTATTCCATTGTACCATCTACATCTTCTCTTTTTCACAATACATCTATGATTTCCTCATGCCCTTCCATAGAAATTGACCATAGCACTTTTTTTGAAGGCCTTCCTAATACCACTCTAGTTTTACATTTGTTGCCACCACCAAATGTGAATAATGTATAATCTTTTTATGTGTTTCATAGTCTTTGAATGCAGGTAGACCATTCTTCCTTGTCAGGTATTTTTGTAGCCAAGTGCCAACAACCACCACCAATCCTATTGGAAAACATGAAATCCATCATCAAATAATTTCTCAAATTTTTCTTAAGGGGATCAAAGACTTGTTCTAAAAAATTGCTTAAGGGGATCAAAAACTTGTTATCAAAATTTTCTTAAGGGGATGTCTTCAGGGGATCACCATACCTGTTGGATAATGAAAGCCATCATCATCTTCTCGAGGTGCTATTAACTTATGTTTAGTTTCCACACAACAATCCAACCAATATTCTATTTTCTCTTCATTCCCCTCAGGTGCAACAACATACACATGTCCTACAAACAAAATTTGATTTAATAACTTGCACATATCCATATAAATAATTTAGTATTACAAAATAACTTAATAAAGTGAAATAAAATGAAATAAATTGAATTAAAATTACCTTCTTGTACAAGGTCTAAAACATGATCATAATCTTCAAATGCAAACACTTGATCATTTTCTTCAATAGTTCTTTCATATTGATCATGTGCTTGTGCAGGTGTCAATGATCTTTGCTCCCACTGTTCAACCCATTCTATATTTTCACATGCTTCCCAATCTCCTGAGATACAAAACTAGAAAAAACATGCAAGATCCCTTGTCCAAATAGTCCATGTGCTTGTTGTCGTACTCCTAAATGAATATCATTTAGTAGATAAATTGATTCACTCATAATCAACTCTAGGTACAGTGTTCTCTTCTTCAACCAACCAAAAGAATCATTGAATTGTAGAGTACTCACTCGAACCAAGTGCAGATAATCTTGTTTACATCAATCCAAAATCCCACATGCATCTTTAAATTTTACCGAATCCTTGAATTTTAATTGTTCTCTAGCAAGAATTCTTTTGACACACGCACCAACTCCATCATGTTCTCCTTTACCATTCCCAGCTTCAAAAAAACTCCATATATGTTGGACATTAAGTTCCTTGTGAACCCTACTTAACTAATAGAACATTCGAGCATTCTTGAACTGCCTCGTACAATTATCTAACCATATGAGGTGTTCTTTCATCTGGATTCCTCTTTCTCTTAAATTTCTATAAAATATACTGAAACACTATTGAACAAACTCTGATGAGTGTAACCAGTTGTCACTCAAATAAAAATAATACTCCCTCAAAAATTTTCTATCATCCTTAGTGCTATCATCTACATGTCTATATACAATATGGACAAACCTAGCTGCTTGCACTGAATTATAATACAGTGATTGAATTTCCTCTTGTAGAGCGAGAGTATAATTCTCCACAAAATCAACCACTAAAAGTATAGTACCAATTGCAAATGTGTTTCTACATGCACGAAATTGGCCATCAAGCCATCAAGCATGTTCAAAGTGCATGACATATTTTGGTACAATTTTATTCTTAAATTCACTCATGAATGCATACACACTAACTTTTTCTGTAACTAAATCACAATGCTTTCCTATTTTTCCATCTTTTAAAGAATAGTGAACATTCGTAAATATTTTAACATCCAGTAATTGTTGTCCAAAATCATTATCAACACTTTCATGCATACAAATACTTAAAAATGAAAGATTTCCATAGTTAATGCATTTTCCAGAAATAAAAGAACTTAAATAAAATAATTTATCATTAGATCTTTCACAAAACAAACCTGAAATAAACTCTCATATTGCTTCAAGTGGCATAGCAATACCACACTCCTGTATAATCATTTTAGTATGCAAGGTACAACATATATATCGAAAAAAATCATAAAAATAATGAAATTGAACATGTGTTTTACAACAAGATATTCGTTGCTTATTAATTTTTACATACTAGGGTTTACATTTTTCAAAAGACCTTTGACTTATTTTAATATTACCAAGTAACATTGAATCACTACAAAATTTTCTATAAAATTCAGTTTGTGTTGTATCTAATAGGTGTTTTGGGTGAGGATCGCGAACTTTGGACACCACCATTAATTTTAAAACATCTCTAGCATTAGATGAAACCCTAGTATTATCATGCCAATATTTTTCAAAGATTTAATTTCAATATTCAATTTCATATTAGACCTTTGTAGTCGACCATTGAAACTCCAACATTGGTTGATAGGATCATTTTCTATACTTTCTCTTCTTTTTGTCACTCTTAGCAATGTTTTAGGATGTATTTTTAAAACTTCACTAATATTGCTTACCATTATTTTATTAAAAGTTGCTTGATTAACTATAGTAGTTGTTATAGGTCTTCTTGTTGTGTTTTTATCTTTAGACTGACTATTTTTCTCAATAGATTGAATAGCACTAGCAACAGTAGACATAACATGTTTTAATGATTGATCTTTTCTTTTTGGTTTAACATAAAAGACTAACCTTTTCATTACTTTCCTCATTTTTTGCATTCTCATCAATTGCATCATTAGTTAACATTGAAATGCAATTTTTTTATGATAAAAGAATTTGGTGTATATTCTATTCGCATGTGTTCTTATTTGCCTCCAAGAAATTTGACTAGGAAGATTATTGAAAACACCACTTCCAATTTTAAAAAAGGTATTTTCATTAAATTAAACATCACATTCTAGATTTTCATCTTCAACTTCATTTTCATCTTCATCTTCATTTTCATTTACATTTTCATCAACAAAACGGTTTTTATTTTCATTTTCATCAAAAAAATAGGTTTTGTTTTCATTTTCAACAAAAGATTTTTCTTTTTTGTTTTCAAAAAAATCTATAAATGTTTCATTTCTCTAAATATCATCAATGTCAACATCATTAATTCCAGCATCTTGTAAAAATTCTATATATAAATTTACCATTTCACTAACATGTGGATTTGAAGACATACCTAGATTTGTGCATATTGAAACATTCTCCATAGCATTCAAAGAGGGATTTTAAGACATAGTAGGACTTGTTTGTATAATCATATTCTTCTCCAAATTGACTCCTTGCAAATCAGCTTCATCTACAACCATGGTATCCTCAATGTTTTCATCTTCAATAGTTGTGGAATTGGATGCTCCACCATCATTCATTGATTTAATTCTCATTCTTCTTTCTCTTTGTCTTTGTCTCTCCTTCTCTCTCTTTTCTTCAACTTCTTGAGGAGTCAATGTCTTCCTTCTCTTATTAAAAACTTTATCTACCATGATTATAAAATTCTCAAGCACAAATGAATGTCAATAGTGAAATTATTCAAAATATTCAATCCAAATTGGAAGTTGAAGACCTATTAGGACAAAATTATTCCTCTTTTGTTCCTTAAAAAAGGTAGAAAACTAGCACAATTCCACTTTAAAAATTGTTTTCTTCATGCCTCCTTTGAAAAATTCAATCCATATTGCAAGTTGAAGACATTTTGTTTCTCCAAACAATTACAAAACTAACACAATTCCACTTCAAAAATAGTGTACATGATGCCTCCTTTGAAAAAACCAATCAAAAATCAAGTTCACCCCTTGTAAAGACAATAGCTCATGAAAAATAACTCAATTTTACTGCTCTTGGCCGTACATGTGAAGTTGCAGACTTCACAATAATTTTTGATAGTAAATTTAAATAAAAGAAATGGGATCTTGTTTATAAAATGAGATCCCGCTTATAAAAACTAGGATCCCATTCCCTAATATTTAATGTGTAGACCATTGGAAGGGAAATGGGATCCCGTTTACAAAACAGGATCTTGTTTCCCTTCCAATGGTTTGCACATTAAATATTAGAGAACAAGATCTTGATTATAAAATGGGATCTCGCTTTTAATAAACGAGATCCCGTTTTATAAAGAGAGATCCCATTTTCAAAAAATTGAATTACTTTTAGCTTTGTGGTTGGGTTTCTGCCTTGGATTTTGGTTCGTGTAATACCCCTCTGTGTCGGTTGTTCTGAACTTGTGTGTGAGTTTTTTTTTGTGTGTGTGTCTCATTGGTTACTGTGTTATTTGATTGTGTGAAAAATATAATATGTTAGTAATCATGTTAAATAATTAATTAAATCATAAGTGATTTGCAAAGTTATTTAAAATATGATTAGAAATTAAAATAATAATCAATTAAATTAAATCAAATGATTTAGAACCAATGATCAAATTAAACTAATTTGTTAAAAGTAAAAGTGATATTATTAAATAAATTGATTTAAATTGTTGAAGTTAATAATAATTATGAATAAATAATCTTGAAAAAGATAATTATTATAATAAGAAGTTTAATGGATACTTATTTAGAATCTTGCAAATGGTTGATTGTAATTATTTTAATGTGCATGTGTTTATTTAAATTGTTGTGGAAATGATAAATAAATAAACAAATAAAAAAGCTCAATCTTTTGTGGATTCGAATGGATTTGAATTTTAATCTTTTAAAAAGAAGTGACTTTTGGTATTCGCTGGAAGAGGAAATGGAAGAGGCTTTTGTGAGATTTTATTTAGAGGATTTTTGTGTTGGAAGGGGGGGTTGCATTCTCTTTCCAACAGATTTTGGGAGAAATTTGGTAGGCAATTTTCTGTTATAGTGTGCATTCTTTTATTATTCTGTGAATTCATTGAGGCATAAGATTGGAGTTGAGGGGAAGATCTTGGAGCTGCTGTAGGAAACATTCATTGGCGGAGGATTGGATCAGCAAAAGGGATAGAGCTTCTACAGGTCTTCTTCAAACACAGGATGCCAGGTTCCTTTCTTATTTATTTGTTGTAGCATTAAATAAAGTAGCAATTGATTGGATATGTTTCACTGTGCATGAAATTTTCATCTAAGAATCGGGATTGTTGTTTGTTAAAATGGAATTTGGTTGGGTTCTAGACTGTCAATTATTAGATTGAAATTTTTGGGAGCTTGGGACTACTATTTATTTAAATGAAATTATTTGTTGGGTTTTTACGGTTGATTATTAAAATGAAACTGTGTTTGGAATTCTGGAAATAACCAGTACTGTAACTTGGTCAGGAAAATATAATAACCCAACTTAAGAATAATCTCTCACTGGGAATTTGGGGTTGTGTAAATCCTCACTTGTAGATTAATTTTACAAAATTTATTTCTGTGTATAAATTTATGTTGAATTAGTAACTAGTGCTATTTCTCTGTATTCGAATTATTTTTGCATACAATATATATATAGAGAGGTATATATATACATATATCAGATATATATATATGTATATATAATTGTAGATATAAAATAAAAAGAAATAAAAAATAAATAAAAATAAAAATTTAAAGTTCAAATTTCTTGTTGTTTTAAAATTGTTTGAATTTATTTAAAATTGTTGACGGGTGATGGTTCGGCCTCGGCCGTACCCACCACCCGGCTAGCCGTAGGGTTGAAGCGGCAGCCTACGGGCTACCACGACAGTCCATCGGACTGCTGTGACAGTCCGTAGACTGTCCACAGCTAGTCCTACGGACTGTCCGCGGCCGGGCGTTCGCCCGTGCATTAATCTCCTTTTTAAATTGTATTTTAATTGTTAGTTTAAATCAAAATTTTCATATAAGTTTTAAGGCATGTATATATATATATATATATATATAAGGGTATATAAATATATATATATATGTATATATATATGTGTGTATATATATATCTATTTATATTTATATATATGTATTAATTTATTTAATTAGATTTTATTAATTTAACTGGTAATTTTATCGATTAATTATGTCTATAATCAGTTTGGTCATTTTGCTAGTATGATCATAATAAAATTCTTTTTATAGTGGAAATGTGAAATTAGAAAGAAATATCTGTAATTTGTTAATTTGTGAAATTTTGATAGGACAATATAATAGAAGGGCAATTTGTGAATATGTATATATATATATATTTATTAATTTATTTATTCTGATTCCTCTGATTTAACTAATGCTGTATTATTTATTTTTGTAAAAAAATATATTCTGTTTCTTTTTCTGTTAAAATAAAACAGAATCTGGTATAATGGAAATAATAATAAAATAGAAAGAAATCTTTTGTTTATCATTATTTTTTGATTTATTAAATTACCAATTTAAGAGGATAAGTTAATAGAAAAATCAATTACGGATATATGACAGCATTGTTTATTTAATTCTTGTTTAAGTGTGAATATTTTTGGGAATAGAATTTATTATGGGATTAAATAAGTTGTTCTTTTTATTTATTTATTTTTATGAAATTTCATCTTGTAGTATTGTTGGATTCTTAGAACAGATCTATTCTCTTATTACTTTCCCTCCTCAAAAAAAAAGAATTAATATATATATAAATACGTAGTGGCTTTAAAGGGTAATTGTGTGTGTAAATTTATTTAGATAGATTTAAGTTTTTAAGGTAGTAAGTTCTAATATGTAGTTTAAGAATTTAGAATATTGTTATTATGGTCATTTTAAAGTATAGACAATTGGTCTTAAATGGTTTTCACAATTAATTTAAATATTGGAAGTGAATGTTAAGTGAGTATGATGAAAGGGGAAATTTAAATGTATGGGCATAGTTAGAGATTGATTAGGGTATTCTCGAATTGGATAGTTTATCGGTGAAATGGGATTTTAATCTTTTGAAAATTGACTTCCTTTATATTCATTTAATGGTTGATTTGTAAGCTCTCTTTATGGATAAGTCTTTTAGAATACTTGTGATGATTATCATAAATTGTTTAGTTAATTGGGTAATTTAGATGGGTAAGTTGTAAAGTCATTTAGTTCTGGTTGTTAATTGATTGGCTATTAAATATTGTTCTTGTTTGAATTTTTGGTTGTTGTTTATTATGTGAATGTTTGGTGGAGTTGTGAGTGGTTGGGTATTTAAGGTGTTTTTTAATTTGGTCCCTTGGATGCTTGGTTGCATGCTTTTACCTCTATTATTGAAGGATGGGTTTTGGACATTTCCGTATTGGTATGAATACCTTTGGAGATTAATTTTGATTTAAGTAATCCTTTGTCATTTAATTTGTGTTGCAATGTAATTGGGAACTCGTGTTTTGGTTTATGAGTTGTGGATGGTTGATCTTCTTGAATTTCTAATTTATTTTGTATTGAAGATTGATTATGTAGTCTGGACGGAGTTGTTGATCTTATTTCAATGTATTCACTCATTATATTTTAATTGAAAATAGTTTTTGGGGCCTTGCAATTATTGTTGTCATTGCTATGTTGTTGTTTTTATGAAGGTGATTTGTGTACCACTATAAGGGGGTTCTTGTGAGGAGAAAATTGAGGTCTCCCATGGAATTCCTAGTTGGTGGCTTTTGGTTTTATTATGTGATTTTGTTTAAAGGTTGATTTTATTTTGTGTTACCCTACTTGAGGTGACACCATTGTTGCTCGTGGTTGGGTCTTGATGAATCTTCCCTTTTTATGGCTTTTGAGTTACTCTCATATTTGAGGAAATTTTATCCTTGTGTTGGAATTATTGGAGAAAATGCTTGATGCTTCACTTTACCCTCGTTTGTGGGTTTTTCATTCTTTTGGCTTCCAGAGGCTTGAGATGATTGTCAGTTGATGTTCTCTCTATTTTTGTGCCCTTGATG
>VDFB02193867.1:344914653-344949898 GCA_007258455.2 Sequoia sempervirens | reverse complement strand
AAAAATTTCCAAGTGAGACATAATGTGAGTGCATTATAACGCGCTTGTGTTATGTCAAGCTTGAGAAACATACAACATTTTGCAAAAAAGAGGAAAATACAAAGTAACATATAATGTGAGTGTGTTATAACGCATCCAGGTTATAACACGCTCACATTATATGTTGATTTGGGAATCCCCAAGCCTTAGGCTTGGGATTTACTTTGGATTTCCAATCCAAATGCTTGGATTTCCTTTCCAACGTCCAAAGATGTGTTTTTACATATTCTATAGGATTTCGCATAATCTCATTCGTGCTCACTGTTAGGTTTGCACATGTTTTAAGGTCAAGTAAATTGAAAAGATCTGAGTAATGTTATCATCTCTCTTAGCTATTTAATGAAGTATTTTTTTTCACATTTTGATAATGTTTTAAGGCTTTCATCTTTAATTTCTTTTATTTGTGTGTTTTTTTTTGTCAAAAAATAGTGTTTGGTATTTTTAACTTTATTTTTTAATCGTTCATTGAAATTTCAAATAAATTACACTTTTACAAATTAGAATCCATTCTACACATATTCAAAAAAAGAAGAGTTTCAATTAGTTTTAAAAAATTATAGGGGTAGCACAGCCAAAATTCTATTTTATAGGATGTGTCCACTTTGAAAATTAGTAAAAAATAAAATATTTATTAAAAAATTATTAGGAAAAATTGGGCATAAACTACATGTTAGCTAATTTCTCATTGAAATGATTTAAAACATATGAAAAAAAAGTTAACCTTTTGAGGGAGCCACAAAAGATGCTATGTTATATTTTTTTGACAAAAACAACACCAATTTTTGTGGCTCCCTTTTTTGAACCCCTTAATCTCTACCATTTTTTTTTTAAAATAGTAGTTTAGAAAGTAGACTCAGAGCACTACAAACATTATTTTGTTGCATCTTAAAATTTTGAGTGTAACTATCCTCAATTTCTCATCCAAGGTTAGTATTTCCTAATTTTAAAAGAAAAAAAAGTGGCCACTTAAGATCCCTTTTTGGCCCCCCATCTTTCTGCACTTACCCAAGCAGGTGGAGGAGCTCAGAACCCTGGTGGGTACGAAGGAGGAAAAAATGAAATTGTAGGAGGAAATTGCCACTATCCACAACAACTAGGACAAAACTATGCAATGTCTCCAAGAGATTAAATTAATTATACCAAGGAGACAGTGAAGAATACTGCCATTACTGGATCTAGGTTTTTCAACAAGAAATCAAGAATAGTCATGGAAAAAAGGTGGTTGAGGGTGGTCTTGATGATAGTCATGCACAAAAAATTGCAAGCGGGTGGGAAACTCGGCTCAGGCCACTACCAAAGAGACCCAACCTATTTAGAAGGGACCCATATTGTTCAATGAGAAATTCCACTTCCTGGCTAAGGAGTGGTAGACAATAAATGGTCTCAAGCTTCTGGGAGACTAGTAGCAATTTCAATCCCCTGTTGGTTTTGTTCTATGTGTTGTTTTTATTTCGCTTGCTAGTCGTTTAGATGTTTCATTTTCTTTTGTTTTCTGGGTGTTTTACTTCTTGTGAGCCCTTGTTTGACCTCTATGGCCATTTTTTAATGGGTACGGGCCCTTCCTCTTTTAATCTAATCAAAACAAATAATTATATATCTAGAACTTTTTAAATATTGTTTTTGTTTTTAAGATTTAAAAATTAAATATGTAAATAATATAAAAATACAATAAAACAAGTTAAATACAAGTGACTTGATCGATATATAATATCATGTAATAAATATAATGTATAAATAATTGTATATTTAGAAAATTTTAAATATTATTATATTTTTTTAATATATATTATTATTTAAATCAAAATATTCTATATAATAATAAATAAATATATTTTATTTAATATTAAAAAAACTCCAATTTGAACTTCACTTAAATTGTTAAATTTTCTATAAATTAATTTTGTTGCATTGTAACCATTCACGGTAAACAAAAGCCACAAATGAAACAATATAGCCTAAGGGGGACATCAACAGGCAACAATGCCTTGTGAAAAATAGCATGAATTGCATAACATTAACTATTTTATTCCATTGCAGCCATCTCCATAGAAGGCTAAAAGTCATAGTTACAATCCTATGCAAAACCATCGCCGCAAAAGCCAGACCATATACAACTTATGTGTATACATATATATGTATATATGTATATAGATATATGTATATATGTATGTATATATGTAGATATATGTGTGTGTGTGTGTATGTGTGTGTATACATCACAACCATCACCATAAAATGTTGAAAAATCATAGTTACAGTCCTATGCAAAACTATCCATAGAAAAGTCAGACCATATATAGCTTATGTATATATATATGTATATATATATGTATATATATGTATATATATCTATGTATATATGTGTATATATATGTGTATATGTGTATATATGTATATTGTATATACATATTTATACATGTATATATATATATGTATATATATATGTATGTATATATATTTATATATATATATATGTCTGTGTGTGTGTGTGTGTGTGTGGTTGTAACACAATAAAATGGTTAACCTTATACAGTTTATGTTAATTTTCATAGGGCCTTGTTGATTGTTGTTGTCTAGCTTTAATATAGTTAATGTTATACAACTTATTTTGATTTCGATAGTGATTGTTGATTGTTGTTGTTTTCCTTGACCTACATTGTTTTATTTTCGATAGGTTGTTGTTGAAAAGGCTATATTGTTTCAAGTTGCAAAAAGGTGGTGTTGAGAAAAGACTATATTTTTGCATGGCTTTTTAACTTTGAAACCAATATTGTTTGATTTATGGCTTCCATTTAGTCGTTATGGTTGCAATGCAATGAAACAAACACTTTTATACAAACTATGTTGAATGGTGTTCCCTAGATTGTTAGTCAATAGGTTGTTTGTGTGCACTTTGGTCAAAATTCTTGTGAACCTTCCTAGGTTTTGAGCTTTCTGACGGTCATGTAAAAGGTGGCAGATGGTTTTTTGTTTTAAGAAACTTTGGCCAAAATTTTCGTCAGTCTCTCAATTTTTTAGCCTACCAATGGCCATGAAAAGGGTGGTGAAGGCGACTGTTGGTTGCCTTGGGAATAGGGTGGTGTATTTCTCATCATGTGGATAGGGAAGGCCACCAAAATTAAATGTTGGCTCATACCAACATTAATTTTTGTGTATTTTTCATGTACTTGTGATGGCTATAATAGCACCTATCATTTATTCATTTGTGGCTTCCATTTAGTGGTGATGGTTGCAACATGGCCAAATAGTTAATCTTGTGCAGCTTATGTTGTTTTCCATAAGGCATTGTGAAGGTTTCTTGTCTAGCATTGGCTAGATTGTTTCATTTTTTATTGTGCAGTCCTAGGAAAAGTATTTGAATTGTCCCTATAATAGCTTCAATAAGGTTTTGAGCACATGTATGTGGAAACCATTGTTATTTACTATGTTTAATATAAAGCCTATTGTTGTAAGAATTCCTTTTTGAGAATGAAAGCAATAACAAATTTGTTTTGAAATAAATAACTATCTTCTCAAAACAATAAATTTGAATGTTTTGTTTCCCTTTTTAAATAATGTTTTGTTTAATATATAATTCTTATTAAAATGAGTTGCAGGCATGGTTCATATGGTACTTAATTAGCATAACAAGTTGTTGAGAGTCAAATATTTTCCCATCGAATATTAGAATAAACACCTTAAGGGTCAATCAAGAGCACACACATATAGCCATATATATATATATATATATGTACACATGTAAATATCTATTTATATACAGACTACTATATCTAAATAGATGTGTGCACCATATTTTTGACTTGCTACACAACTTCCTTCTTCAAAATTATGAAGAGATCAAACATCTAGACTGAATTTTCCCTCATTTAATGCATTCAATACATATATATGCATTGTTGATTGTATTGTACAAAAGACAAATGAGAGACACAGTAAAACCCACAAAAAAAAATGAATTCATAGTAACAAACCAACAAAAAAAAAACAATATTCCCTTCCACCCATTGCAACTACACAAAAACCATAGACCAAACAATATAAACCAAGCTACACAAAAAGAATCAATAGTTCCCTTTGGAAAATAACATAAAGTGTTCAAAAGACTCGAGTAATAGTTTTTTCCAATATGCACCACTTCCCACACCTCTTCCTGCTTAATCCAAATGCATCTATTGCTTCTTTCTTTCTCTCTGCTCACTCCTTTCTCCACTATCTGCAAAAAAATGGGAAAATAATTATCACAAATAACACTTTTTGGCTACTTTACAACCATTGCCCCATCCAACAAAACAATATAGATTTGTAACCATTGCACCTTCAAAGAAGCTTGCCCTCCTCACTCACAGCTATCTTGAACAACAATCTAAACCCAAAGAATGACACCCAACAATGCCTTATCAAAAATTGAAACAATATAGCCTTTTTTCCAACAAGACCTTATCAAAAATAAAACAATATAACCATAGAGCAATGTCCTATCAAAAATTGTGTAGGAATTCACTATGTTCTTAAACCTTCCAAAGGTAGCTATTACTTATAGCCATTTCCTCTACACGGAAACCATACAACAATTAATGTTGATGCCATTTCACTAGCCTTCTCTATCGGTGCAACAAATGTTTTTAATTTAAAAATCAAAAAACAATCTACCACCTTTTTCTTGGACATGCTAAACAGAGGACATAAATGAAAGAATATAGCCTAAGGTAGACACCAACAGTCAACAATGCGTTATGCAAAACAACATCGACTGCATAACATTGACTATTTTATTGCATTGCAACCATCACCACAAAAAAAAGTTATAAATGAAACAATATTGGTATCAACAATCAGCTAGATGGGGAAACCTGCAGAACACTGAAAATCACAGTAACAAACCCATGCAAAACCAATGCTAAAAAATTCAAACCATAAATCAAACAATATTGGTTTGAATAAACTATATAGTCTTTTTCCAATAGAACCTTACCAAAAAGGAAACAATATACCCTAAGCTAGAGAACGACAATCGACATTGCCTTACAGAAAACAACGCAACCTATATAACATTAACTATTTCATTGTGTTGCAACCATCGCCACAAAAATATTGCTTCCAACAATGACTCAAATGGAACACCCACAAAACACAAAAAGCTTGTAGTAATAGATTGATTCAAAGCCTTCACAACAAAACATGAACCATAAATGAATTAATATTGGTTCCAATAGTAGCCCAGATGGAAAAACTCACAAAAAAACACATGATATTAACTATTTTTCAACTACTATCACAAAACAGAAGCCATTAATGAAACAATGTAGTTTGTAAATATATATATGTTTGTGGCAGGCTATATTATTTGATTTCCCAACAATGCCTTATCAAAAATTGTGCAAGAATTCACTGTGTTTTCTGAGGGTTTTAGGGGCAAGTGTTCCTTACAACCATCAATGCTACATGTAAACCATACAACAATTAAAGGTCATGCCATTTCACTGGCCTTCTCTATTGGCGTGCCAAATTATTTTTATCTAAAAATCAAAGAACAATGCACCACTGGTTTTGGATGCATTTGTTGTTGTGATTTTTTGTGTTGTTCAGGTATTCCCATCTGATGTAGTGCTTCATTTGACTTTTCTTGTGTGCACATATGTATGTATATAAAATTAGATGTAGAGAGCATTCATATATACTTGGGTTTATAGTAAGCATAAGAAGAAACAATTTTTCTATGTACAATGTGTTGAAAAGCTCTTAGAAGTTATTCAAGGAAGAAGTTATACAAAGATGGTGGCATCAATGTTTGATATAGAAGTGAAAATAAAGTTTACAATTCCAATAATGTTTCAGTTAGTATCAATTTTTGTAACTGCTATGACATGCATCCAAATCTGCACATGTCATTGTTCATCAGTGTTTCCCTTGCAACCATTCACACCACATGTAAACCAATAATTCCCTATGGAAATTGGCATAAACTATATATCATTACATTACCATATCTAATTTTTGTGTCTACATATATATGTGCAATATATTGGTACAAATGTAGTGAGGGAATGCAATTATTGCATGATGCAAAAAACATAGAATAGGCTGCAACCATCTTCACAAAAATTCCACAATAGATAATTGGAGTTCTATGTTCATAGATGCTTGTCCTCCTCACTCACACCTTTGATAGAAGGTAAAGCCACAAAACTAGACCCAACAATCCCTTGTTGAAAATTTCACAAACATTCGCTATGTTCTCTGAGGATTTTAATGGTAGGTGTTACTTACAGCCATTCCCACTAGACGGAAAACATACAACAGTGAAAATATGATAGTGAAAAAGCCATTCAAAACCTTCGCTACAAAATGAAAACTATAAATGAAATTGTATTGGTTTCAATAGAAAATCAGATGAAAAATCCCACAAAAACACAATAGTTCACAGTAACAATGCAACACAAAAATAAATAATATTGTCTCCCATCAACCTTGGCTGCATGGAGACCATAAATGAAACAATATTCCCTAAGCTAGACAACAAGAATCAACAATGGCCTATGAGAGATAACAAAGAATGTTTTCCAAATTATATTGATTTCAACAGTTGCCCATATGAGAAAACCTACAAAACACAACAATTCCTGCTAACAATTCAATGCAAAACAACAAACAATATTTCATTGCAACCATCATGGTTATACTGAGTTGATAAATGGAACAATATACCCTAATCTAGAGATCTACAATGAACAATGGACTATGGAAAATAACAACAACTACTCCTAAAACTACGCTGCTTTAAACAATGGCCTAGATGGAAAAGCCCACAAAAGACAAGAATTCACAGTGGCAATCCAACACAAAAAACAAACAATGTTGCCTTCCAACATCGTGGTTGCATGAAGAACACAAATGAAACAATATACTGTCGACTAGACAACAACTTTTGGAATACTCTAGAAATGGTTTTCCCAATATGCACCTCCACCCACACCTTTACCCACTTGCTTCAAATGCAGTTGTCCCTACTTTCCATAACCAGTACAACAACCTAGGTAATGGCACTATCAATAGGAGTGATGGACAATGTTTATCCTTATGGAGAGATATGTATGTATGTTGTAGTAGATGCAAACAACATTGATTCCATAAGACATTGGTGATTGTTTTCGTCTAGGTTAGGCTCTACTGTTTCTTTTATGATAAGATTTTGAATATGCTATAATATTTGATTTTCGAAGAGGCACTCTAGCAAGAAGAAAACAAAATTAGATTTGGCTACCAAACAAAAAAAAGGTGAAGGGTAGATAAATAGCTCAAATATTCATAAGTTATACACATAACTTCAAAGATGCATGTAGAAACTGCATATACAGAGATAGAGACTCACTCCTTAAATAAAATAATATTAGTTTCAACAACAACCTAGTAAATTCTATTTCTTAATAGCATCTTATCAAAAACAAAACCATATAGCCACATCTATATACCAACAACCGACAATTCCTTATGCACAACATCATAAATTCTATACCATTTACTATTGGATTGTGAATCAAATATGAAAGGATATTGCAAGAGCTGAAGTCATAAAATAGTTTATGCTATTCTCCTAACTTCCAAGAGCTTTTCAGCACATTGAATGTGGGAAGCAATCTTTCTTATTATGCTTAATATGAAGCCTATTATTGCAAAAATTCCCCTTAAGGACAAAACAAATAATAACTATCCTAGCAAAGCAATAAAAAAGGGGACGAGTTTATATGAATGTTGTCTACATCTTATTTTGCACACATACATATGTGCATAGAGGAAAAGAACAATCAAATGCAACAAAAGAAACCCATACTTTAGTGTTTGTCTAGACACGTACAAATGCATTACAAACACATTTTCCTACACAAAATTGTATGAAGATGTTGTAAGCACTAGGAAAATTGAATTGCATGCATAAATGTTTCTATATATGTATATGTAGATATATACATGCATAGAACCATGTCCACAAGTATATATAAGAACAACTGGAAATATAAATGGTTTTTTCAAATTCCTCCTCTTCCTCCTTGGCTCAAATGTGCTTCTTCTTGCTTGCTTTCTCTTTGCTTCTTGCTTTCTTCAGCATCTACAACAAATGCAAAATAAATTATCATAGCCAACACTTTTGTAATTCTTTTCAAACTATTGAACCATGTAGTAAAACGCAAAATAAAACCTATTGCTACCTTCACAACAGCTTCACATTGCATGATCAAAGTTGCACATTTACAAAAACTTGCTCCCCTTGCTTGCACTTGTGATAGCTGGTAAAGCCATAGAATGACAATCAACAATGCTTGGTTGAAATTTGTATAGACATTTGATTGCACTAATGGAAAATGTGTTTCACATATTTGCGGGAA
Organism: Sequoia sempervirens; assembly: GCA_007258455.2. Taxonomy (NCBI): domain Eukaryota; kingdom Viridiplantae; phylum Streptophyta; class Pinopsida; order Cupressales; family Cupressaceae; genus Sequoia; species Sequoia sempervirens. The sequence goes on along the minus strand of VDFB02193867.1, from coordinate 344,941,478 downwards.
TGTATGTATGTCATAGTGGATGCAAAGAACATTGATATATAGTGATCCATAACTTTATTTTGTTTGGACATCTTTGGAATCATAAGATTTGTTTTCACTATTTTATAATAATTTTTTTTCATCTAATATAACATATGTAGATTTGTAAGGATAGTCAAAATAAAATTAGTCGCTATGATAGTCAAGAATTCCTTTTGGATAACAACATAAACTCTATAATATTAACTATTTTATTATGTATTGCAAATGAAACAATATAGCCAAGGCTAGAGAACAACAATTAGCATCGCATAATGGAAAACAACATAGACTATTTTAATATATTGCAACCATTTGCACAGAATGAAAGCCATAAATGAGACAATATTAAATTTTCCTATATGTAGATTTGTATGTATGTCAAAGTAGATGTGAACAATGTACATACATACTCTTCCCAATGTTTATTATTTTCTGAAAATAGTTATTTGTCTAAACCTTGAAAGGGAATACTTCAAATGATATACTTTATATTAACTATTATATAGAACATTGAAGCGTTTTTCCTAATTATTTATTTTCCTTTGTATTCTTGATGTCTCTAGGAAAAAAAGGAGAGATTAAAAAAATGAAACATTAAATTGGAATAGCAAATTGTATGTTAAGTATTATATGAATCATTAAAGCCTTTCTTTTTATTAATCCTTTGTTGTCATATTCTTAATGCCTATGCAAAAAAATTGAGATCCCATGTTGTTTTTTGAAGTCATAGACCTTGTAGTCAGCCACTGGCGTTGCAACTCTCAGCTTTTAAAAGAGCAGCCCCAACAATGCTAGTGGCCTCTAGTTGTACCTAGGCTGGCGAACAATCCTTGAGCACCAATCCTATAAGTCTGTTTCTTATTTTGCTTTTTGCTGCTACCAATCAAATTGGCACTTTATCAAGTGCACCAAACAAATTGAGAATATGCTTCATTTGAATTAATAGTAGCTATGATATATGTTCTAACTAATTTATATTTGGACTCTTTGTCTTTTCTTTTACTTTCAATTTTTTGGCCATTTGGGAGTGACCTATGTGTTAGAGGGGAAAAAGTTACAGTTTTGAAATGTGTCAATATTGTTGTTTGCTTCTAGAGTTGAGTCACAATCATAAATATCTCATTGTTTCCACTATGTTGAGTTTAACTGCCTTGTAGGATACAAATGTGAATACAACCTTAACAACATATGTGATATAATATATAGATGTTGGAGATGTTGTACCATCTCCAGTTCTCTAGCTAATGTCTTTCCAAAAAATAGGAGGCGATCAAAGCCCAGTTGACCAATACAAAGTCGTCCTCTCTGATGGAACCCACATGCAAATAGGAACTTTTCCTACAAAATACAATGACCTTTTGTTTACAGGGGCATTGAAAATAGGTTACATCTTGTGCTTGAAAAACTATCTGTGTAGAAAGCTGCAAGAATCAAGGTTAGATATAGTTTTTCCTTACTTGTACTTGTTTTCTACTTTCTTGTTTGTGGTGTAGTGCCCTCCGTTTCGGTCATCGTTGATGTCAAGTAAGTTGTTGTTGGTAATATCTTGTCGATGTGGTGATTTTATTATTTAATTTAATTTTAAAGTTATGAAATAACATTAATAATATGTTGGGATTTTATTAATAAAGTTAATTTAATTATAGGGTTGCTTGCCTTATCTGGAATTAAATAAAGAATTAGATTCAATAATAAACGTTAATTTAATTATTTTGGGAGTTAGTTATTTAAATTAATCGGATAAGATGAGGAAAGGTAATTATCATTTAATGATTAAATTCGATTAATAAATTTAATAGTGAGAAATTATTAGAGAGGATTAACTATTAAAATTGTACTTAAGTTTGAATGAAGGTAAAAACGATAAAATCCAGTAAAAGTTTGGCACCTAATTATAATTGATAAGTTAATAATGTTATTATGGTAAGCAAGGTGATGAAATAAATTCTAATAAAATATTATTAATGTTTAAAATGAACTAAATAAATCAAACTTGAATATCATAATTAAGTAAATAAATAAATAATAAACATGCAAATAAATATTATTTGAAATTCAAGTTTCGGTTATGGGGAAGGTAAAAAAGACATTTGGTTGGGAATTCGTTCAGGATTGGTAACTGACCAAGAAAGAAAATAAGGGGGGTTCATTATGATTAAAAATTTTCTCTCTTTACCCATACAGGGGAGCGAGTTGTCCCTATTATCCAATCGGAGACTGGTCTCCCCCACGAAATATCTAGTGGATTTCTTGTGAGCAGCGCTGTTGCTAGGAAGATTGCATGGCATCGTCTTAGCCAGTCTACATCTGCAACATTCAAAATCTGTCACAACCATATCCGGGTCAGATTCCTTAATGACATTTCCTCCAGCCAACGTTTCAATTTAAGAAAATTTGTTGTCATCGCAGCTTTTCAAACTATTCAATGATTGCATTATTGTGATAGAATTAGTTATTTCATTATTCAATGCTGCATAAGTGAATATACCTGTTTGGTGAGTTTAGACAATACATATCATGATTCAACTTTTTTTTTTTATTAAATGGTTGATACTCTTTTGAATCAGCTAAGTAATTTCTAGGAATAGAAAAAAAAACATGTGGTCTCATTAGATGTGGCATTTTCTCCTCTTGTATGATGATCTGAAGCTGCCCTGTGTACTTGGTATGGAAATTTGAACCATTTTTCTTTACTTAATTTACCTCTTTCCTTATTCCGCATCTGCTGAATGGTGTTTATATTTTATGTGTTTTAGTGTTGATCATTCTGCAATAGCTTTTGTATTTTATGCTTGCACAATAACTTCAAATTCTGAAATAAGCATTTATTCATTTCTTTATAGACACGCAGTGTACAATTTTGGCATTGTTTTGTAATGGTGTCACAGTTGAGTATCTAATGCCTCAGTTTTTCTATACTTGTTTCTTGTGATTCTGAGATTTAAAGGAATAAATAATCTACTTGATTATCTTGTCAATCTATCGCAGTAGCAGCACTTGAAAATAAATATTATTAATGTACTAACACAATAGTGAGCTTGCCTTTGATCGTGGTGAAGTTTTTAATTTCTAACTTCAAACTTGAGCGCGTTTCTGGAAACTAGCCAGCAAATAGAAATATTTTTAAAAAGGAAAAGTTGCACATTAATCCTCCTCCTCTTAAGCCACGTACTTGCTCCTCATCTTTCTTTCTTTCTTTCTTTCTTTTTTTTTTTTCCTTTAGTCTTGTGGATAACATCTGAGATTTGATGATAATGCGAGTAGATGGCAATATTTCCAAATTGCAATAGACTTGGCAACCTGTCATAGTTTCAGTATTTAGAGTTGAGACATTGTTCAGAATTAAGTAGTCTCCCTGAAACCATTGGCAACCCGTCATAACTACAACTTTTCATCTTGCAAGGTATAGTAAATTAACTAATCTCTGTGATTGCTATTTGTAACCTGTCACAACCGCAGCCCTTGAACAAAATAGGAAGTTTAAAAGTTTAAATGGCCTCCTTGATTCTGTTGACAATCTATCATTGATGCAACACTCAAACATAGAAGGGTGTAAAAGTTAAAATAGCACCCCTAATTCTCTGCGCATATCCTGCAATCATCTTTGAAGTTTCTTGGGCTTTTCACTAAATTTAAGCTGTGCCCTACCTGTCACCCTTTCGCCCTTGGAATGAGTTCTCATTGAGGCATCTTGTCAGTAGTTCATCGTGCCCAGTCATTGAGCGTGCGTTGTTTCCCTTGCAGCATGTTTGGAGTTTAGGTTACAAGATTTTGGGTATAGATAATTTAAATTATAATTCCACTCTAATATAATGTATATCGATTGACTTAGGGATTCTTTTCTATCATAAGATTTAGATGGATTGGATATTGATAATGTTTATTGCTATTGTGTGATTATATATATATATAGATTATATAAATTGTTTGTTACGATTACATTTTTATTGATAATTGGATATATGTGTATAATTGTATCATGTTATATGAAGATAAATAGTAAATGATTGGTCACTGGGTGAAGTAATAAAATGTTACAGAGAATTGTAATTAGATAGTTGATTTGTAAATAAATTATTTAATTCGCTTTAGAAAATGAATTGGGTAAATAATTAAAGTGAAAATGGTTATCTCGATAGGTTATTTAATAAAATATTATTTAATAAAGGATTTTAATGGAATAAACATTTTTAAAATAGGTATTTCATTTTGTTGTAGATAAATGAACTATGTATTTAAAGTAAATTGATTTATATGGTTCATTAAGATTTAGGGTTCGTTAAAGGAGATAAGTGATTCTACATTTACATAGTTTCTTTTACTTGAAGGTTAAATGATAAAGTTATTTTCAAGTGAGGATAAATACCAGGTTCATAGGTTAATTAATTTAAATGATACTGATTAAATGTTAAATGTTTTTTTTAATTGCCCTTTGTTAACTAATGAGTTGTGAATGATAATTATTTGTCAAAACTACTATGTGAAATAATTCATTAGTATCGTCACTTTAGTATTATAATAAAGTTGTAATTTATAGAATTGTCATCTTAGTATTACATTTTAAAGTTATAATTAGGATTCGTATTAAACAGTCGATAGAGATGGTTATCTTATAAATGATATAGTTATTTAAAATATAATTATTTGTAGTAAATACTCTCTTAATTAAATTAAGTGGATATGTTAAAATAAGTGGTAAAAACGTAAAATAATGCTTAGGAAGGTCTTTATGGTTATAAGGTGTGAGTAAATGTGTTTTAAACAAAGTGTTTTGATTATTGGTTTAAGTGTTATTTAATTGTTTTAAGATGGGTGTTATTTGTGGGATATTTAAGGAGATGTCTCGATGGCCTGTTCATTGTAAGTGTTTTAAGATAGTGTTCTTCAAGGATGATGTGTTTAATGGTTTCCTTGTACGGAATTATGTGTGTAAAATGGGAACCCATATTATTGTTCATGATTGTTTTAATTTGTGTTTGGAAGAGTATGCTTGAGAATTAGTGTCTTATGGCTTAAACCATTAGATTTTATTTTCACTTTGCAATATTGTGATATCCTTAAATGATGGAAATGATTGATCTTTAAAATAATGTTCTTTTTAGATTGTTTCGAGTTACTTCTTATTGAATGAATGGATATATTGTATTTGAATGTGTGGTTCATGGATTGTTTTGATAGACCCTTTCAATGTGACTTTTCCTAAGTTGATTTTTGAGTTGGAGATTTTCTCTCATTTTATTTATGTTGCTATTCGTTGGGAATCCGTATGTGTTCTTTTGTTCTTTACCCTCAGTGGTAAATCAGTTAATGTTATCTTTGTCGTGATTGATGGTTCTGCTTGAGTTGTTAATGAGTCAAATTGAAAAGTTCTTTGAGTTATGGGTATTCTGAGAGGAGAAAATAGAGGTTTCCCTTGGATGTCTGATTTAGTTCGTATCAAAGTTGTTGATGTTGTTTAAGGGAGTTGTTGATCTTATTTTGATTGAAAATAGTTCTTCAAGGTTTTGCTTTTATTGTTGTCATATTTTCATGGGGAAACCCTAGTGTAACTTTTTGAGAATCTTCCAGAGGCTTGTTTTTATGGTTGGTCAATGTTCTCTCTCTATGTGCCTTGATTTTTGGAATTTAAAAGGGTTGTACATGAATCATTGAGATTTTGATTATGTATTTATGGCAAGATGGGTAATGCCTTGCATGCTTCTCTGTTGTGATCTAATGTACTTGTTATGTTGTACAACCCTTGGATTTGGTTTTTATGTTTTGAGTGTCTAGAGTGAGAGTGGCTCTAAGTGGGTGGTCGGCGCACAAAGGGGCGCTAGGATAGCCCTCGTTAGAGTGAATTTAATAAGTGATAATTTAAATAATTAACTAGGGGGTGGGTAGAATCACATTAAAAAGATAATTGATGCCTCATCCGCCTTTGAGTGCTACCACAGACTAAAGGGGATTGAGAAGGCCGTGGTTGGCAAGATCGTTGCCTTGTCTTCATGAAAGGTTAACAGTTCCGCATGAGCAACCCTATGGAGCGGTTCCTTGAGATAGGTAGCCTGGATAACCATAGATGGAGGCGGCTCCTAGTGCTTGGTTGCCTGGATAATCTATCAGTAGATGGAGGCGGTACCTTGCAGTAGGTAGCCTGGAGAATCCATGTTAAGCCATGCGATGACACTCTCCTCTAACACTCCTTCTTATGTTGTTACTTTGGAAATCCTCTGGAAGTGGGTCTTTGTCTTGAGTTGATGGATCATAATTGTTTGAAATGATTTATGATTTTACCCTATTTTATCTATGGTGTATTTTGTGGTCTTGTATAAATCTTGTGGATGTTTGGGTTTTGACCTTGTACTCTTATGGTACTGTGATATGATGTTATTGTGTTGGTTAATTACAATTTGGAATTGTATTATGTTTGGAAGTGTTTTATGATCTTCCTTTGGATTACTTGTTTACTGGTCATTGCTTTGAGTTATATGATGAGTTTTTTGACTCTTGGATGTGGTTGGATTGTGTCATTGTAATTTCTGAGTGTTATGATACTTTTGTATGACGTTGAGTCTTGTGGTTCTCTATTGGATGTTCTTGGTTGAGGTCTCTTTCTTGTTAGCTCCTAGCACGGGGGGTGGGTCTTCGGACTCACATGGTCAGGTGGAACGTGCCAAGCACCCCATTGGGTCCCCAGTCAAGGATCGAGAGGTGTGGATTGGTGCTGTTGCGGCAACTCCAGAATTGTATTTATCTTGGAACCAGTTATGATATTGTGCATCATGTTATCTTGTTGTATGGTTTCCGTTCATGATTGGAAACACTTTTGTATCATTGTACTTCTTGAACATTGTATTGTAATGTAATATTAGCCATGGCAGTTGGTTTTCAATGTGATGTGTTAATCATGCATATGTTGTATTTATGTGCAGATGGCTTTTTATCAATGAATTTTCATGTGTGTTATATTTGTTATTGTTTAATTTATATCTTTGGATTCTATTCTTTATTGATGTTGTATGGATCTAAGTCGCGTAATGACTCTTCGTGTACCCCAAGGGATGTATGTGTTAATGAATCTATGAAATTCGTGTTATGACTTGATGTGTATTACATGAATGTTATGGTTACTTAAAAAAAAAAAATTGTTGTAATTATTGTGTAATTGTCCTTTGGGGTTCACACGGCGGGGCGTTACATGTGGGAATTTCCTTTTAAATTATTTGATGTTCATTTCATTCCAGTGTGATTGTCATACTATCCTTAGATTTGAAAATGTCAGGTTTCTAACTAATTCAAAAACCTAGATATTTGTTTAGAGATCAAGAAGAGCAAATACTTGGCTATGAGTCGCCCTCCCCATCCAAATGAGCCTCAACATTTGGGATTAATACATCCCCAAGACAACATGATGCTCCTGCAAATATCAGCCCTGTTAAAGGGTTGAATGTTTACCAAATCAAATGGACAATAAAAGGTCAGGTAACAACAAAAAGGGATATGCACCATTACAGCAGATAGGGGCGCAAGGTCCAAGTATTCAACTTTGACATTATTGACAATGAGGGAATGAAAATACAAATTTCTTGCTTTAATGGCATAGTAGAATTGCACTATGATAGGGTTGAGGTGGGTCATACTTATTATGTGTCAAAGGGCTCAGTGAGACAGGTAGACAATAAATTTAATAAGTTAAACAGCCAGATGGAAATCATTTTGAATCAAAACTCAATGTTAAAATGTTGTGACAATGAGGCCTTTGTGTAGGAAAAGGTATTTAATTTTATCCCAATAAATGAAATTGAAAATTGCACAAATAATAGTTTGATTGATATTATTGGCAGTGTGGTGCATGTAGGAATGGTATCAACTATACAAAGAAAGGATCAGTCCCAAACAATTTGGAGGACTATTAAAATTAATGATTTTTCATCCTTTTCAACTGATGTTAATTTGTGGGGCTCAAATTTGGAAGCAAAGGGTAATGAGCTGGAAAGGTTGTACACCCCTAGTTCAGCTCTCATCCTTGCTATTAAAAATGCACATGTTGGGTACTTCAATGGACTGGTTCTGAACACAGCCACATGGACTCTTCTATATATAAATCATGACATACCAAAAGAATATCCCTTTATCCAACGAGGACATATTGATCCACCTATTGTTGATCCCCCTCGAATACTGCCTGAAAAGGTTGCTTTGAAAAATGGGAGAGTCACTATTGCATATATCTTGGATCACGGCCTTTGCTTGCCAAGAACTTGCAAGCTATTGTCAAGGCAACAGTAAAATATATAAAAACTGATGCATTTTTTTTATGTTGTGTGTCCATTACAGGCCAATGGTAGACAATGCGAGAAAAAGTGTGAACAATCTGAGCAAAATACATGGTTCTTCCCAAAATGCTAGACAATTATAGCTGACTGCGACTTTTGATATTTATTACAGCTAAAGATGGAAGACCACACAAGCGAGATTTGGACAACTTATTTTGATGATGCTGCAACAAGCTTATTACAGATGTGAGAAAAACAAATTTACATGTTGCAATAAGAGTCTTCCACTACAATGATTGTTGAGTTTGTAATCAATGTTGTCACCTACACCTCATTTGTTTTCACTGTTCTTATTAAAAGTCGGACCTATTGTGTGATTGATTATTTATGTGTATGAAATAAATGTAAATTTTTTTAAAAATCAAATACACCAATGAAACTTTAAATCAAAGCATAAAATAAAGAAAAGAAATGCAAACTCCGTTTATGCTTCAAAGATGCTCCATTGTCCTCTATCTCTAGTGTTTTTGTCAATTCCAGCTTGCTCTCAGATCTTGGGCTAGGCTCAAAAAATGGTCTTCCTAGAGAACAAGATTAAAGATGGATGCATGCTAAGCTAAGATATGATTAACGTGTTATGATTACTTGTTAAAAGAAACTAGAATTAAGAAATGCTATGAATGCTAAAGTTGATGATAACAATCCTAATCACCTGAATGCTTGTATCTAATGTGTATGTGTTGTACATAACCAATGCTTTGGTTTGCAGGGGTATTTATAGAACTTTCAAAAGATTCTTATTAGCTGATGTGATCAACGACTGTGAAAATTCTTGGCAGATCGAATGGTTGAAGATGGATAAGACTGGAGAGAAAAATAGAAGAAAACCAGAAAGCAGGATTTGTTTCCTTTTTTGTAGAAGAGATAAGATGAAATGATAAAGATGAATTGTAAAAATCATGTTTTTGTGAGATTTTGGAAAGATTTTGAAGATAAATAATGAATTTATCAAATTCATTATTCATTTATTGGCGACATGGAAAATTTTCTTAAAATATTTAATTAAGATTTGGAGAATAATGGACGATTTCATAATTATATAAAATATTTAATTATGATTTGAAAAGATATGAAAGATATTTAATTAAATTGTTTAAGAAATGACATGTGGATGAAATTAATTAAATAAAGAATTTAATTAATTAGAAGAAAGTTTTGAATAGGAGAAAATAAATATTTAAATTTAATTAAATTAAAAGACTTAATTAAATTCAAAAAGGTGATAATTAATAAAAATAAATAGAGGGTATTTATTTAATTAATTAAGTAGACATATGGATGTGAAATAATTAAATAAAATTGATTATTTAATCATGATAGAAGAATAAAGTGAATGAACAATATAATTAAATTAATTAAATTTAATCATATGTAGAAGACTTTAGAGAAATTAAGTAAATAATAAAATATTTAATTAAATGTCAGGATTAGACATGACCAATTTTATGCATATCAATTTTTCCCCTCTTTGAATTGATGTGTGAAACACATTGCTTCAAAGAAAATATTCCTGCTTTTGAAATTTTGTTGTGTTTGATTTTTCCCCTAATAAAAAAAAAATTAATTGATATGCCCCTGATTAACGTGTCTGATATTGATGATGCCCCATTGGGAGGTAAATCACTGATGATGAGAAAAATGTTGAGTTGGTGATGAAAGTTTGGATGGTGAGAGGGATGCAGTGATTTAACTCTCAATAATTGATTAAAAGCTACCCCATATTGAAAATAACAAATACCACCAAAAATTCACCTTGTTTGACCCTTAAAAGGTACAAGAGTACAAAGGATAAGTCATTATCACCTTTTGACTTTAGAAACTATTTGCTCTGACAGTGACTTGGCGAGATGGAGATTCCTTATTGCAGGCATAGATTCAAGCGGGCCTGCCGACAGTAGAGACCAGCTGCATATGGACCACCAGTGAGTTGATTCAACCCATTTTGCTTTGAAGTTTTTCATTTTCAGTCGATTTTTGATGCATTTTGGCACGAATTTAGGTTTTCACAATCCATTTTAGCACTTTTAGGGAATAAAATAGTGCTTATGATGTGTCTTGTAGCGCATATAGGAAATAATTTAGTGCTTCAAGGATTTAGGCAGATTAGTGCATTCAATAGGTGAAATAGCGCTTATAGGATATCGATAGAAAATTTGGTACATTAGCGCATTTAGGACACAAAATGGTGCTTTTAGGGTTTTCGTGCATCAAGTAGATGAAATGGCACATTCGATTAGGGATTTAACGCATATAGGGAAATAACGCATATAGGATTTGATTTAGCGCTTTCAAGGCACAAAACCGTGCATTTGGGATTTTAGCGCATCCGGGGGAAACTTCAATGCATTTAGGGTTTTAGCGCTTTTAGGCCATAGAGTAGTGCATCTAGGAAAATTTAGACAAAATATTGTATGATGAAAATGATGATGTATTATTGCTTCTTTGGTCAATAGATAGATAAATTGTCTTTGTCATCATGTTGATATGAATAGAAATGATAGAAAGTTTAAGAAATGATTGATTGCTTTGCGATTTGCTGATAACTTTTCTTTTAGAAAGCAAAGAGTAGATGACTAATATGTCTTCTAATAAATTTCCTTTCTGCGATAGAAAAAAAATAGTAGATGACGTGATTAAAAACATATTTGCATTCATGACTAAAGTACAAATAGGATGATGATTTGATTATTGATAAATTTGCTTTCTTGAAAAGGAAAAACAAATAGTAAATGATGATAGAATAGATTGATTTGATATTCAGATAGAATGATTTTGCATTGATTTCATGATGTGAGTCTCTTAGATAGAACACTTGATATGGTTCATGTGATATGATGCACTTGATAGGAGTCTGATATGTGTCACTTGATATGAATCCAATTGATATGGGTCATTCAATATGGGTCACTGATATGTATGATGTGAAGTAGATAGATTGTTTTGATATGATTTGATGATATGATTCTGATTGATTGTCCTTGTGATGACAAAAAATAGGAGGTTTTCAAAAGCCTCCATATTAGAGAGCACTTCCCTCCAGGTTGGGATCAGATATGAGATCTCACACCTACAAATGTGCAGTTGATAGTTGGATGTGGTTTGGGACCATTGTTGTCTATACCTCCTATTCGGGTCAACAGGGGACTATTGACCACGCTAGCTGAGAGATGGCATTCTGAGTACAATACTTTTCATTTTCTGACGAGTGAGATGATAGTGACCCCAGAGGATGTATACAGGATTTTGGGGATCCCAATGGTAGGTGCCCTTATGTTCTATGACCACAAGGAGTTAGGTGGTACAAAGGCACTGAGGAGGGTGTATGGTGATGTGTATATAGCAGGTTATTGGGTGCCATGGGAAGACTTTAGGGGATATCCAGCCTTACTTGTAGTGTTGGGTGCATTCATTGCAGGCTTCCTTTCTCTAGATCACTGGTCAAAGGGACTATCAGTTGGGTGGGGGAGGATCATCGAACAGATGATGGTTCAACCTTGGAGATATGCCTGGGGAGCTATATGTTAGCTTATTTATATCATGACTTGCACCAGGTGGTATATAGAGGATCATCGAGTTTTTCGTGTGGCTTTATCCTGCTCTAGATCTGGGCATGGGAGCATATTGTTGTGATGAGACCATTGTGTTTGAGAGTTAGGCCACCAAGTAGGTCGTATGTATATGCATATTCTATTTCACTTGTCTAGCCCAAGCTAGGCAAGTTGGAGTACTGGAGATGGACCTTGGATGATATGGATTCAGTGATATGGAAGCCCTACATAGATTGTGAGGCATGGGATACAGATCAGTTGGAGATGTCGTTTGTATGTATACCCCATTTTTTGATAGGTCGTACTCCATTCATCATAGAGAGGTTTCTAGACTTGCAAGTACAAAGGAAGTTTGGATTTACATAGGGGATGTCTCATGGAATTGCGCACTATGGACGGTGTAAGGATGAGCTTGGATGGGGGCCTTTCATTTCTTATTAGGTTGTGTATACAGAGTATACAGCTTTACAGCCTAAGGTATGGGATGGCAGACCCAATATTGTTGATGCGGGCATGTTGGAGGAGTACTCTGTTTACTATCACACACACCCATTTCTATGGTTCACATGTCTAGATGAGTCAGCTCCCATTTTGGTGGCACCACAGCCAAGGGTTAGGAGACAGGAGGATGTGGTAGGTAGGGAGCAGGTAGTTGGCAAAGGAGAGGAGGAGGAGAGTGGAGATGGGGAGGAGAGCTCAAATGATGGTGATGGGGATGATAGCTGAGGTGGCAGAGGGGAGGATCAGAGGCTAGTGAGATAGAGGACTAATATCTTAGGTAGTTCTCATGGCATGCAGAGGCCAAGGAGTGATACCAGACGACAGATAGTGATCAGGGTCACCTCTATAGCACAACAGGCATAGATTGATATGCTACAGGCCTAGGTACAAACACTTTAGGGGTAGCAGGTGTAGTTGTAGAATCAGTTGGCTTAGGCTCAGGGTCTGATAGTATAGTTACATGCACAACTTGCATAGGTACATGCATAGGTATAGGTACCTCATCCTACCCCAGACCCACAGGTAGCCCAGTTGATAGTAGAGAGGGATTCTTTCAGACAGAGGGCAGTGGAAGCAGAGGGTGTGGCACAGAGACTCATGGGCACCGTTGAGAGTGCATCTTTACAAGAGGCCATTGTGGAGGGGTTTGAGATTGCTAGGGAGGCCGAGTACAACTAGGTGAGGTATGAGGATTTGTGTCCTCTCGACTGCAGAGAGCCGTACCCTCAGTCCCAGAGTAGGACTAGGAGAAAATAATAGATGACTACACACAACAAAGGAGTCATAGGGCCATGACAAGATCCTGATGTAGGGGTAGTGGCAGGCCATCATCCTCAAGACTAACTCCATCAGGGGGGTCCACCAGCCAGCCTTGAGTTATTGATATAGGATTATTGATGTATCTAATTTTGTGGGAGAATGTATATTATTTTTTATCATATCTCATGTATCTCTTTATATTTTGTATGTGTTTTTTATGAGTGATGATATGTAACGGTGATAGTTTTGATGATGTGCATTGTTGATGTGATGATGTGATGATGGTATGGATTTGCATTGGTTTGTATATGTTATGAGATGAAGTTGTGATGAATTTGATGATTTGATGCCTAACATGTGATGCAGGATGGTCCATAATATGCTTATGATGATGATTTGTGATGCATACTAATGATGTCATGTAGGTGGATAACCTAGGATGGTGATGAGGAAAGTCTTTTATGAAAAATGATGTGGAAATGTAATGTATGTATGGAATTTTTGTTTTTGGATTTTTCAAATGCAATGAATAATGATGATTAGATGAAAAATGAATGGTTATGTTTATGTTTATGAGATGCATCATGAATTTTTAGTATATATATGAGTTAGGAAAATGTCATGATAGATGATATGAAAATGAGAGATGAGTGCAATGACGGTATGAAATGTAATGGCATGATGATAAAATAATAATGATAATGAGAAAAGGTGATGAAATGCTATGAAAATGATATGAAATGAGATGATGATAAATGTAATGAGATGATGAAATAATGATAAATGATATATGATAATGATAAAATGTAATGATATGATGATGAATTGAGATAAAATGATACGATAAATAAAAATGATAATGATAATGATATAAAATGATAATGATAAATGAAATGATATGAAAAATGATAAAAGATAACAATGAAATGATGAAATGGTAATAATGATATAAAATGTAATGATAATGACAAAATGATGAAAGATGACAATGAAATGATAATGAAGATGGTATGCAACTATATAAAAATGAGAACATGTTAATGAGATGAAGATGATAGATAATATGAAAATGATATGAAATACCTAATGAATAAATGAATGATATGAAATGATAGCGTATCTAAATGATATGTAATAAAACAAAGATGATAAAAATGAGAATGATCAATGATATGCAATGAAATGATATGAAAAATGATAAATGAAATGATAATGCATCATGAAGGATAAATAAATGATAAAGTATCTAAATGATATGAAAATAAATGATAAAAGATAAACTATATGATATGTAGAGTACCTAGATGAAATGATACTGATTAAGGAAATGATGATGAAGATAAAAGATGATAATGAAACAAATGTTCGAATGTCCTCCACAAATAGTCCAAAGAGACATGACAACCGTTGATGTTTTTGTTCAGCCTTTCAAAACTCTGATGCAAGTCCAATATGCAGATATGTACAATGATCTAAATGAAATGCAATGAAATGAAACCAAACATTTGTTGAACCTTTTGGTAGATTTCTTGAATCATCATAGAGAATTTTAAAATGTTGGAAGTATGTACAAGCATCAGAGGGGAAATTAGCACCAATGATGACCTGAGTACAACTTTCATGAGTTTTGATATAGCAGGTGAACACAAGCATCAAGGTATAATTGAACCAAGATGACCTGAGCATTTCTTGCATAAACAGACAAAGATTAACTACTTTCTAATGCAAATTTGGAACTGTCATTAATGATATGCTTTGAAAATCATGTCTCATGACATATTTGCACTAGATTGATAGTCAATCTCAATACAACAGACAAAGAAAAATCATTCTCTTTCCTTGTCACTCTAGTTCAGTACATCATAGAGTGTGCTCCAAAGGAATGATAACGAAAATCAAACAACCATTGTTCAAAATATAATACTGCTATTCCAAACATTATTCAGATTTTAGATCATCCAGATATGAGTCATGATATGAAATTTGCTGAAAAATGTGAGATGGGTCAATGATTGGGTAGTTGTTCATGTGATTTGATTGTTTGTTTGCTTGATCGGATGTTACGTCATTGTCTAGCTATTTCTATAAACTTTGAAAGTTGATTGTCCCCAGTATGTCAACATTTGCCCCCAATATTGGCACAACTTGCTAAAATAAATATGTACAATGATCAATCCATGGTAAGACATTATCGTTCTAGGAAAATGATGGAAGTATGATGCTATTATGACCCTAGGATGATGGATGAAATGAAGGCTGAGAAGCTAAGTGAAAAACATGAGCTAATAGATGAAGAGCTACAAATAGCATCTATTTGCCAGATTTTCACTATTTGTGTTTATTGTATTTTTCTAATTTCTTTTTGATTTTTTTGTATTTTTCTTGTCAATAGACTGCCTGTTGCCAGGTTTTCACCCTATGATGATTTTTATTTTCTTTTTTACTTTTTTTTTTAGGACATTTTTCTAATTTTTATAGTTTTTTTAAGACTTTTTCTATTGTTTTTCTTATTTTTTTAGGAATTTTATGATGTTTTTGTATTTTTTTAGGAATTTTTATGGATGAGGATAACTGCTTCAGACATAATACTTTTTCAGGTGCATGTTGTTGATGGGATTTTCAAACAAGTCCCCTTCTGGCATTGACAGCTTGTATGCTCCTGAACCATATACTACTATGACCACATAAGGACCCAGCCAATTTGGTTCAAACTTACCTTTCTTCTCTTTGTCTTGCTGGTTGTGTGGGTTCTCCTTCAAAACAATATCACCAACCTAAAAGGTACATGGCTTGACTCTATGATTATAGCTGTGAGACATCATTTGTTGATATGCTTTCAAATGATCAGTTGCTTGTTGTCTCTTCTCATCAAGGAGTTCCAGCTCTTGCAGTCAGGAAACTCTATAGTCATCATCTATTGTGAGACCCTTCAATGATACTCTGAGTGATGGAATATCAACCTCTAGTGGAAAAATGGATTCTGCTCCATAGACCAGAGCATATGATGTTTCTCCTATTGGCATTTGAATACTAGTTCTATAGGCCCATAATGCGAGATTTAGTTGAATGTTCCAATATTTCCCTGCATCATTCACAGTCTTCTTCAGGATTTTTAGTATTGTTTTGTTTGAGGCCTCTGCTTGGCCATTCCGTTGTGGATAATAAGGTGTTGAATATCTGTGTTGGATATGGAATCTCTCACAAAGTTCATCAACATCCTAATTCTTGAATGGTCATCCATTATCTATGATAATGGAGTTGGGAATGCCATACCGACAAATGAGGTAGTTGAGTATGAATGATGAGATTTGTTTTTTGGTAACCTTAGTGAGAGGTACTACCTCAATCCACTTGGTAAAGTACTATGTCACTATGATGATAAACTTGTGTCCATTCGATGATGAGGGATGAATCTTGACAGCTAGATCTAACCGCCATTGAGAGAATGGCCAAGTTGGCGTGAATGGTTGAAGTTCTTGTGTAGGAGCATGAATGAGATTCCCATGAATCTGACATTTAGAGCAATTTTTCATGAAAGTGAATGATTCCCTCTCCATAGTCGACTAGTAGTAACCCATTCTAATCAATTTTTTGGACAAGGTAAGTCTACTTGAATGAGTACCACAAATTCCACCATGAACTTCTTGTAAATCTTTTTTAGGTTTGTCACATTCAAGACATAAAAGTAAATTACCGTCAAGACTGCGGTGATAGAGGGTGTTGGCGATAAGAGTATAGCAAGAGGATTGGCGGATAAGGATACGCTTTTGGTTACGAGATAAGTTAGGTGGTAAGATGTCATCTTTTAGGTAGGCATAAATCTTGCCATACCAAGGTGAATCAGATCCTACTAAATGGTAGATGATTTGGCTTTCAGGTGTGTCATAGGTAGGTGTAAATGATTGTTCCACCAGAAATTCATAGCGAGTCATATTTTCTGGGAGTTGTAGAAATGATGTGATTGTGGCCATGGTGTCAGCTGCTTTGTTATCAAGTCTTGGAATTTGTATGAACTTGATATCCACAAAGTAATTCTTGAAATCGTCAACCATTTTCTTATATAGTAATAGTTTTTCATCTTTGGTCTAATAACCATCATTGATCTAATTAATGACTAACTGTGAGTCACCATAAACTTGTAGTTATATGATCCTCCATTCCAGTGTGATCTTGAGCCCAGTGATTAAAGCTTCATATTCAGCTATGTTGTTGGTGTATGGAAACATTAACTTATATGACCAGGGAATGGTATTTCCTTGAGGGGTGACAAAGAGTATGCCTGTCCCCGATCCATGTTGAGTAAAAGAACCATCAAAGTATAGTGACCATGACTGTTCGGATTCCACAGTGAAGACATCAACATCTAGAAATTCAATGTGCATGGGATGCTCTATTTGTAGTGGTGTTGCAACCAGTTGATCAATGATAACTTGTCCTTTGATTGCTTTGCGATCAACATAATTGATGTCAAACTCACTTAAGATCATGATCCATTTTGTTTACCTTCCTGTCAATATAGCCTTGCTTAGCAGATACTTGAGTGGATTAATCTTTGCAACAAGGTTGATTGTGTGAGTTAACATGTAGTGTTGAAACTTTTGTGAGGAAAAGATTACTGCAAGACAAGCCTTCTTGATGAAAGTGTAGTTGAGTTCATGACCTGTTAACATTCGAGTGATGTAATAAATTTCCCATTCCTTTCCTGTAGAGTCCTCTTGTGCTAATAATGCCCCCAAAGATGTCTCCGTTGCAAAAATATATAAAATTAGATTTTTTTCTAGATTTGGCAGTACTAGAACTGGTGGGTTCATTAGGTACTGCTTGATCTATTGAAATTCCATCTCACACTTATCATCCCATTTGAAAGGAATATTCTTATGTAGTAGGTGTGTAAAAGGGAGACTCTTATTTTCCAGTTGTGTGATGAACCTTTGTATAGATTGAAGTCATCCTTGTAATGATCTCAACTGACTAATATTTCATGGTGGAGGAATCTCCATGATTGCTTGTACCTTGGCAGGATCTACTTCAATTCCTTTTGCTAATACTATGTATCCCAAGAGCTTTCCAGATGTGACCCCAAAGACACATTTCTTTGGATTAAGGCAAAATTTGAACTTTTCCAACCTTGCAAATATTTTGGATAACACTTCGAGATGTCCTTCTCTTGTGTATGACTTTGCCAATATGTCATCTACATAATCTTCCATGAATGTGTGCATCATGCCATGAAAAATTATAGTCATAGCTCTTTGGTAAGTAGCCCCAGCATTCTTTAAACCGAAAGGCATGACATTCCAACAGTAAGTCCCCCATGGACATGTGAAATTTGTTTTGTCCTTGTCTTCAGGTACAATCTTGATTTGGTTGTAACCAGAAAAACCATACATTAGTGAATACATGGCATGGCCAGCTATCAGATCAACTATAGTATCAATGCTTGGAAGCGGGAATTCATCCTTAGGACATGCCTTATTAAGATCTCTAATATATGTGCACAATTTGACACTTTTTTTAGGCTTGGACATAGGAATGATGTTGGAGATCCATTTTACATAGTCAATCGGTTTTATAAATCCCACATCAAGGAGTTTTCTAAGCTCTTCTTTAACTAGTAGTGCAACATGAGGATGCATCTTTCTAAGTTTTTGTTTCATAGGTTTAACTCTTGGTTTGATGGACAAATGAAACATTATAAGATTAGGATCAAGACCTGGCATGTCTGCGTAAGACTAGGAAAAGTTGACTTGATTTGCTCTGAGAAATTCCACAAACTCAGGCACCTCTTTATCTATCATTGATGTAGCTAATTGTAGGATCCTTGGGTTTTTTGTAGTTTCAAGATTTACCTCTTTTGTAGGCTCAATCAAGATAGGTGATTGCTCATGATAATGCTCTAGGAGAGTGTCAAGAATCCCATCATTTGGTGCCTTAAAAAGGTTTTCACCATCTGATATGCTCTTTGTTTTATCTTTTGTTTGCTCTAACACTGCCAGATTCTGGTTTTCCCTATTAGATCTTTTCTTTTTTATTTTTATTTTTGCAGCTAGGATACTTGAAACTCTCCTAGTTAAAGACTCTATGTAGAAAATTTCTAGTGGAACAATCATTTGTGTCATTTGCAAAAAGAAAGTTCATGATAGATTCATTGCTTGAAAACATAGGTATATCGATAAGTTCAGATAGATCCCAGTTAATGAGATCAGGATGTATCAGTGGTAGTGGATCATTGGGTTGTGTGAAATTGGCTATGGTTATGGTCATAATGGAATTGTCCATAGGATCCGAGGTATGAGGCAGATCAAAGATGATACTCTTCTCACGATAGTTTTGTTTGATTAAACCTGACTCAGTATCACTAGAATCATAGTCACCTTGTAGTTCAGATTTTTTTGGTTGGGACCCTGACCCTTCACCTTCAATTAGAGTTGGGGTATACTTGTGTACTACATCGACCTTTTTGTCCCTCTAAAATTCATCATTGTAGATGGTTTCCTATTCGTATTCACCAGAATCTGTGTTATTATCCATGAAATTTTGAATTGTTGTCAAACATGCTTCTCTTGTATCAAAACCTTGTTGCAATGTGAGGACAATGTAATGCAATTGCTTGGATTCTCTTTCTTTTGAGTTAGTATCATAGCCCAGTACTTTTTTATCTTTTGGAACAAGTCTTGGAAGGTGAATAGGCTCAACCACTCCTTTTCTCTTTCCAATAGGACCATTACCATCATAGCCCATCTTTTGCATGATTGAATATCCTTTACCATATTGATCAGTAGGTAGTTTGACATTAAGAACTGTTTCATTTTCATCTTTATAGAGCCAAATTAGAACTTCTTTATCCTCAAAATCTTCCATGGGGAGTTTTTCTTTGATAAATAGTCCATTAAACTTTGTATTTGGGTCTATTGGTGGTTGCGTTGATGTTGATGCTACAGATATTTGTTGTTGTGTGATAGAGGGTTGTCCATGTGACTGAGGTGATATAGGTAGATTAGCAAGATAGATAGAGTACTCCCCTACTCCATTGTCCTTGAACCATAGTTGCTTTTCAAATCTTTTGGTTAATTGACTGAGTTGTGTATCAACTTTGAGAGAAGTTCTAACAGGATCTTATCGATTGTTGGGAACCAAATTTGATGTTGGAACAAGTCTGGGTATCTGAATTATCAGCTGATATCGTGATCTCCTATCCGTCATAAGGAAATTTGAGGTACTGATGATATGTGGATGGGACAACTTTCATTTCATGGATCCAAGGTCAACCCAACAAGATGTTGTATGCAAGATCACAATCTAACACTTCACAAAAAGTATTTTTGATAACAGGTCCCACTCTAATTGGCAGCATGATTAAACCCGTGGATGCTCTTTCCTCATCATCATAGAATTTAATAGTAATCTTTCTTCTGGGATCAATGGAGTCCTCAGAAAATCCTAAAGTTTGAACTAACTTCATGGTACAAATGTTCAAACTAGCACCTCCATCTATTAGGATGCATCTGACACGAAACTTATGGATCATGACTTCTAAGTATAGTGATGAATTATGTGGATGTGTCATGGAAACATCATCCTTTTTGGAGAATGAGAGGCATGTGGGTGAGGACAAGTGTCCCACCATGGCTTGAAATCAATCCACATCTAGATCAGTGGATACAGTTGTTTCAATGGGGGCCTTTTCTAGAATTTCCTTGTGTGCTGGGGAAATTTTTAGGATTTCTAAGATAGAAATCTGAGTGGGAGTTTTTGAAGTTGATTGACTAAGTCATATTGATGTTGAGGTAGAGGTACAATGGATTTTGAATAAGCACCCTTTAAGACAACTTTATCTTGTTCCCTTGTTGTTGCGTTAACTTCTCTATATTCCATCTTTTCCTTAACTTTTATAACATTGATCTGCTCATCATCAGTGTAGATATGATTGATTATATGATCATTGATATGATTCACACTTTTTCTAGAAGACTCACCCTTTTGATAGTTGGGCAAAGGGTTGCGAAATTCTTGGTTGTGTTCATTTGATTGTTGGTTTCCTTCTATTGTGATGGTGCCATTTTGAATTAAGTCTTGGATTTTATTTTTCAGGGCTTGACAATTATTCATGCGATGACCCTTGCACTGATGATAATCACAATAGTATGCATCATTCCATGATGGACACTTCACATTGGGTTCAAAGTTGCATTGAGGTGGCAAAGTAAGAACATTTTTAGCCATCAATTCTTTGAATGCAGATTCTAAGGATTGACCCAATGGAGTAAAAAAAACTTTGCTAGAGAAGAATGAGGATCGTTGTCGATTTGTGTTCAAGGTATTTCCTAAGGAATTTTTATCATTTCCATGGAAACCTTGATTGTTGGCATTTCCTTGGTTGGGAGTAGAAGTTTGATTCAAATTATTCCTTGGAGGAGGATTGTTTCCCTGATTTGCAACCGAGTTGACATTGTTATAGTTATTGTTGTGAGGAGTACTTGAAGCACTAAGAACAAATGGCTTGGTTGAGACATGATTTTCATCTACAACACCATCATTCACCATATTTTTGTTGCGAGTCCAAAACTTAGATTTTTCATCATGGTGATTTGACGAGCTAGGATTGTCCTTATCAAGTTTTATTATCCCTCTCTAGACCAAGGAACTTTCAATGGTGATGGAATTTTCAACCAATTTCTAAAAAGAGGGAGGACAATGAAGATTAAGATGATAGCCATCTCTTGATCTAAGTTGTTTATGAAAGTGGTGATCTTTTCCTTTTCAGGAACATGACATGGATATCTAGTGAACAATCTTCTCCATCTCTGAAGAAATGTAATAAATGGTTCACTAGGTTTTTGTTTAGCCTTGCAGAGATCAATCATTGTTATTTGATGTTGTATGTTGTAGGAATATTGTGATATGAACTCATTAATCAATTCCTCAAATGTCTTGATAGGTAGTGTGATTTTTGATACCCATTCCATAGATTGGCCTCCAAGACTTCTAGGAAACAAATGCATTAAGTATGTGTCCTCATGAGAAAACTCTAAAGATATATTTCATAAATCCCTAATATGATCGATTGGATCTGATTTCCCATTGTAACGATCAAACTTTAGGATTTCACAATGTTTAGGAAATGGGATCATGTTGACATGCTGATCAAAAGGATAAGGAAAGAAGTCATCAAGAGAATATGTATTTGTTGTGGTTCCCCCTTGCATGTCTTTAATTTTATCTTGTATTTCCTTAACTTGTTGAGACATTGTACTAATATCAGAAAAGGGTGTGTCATCAAGACTCTTTTTTAAGTTTTTTTTATTAAAATCATGAGGAAATTTAGCTCCTTTGTCAGCCAAATACAAAAAGTATTTCTCCTTGTTGCACTCTAAGATCTTTTCTAAGGCTTTGTGAAATTTGGGATCTTGCTCAGCCTCTCTAAGGTGATGTTCTTCATCTCGCTCATCATCACTATCTACAAAAGTTTTGCTCATGTCTCTATTGGATGGGAACAAATTCTTTTCTCTTTCATCCATGTTGTCATTAAAAAGGGGATTTCAGCTCACACTATAAAGGGGGTTGCTACTCTCACCTTCTTCTTGAGTTCTTCGAGTATGATCTTCTTGTTGAATATCCTCTTTTAGCTTATTGTATTGAGATCTTGTAAAAATAGGCATATGATTTTGAAATGTTCTTCTAGACTTAGATCACAATTTGATAAGTGCAAAAATGATGATGTTTTGATCTGATAAGATGAAAATCTTATGATATGATCAAAATACATTCCCAATTCTTGATTGTGGCTTCCAATGATAAAGGATATTAGGATCCTGTTGGGGAAGTTGAATCAATAATCAAAATTTGCATGAAAGGTGCACTTTTAAGATTTGATCCTTGGTTTTGAAGAATGATAGCCTAATTAAATTCACTGAAGGATTTGACTAGGATGTGTTGGATATTCAATGGAAGGTTGTGGTAGATAATCAAAGTTGAGAGGTTGATTGTGATTGTGTCATTTTGATAGAGCTCTTCTCTGGAAATAGGCTCATGAACATAAAGGCTCTACAACGTACTTGTCAGTAAATCCCCTAGTAAAATCTTGGTATATATGGATGAACTCACAGTAATGGAGCAAGACATTTCAAATTTTATATAAAAACTTTCTACGTTGCAAGGTTTTATTGTAACCTAAATGTTTCTTGGGTTTCTTGATCCTATTGAAAATAGATTTCTTGATAAATTCAGTTGATTTCCACTCTCCAAGCATGAGAGAAATGTCAAAAGGCTACTAGACCGAAGATGTTACAAACTTAGATCTGTCAAAAGTAATAATCCTGGAAAGTGACAGATGCACTACTCTGTACACTATATGCACTATAGAAGAAAGAATATGCACTACAAAAATAGTCAAATGCACTACAACAAACCTCAGATGCACCACTTTGTCCTATATGCGCTACACAAAAACACTTTGACAGTGACCAAATCTGCTCACAGAATATTAATCCTATGCACTAAAATAGGCTCTAAATGCATTGAACTAACTATTGAATGTGTTAGAATAGACCTTATATGTGCTAAGACATCCCCTAGATTTGCTAAAACAATTTTCCAAAGTAGTTTTTTGAATAGTTTTTGAATAATTTTAGCTGAATTTTCACATGTTCATCTTAGATGATCTTTTATCTAAATTAGTGTGATTGAAAACACAACAAACATTCTAAAAATAGTTGTTTTTAAGCCCTATACTAAACATCAAGTGTATTTTCAAAATGTTTTTCAAAAAAGTGTTTTCACAGGTTTTACACATAAAAGACAATTTCAAGCAGACTCACTCTTAGTACTCAAGTAGGTCATCATAATAACCACAACCCACATCTTAAAACTTCATCGACTTACACAGTCGTGTCACCCCCAAAGGGGCACCCATGTTTTTTTCTTTTCCAGGGGCATACTTAGAGTGACGGAAGTGGATACCAGATCCCCTAAGCAAATAGTCCTTGACAATTATATGGTGAGTGTCTTGGGGGTAGATTCTTCCCTCCTCTTGCACTGTGATTATTAGGATGTTTGGAAAATGACATGGTTGGCTACTACACTAGGTTCATAGTAAGGGTTTTCATTTGGTGTGGCAATAATAAACTCCCTCAAGAGACCTCCCAACCTTTAGAACAAAGGCTTTGGGGATGGTTATCTTGAACACCACTGGAAAAAGTGGGTTTCCCCAGATTTGCTTTAAATTTTATAGTGGGGTGGAATAGCTTGGCTTTGGCTTGAACCCACTTGGGTCATTCCTCTTGGGTGAGTACTTTTTCCCACAAGAGCAGGCCCTCTAAAGGATGTAACAAAGCATTAAAATTATAAAAATTGAAAAGGAAAGTCTGGTATTCTAATCACCTAGTAAAGGGGAGAGCATAGACCTATTGCCATAGACAAAGCAAACAATGTTCTTTTTAGAGCACCAAATGACAATGATTTAATCTATGTGAAGATGTTGCTTCACAACAAGCATGTAATTCATTTTAACTGCAAAAAATCAATCTGTGGTGGCTATCCTAGGATTACTTCTTTTTAAATTCCATATCTATCCTAGGATTGGTTCATTTTAAATTGATGTGTCTACCCTAGGGTTGCTTCTTTTTAACCAAAAAAATCTCTATCTGTGGAAGGCATCAAACTTAGAACTTTGTTTAGTTACAACCTATAAGCACTAAAAGATCCTACATATGTGCTAAAAAAAATAGTTAATGCACTAAAATAGACAGTAAATGCACTGTAGAAAACCTTAAATGCGCTAAAATAAATCCTAAATTCGCTAATCTAAGAATACAATTTTTTTACAATTTAAATAAAGTAAGCCAAAGGATGTGCTATTATGTTCCTTATATGTGCTAAAACAGTTTTTGAATGCACCAAAAGACCTGCAAAAGAGTTGAAAGAAATCTTGGATGCGCTATGGGAACCCACGTATGCACTAAAATGCTATTTTTTGTCAAAAAGTCAAATTCTAGAACGTAAAAACCTATCAGAAAACATGCAAGTGGATGTTAAAAAGGGGGCAAGGCCCCACGGTGGGCACCAAAAATGTGTGAGTGATTATTTATGTGTATGAAATAAATGTAAATTTAAAAACAAATCAAACACACCAATGGAACTTTAAATCAAAGCATAAAATAAAGAAAAGAAATGCAAACTCGGTTTATGCTTCAAAGATGTTCCATTGTCCTCTGTCTATAGTGTTTTTGTTGATTCCAGCTTGCTCTCAGATCTTGGGCTAGGCTCAACAAACGGTCTTCCTAAAGAACGAGATTAAAGATGGATGCATGCTATGCTAAGATATGATTAACGTATTATGATTACTTGTTAAAAGAAACTAGAATTAAGAAATGCTATGAATGCTAAAGTTGATGATAAAAATGGTAAAATTCCAATCACCTGAATGCCTGTATATAATGTGTATGTGTTGTAACCAATGCTTGGGCTTGTAGGGGTATTTATAGAACTTTCAAAAGATTTTGATTGGCTGAGGTGATCAACGACTGTGAAAATTCCTGGCAGATCGAACGATCGAAGATGGATAAGATTGGAGAGAAAAATAGAAGAAAACCATAAAGTAGGATTTGTTTCCTTTTTCGTAGAAGAGATAAGATGAGATGATAAAGATGAATTGTAAAAATCATCTTTTTGTGAGTTTTTGGAAATTTTTTGAAAATAAATAATGAATTTATCAGATTCATTATTCATTTATTGGTGACATGGAAGATTTTCTTAGAATATTTAATTAAGATTTGGAGAATAATGGAGGATTTCATAATTAAATAAAATATTTAATTATGATTTGAAAAGATATGAAAGACATGGAGGATTTAATTAAATTGTTTAAGAAATGACATGTGGATGAAATTAATTAAGTAAAATATTTAATTAATTAGAAGAAATTTTTGAATAGGATAAAAGAAATATTTAAATTTAATTAAATCAAAAGACTTAATTAAATTAAAAAGGTGATAATTAATAAAAATAAATAAAGGGTATTTATTTAATTAATTAAGTAGACATATGGATGTGAAATAATTAAATAAAATTGATTTATTTAATCATGACAAAAGAATAAAGTGAATAGCCAGTATTGGCATGGTGTAATGGTTTATAGGTGGCATTGTTGTTCTTGCCACCAAGGTTCAAACCCTGTTGGGGTGAAATTGTTGAATGGTTGTATCCGGTTCATAGCCCCGATCAAAAGAGTTTACCCCTTGCATAAAAAAAAAGAATAAAGTGAATGAACAATATAATTAAATTAATTAAATTTAATCATATGTAGAGGACTTTAGAGAAATTAATTAAATAATAAAATATTTAATTAAATGCCAGGATTAGACATGACCAATTTATGCTATAAGCTATAATTCAGGAAACAGGCAAAACAGCAATAGTGAAGTTGCAAGGGATTAACAGAGTTGAGTGTAGTATTCTTGTAGATTTGTCTATTTCCCCTCTTGATTGCAAGAGTCTTTAGAATAGTTTTATTTACTACAGCGATACCAAACAACCATTCCTAATTGTGACTTTGGATATTTCCTATAGTTCCTATTGACTGGACATTTATTGCCTTTTCTTCCTTTGCAATGCTTGTCACATC
Source organism: Sequoia sempervirens (assembly GCA_007258455.2). NCBI lineage: Eukaryota > Viridiplantae > Streptophyta > Pinopsida > Cupressales > Cupressaceae > Sequoia > Sequoia sempervirens. The sequence goes on along the minus strand of VDFB02193867.1, from coordinate 344,914,710 downwards.
ATAAGACCTTCCCTTTCTACTACTATTGCTTTTTTGTTCATTTAACTAGTTATATAT
>VDFB02193867.1:344664388-344914553 GCA_007258455.2 Sequoia sempervirens | reverse complement strand
AAAAAATAAACCTAGTAGTTTAGAAACTAAATTCAACTTCCCACAGATTCTATTCTTACATGTTTTTGAAATAATATAGATAACTTATTCAAATTTTTACGTCAAGTTGCCTAACTCTAATTTTTTTGAATTTTCATTGCCACTTAAGGGCCTGTTTGGCCCATCATGATCCTGCACATACCCTTGATTTAAAATGTTCCCATTATTAAAATCTTGGCCATAATTTTCATTTTAATAAACATACTTTGAAACCTTCGTCAATACCTTATTTTTAATCACCCACCAAAATGGAGAAGTGATAAACCTTATTTTCAGGCATAGCCTGCTAAAATGGAGAAGTGAAATTCTGAAACCTTATTTTCAACCCACAAAAATGGAGAAGTGAAAGCACGACGCCTGATTTAGGGTTGCAACCTCTACCCATTTTTCTGCATCGGACATGATTTTTGTGTAGAATCTTGTGGTAAGTCCCTTTCCATGGTTTTAGTCAATTTTACTTTTCAAACCTATACACGGTCAGACCATTTTTTTATTATGTTAATTGTATAGGTGAATTTACTATATTTTCCAAGCTTATTTTGAAACCATGGATTCATAACAAGGCTTCTCTGTGTTAATCTTAATCTTGAAAGTAGGTGGTCTTGAATAGGAGCAACACAATGATTACAAGAACATTACATTTCACTGCTAGATTTTCCATGCCTATGGCACCCATCTCAAGCATTCCCTACTCATTCAATATCCATAGAAAACATCCATGTAAATGAGATAGAAAAAAGGGGTCACAAAAATTTTATATGAATTTTTATTTCTTTACCTATATCACATACATTTGCATCCAGGGAAATATAGTTGCAATTGATTTTAAGCCTAGAGTTAAAAATGAAATAGTCACACAGGATCACTAAGATTTGATCTTACAATGGATCACAAAAATTTGATCTTATAATCCTTCAACACTTGGGTCTGCTAATCTAAATGATTGGGGATTGTGTGTGATGACTTGCATAACATTGGAAGGTCCCTTCATCTCTACTACCTCCTCAATTGTGTTAGCAATCTATAGTTTGTCCTTCCCATGATTTAAGCATCAATTACCTTAAGGTCCTTTGGTTGGGCCTAAAATAGTCCTTTATAATATAATATTCTCTAAATAGAAAAGATGTAGAAGACCATTCTAGATCGAACACAATATTAGATGGCAGTCCAAAAATTGGTTTGGACTATAAGAATTAGCTATTTGTAGAAGGGGGTTAGAATGAGTTTAGATGGGGAGCTATACATGCATCATATAAAGAAGTGGAGAGCCTTAATAGGTTTGAGGTGTCATCAGATGTTGAAGTATGAGCTAAAGATAACAACAATGTAGAAGATAGTAGAGTAATGAAGACTACCATGCTACCTAATACACGAAGCAGACAACATTCACAATATCAAAAAAAGTACAAAAAGGAAGAGATTAGGTTTAGAGATACTTATCTTGGGTTGATTCATCAATGTATTAATCTCCCCCTTGGCTTGCACCACTTTGTGAAAGATGGTTGTAGGTGAAGTCAAGATAGATAGAATAGGACCTTAGTAGACCAAAATTGGGGATTTCAAAGAATTGGTATACTTCATTGGTACAACTACCATTCAGTAAATCTCAAAAAAAAAATACTAACTTTTTCCCATTGGTGTAAGCTATTCTTAGCATTAAATCCTCTTCTTCTCTCTAAGGAAATGTATATGCACATGTAGAGTGAATGAAGCATCTTCTTCTTTTAGAAATATGAAAGGTCGGAAATTGCCTACTTGGTAACTTTTGCATTATGTTTTTGTACTCATTTTGGTTTCCATTTTCTAGACATGTTTTAGTTCCATTTTAATTGTTTTTGGCCTTTTCCCTAATTATAGATGTATAATGTATGGAGATCTACGTTTAGGAATACTTACTAGGTTGTGTGCTAATGTATGCACACTTGTGCTAGAAGGGTGCTAGTGTGCATGTTCAAATTTGAAAAAGTTACCACTTGTTTGTGCCCTAATCATTACTTAGTTTCCAATGGCCTTTTATCTTGAAACTCTATAAATCTAGTTTTAGCCTCCATTTTTTGGGTTACACAAGAAGAAAATAGAAAATGTAGCAAGCATTTATAGTCTCTCTTCAACATGCCCAATTGATCAGCATGACTCCATTACATAGCAAGGCAACAAGCAAGAGATTTGAGGATTCAAGCTTTTTTAAGCCCCTAGAGCCATAATAGCCATGGACTCTTAGTAATCTCCTAATCTCATATATTCTCTTATACAATCTCTCATTCACTCCATTGGAAGACATATATTTCCATTTCCTCTTCCCCTCTCAAAGCCATAGCTGAAAACCCTTTCCATAGCCTTCCCTATTTAGATATAAGATCTTTTTGAATTTTTCCTATCCCTACGTTCTCCGTTTCTTTCTTTTTGTGATCATCATCACTCTATTTGACCTCCATGATTAACATACCACTATTACATAGTTTTTCTTCAAGGGTTTATGTTTTTTATCACTAAATATTTGCACACAATACATCCACCATAACTAGGTCAGCAAACACTCAACTTTTTCTATTATGCTACTATTGAGGTTGAAATACACCATCTAGGGGACTAAGTGACACAATTTCATTGATAGAAGAACATCCTTTTACCCCTTGTTTCCAACCTCAGCCCAGGATATCTCAAATTTGATAAATGATGTTCACATTCTACAATCGAGAGGAAGATCAAATAATTTTTGCTAGCAGATCTTGAAAGTTTTAGAGGCATTGGAAACCTGGACAATATTGCCCTAGCTTGACTTGCAGAAGTGCATAGTTTGTTTTGTAGAAGCACTCAGTTTCTTTTGCAGTAGTGCACACATTTGAAACTTCTCCATTTGGTTTGAGAATTACCCAGTACTACTCTCCTAGTCTCCTACATCTGTTTTTGGCATCAAAAAAGTCAATTGCAGGTGTATCTACCCCATTTTCCCTTTTCATTGTTGTAGCTTAACAAATTTACACTTAGCATTTCCCAACTCTTATATTTTTTGTTATATATTAGATTAGATGAATTTCTATTTATTTTTATTTTCTTCATACCGATTCTATCAATGAGTAGATAATTATAACATAGAAAGAGTATAGAATCACTTCACACTTGAAAGAGGTGCAACTCTTGTTTTGTAATAGAGCCTTTAGGGAATTGACAAAATGAAAAGACAATTGCTCCATTTTATTCATTTTCACTTGTACTGGGCATAAGGATCCTAGTTAATGTTTGAACTTGTCATTGAGTCCTTGTAATATCCCAGTCCTGAGGTACCACAAAGGCCCTAATGACTCATTTGAAATCCAACAAACAAAGCAAGAGCATTCATTTCTTTTCTTAGCAAGGGCTCTCCTCTGATAGATCCTCTATGATCACCTTCAATTTCTTTGTAATTTTGCAGATAAATGGTCAAAGGCTCAACATAATCATCAAAACCCAATTTTCTCATGGCCCAAAGTTCATCCTCTGTAGTTATGGTTTTTCTTTGTTCTCTTTGACAATGGTCATTTTATTCACTAGTGATGAGGGTAATGTACTAAGAGACACATTCTTGAATGGTCTCCTTTGCATCATTAGATATCTTGGCATGAGTAGGGAGCACTTTTCTCTTTATCCTGATGACATTAGCAATGGGCATGAACCTATCTTGCTCTCTCAAAACACAGTTCTCCCTATCACCATCCTCAGAGTTTCTACTATCCTGGCTTGTAGGGCTTCCCACTTCAAACATCATATCTACAAAGACAAGGAGGGAAGAAGCTTGTTTCTCATATGAAAGATCCCAAAAATTAAAAGCTCTGACATTGGAAAAATACACCAATCTAGTTTCTCCATATAAAGTGAAACTAATATGCTTCATGCATTGGGGCATACATGCATTGTAATACACAAGGCCTTTGCAAGTACTGCACTACCTAGGCTATATACCCCAGGGCCTACTGTACAGAGTCACAAACCAGAACAACACTAGCTCCATGGAAATCTTGTCTCCTAGCTTGAGTGTAAACTTAAAAAGCTAAAAATAATTATAGACCCCATTTTTTCTACATTCTAGCACATGATTAATGTAACTACCTACCTGAAGAAAAGGAGATCATTGTTTATATTTCTTTCTATATTGGAATCAGTACCATAGAAAATGTACTCAACATGAGAAAATAAACATCATTATACTAATTTCTCATGGAGGTCATCATGAATCAAATCCCAAAACATATTCAGAATTCTTGCCTTGGAAAATGTAAGGTGCTCTTTAGGGACTATAGTCTCTATTGAAATGGTAATTTCATTTCCTACATTCATAAATCACTTTACCAATTGCACTTTTGAGGTGTCCAATCACTAAGTAGAAGACATGAGTAATAATTCTCATGCAGAGAAGTACCAACCATGAGAATCAAACCTTAAACTTTATTATTGTGAACCCATAGTCATAAGAACAATAATTAAACAAGCAGAAAAACATGCACCATCTTCCACTATGCCTTTGGCTTTAGCTTCATCTTATTCTTTGGCATCAAATTTCACTAATTTATCATACTTGTCTCCTTAGTTTTCTAATGGAGGTTGCCTCATGTAACCCTTGTCTCTATTCTTGTTCTAATAATCTAATAGATTGTTTAATTGTTTGGTCTATTGCCCTATTGGGCTCTCTTTCTCCCACCTTTGTTTGGGATCAATGACATTATCACTTTTTGGTTCAATGTATGTCTTTGAATCTTTGTTGTCATTGTAATTCATGGTCATATTTGACACAAAGGTTTTGTGCTACAATTAAGTGCTTGGCAAGAAGTTTGGGTAAATGATCAAGTTGTTAATTAGCATCATTGGTTACTACTAAGTTGTTCCAGATGGATCTTGGAAGAACTTGGTTTTTTTATGATTCTTCCTTGATGTACTCATGTATGGATAGGTCCCTCAAATTCTTGGAGTCTTTTATGATTACCTTCCTTTCCTTTCTTGGTTTGCTTTGACCACTTTTTCAATTGGTCAAACCACCTATATTTCCATCATTTATGTGGTGTCCTCAATAGGTATTGGTGACTAATGTATCCTTTGAACCAATTTCAATTGACCTAATTTGCACGAATACAATGGCACCCAAATGTTTGCTGATATCTTCTATGCTGCTAGAGAACATCAATTGCAATAATAACTCAAGTAATTATAAAATATATATATATATAATCATCAAATCTTTCATAAACATACAATGTACTCATAATAGGGAGGACCCAATACTTAGTGCACCTACTTTGAAATTATTCTTGCTATTTGAATGAAAAGACTTACAATTATTGGTAACACAACTTCCAACAAATGAACCTTAACTCATTACAATACTACCTATGCCCACAATGATTAACATAATATGTCAATTTACAAAGAAAACATTATTTATCTTATGTTCTACATGGCTTCTATTTGTTTTGATCCAAAACATTAGCATGAGGAAATTCAATTAGTATGATGAATTATGTTGTTTGTGTGAACTTTATGATGCCACATTTGTTAACACAGAATCTGAAAACAAAGCTTTGTCATAAATCCTTAGATTTTCCCATGTAAGTTATGGCTAGTTTAGAATCTCAGATATCTTGTTCAGCCATAGAGCCTCTGGTTTTTCTTATACATGCTCCACAGAGTCTATTCTTAGGTGTGGTTCTATGGTTGTTATTTCTGGCCTTTGTCTTAAATTTTAGGCCTTCTACTCAGTTGTTTATGGGCTGGCTACTATAACTATAGTTATCCAGATCTAGATATGGTTATTTGACTATTATTTATAACTAGAATTACTTTCTTGTTGATCATATTTCTACTTTCTCTATCATTCATTTTGATTTGAGAGACAAAATCTTGACATATTTGGTAGAAAATGAATAGGGAAATTAATGATATAGTCTAGAGTGTCCTTGAGATAGCCAGCATGGGTAATAAAGTCAACCATGCACACATAATGATCAATTGTAGGTGTAATGCAATACTGCTTACTCATGCGATTGAAGTATGTACAACCCTCATCCACTAAACCTCCATGGATGCATGCACAAAGAATAGAAACAAAGCTTACAATGTTAGGATATTTTTTATACTGCTTCATTAATTCAAATATTTTGAGAGCATCCTTGCAAAATCCATTTTGTGCATATCCTACAATTATTGCATTCCATGAGATGACATCTCTTTGAGGCATTCCATCAAAGAGTCCACATGCCTTGTGTATGTTTCCAATTTTTTCATACATGTCTAACAGAGCATTTCCAACCATAATATCTGACAAAAATCCCCCATCCATTATTCTTTGATGGATGTTCATACCCTGCTCCAAAGCTCCCATTTTGGCACAGGCAGGGAGGATGCTAGCATAGGTTGTGGAATTTGGCTTCACACCTGCTAATTGCCTTTGCTTGAAATTTTCTAAAACCTTTTCAAAAAATCCATTTTGTGCATATCCTGCAATCATCATATTCCATGAGATGGCATCTCTTTTAGGCATTCTATCAAACAGTTCACATGCCTTGTCTATTCTTCCACATTTTGCATACATGTCTACTAGGGCAGTTGCAATTACAACATCTAAAAAAATTCCTCCATTATTTATGCTTTGATGGATTTTCATACCCTATTCCAAAGCCCTAATGCAGAGTGAGCAAGGGAAGCCTTATTCTAGTTGACAAGCAACCTTCTTTCCACAACTCTCTCAAATACTCTTTAAGTGGACCTTTCAAATCCACTTCTCAAAGAAGGAGATAATCTAACCCTCCACAAGTTTTTTTAAGGATAGACAATATTCACTAACTTAGCAATGCTTGAGACATCTTTCCCATGCCAAAACATGACAAACAACTTAGGATTGCAACTAGAACCCTTCATTTTCCATCACTTCCAAGATTGACCTAGAGACACCTTATAGCCTTCCAATGCAGGATAGTCACAATGAACCCTCCTAGACATACACTCTTGCAACCAAACACATCCACAACCTTGATAATACCATCAAAAACACATCCATGGTTCATGAACATCCACCAATAGGGCTTAATACTCTAGGAAGAACCCAAATATTCTTTAACCCATATTAGTCATGACTTCCTTGTAGCCTATCAACTAGGACAGTCAACACAAAAATTCCTCAAGAACAAGAACTAGGCAAGTGAAATTGGTCTTAGACTCCTTAAATGGATCACTTTAAATCCCCAAAAGCCCAAGGAATGACACTTAACCAGATTGACACAATGGAACAATTTTGCAATGCTACAAGGATACTTAAATGAGTTGTTCCAGACAAGACCCAAGTTACCAAGGCACACCCCAACTCCCCCAAGCCATGAATTTGGTTCTCACAACATCATTGCACTCATTTCAATCCCCTTTAGTCTCTCTTCTTCAGTTTGTTTTCCTACAAACTATTAAACTCAAAAAATTTGCATCAAACTAGGCTTGTCACATGAGGATGCCAAGCCTAGGGTTGCCTCAAAGACACTCCAAAGCCTCTATTGTTCTCCAAAACCTTCTTAGACAAAAAATACATGTTTCACCTCACCACCCCACCAAGAATCAAGCCATGAACATGTGGAGATGGTGAGTTAAGAACCCTTTTGAGACCCAACCCTAATTTTTTTGGGTTTTAAACCATTTCTTGAAAAATGCAAATAACTTCCTTAATACTTAATGAAAATGGATCAAATCACTGCCAAAAGGAAGCTAGTTTAGTCCCCTATTGAACCATGATAGGATTCTATCCATATAGAGTGTACCATGTCCGTACCATGAGAGTTAGCAGAAATTTTTTTACACAGAAAATGAAGAAAATAGAGTTCTTTCTATTCAAACTTCTTCAAAACTTCATCATCAAACTTGCCTTCACCAAGAGAGGCCTATTTGACTTCCAACCTCTTCCCAATTTCCTTCAACTGATTTTTGAATTAGAAGGACATTGGGAAACCAACAAACCTCAATTAGACCCCTAATTTCCTAGTTAAGGCAACTAACACCATACTCATGAACCTGACTACATTGAACACACAATATATGTCAAAGACTCCTCAAAACACAAAAAATCACCAAGGTGACTCCCCTCTATTACCTGGTTGCATCATGGCACCTTGATTCTTTAGTTGATCTAGATGCACCAAGTTTACATGGTGTGAAGGAGACCTAGTTCAATCAAGAAAACTCAACACCAAGCCTAAAAGCCTATTACAAATCATTAAAGATGGTCCTTAGGACCTTATTACATCCCAAACAACTAACAAACAAAACAAAATCCAATCAAAAACCTCATAGAGGCATGGAGACCCCAAGGTTCCCCTACACCATGCACCCAGGGTGGAAGAGATCTCAAGTACCACCTGAGATCAGTTACTACAGAGTAGTACCATGTTGTTTGATGTCTTCCTCACTCATCCAAGTTGCATCTTCAAGTGGAAGACCCTGCCATTTACAAGTTGTCTATCCAAAGCAACAATTAGGCCTACAGTATTCACCCAATATTAACACATAACAATCTCCATGTTCTCTAACTAGATTCATAGGCACACAATACCTTTCAAAAGAACTCCTTTCAATAAGTTAAAATGGCCATTCAAGGTAAAGAACTTCAAATATGCAAAAACTGTCATGAATAACAAATAGATCTAACTAGGCCACATCAAAGAGAAAACTTACATTTCCAAGTTCATCCCTACTTCCTAAAGCCTTAGAGATCTGGAAATATATCTGCACAACCAAAGTATACCTCCTCCCATTCTTCATTCAACTCATTTCACCAAGCACCTAGTCTAAACTTCTAATTTGGACTCCAATACATGACTACAACAACACCGTCAAGAAAAATCTACAAAAAAATTGAACAAAAAATCATTAGGGCCCTTAAATCCTTTCACAGATACCCTCAAAATATGACTAAGCACCATTAGGAGCAATATCATTTGTTAAAAACTCCAAACAAACAAATAAATTCTTAAAATCACCCTAAATACTGGTTTTACCAGTCTGTAGCACTTTTTCTAGACTTAGGGCCTTACAAAACCCATTCAAAACCTAAATCTTGTTATCTAAAACTTTGAAATCGTCAAAATTTTGTAGCATAGTTCCTTCTCATGAATTTTAGGAAGATTTAATCTACTAAAATGAAATTAACTTCATTTTGAATGCTCTCGATTACCCTACATCAGGGTTTCTACCCATTTCCACTAAAATTAAAATATCTCGGTCAAATCTTCATAAAAATGAATGAAATAAAAAATAAAGTGTTGTAGACTCATAGGAATAATGAATTAGATGACTTCCCATCAAAAATATTGAATTTTTTAGCTGTACAATACTCAACAACACATATTTTTAGTTAAAAACACAAAATTTCACATAAAGAATAGAAGTTTCTCTCATTTATATCCATTATTTACATTCCTCCTTTCTGCCTCAAAATATAGGAGGAATATTTATGCTTTTAAAAACCATAACCAAATTCAACTAATTGACTCCAACCACGATCTAACTTCCATGACTCTTAAACTTCCCAATTATGACACTTTTACAACTTTTACCTAGCATTATTTGTGCATATTTGCAATTTTGAACAATTTTTCTTGGAAGCAAACACTAATCACTTAGAAACCTTCAATATGACCATATAAGACCAATTATACTCAAAAACATTCAACCCATTACATTTTTTCCCAAAATGCCACCAAGGGCTACAGTTCTTACTTTTGACAACAAATGATAATCTTGACACCAAAAATACCCCTTGACCTATGCAAAAACCTAATAAATTATCTAAAAAAATTTAAATGGTCTTGAGGGACCATATTGAATGACCTAATAAATGAAATTTTCTCTCAAGATCAGGCAGGCTTTTCATCCCACCTGTTTGACCTTTTGGGGTTTTTGTCCTAGGAGCCCAGATTGTTCAAAATTTTGAAAAACTTAGTAGTTGTAACTCTCATCAGATGATTGAAATGCTCCAGGTACCTTGCATAAATATGGATTTGAAATAAGTTACAAGACCTAGGGTCCTAAAATTTGTAAGGAAAGCTTAGGTGCAGAAAAAACTCCCCTATCATCAAAACCTTAGGGAAGAATGCAGATATGACTTTAAATTTTGCAATTATAGTTCATTAAGATACACTTGAAAGAAATAACATAACAAAGAAATGAGCATACAAAATTGGACACCAGATTTACGTGGGAAAACCCTTATGGGAGAAACACCCACCACACCAAGAAAAGTCTCTTTGTATTATAGTAAACAAAATTACATAAAAAGTATAGACTTCACTTTCTGATGTCAATTTACAACAACAACATTCACTAATCAATCTTGTACAAAATATGTCTAAGAAACATCCAATGAATTCACTCAGAACAATTCGTGTTTAATCAAGTAACACTTCATGATCTCACACTGTCATTCATCATCTGACATTGCTAGAGCATAGTCGTTCTCCTCACAATCTGTTAACCTTCCACACAGGAACGATTGCAATAGTCCAAATACTAACGGTTCACATTTCACTTCTTTGATTGGCTTAGAATAGACCACGTAGGATAGACATTCAGTCAAGGCATTCAAATTGTGCCACATGTTGATGAGACACTAGGCCATGTCTCCCTGATGCCACAATGCTCGACTGTCATTACCGACCAGAATCACCACCATCAGCAAGAGTCATATCGAGTTCAAACCTATCGCCTAGACTCACTCTATCGCTAAGACATCACATCGATATCCACTACAGAACCATCGGCTAGACCATCACTATCATTGAGAGGTCATATTGAACACAAATCCATCTTGTACAAATCTATTAGCAAGATTTTTTCTATCATCAAGAGTCTTATAGATCCTCATGTCATACGGATGTTAATACCCGTCGGCGAGACCACATGCATTAGCAAGAGTTCTCACCGAAAGCACCTTCGTGTCGGTGAGAGAAACCTTATCGCTAAGAGTTCATACCAACTACAAATCTATCAGGCAAGAGTCTTCCCGACGATCACCAGGAGCCAACCCATCACTGAGACTAGAGCTATTGGAATGAGTCACTCTGAGGCTTCATGTCTCTCCCCGATGACTGATGTCGCCACGAGTTTCCCCGATAACCATTAGAAACCAATTTGTCAGAAAGAGGTCTGCCCGAGTGGAAAGAGTTAGAACTTTCATAGCGATCAACATACCTTGCCGATGAATCCCATCAGCAAGACAGACCCAAAGTCTCGGTGACCCAAGAACTTCAAATGTTTAGAACACAACTACTAGTCGGTAAGACTTCTAGAGGCTCTCACTGACTTTTCTCTTTTAGGAGTTTACATGCTAGTAAGATTGAGGCACATTTTTCAACAATATCCCACTTGACGAAGATCTTACTAACACCTCTAGATCACAAAAAACTACTGAAATGCATGGGCACTAAGGCCCATCAAATTGGCACACCACCTAAACTTGTCTATGCTCACTGGTTTCGTCAATGCATCGGCAAAATTTTCCAAAGTATCCACTTTTTATAAAGAGACCTTTCCATCCTCCACCATATCTCGTACAAAATGATACTGCACATCAATGTGTTTCATCCTAGCATGGAAAGTAGGATTTTTTTCCAAACAAATAGCACTCTGACTGTCACAGTATATTGTAATTATCCTTGCATCAAACCCAATGTCAGAACACAAACATTTTAACCATATTGCTTCTTTACAAGCGTGTGTTTCTTCCATGTATTCTGCCTCTAAAGTGGACAAAGCGACTACAGCCTACTACTTACTCATCCAACTAACTACACCACTATTCATCATGAAAATATATCCACTGGTGGATCTTCTACTATCAATGTCTCCTACTCAATCAGAATCCACATAGCCTCGAATGCTGAGAGTCCTCTATGATTCAACCAAATTTCCATGGTAACACAAAGCATACTCTGAAGTTCCCTTCAGATATCTAAACACCCTTTTCACAGCATCCCAATGTGTCCTTCCAAGATTTTCCATATAATGACTAAGCACTCCCACTACTTGGGAAATGTTTGGCCTTGTACAAACCATTACATACATTAAACTTCCAACTACACTAGCATAAAGCACTTTGGTCATGTCCTCTATCTCAGTAGGATATTTTGGACAGTCTTCAATAGATAGCTTCGTTCCTTGCAAAACTGGAACAACTAGCTGCTTGCAATTAGTCATACAAAATCTCTCCAGAACAGTATTAATATACTTACTCTGACTGAGCCAAATTTTTCTACTTTTCCTGTCCCTAGTTATTTCCATTCCTAGAATATACTTGGCTGCACCAAGATCTTTCATTTCAAACTTTGCAGACAACTAAGACTTTATATCAGAAAACATTAACTTACTATTTCCTATGAACAACATATCATCAACATAGAGAGAAATAATAAGAACATGATCATTTTCAGCTTCGTAGTACACACAATGATTAGATTTTGATCTTACAAATCCCAATGACAAAAAAAATGTGTCAAACTTCTGGTACCACATTCTAGGAGATTGTTTTAATCCATACAAATATTTTTTCAACTTGTAAACCAATTTTTCTTTACCTTTTTCCACAAAGTGCTAAGGTTGGGACATATAAATTTCTTCTTCAAGGTCACCATGAAGAAATGTTTTCTTCACATCCATCTATTCAATCTCTAAGTCATACGCTGCTACAAGTGACAAAAGAAATCTGATAGATGTCAGCTTAGCTATAGGAGAAAAATTTCTCCATAATCAATTCCCTCTACCTAGGAATATCCCTTCACAACCAACCTCACCTTATACTTTTCCACACTACCATCCAGACCTATTTTCTTTTTAAATACCCATTTGCAGCCAACAACTTTTCTGCCTTCAGGCAAGGGCACCAAACTCCAAGTATCATTCTTTTCTAATAATGTCATTTCTTCATTGATGGCTTCCAACCAAGAGTTTGAATCAGACATTCTAAATGCCTCTTTCACAACTAGGCTCATCGCTAGAAATTAAAGCATAGGCACAAGCAAATCTATCAAAGAAAACCCATACCTATCAAGTTGCTTTCTTTCACATGTTGACCTCCTCACAGCCTGTAAAGGTTGATCTTCTTCTTTAGAACTCTTAGAACTAATTGAGCTCTCCTTAGTTTCAGGTATATTTTGAATTTTCAATTCCTCTTTATCTGGTGTCAAGGAATTTCAACTACATCATTTTTATCTTTGATTTTGTCTCTAACTGCAGATCCAAAGTAGAAGGCTCATGAAAAAATAACACTTCTGCTGTTGATCCTTCCTCCTGTCCAAATTCCAATAGATCCTTTTATTTAACCATAAAATAAAAATACATTTAACATCCTTCTTTTCTAATTTAGATCTTTTTCATTCGACACATATGCATATGCCTCACAGCCAAAGACACGAATGTGTCTCAAAGAGGGCTTCTTTCTAGACCATGCTTCCAAAGGTGTTTTCTCAACAAGAGGACGTATATTAGAATGTTGTTGCATTTGCCCAAACCCAAAAATTCTCCTCCAAGCTAGCACTTAGCATACTCGTGCTCTTTCCATTACTATCTGTTGAACCTCTCAGCAACTCCATTTTGTTGTGGAGTGTAGGGTGTAGTTTTATGTCTTTTAATTCCATGATCTTTACATACCTTTCAAACTCATCAAAACAAAACTCAACCATTGTCAGTCCTTAAAAATTTGATTTTTCTTCAGTCTGATTTTCCAAAAGGTTTTTAAATTCCTTAAAATGACTAAACACTTCTGATTTACTTTTCAAAAAATAAACAAATGCTCTTCTTGAATAATCATCAATGAACGATACATAATATCTTGATTTAGCCAAAGAAGGAACATTTACTAGACCAAAAACATTAGAATGTATGTAATCAAGTAAACCAAAAGATTTGTTAGGACTAGAGTAAAATGAAACACAATGTTGTTTACTATATTTACAATGTTCACAAAACTTGAATTCAAGGTTACAATCATCAAGCCCTTCAACTAGTTTTTTATTTTTCAAGGTTTTTAAACCTTTTTCACCAATGTGGCCAAGCCTATGATGCCAGAGCATAGTATTTTCTACTAGAAGTTTAACTTCCATAGAGTTTGCACTATCAAGAACTTTTTCCTCTTTTTCTCCATGAGTAGCTTTTTGTGACTTTATAGAGACACTATTGCATTACACAATATGTGCATCTAGCTTATACAAGGTACCAATATGAGCACCCCTAGCTAGCACCATTGAGCCTCTAGTCATCTTGCAACCATTTCCATAGAACGTGACTTGCACTCCAATATCATTCAGCTTACTAACAAAAAGTAAATTTTGAGTCAAACCTGGTATATGAATTACATCATTGATTCCCTTCACTCTTCCATCAGGGAATTGAATTCTGACTCTTCCATGGCCAACTATTTCCAAAGATCATTTTCTTGCCAAATACACCCTTCCACCATCATATTTTTCATACTTCGTGAACCAATCTCTATGAGATGTCATGTGGAAAGATGCTCCAGAATCAATTAGCCAGACATCATCTGATGCCTGTGTAGCCAAGTTTGCAATGAAGGCATCTGCATCATTCTAAGAAGAATCATTGTTAGAATAATACTTCTTCTTCTTCTTTTTCTCCTCTTTGCAATCCTTTCAGACATGACTAGGTTGCCCACAATTCCATCACTTCACCTTGGACTTCTTGCTAGGAGACTTTGATCTCCCTTCTGATTTCGATTTGGACTTCTTGTCCTTCTTTCTTTTTTCTTAAATTGATATGCCTCTAATAGCAAGAGCCTCCTTCACCATCTCAGAATATTTTCTTCTCATTTCTTCTAATAAAAAAGAAGCAACAACATCTTCCATCTTAAAAGTGGATGTCGTACTCCTAATAGCCATCACCAAGTGATCCCAAGAATCTGGGAAAGAACATAACAACAACATACAATGATCTTCTTCATTAATCTTCACACCCATAGATGCCAACTGAGCAATCAGTGTGTTGAAACAATTTAGATGATCAACAACAGACACTCTTTCCTACATTTTCAAAGAGTACAACTTCTTCCTCAAGAAAAAATTATTCACCAAGGACTTTCCCTGATGAATAGCTCCCAGTATTTTCCACAAAGAAGATGTAGTCTTTTCTTCATGAACTTTTAGAAGAACAGAATCTGCTAAACAAAGCCTTATCAACCCCTTCGATTTTTGATCTACAAGGTCCCAATCTTCTTGCTTCATGCCTGTAGGCTTCGTTCTAGACATAGCAATCCAAAGATCACGGTCAACCAACATATCTTCCATTTTATGTTTGTACAACTCAAAATTACTACCATTGAATTTCTCAATTTCAAACTTTCCTGACGTTCTTGCCATCTTAATCTGTAATTCAAATTACTAGACTTCTACAAGACTCCCACTAAACAAAATTGACACAAAAAACCCAATGTACCGACAAGGATAACACAACTAGCCAAGCTCTAATACCACCTGTAAGGAAAGCTTAGGTGTAGAACAAACTCTCCTATCATCAAAACCTCAGGGAAGAATGCAAATATGACTTTAAATTTTGCAATTACAGTTCATTAAGATACACTTGAAAGAAATAACATAACAAAGAAATGAACATACACAATTGGACACCAGATTTACGTGGGAAAACCCTTACGGGAGAAAAACCCACCACACTAAGAAAAGCCTCTTTGTATTATAGTAAACAAAATTACATACAGAGTATAGACTTCACTTTTTGATGTCAATTTATAGCAGCAACACTCATTGATCAATCTTGTATAGAATAGCTCTCAGAAACATCTAATGAATTCACTCAGAAAAAATCATGTTCAATCAAGTAACGCTTTGTGATCTCACACTGTCATTTGTCATTCGCCATTGCCAGAGCATAGTCATTCTCCTCACAATCTATTCACCTTCCACACAGGAACAGTCGCAATAGTCCAACTGCTAATAGTTCACATTTTGCTTCTTTGATTGGCTCAAAACAGACCACATAGGATAGACATTTGGTCAAGGTGTTCAAACTGTGTCGCATGTTGGTGAGACACTAGGCCATGTCTCCCTGATGCCACAATGCTCAACTGTCATTATCGGCCAGAGTCACCACCATCAGCAAGAGTCATATCAAGTTCAAACCTGTCACCTAGACTCACTCTATCACTAACACATCACATCGATATCCACTGCAAAACCATCAGCCAGACCATCGCTATCGGCAAGAGGTCATACTGAACACAAATCCATCTTGTGCAGATCTATCAAAAAGATTTTTGCTATCGTCAAGAGTCTTATAGATCCTCATGTCATACCAATGTTCATACCCATTAGTGAGACCATAGCCATCGGCAAGAGTTCTCATCAAAAGCACCTGCCTGTTGGTGAGAGAAACCTTATCGCTAAGAGTTCATACCGACTACAAATCCGTCAGCCAAGAGTCTTCCCAATGATCACTAGGAGCCAACCCATCACTGAGACTAGAGCTATTGAAATGAGTCACTCCGATGCTTCATGTCTCTCCCCGATGACTTTTGTTTCCATTTGTTTCCCTGATAACCATTAGAAACCAATCTGTCGGCAAGAGGTATGCCCGGGTGGAAAGAGTTAGAACTTTCATAACAATCAACATGTCTTGCTGATGACTTCCGTCGGCAAGACATAACCAAAGTCTTGGTGGCCTAAGCACTTCAAATGTTTAGAACATAGTTTCTAGTCAGTAAGACTTCTAGAGGGTCTCACCGACTTTTTTGTTTTAGGAGTTTACATGCCAGTAAGATTGAGGCACGTTTTCCAAAAAAAATGGTGCTAACTTGGATGTTTGAATTTTATTATTAATATGTACATATTATATAATTATTAGTGTTAGTAAAAAAAATTCTTTATTATAATAATAATTTTATTTTTTTTGGCAAAGGGGACACAACATTTGACAGTAAAAATCATAAAAGAGAGCCATGTTTGTCTATCATTATTGAGAAGCATGTGAATTAACACAGTAGGTGAGTTGGAAGAGTCAAAATATTGCATGAGTGCTTGGTACTATTGATGGACCTACAAACTGTCAAAGATTTATTGGAAATGCTTTATTTGATAACCCATATGGTCTTTTAGATATGGGCTTATAAATTGTTGGGGTTGATGCTTTCCATTCTCATGAAATGAGTATATTGCATCTCTTGCAACTTGAACCTTAGAGCTAGTCCATCTCCTACACCTAGGTTGAGGGCTTCTGTAACATAGTAGAGTTTGAGCATTATTATAAGAGCTTTCTACCCAGTGATTCATAATTCCTTGAGTCAGGTAATCGATAAATTGTAATGCAAATGCTTCATATGCTTGAAGCATATTGTTTAAATTTAGAAGTTTGTAGTTTTATTTTAGTGGTACTTTCATTGCTTGCTTTACTGTGGAGGCTTTATTTTCTCTCCACCCAGTGAAACTATTCCTTTTAGGATTGAATGCCATTTGTGAACTTGCTAGACACTCTCCAATGCAACCTCATCACCAATCACATAATTTTTTTTTACAATGTCTTATCAACTTATAGGCATTTACCGTGTACAATGTTCCTTCTGCCATTTGGCTTGAGTTTTCCTACAACATGAATGGGTCCTAGCATCTAAGAAAAATTAAATCTGTTGACAATTTTGTGGCTCTTTGAGCTACTGTTTTGGACAAGAGGGACTCCTTAACATCTTGTATAGGGTTTCCTAGAGTAGTTGCTTGACAAGTATTATCCATTCTGAAAGAATTTAGAAAGAATGTTGTGAACTTTAAATGTAGCAAGAGGACTTTCTGAGCAAATATATATCTAATGGTGATCAAGTTATGTCATAGTGCTGACATGTGGCCACCCAATTTTCCAACCTTAAGCATATATTTTATGATATATTATTGGACTTTGAAAATATCATGTGCAAGTATATGTAGGATATTTAGATTAATCTTGTATTCCCATTAGTGGTGGTTAGTTGGGAATTTAGTTAAAATAACCAATTGGAAATTCACCATGCTCTCTGTAACATTGTTGAAATGTAATTTCATTGAGTTCTATTCAAAGATCCTTAGCCTCTTCAAACATGAGGTGTTAATACCTATGAATTCCTAGCTCTTAGACTGTGATGTCAAGTTGGGAATCATCTTCAAGATTTAATCACCATTTTGTTAAAAACTCTGCAAAGAGCAACCTTGTCAGATTTGATTTCATCATTATGTGTTGATTATTAGTAGATCCATTATTTTGAATCTTACCAACAAGATAACATATTATATCCACTTTTCCTGAAATTATGTAATCCTATTGAAATTATGTTTTACATAAGTAACAATGACCTTGAGCCCTTCTCATATCACTAATATTATTCGTAATGAAAAAGGGATTGTTCTTGGCTTGAGCTTTCATGGTTTGAAATCCTATTGCTTCTCACTACCATATGAGTGTTTCGAAATTCATGCCTTTCCTTGTGAATGGGTTTTTGTTTCTCTTGTGCCAAAGAACCATGCTAAAAGATAGAAAGCAGTTATGTATTTCCTATTGTTTTTTGTTTCTGCTGGAAAGACTACAGGAGATGAAAAGTCTTCCAATAAGTTTCAACTAAACTGCATGATGTGGATAAGCATCACCCTTTAATTAGAATACATTGGCTTTTAAAAGTAGATGCCAATTGTATTGCTTGTGGTTCAAGCAGAGAGCATCATGAGCAGCCAAAACAACCCTGTTTTCTAAAATGAGTTGGAAAATATATAATCCTTTTTAGATAAGGTGCAAGAACATGCTTATGTTAGCCAACCATTCTTTGACTTATGTTAGCCAACCATTCTTTGACTATGTTGGGTTCAGGTTTCCAGATATAAAAGCTTGTCCTCCTCCAATGTCATAAACTTTTATGACTAGATTTAGATGCCTCTCATACCAAGGCATCCCTATCCTTCCCTAGAGGAATCTTGTAAATCCTCTGCAATGTTGAAGTGAACCCTACATTATCCTGATGGTGGGTTGTAATTTATTTGTAGTTGTGTCCAAGCTCTTCTTTTATTTAACCTTAATTTGGTGTCCTACATGGTCCTACTTGCCATATCTTCTTGGATAATTTTTAACATCTTTAATGAGTTTGGGAGCGTTTATACATTATTCTTATAAGGCTTAGCAACAAATTATTACTTCTATCATTATATTATTATTAATTATTTTCATTTTGGTTTAGTTAATTGAATGTTTTCATCCAAACCTAGATATATCAAAACTCCTTACAATATGTAGTATTTAGCTTTAACTTTCTATATAAATCTGAAAGTGTTCTTATGACCTGTTATACTATGGAATATTTATTATATATCTACTCAAATCTTTGCATTTAGTGATCCATTTTATATAATATTTTGAATACATAAAATGATAAATGATGTTGATAAAATATTAGTGTATGTTTAAAGCTGCATTCTATCATTGGAATTTTTTGGCATTTGCTGAGATGGAATATATTATGTTGTTTGAATGGATAACTCTAGATGCTGAGGTTTTTTGTTTTTTTGTTTCCAGGATAATAATTGCAACACTTACTGTACTTGAAAGAGTTTTAGATACTTTCATTTCATGGTATGTATAAGCCTTCTTTTCCCTTTGACTTGGATGCACATACAAAATTAAAATTGGATGATTTGTAGCTGTAAAAAAAAATGTTGTATATAAAAATTGAGGTAATAATTATTTAGTCCAAAAGCAGTCTTTTGCATCAATTAAGGTAATGATTAAATATAGTTCGTTGGCTGTACTTATTTTTTGGTTTGGTTGTAAATAAACACCAATTTCATATCCGTAGAGGCAAATATTAATCTATTACTTTCTGAGGAAGTGACAGGTGATACCAGGAAAGTTTGGCAATACTAGTTTAAAATATGCGGCATTGTTTAAAAGCTCTGAATAAAGCCAAGGAACTGTGCTTCCTTTAATCAAGTCTAATATATAGGAAATTCAATCCACACTATCCACTTTTAACTCTAGACCTCTTAGTCATGGAAAAAAAAATGGCAAGAAACTAGTATATTTTTATCTATAAAAGTGGATCCAATAAAATCTTCTTTTTCTGTCCTCCCTATTTTTTTTTCCTTATATAGCAGAATTTGGGTTCCTAATTTTGGCATGCTAAAACCATTCTCCTTGTTGGTTTATGAAAATTGAATTATTTTTTGGTTTCCTACATGTCATTTTAATTGTAAATATAAAATGTGAAGAGAATGAGATCTTCATTTCAAATAAATCACTTGGATTTATTTATTGGAGTCTCGTTTCTAGAGATCTAGACATGTTTTATAACTTTGAATTTTGCAAGAATATAAAACAAGACTTTCTTTTGGGGTTTGAAATATTTATGGGATGATAAAATGTCTAAATGACCATATGTTTTGTAACATCACTTATATTTGTCAGTTTTTAATATTCCATTGTATTTACACATTTTGGAATAAGATGAGTATTTTGTTTTGCTATACATGTAACCGGATGCTTAATATATTCAAAGAATATTATGTTTTCTTTAGCTTATACTATTGAATTGATCACTAAAAGTGGTTAGATTGAATTGTTACACATGCAGGTTGCCCATGTATGGTGAAGCTAAAGTTGCATTCATTTTGTATATGTGGTATCCTAAGACAAAGGTACTCATTCCTTTCGTGTTCTTTAAGGCCTTCCCTGAATATTGTTGAATTTTATACTATTGCAAGTATTTCCTTATATATTGTAAGGAGGCCTCATTAGATGTCTTATGTATTGTACTCTTTTATTTCTAATTCTCCCTAATAACAAACGGCTATTATTTGTTACTATCTTTAGGGAACAAGCTATGTATATGAAACTTTTGTGAGACCTTTTGTAGCAAAACATGAGGTTGATATTGAAAAAAGTTTACATGAATTTAAGATGAGGGCTAGGGACATGGCAGTTCTATATGGGCGGAAGTCTTCATCTTATGTTCAAGCTAGAATATTTGATGTGCTTCAATATGTTGCCACACGGTCATCAAAGGCTAGGCCTATCCAGGTTTTGAATTCATAATCTTCATTTTCTGTTTAGGGACAAGTTTTTATTTATTGAAGCTCTTTGTATTTTTTTTCTATTGATACAAAATCTTGTATGCAGTTTTTTCAAAATAATTTTACTCAATTTAACAGAATGAAAATGTTATAAGGTTGTTCATATTCTATTAGAAATGTATCAAGAATGTAAGGAACCACAAAGAAGCATCAATATTCTATAGAAAATGTGTCTATTTGTTTTTAATTGTGGATGCTTTGTGTTGTTTTGTTTTGTTTGTTTCTTGGCATTTTTTTGGTGTTTGTTAAGCCATCGAGTGCTATCAAAAGAATCATTTAGTAATATTTTTTGGTTTATGTGGTTTATTTTCCAACCTAAAGTAATAATATTGTAGTTATTAAATAAATTTATCTCAATGTATTGTAATAGGGGATCATGAAAAAACCATAGAGAAACAAGAAGCATTATGAGTCATTATGTAATTTTTACTTAAATCCTCTTCATAATGACACAAGTGGCAGGATTGTCAACTAAGATCAAATCTTTGATTTGTAAAATAGATATAGCTTCATTTGTAGGTGATCTAACATGTTTGAGATGTGAGAGAGCAATCAACTTTAAATATTTAATTATTATGAACACATGCATTATTTATCCCTATTTCTCCTCTTTTTTTACCATTTCTTACTAAATAAGAATTTAATATATTCATAGTTATTGTGCTTCAATCTTTGTCATTATTATTTGATGTAGTCTCCATTTTTCCAGAACCATGTTAGTCTTTCGTTGAAGAGTGTTGTATGGTTTTCATAGGGTATCATGACTATATTATTTCATATGTAAGAAGACTAAGATATATCTAATCCTGTAGAATGTGCATGCTACTAAATGGATAATAACATGCCCACTATGATGTGCTTGCCCATAAATGATAGGCAAACACTCCCCAAACAACCTAGTAACTGAAAGACACTTAACACACTTGCTCAAAAACTAACCACAGAACATACCACTCAGACACCAAATCACTATAATGAACTCAAACAAAATCTCTAAATATCACGCCAATAACGCACTAATAGATAATACAAGAATGATATGCAGCAATAACAATATAATCACCAAGTAATATGACCAGGTCAGATTAATTCTCCCACTATGATGATCTCCAGTAGCAACAAATACAAGTTCCAAGTTTTATTAGATAATACAATGAACTCATGGGACTGTACAAGACATCAAAGATAGAGATACACAATGAATTCCCAGGGGTGTGACAGTAATGAAGACTAGCAACAAATGAAACACCTATTGCAATGTGCATATTTTGGAATTCTGGTACCATTCATTGGGTCTTAATCACCCTTATTTATTTTTTCTATGTTTAGCTGATCTTTGTTTCTAGCTTGGAAAATGCTCCATATTATGGTGTTTTGAAGTTTGATGTTTATGTTTTTCAATCCTCCTGCCTATTGTTTCATTGTGTGTACTTATTATGCATTTTGGCTCCATCCTTTATGCCAGAATATGCTGCATGAATTTGGTATTTATAATATGTTGCTTTGTTTTAGTGCATGCTGGGCAATCAAGATGGTTGACAAAAACATATTTGGATTGTTAATAGGAATTGAACTTTACATTATAATTGTTTTGCATTTTGAACTCTATTTTGTAGGGAACACATTTAAGGTATCAACATAGTGACACAGAGTTGCAAAACTTTGCATTGCAAGCCATGGATATGCTACATGGAAATTCAGTTATTGATGTACAAGCAAAGGTTGTTGTTGCTATTTATTTTGATCTTTTATTTTATTTTTTCTGTGGTAGAGATGTTCTTGATTGGTTAGGAGACTAGTCTATGGAATGTTAAGTTTCATTGACTAAATAATTTACAAATATGTAGGCTATTTTTGATGCTTTGATGCTTTCACAAGCATTATTTCTATGCCATTTGATTATTTACACTATAATACAAACTATAGGTGCAATTGTTGGTTGTGAAAAGACATGGAAAGGTCTATTATGTTTTTTCTTTAATTTGTTGAAATATTTGACAAGACCTACATAATACATTGATTCTTTAGCATGTTTACTTTTAGATAGATTTCAAAATTAGATGAAACATACCAAACAATCAAAAGATTATTATTTTTTCATGTTTTTGGTTTCTATAGGCATGTGTATTGTATATTCTTCGAATTGGTATCGTAGAAAAAATGATTGAACCAACTCAGAAGTATTTTATGATCCTTTTGGAAAAATAGGTTATCCTTCATTTTCTTGCTAGATATTTTTATAACCCCAGTACCATCCATCTTCATTATCATAGCTGCATATTATGTAGTGAAGATAATTTATTGTATGAAATTTGAAGGATATATATTTTTATATTGTTTCTAGTTGATACTTGACTACAGTTTATACTTTAAATGATTTTCCTTAAAAAGTCAATGATAGTCAATCATTTGGAAAAGCATTGGTTGACAATTTTGATATGGAGTGCATTAATTCTGATGACATTCTTTGCTACATAATGCAGCTTTTCCTACTAGATACAAGTCCTTCGATGCTTGTAGTTACGCTACAAACTCTCTCCCATTTGTTAACTACTCTGGGTGAGGTTTGTCCTATCATAACTTCTTCCCATTTCTATATATGTTGATGCATCCATGGCTAATGTATGAAATCTACTATGTCGTGTACTTCACAAAATCCATTTAACAGTGAAGCATAAAATACATGTGTTATATCCTGTGGTAATAAACTATTATACCGTTGGACTTTTTTTGTCAATGGCCCTATTTTTAACATTTAAATTCTTTGAACACTACATGGAAAAACATAGGGATGGATGCAATCTTAATGAAAATTACATGAAGGTGTGAGGCTTGGACAATTTTCTTTGTTTATATTCCCAACTTCATGACCTATTTTATACTACTACATTTTGCTGCCAATTTTGATAACTTCTCCTTTTGTTTTTGATTCAAGTGTCATTGGATTCAAAGGAGATTCTCGATAACTCTTCACTACCAATAAGTTTTCTTATTGTTTCATCTTGCAAGCAATGGTTTTTATTGGCTTATTTTGTTATTTCACTTCATCACAAAGGTATTTTGTCCCCTTTTTGTTAGCCGCTTTATGAGTTTTATTTCAGAAAAGCTGTCAAGAATTGGAAATATATTTTTAAACTGGGTTGAACCCTTTTTATGCTATCTGAGATAAGAAACATTTGTCTATTTCCTCAATGATTGCTTTTAATGGCTACCACATGTTGCCTTGACACATTTTGTTCTTTGTTCTTCTTTTACATGTCATCATTGATAGGGTTATGTTGACTGCATGGGGTTATGTTTCAGAGATTTAATGCCACTATTTTTGTACATCCCAATTTATTACACCTTCACCTTGTAGCAGTACTAGTAGTGCTCTCTGTTGGTGCAATTAATTATTTAATTACACTTGCATAAGTTTACTTAGGTAATATTTTATTTCCTAGGTTGCATTTTAGTCATCCTTATCTAGTTGAGTTATCTTAATGCTCAAGTTAGGTTTAGGGTTATGCATACATTACTTTTATAAACAATTTATCTCTTGTAATTAAGAATTCCTGAATAATATTATTTTGCACATCTTCATGCAAAGCTCTTGCTTTTTTCTATTTTTCTCTTCTGTGGAAGGTTTTTTGGTTTGCATGTCTGATCTTGGTTTCTAACATGGTATCAGAGCCTTGATATGCAGCTCCTTAGATTTTTAGAGATTTTCAATGTAGAGCACATTCGGGGTTCCTCAACAGATCTAACTTTGAGCATTTTTTTGGTGCATTTTGAAGCAAAATGGACACCACCATCATGTTTGTAGTTCCCAAAAACCCTAAGATTGCCTATCATTTTGCTCAAATCCGAATAGTTGCAACAAAAGGAAAAAAAATTAGAGGCACACAGATCCATACAAATCTAAGCACCTTGTTTTGCATGCATAGGTACAAGGGCATCATTCTATTTTTTTATAAGAAAAATTAGCCATCGATAAAAAAAATTTATTGTATGCTTTTAATTTTTTTCTGCAGATTCAAAGTTTTTTTTGAAAAATCAAAAGGAAAAGTTGAAAATAAACAAAAAAATATTATTTGAGTACCCGAGGGTACTACTGGCACAGACCCTGTCGAGTCTCATACACTTCAGTTAGCGGCCATTAAAGTTGTCGGGCACATTCAAAGCTATTGGTAGCCTTTATATTGCCGGTTAGATTGACCCCCTCCACCGGCGACGACCACAAACAAATTGGTTGTTGCTCAAAATTCTGGCCCGTTCCAAAACATTGGTAGAAAAACCAAGATAGGCTGAGGAATATTCCTCCCCAGATTCCGGTCGACAACATAGAATATTCTAGCGGAGAATTTTTTCTTGCAACCGGTAATTTTTTCCAGCAAGGGGTAGACTTTTTCTTAATTATCATGATGACTGTCAAATTTTTTTTGCAGGGGGCACTTTTTTTCCATGATGGCCAAATGGCCATCAAATTTAAGCTCGTAATTCGATGACGTTAGCGACCATACGACCCTCCTTTCCCCCTCCTAGCCCTAATTTTCCTTCAAGGAGTAGTTTTTTTCTTTTTGGCATAACTTGGGCATATGGTATTGAAATCGGGCAAATGAGATATCGCCAAAAAGATGGTTTTGAGCACTATCCTGTGGTGTAGTTTAATTTTTAGTATTTTTCCTATTTAGCTACATTTTTTTTTTGAAGTTAGATGTTTATTTATGGCCTCTGAGCTCATAAATTTTTTCCACAATCTCTAATTTTTACCATCTTTGCAGTGTTGGAAAGGTATTGAGGAGCTCTATGTTGTTGTCCATGCACTTTTTTATGTATCTGTCCTAGGTTTATCGTTATTCTAGATTTGACCTAATGGGTGTTTTGGAGATTAATTGGATGTTTTGGCAATTGGAAGGGTGAAACTTGAATCTTTTCACTTCATTTCAGTACCATATCATTCTATCATCTACTATTGCTTCATAGATTCTAGGGTTGTTCCATTTTGTGAGTTTTCCAGTGTTCTATGGCATCAGGTCTATTGTTGCATTATTATGATTCCACTATGCTTTCTTGTAAACAGAGGTATATTTCCTTGCTTTTCATATTCTAGTTCCAGTGTGACTCCATAGTGTTCTTCCAGTGCTTATTTGTAGTAGGTCATCTCATTGAAGGGGGGGTTTGTCCCACTAGGTTTTCTCCTCTTTCTCATTCATTGCATTTGTGTATGGGTACCTGATCAAGCCTTGTTGTTGGGACCCATTCATGATTTCTTGCATTCATCGTAGCATTTAGGTGCATGCCTTTTTAGTCTCCCTAAGTTGCACTTATGGGGGGGTGTTGGTGTAATTAATTATTTAATTACACTTGCATAAGTTTACTTAGGTAATATTTTATTTCCTAGGTTGCATTTTAGTCATCCTTATCTAGTTGAGTTATCTTAATGCTCAAGTTAGGTTTAGTGTTATGCATACATTTCTTTTATAAAGAAATTTATCTCTTGTAATTAAGAATACTTGAATAATATTATTTTTCACATCTTCATGCAAAGCTCTTGCTTTTTTATGTTTTTCTCTTCTATGGAAGGTTTTTTGGTTTGCATGTTTGATCTTGGTTTCTAGCACTCTCATATTGCATTCTTTTTTTTGTGCATTAGCTACCTTTTTTATGTGTAGCAGTGCTTTCATAACCTTATGTGTCTGGTATGCGTGCATGGTAATGTAGTGTTTATATTTGTGGCCTTTGTATGTGATTAACATGAAGTCAATAGTAACATTGTAAGCACTACTATGAGTGTTGGTTTTTTAGTAAAATAGATTGATGAATGGTTCTTGGAATCTATGCTTACTCTAATCCCTCTCTCCTATTCTCTTTCTAGTTGAATTTATACCCTATGGATGATAATAATCATCTAAACTACCAGGCCTCTTGATCAACAAAAATGTGAGTCTACTAAGGTAATTTTTAGGGTAAAACATTCATGAAATATCAATGCAATTAATTTTGAAACTTTCCTTTTGCAATTATTTTAACACACACATGAAAGTACTATTTAAGTAAGTAATGGTTGTTTTATTATGCAAACAAGAGTAATCATTACCTATGTAATATAATGTGTTATTTTTTTTTCTTTTTGCAGAAATGTATTGATAAACTCAAAGAAGGGGATAAAGTTAGGGTGTTGGATCCGTTTGATGGTGATGCTATGGGCATTGTGAAGATTCACTCCCTATCTATTGTACATGGAGTCAACTTGAAAGGAACAGGAGATGCAAATGTAAACATTTTAAAGGTCACAAGTAACATACCCCTTGTTTATTGATGCAGAGCATCATAAAAAATCACTCTACACACTCATCTCATTAGGGAAAAATCAATTCCAAACTGAATCAAGAGAAGATCAAATTATCTTTCCACCAAAATTTATCAAATTCTCATACAAATTCCCTTGAAGCTTCCAAAAACACAACACCCAAAAGCATCACAACTTGGCTCTACAAATTCATCTTCATCTATCTTGACTGAAATCATACAAAATCTTGATTAGAACCTCTAGAAACAGTCCACTTATTCATCAAGGCAACAATCTTTAAACACCTCTATTCTTCATATTATGGCAAAAACAATTCTTACCACTGTGCCTTAGTCTACAATCAAACACTTAGCTTGTTCCTTATGAAATTTTTGTTCAAGTCACTCAAAATAGTAAAACTTAATGTATCTTTATTGTCATTATTATGAAGGAAACTGTACCTCTATTTCTCAGACTCCATGACCATTGTACACCTCATAAATTGACTGAAATGAACCATGACATACTTACAAATCATTTTCAAAGATGGTTTCCATTAGACACATGACTGTCCCAACAAATAACCAAGTTCTTCTACAAGGTTCTCCTTGTCCAATCTCTAAAATCCTACAAACCTACCTTCTACACCTTCACTAAACATAAGAACAACTTGTCACAACATCACAGACAATATTCAACCACTTTGCAACCATTCTTTACACTGTGTGATCAGGTTACCATTAACTATGCAAACAAAGCACCATTTATCAAATATGTTTCCATTCCCTAAAGCAGGTAAAACTCACAACCCAAGTTCAAATTCTAAAGATCAAATACTCATTCAAATACCTTCCAATGTCCATATCAACAAAAAAAAAGCCTTCCTTACTCTACTTTAAAGAAACTCTAGATTCTTACATTGTGCGCTAGGAAGAACGCTAGTGAAATAGGCCTTTTTTACAAAGGAAGTCATCTTTATACTAGCCAAAATCATTGTCCAACTACAAAAATTCCTTATGCATGTAACAAAACTCAATATTTTGACATTTTTAAGAGCAAAGAGACTTAGTAATGCACTGATTTGTCAAACCCTTGTTTATAGGCTAAAATACACCAAAAACAATGAGGGTTTCATAAAAAAGACACTTGCAAACCTCCAATACTTCGGCAATCACTTGGATCATGCTTCATTATGTCTTCAAATGATTTTTAAATCTTTTACAAGTCCATGTACGCGTTATTTCTTCAATACTCTGCTTAAAACCTCCATTTTGAATGGGAAAACTCAATTTCCAGCCCTAAAACAACAACACATCTCCATGTTCTTGATACCCTTGCACACAAACATTCCAAAAAATTCTAAATATTTCCTAAATATTCCATCCCACCAATATCTAGCCCTACATTTGGTGGGATGGAGAATTCCTTCCTAAAAGACTCTCAAAACCACTATAAAAGGAACTTTGTCGAGACACAGAAAGTTGTCTCTTTTCTCTTATTCTTTAAAAAGATAACCTTATAATTCTTGGGAATGATAAAATAACTCCTTCTTACATATGAACACACAAGAAATTATCTTTTTTTCTTCCAAATATCAGTACAAGAATGAATGTAAGTGGAAGAATATTGCAAATCTCAGAAAAAATAGGGATTTATTCCAAAATTGATTGCAAGAATACAAGGAGTCTACTTTTCCACACCTTACAAGGCTTTCTATAGCTTTATAAATTGATAAAAACCCCTTGAACTACCCTGAATGACCTATTCCCACCTTGTCTTTTCACATTCCTTCTTTTTCTCTCTTTTTACATATTTAGCAATTTTGACAATATTACAAGTTGTGCAATTTTTCCATTTCTTGGACCTATTATATGATTTGATTACATTTAATTTAGGCATTACATGGCCTTGATACATAATTTTGACTTGAACATTACAAATTTAACATATTAGCCTTTTGAAGGCATTTACAAGATCTAGGTGCTCCTGCACCATTTATGAAGACAAAATAGTTGGAGCTGTTTGTCTGAAAGAGAATGAGGGAACCTTCATATGGTGGACACTAAAATATTTGTAAAAAGTTACATAGTTGAATATGTTTATCATAAACTAGTTGTTAGACATCTTGGATCACTACTTTATGAAGTATTTTCAATGTGTTGTTTAGGGATTTTAATTATCATGGTGTATTTGAAAGAGTTGGAAAATCTTATACAACTTTGACATTTTTTATTATATTTACAAATATACTCTTAGAAAGCTTTGACATCTTGTAACTTGATATATATATGTATATATTATATATTTTCATTAAAAAAAATGATTACAGATTACCTTTATTTATCATGATGTTGAATCAATCTTTTAATTCTAGCATGTTGTAGCTTGTTCATATATGTAATATTTTTATTTGTTTTTATGTTTTAGTTCAAGTTTAATATTATGTTAGTTTTGTATTATAAAATTTATGGTTTTTAATAAATTATGCATTTCATGACTATATTTACTACTAATTAATGGAAACTAGTAATAAAAATAACTAAATTAATGATTAAATATATGACTAAAGTAATGACTAAATTAATGATTAAATATATGACTAAATTAATGACTAAATATATGACTAAATTAATGACTAAATATATGACTAAATAAATGACTACCATGACTAAATAAATGACTAGTTAACAACAATCAATGACTAAATTAATGACTAAATCAATGACCAAATCAATGACTAATCGATTACTAGATAAATGACTAAAATAGTTTAGTCATAAAGTTGGTCATGTTATAAATGACCGGCAATAAACTACTAATGGTCACGTGACCAAAATTAGTCATGTATATGCAATTTTTAGTAGTTTATTTAGTCATATATTGCTATTTTTGTACTAGTGATTTCTTGATAGATTTCTATGTAGATATATGTGTTTATGATGTATTTGTCTATGTAAGTGTGTATGTCTGTGTATGCATCTAATGCTTCACAAATGTTCTCCCTA
This sequence comes from Sequoia sempervirens, assembly GCA_007258455.2. Lineage (NCBI taxonomy): Eukaryota > Viridiplantae > Streptophyta > Pinopsida > Cupressales > Cupressaceae > Sequoia > Sequoia sempervirens. Next base: position 344,884,140 of record VDFB02193867.1, on the reverse strand, counting down.
CTACTTTGTGATGTCAAATGATAATGTTATGTTGGATATGGATATCATATAGTTCTTGGCTATAGTGTTTGTTGTGTATGTTGTGTAACTCAATCTACAACCCAACACTGAACAATGCCTTATTGAAAATACCATAAACTGCTCAATTACTTTGATAAGTTTTAAATGTAAGGTATTATTGCAACCATTGCCAATATATGTAGCACATACATGAAACAATGTTTCCATGGAAAGTTCTGCCAAGTGATGAACTTGTTTCCTTTGCACAAGAAACAAACACATATATATGCATTTGAACTTATCTATATTTCTTTCATAGGTATTGTCAACTTTGGTTATGCATAGGTATATATGTCACTTGTAGAAACAGTCGTCACTATGGTGGCTCACAATTTTCATAGCAACTAAAGCTATAGAAAAATAGTCAAAAATGCACTATGGAAAGTGATATAAACTATTCAATTGCTTTGGTAACTTTAGAACTCTAAATATTATTGTGGCCATTGCCAGTTTATGGAACACATATATGAAACAATGTTGTTATTGGTCTATTTTTATTGCTTTGTAATGATCACCCCTATATGGAAATGATAAATGAAATAGTCTTTATTGCTTTGCAACGATCCCCTCTATATGGAAACTTTTACTTGATAGGCTATATGTGTGAACTTTGGATGGAATTTTTGCTAGCCTTACCAATTTTAAAGCTGCTCAACAACAATCAACAATGCATATATATTTGCATCTACCTCCACATTCATATATATCGGTCTACATTTTTTTTTCCACCTGCATCTTTATCAATTTCATGCATCCAATGCATAGATAGGAATCTATTGCTTCAAAATAACTTTCCATAAAAAGTATGTACTTCTTCTATTGCATGTCATTTTCCTTTTTGTGTGTATAGATATGTATGTATATCAAATTAGTTGTAAGCAACATATACTTCTCCTTTTGTTTATTGGTTGTAATAAAACCTACCATTTAAAACCTCAGGAAACATAGCAAATACTTGCAAAATTTTTGATAAGGCATTGTTGCCTCTCATTCTGTTGCTATATGTTAGTGTGATTTTTTTTGTGTTTTGTGGGTTTTTCCATCTGGGCCATTGTTGCAACCAATGTTTTATTTATAGCCTCGGTTTTGTGGCGATGGGTTGCAATGCAATAGCGGTGATGGTTGTAAGTAACACCTACCTATAAAATCCTTTGAAAACATAGCGAATGTTTGTGCAATCTTTGATAGTGCATTCTTGGGTGTCATTCTTTCGGTTTCCCCTGTTCTCTAAGAAACTATCAGTGAGGCGGGCAAGCTTCTGTGAAGGTGCAAGTGCAATCATTAGCTGTGGAATTTCTGTGAGGGTGGTTGGAGGTTACTTTTTGTTTTTTGCATCAGGTGATGGTTGAAAATGCATTACAAAAGTGTGTTGGCCATAAATAAAACAATATAGCTTAAGCTAAAGAATTACAATCATCACTACAGAATGAAAGGAATAGATGAAAGAATATTGGTATCAGTAGTCACATAGATGAGAAAAGTGGCAAAGATAATTTCATTCCCATCTTTTCCACTTCACAACCAATATTCACTGCTATGTGTAGATATGTATGTATGTAAGTTGAGATGGAGAGAACATTCATATATTCTCCTTCCTATGTTTATTCTTTTCATAGGGTAGTTGCTTCTTTTTTTTTACCAGAGCTATAGTTAAACTTCTGCACATAAATTTATTTCTACTTCATATCATGTAGCCTTCTATCTATTTGTTGAGATTTTTCATCACATCTAACAAAAGACTGGGTACCTATGTTTCAATTGATAGTTACAGTTTTGTTGTTTCAGACCCACATCGTGCATTTATTGAAATTGATTTTCTCAATTGAAACATGTGGTACCTATTCTTTTGTTAAGTAATTGGCTTAGGCTTAGGTTTTTTAAGTTTTTTTTTCCAAAAAAAAGGGGGGGCATAATCCACAACATGTGTCAAATCATATTTTCCTGCATATGTTTAAAACCTCGAGAAACCTAGCAAATGTCTATGAAATTCCCGATAGGAACAAATTCGATCAAGCGTTGTTCAACTTCTGTGAAAATGGTTAGAGGTTATTTTGTGTCTTTTACATTGGGTGATTGTTGCAAAAGAAAAAGAAAAGTGTCACCTGTGATAATTTTTCCCTAGTTGACTATTTTGCACAGAAGCTAGCGGGGAGATATGTGTTTGAAGCAAGTAACAAGGGGAGTATATCAAAAAAACCCTTTGCAATATTGTTTCATTTGGGGTTTGCACATGAATTCACTATGTTTTCCAAGGCTTTAACAATAGCTATTACTTACAACCATGACAACTACACAAAAAACATACAATAATTAATGCTAAGATACAAGTTTGAATAAGCATTGTTTAGCTTCTGTGAAGCTGGTTGGATGTTACTTTGTGTTCTTTGCATGGGGAAATGGTTGCAAAAGCTCTACAAATTTTTTGGTTGTGATAATTCTTTTCCCATTTCTTGTAGGCATGAATCTTGTATATAACACTTGAAAATATAATTTATCATTCCAAGAATGTCCTATAAAGTAGACATAGGGATCAGTATGTATCAATGGTGTTTGCAACTGCTATGACATACATACATACCTATACATAGGGTAGATACATTGTCCACCACTGCGAACAATCATGGCATCAATATTCCATATAACACTTGAAATATAGTTTATTTTCCAAAAAAAAGTGTCATCGTGCATCAATCTTCTTTGCATCTACTGTGACATACATACAAACATGCACATTCTATTTTATTTTATATTTCCTATGTACAAATTTGTGTCTTTTTGAGATTAAATGCAAACAAGATTCATATATTTGAAGACTAGTTATGGGTATATATGTGTAACAACCTATGATGGTCCATGGCTGAATTTGTTGGCATGGGCAGGAGGCTTTCCTTTGTTGTGTTTCACTCTATTTTAGTTTCCCTATGTGCAGATATGTATCTATGTTCTTATTCCTTTCAACCTCAAAAAACAATTATTTGAATGATAGACTGTATATGAAGTCTAATAAGGAACATTAATTTCACCATTCTTTAAAGTGGTGGACACCCAATATGGCAGGGTAGAGAGTAGGCCTCATTTTGTTCTATTGCATTTTATCTTTGTTATGTGCACAACTGAATTCCTCACTTGAACTGGGTTTTATAGGATTACGTGTAGATCTACCTTTGTATTTTTCTAGATAATGTAGGATACATAATAAACAATTAGAGTTCACTGTAAATCAAACAAGTTGATCATCTCCAACAATACTGTTCATTGCCATCATAATGAAATGTTGCTATTCTTTATGGCAAGTGTATTGCTTCTCCTTTCCTCTTCACTTCTATGCATATAGAATCTCCACCATCTCTAAATTCTCTTCCTTATCATTTTTTACATGTAAAATGTAATTGTGGTATTACATATATTTCCCTTATAAATTATAGAACCATTTAAATTTTGTAATTTACATATTGCTTACCAACAAAACATGTTTGCCTCACCAAAGTTAACATTTCCCTTCTGTGTAACTATATCCCAATCAAACCATTTTAGATTGTAGCTACATTCTATTTATATACAAGGTGTACAGATCTCCAAAATGCTAAATAACTTTATGATTGCACATTTACATGGTGTATGGCCTTCACCTTTATTCCATTTGTACACAATGTAAGCCTATATATCTTTTCTTGCATTTCTTATTTTGCAACTCCATGTCAATTTATTAAAAATGTATAGTATTTATTTCCACTCAACAATTTTTCTTAGGTGCCAAAGCATTGCCTTCACCATTGATCAAAGTGGTGGACAATTAATGTTTCTACTCAGGGTTTTGGTGAGAGCCCATGAGGCTCCATGACCCAATATGGTAGGGTGGTGAGTAAGCCACCTTTTTTGTGTCCATACTCCAATCCATTTTGTGCATAAGGTATCCCTATATTTTATTTACTTACTCTGTTCTAATACAACTACATTGCATATTATTTGTTATTAATTCTACAAGTCTTTATGTTTTCTGATTTATTTATTGCCTACCAATGGTACGTGTTTATTACACTAAACTTCACATTATCCTTTCATGTTTGTAGCTATATTCAACCCAAACAATCCTCCTTCGTGGACCTTTTCACGCCATTAGATCTTGTATTAAGTCAGTAGCAGCCGAAACATTGCTTTCACCATTGATCACAGTGGTGGACAAATTATTTTTTTGCTCAGGGGTTTGGTGAGAGCGCATGACGCTCCATGAGCCAATATGTAGGGTGGAGATCAGGCCTTGTTTTCTTGTGTTCATACTGCATTCTTCCACATGCACCAGGTATGCCTAAATTTTATTTACTTCATTCCTCCCATTACAAGTACATAGCCTATGATGGTCAATGGCCAAATTTGTTGAAATGGGCAGGATGCTTTCCTTTGTTACATTTCACTTATTTGAGTTTCCCTATGTGCAAATATGTATCTATGTTATTATTCCTTTCAGCCTCAAAAATAAATTATTTGAATGATAGACTGTATATGAATTCTAATAAGGAACATTGATTTCACCATTCATCAGAGTGGTGGACACCCAATATGGCAGCATAGAGAGTAGGCCTCATTTTGTTCTATTCCATTTTATCTTTGCTATGTGCACAACTGAATTCCTCACTTGAACTAGGTTTTTTAAGATTATGCATAGATCCACCTTTGTATTTTGCTAGATATTGTAGGATACATACCAAACAATTAGAGTGCACTATAAATCAAATAAGTTGATTGTCTCCAACAATACAGTTCATTGCCATCATAATGAAATGTTGCTATTCTTTATGGTAATTGTATTGCTTCTCCTTTCCTCTTCATTTCTATGTATATAGAATCTCCACCATCTCAAAATTCGCTTCCTTATCATTTTTTATATGTAAAATTTAATTGAGGTATTACATATATTTCACTTATAAATTATAGAACTATTTAAATTTCATAATTTACATATTTCTTACCAATAAAAAATGTTCACCTCACCAAAGTAAACATTTCCCATCCGTGTAGCTATATCCCAATCAAACCATTTTAGATTGTAGCTACATTCTATTTATATACAAGTTGTACAGATCTCCAAAATGCTAAATAGCTTTATGATTGCACATTTGCATGGTGTACGGCCTTTACCTTTATTCCATCTGTATACAACATAAGCCTATATATCTTTTTCTACATTTATTATTTCACAACTCCATGTCAATTTATTAAGAATGTATAGCATTGATTTCCACTCAACAAATTTTCTCAAGTGCCAAAGAATTTTGTTCACCATTGATCAAAGTGGTGGACAATTAATGTTTCTGCTCAGGGGTTTGGTGAGAGCCCATGAGGATCCATGACCCAATATGGTAGGGTGGAGAGCGGGCCTCCTTTTTTGTGTCCATACTCCAATCCATTCCATGCATAAAGTATTCCTAGATTTTATTTACTTACTTTGTTCGACTATAGCTGCATTGCATATTATTTGTTATGAATTCTACAAGTCTTTATGTTTTCTGATTTATTTATTTCCTACCAATGGTACATTTTATTACACTAAACTTCACATTATCCTTTCATGTTTGCAGCTATAGTCAACCCAAACAATCCTCCTTCGTGGACCTTTTCACGCCATTAGATCTTGCATTAAGTCGGCAGCAGCTGAAACATTGCTTTCACCATTGATCACAGTGGTGGACAATTTTTTTTTTCTCAGGGGTTTGGTGAGAGCACATAATGCTCCATGAGCCAATATGGTAGGGTGGTGATCGAGCCTTGTTTTCTTGTGTTCATATTGCATTCTGCCACATGCACCAGGTATGCCTAAATTTTATTTAATTCATTCCTCCCATTACAAGTACATAGCCTATGATGGTCCATGGCTGAATTTTTTGGCATGGGGAGGAGGCTTTCCTTTGTTGCGTTCCACTTTATTTTAGTTTCCCTATGTGCAGATATGTATCTATGTTATTATTCCTTTTAGCCTCAAAAAAAAATTATTTGAATGATAGACTATATATGAAGTCTAATAAGGAACATTGATTTCACCATTCGTCAGAGTGGTGGAAAACCAATATGGCAGCATAGAGAGTAGGCTTCATTTTTTTATGTTCCATTTTATCTTTGTTATGTGCACAACTAAATTCCTCACTTGAACTGGGTTTTTTAGGACTACGTGTAGATTTGCCTTTGTATTTTGCTAGATACTGTAGGATACATACCAAACAATTAGAGTGCACTATAAATCAAACAAGCTGATCATCTCCAACAATATTGTTCATTACCATCATAATGAAATGTTGCTATTCTTTATGGTAAGTGTATTTCTTCTCCTTTCCTCTTCATTTCTATGCATATAGAATCTCCACCATCTCTAAATTTGCTTCCTTATCATTTTTTATATGTAACATGTAATTGTGGTATTACATATATTTCCCTTATAAATTATAGAACCATTTAAATTTCGTAATTTACATATTGCTTACCAATAAAATATGTTTGCCTCACCAAAGTTTGCATTTCCCTTCTATGTAGCTATATCCCATTCAAACCATTTTAGATTGTAGCTACATTCTATTTATATACAAGGTGTACAAATATCCAAAATGCTAAATAGCTTTATGATTGCACATTTGCATGGTGTACGACCTTTACCTTTATTCCATCTGTATACAACATAAGCCTATACATCTTTTTTTTCATTTCTTATTTCACAACTCCATGTCAATTTATTAAGAATGTATAGCATTGATTTCCACTCAACAAATTTTCTCAAGTGCCAAAGAATTTTGTTCACCATTGATCAAAGTGGTGGACAATTAATGTTTTTGCTCAGGGGTTTGGTGAGAGCCCATGAGGATCCATGACCCAATATGGTAGGGTGGAGAGTGGGCCTCCTTTTTTGTGTCCATACTCCAATCCATTCCATGCATAAAGTATTCCTAGATTTTATTTACTTACTATGTTCTACTATAGCTGCATTGCATCTTATTTGTTATGAATTCTACAAGTCTTTATGTTTTCTGATTTATTTATTTCCTAGCAATGGTACATGTTTATTACACTAAAATTCACATTATCCTTTCATGTTTGCAGCTATAGTCAACCCAAACAATCCTCCTTCGTGGACCTTTTCACGCCATTAGATCTTGTATTAAGTCAGTAGTGGCTGAAACATTGCTTTCACCATTGATCACAATGGTGGACAATTTATTTTTTTTTCTCGGGGGTTTGGTGAGAGCGCATGATGCTCCATGAGCCAATATGGTAGAGTGGATATTGGGCCTTGTTTTCTTGTGTCATTCTGCCACGTGCACTAGGTATGCCTAAATTTTATTTACTTCATTCCTCCCATTACAAGTACATAGAAAATTATGTATTATAAAATATAGAACTTTGATATCTCCTGATTTACATATTGTGTATGAATTAGAGATGATCATTGCACTAAAATTCACACCTTTTTGCTATTCTTCCAGAGCATAATCCAACATAATGTGAATTTCAATGATCTTGTGTAAAGTCATTAGGCCTGAAACATTACTTTTACCATTGATCATAGTGATGGAAAATTTATTTTTTGCTTGGGGGTTGTGTGAGAGCACATGGCACTCCATGACCCAATATGGTAGGGTGGAGATCAAGCCTTCTTTACTTGTCTTCATACTACAATCCGCCATGTGCACAAGTATGGCTATATTTTATATATTTCATCCCTTACATTACAGGTGCATTGCATATTATGTATTATAAATTATAGAACTCTTTATATCTCCTGATTTACATATTCTCTATCAAATACAAATGATCACCACACTAAACTTCACATTTTTTTGTTATTCTTGCAGAGCATACTCCAGACATAATGGGGAATTTGATGAACTAAAGTGTTATAAATGACCTTTTAGAATAAAGATAGTGGTTGCAAAATTAGTAACAATGGTCAAATACACAATTAGATCCTAATATACTCTATATTGATTGTAATAAGCAATATTCATGTCACCATTGATCAGAGTAGTGGATGATGTATATTCTTGCCTAGGGGTTTGGTGAGAGTCCATGAGGCTCCATGACCCAATATGGTAGGGTGGAGAGTAGGCCTCATTTTGTTGTGTTTCATTTTATATTTCTTATGTGCATATCTCTATGTTTCAGGCATAAGATTCAAACAAACTTCATATTTTTCAGGTTATGGTTGCAATAGAATAAAATAGTTAATGTTATACACTTTGTGTTAGATTCCATTGGGTATTATTGATTATTGTTCTCTTGCTTTTAAGCTATACTGTCTCATTTTTTATAAGCTTTTGTTCAAAAGGCTATATTGTTTCAATTTTCAATAGGGTGTTGTTGAGAAAAGACTATATTGCTTGTTAAAAGAAATATTGTTTCCTTTATGGTTGTGTTATTTGGCTATCATTTTGCATGGGTTTTGTGGCTATGGGTTTATGGGTTTTTCTATCTAGGTCATTGTTGAAACCAATGTTGGTTGATTTATGGCTTCCATTTTGTGGTTATGGTTGGAACGGAATAAAATAGTTAATGTTGTACACTTTATGTTTGGTATAATATTAAATATTTGTTTGAACATCGATTACATTCATTCAACAATCTCTAATTTTAAATATTGCACCCAAAATTTTTGATCGCATGTAAAGTCAAACTCCCTAACAAAATAAAAAAATGTAGCTCACAATTAATATCAACAAAAACATATGGATGCTATTATCTTTTTATTGTTTTTGGTTGTCCATGATTTGTGAAAATATATACTTATTTGACAATTGTATCTGCTATTGTAAATCAATGATATAATAACCTTTCAGATAATTCTATTATGTGTGACATTAGCATACATAATAGAAAAATCTGTACATAGGGGTAATAAAATATATCAGTAGAAAATGAATGTTCCAACTAAAACTTACAATATATACTGTCATTTGCTACGTTCACATATCCACACCCTTTGCTTTCTCTCTCAGATTGCATTCCAGCCATTTGTTATTCGCTTCGCCTATTGGCTCATCGTTGCATGTCACTACATGCAACTACTAGTCTATATATTATATGCCGAGAGATATCATTTTCGAGGTGTATTGTTTTTTTCTGTTTTCCTTTTTTGAATTAAAAAAATACACCTTGAAGATGACATCTCTCAACATATAATATATAGATTAATATATTAAGATAGATAAGCTAGTTTATAGTGGTAGCACAACTATCAATAATATTTAAATATTCAATATTAAATGAGATTTGACATATATATATATATAATTGATACTATTAAATGGTAATATTAATATTATTATATTATATATTATGTTAGTATTATCAATAATATTATTTTATTGGTTAAGATTAGGGTTATGATTATGGTTTATAGTTTAAGGATATGTTAATAGTTATAGTTAGTGTTTCAGTTACATGGTTAGGGTTAGGGATAGGTTTATGGTTAGGGTTATGGTTTAGGAATTTTATTGTTAGGATTAGGGTTAGAGTTTGGGGTAGGTTTATCATAAGGGTTAGGTTAGAATTAGGTTAAATTTATGATATTATGGTTAGATTAAATTTATGATATTGTGGTTAATGTTAGGTTAGGGTTACGATTATGGATTATGGTAAGGGTTAAGGTGTTATAGTTAGGGTGTTATTTAAGGTTAGGGTTAGGGTTTATGGTTTAGGGATTAGGAATAGGTTTTACTTTATGGTTGGGGTTACAACTAGCATACATATATTAAATATTAATATATATAAAATACACCGAGAGTTATCTTTCTCAAAAAAAAAGCTCAATAAAGGAAAGCAGAAAAAATAAAGGTAAGGATAAGCATCGAACCACTAAGAAACCAAAGCTAAAACAAGGAAATTTCCACAATATGTCAACTACTTTAAAATCTGATTTAAAAGCATACATCTATTGATAAATACTTTACTTTGCGACAGGTTAGTAAACGTCAAGTTAAATGGGGAGAATAAAAATGTACACATACTCGTTGATGTCATTTAAATACTATATTTTGTGATGGGTTAGTAAACATCAATTTAAATGGGGAGAATAAAAATGTACACATACTCATTGATTCCATTGTAATATGCCTCTGGGCATAATTAGGTATAGGGTTAGGATTAAGGTTAGAGTTAGACTATGAGTTAGGATTAGGGTTAGGTTTAGCTTAGGGTTATGATATTATGGTTTATGGTTTGGGTTTAGGTTTAGATTTAAGCTTAGTTTTTACAATTATGATTAGTGGTTGTTTTTGGATTTAGGGTATGATTGGGGTTAAGCTTAGAGTTATGTTTAAGGTCAAGGATAGGATTAGGGTTAGGGATAGCCTACCCCTAATCCCAACTCATTGTCTAACCCTAACCCTAACATTTATAGTAAACCCTAACCCTAACCCTAAACATAACACTGAGCCTAAACCTAACCAAAACCCCTACCATAAAAGTAAATGTAACCCTAATCTAGAAAGCACAAAGTATAATTGTAACCCTAACCCTAATATTAAGCGTAAACCTAAACCTAATCCTAACCATAAGCTATAATCGTAAGCCTAAGCCTAAGCCTAATTCTCATAATTATAACCCTAACCTAAGCACTCTTATTATTCAATTCAAATATTTATCTTCCATTAATTACCTACATTCACTCTAATAACCCTATCCCTAACCCTAACCTTGATCCTAATTGTAACTCTAACCATAACCCTAATTGTTATCTAATACTAATACTAACCATAACTCTAATTGAAGCATAATACTAACTCTAACCCTCATTGTACCATAAATGTAACTTTAACCCCAAGAATTATTATTAAAAAAATACTATTTCTCATAAATCTAACCCATACCCTAAACCTAAATATATTTCTCATAACCCTACCCTAACCTTAACCCTAATCATAACCCTAACCATAAATATAACTCTAACTTAACCCTAACCCTAATCAAATATTTAACCATAATTGTAACTATAACTTTAACACTAACCATAACCCTAACCCTAATAGGAATTAAATCATAATCTCAATCATAATCCCAAGCTTTATTGTAGAACCCTAATTTAAAAAAAAAAAAAACTAACCCTAATGCTAACCCTAACCTGGCCATTAACCATAATTGTAACCCTAGCCATTAACCATAATTGTAGCCTTAACCTTGCCCTAACCCTAACCATAAACCATAATCCTAACCCTTTTTTTTTTAATAATATTGAAGAAATATTCTATTTTTTAAAATTCCTAAATTTTTGGATTTTTTGTTAATATCTACATTATATAATATATAATATTATCTACATTATATAACAAGAATATAATAATAATTAATAATAACAATAATAAAATAATAATATTGGATTTTATTGTGTTTCAGTGAGGATGCAGGGGGTGTGGTGGTATCAGGTTTGAAGAGTGAGGGTAGGGAAAGTTGGGCATATGAGGTGATTCGGAAAAAGCCAAAGGTTACAACGTCACAGGGTGATAATCATATCCCACAATGGGTGTTTAACAATGGTAGCTAGGTTGATCAATGCCATCCACAGCTTCGGAAGCCATCATTTGAAGATTAGGAGGCTCAAGGCCCTATCCGTGTGTGACATGATACTCCATCAGAAGCCTCAAGAGAAGAATGGTGGGTTGATGATGGTAAGAAGGCCACGCAGCCAGGGCATCACTACCATAAAATTCAGAACAAGTTAGTATGGAGGAAAAAAGAAAGATCTCACAATGAAGGAAGAAGAGCCTGTGTGGGGAATCCGGATTCTAAGATTGAATAAAACCCTATTTCAACAGAGGTGCGGGAATTTTTGATGATCAATGTGTCACAAGAAATAAAGAATGATGTGGAAATTTTTAGGGAATTTTCTCTAATATGTTGTTTCATTGGAGGTAGTCCCAATAGGGCAGAAATTAGGGATTGGATAAAGGTGAAGTGGCAGATAGAAGTATTACTTAGGATTTTTCCAAAAAACTTCTTTGTGGTGGTTTTTGTAGACAAAGAATCAATGAAAAGAATTGCGGAAGGAGGTGTGTGGCAAATGGGAAAGTTCCCGCTTTACACGCAATCCTGGGGAAATTTTTTTGACCCTACCCGGTTAAAGTCGTATGAAAAACTGGTTTGGATTTTCCTATACAACCTTCCATTTGAATATTGGAATGGTGATTGCTTGGAAAAGATTGAACGATCGCTGGGTACTTTGTTGGACACTGACATGGATATCATAGATAGTGATTTATACAAATATGTGAGGCTAAAGATCACCACGATCAACACTATACCTTGGTCAATAAAATTACAGGTGGAAGGAGAAATCTAGAACTAGGATGTTGAAGTAGAAGAGGATAAAAGGTTTTTCCTGAAATGTGGTTCAAGGATGCACAATGAGATGTTATGCAAAATCGGTCAAGGAAAAAAGGAGTTCAGGCGAATGGAGAAGGAAAGCAATAGAATGACCGAAAAATTGCAAATTGTTCCATATGTGATAAGTGTGCTAGAGTTAGGATCAAAGGATCCTAAGGAAAAGGAATATGTGGGGCCATGCACGGATCAAGGTGTTATCAATGAGCCCATGACAATCCAGCTCTCAGAAGAAGTGGTGAAATTGGACAATCAGAAAGAAGCTCAGATGGAAAACTATACTCCCTTGTCAGATTCTGATGTTGAAATGGAACTTGAGGATGAGTTAGATATTATTGAAAAAAGAAGCACTACTCAAATTACAATTATGCATTTGGGTATGGGAAAATTTGGTAAATAAGGGAAATCCCGAGGAAGAAAATCTATCAAGCAATTGAGGGAAGAAGAGGCAATTGTTAGAAACTATCCCAACATCAAAGAATTCTTAAGTACCAAGAGAGGATCGGCCTCCCTTGGGAAGCAATGAAGCTGACCACTTGGAATGTCAAGGGTCTAATGGCCCTTGACAAATGATGCCTAATTAGCCGTCAACTATAGAATTGCTTAAGCGATGTAATTATTATGCAAGAAACTAAGTTGTCACAAATTGAGGCAGGGTTTTTTTTGAAATACATTAGATCATGGAATAGCTACTTTCAAGAATTGGTTGGCGCTTCAGGGGGTTTAGGGTTAATTTGGGAGGAATCTGAGGTCTCAGTAAAAGTTTTGTGTTCACAAGTGAATTGGTTAGCGGCAAAATTTTTTAGTATGAGTCTAAACCTTTCATTCATACTCATCAACATTTATGGCCCTATTGGAACAAAGGAAAAAGCTTCAATTTGGTTGGAGGTTCTGGGCTTCATAAACTATCATACGACTTCAAACCTCATCGTTGGAGGTGATTTCAATGCGGTTTTGGATATCTCCAAAAAAAGTGGTGGGATAAGGTTAGAATCTCAAGTAATGTTAGATTTCAGGAGGTTTGTTGCTTGCTCAAGATTGGATGACTATCAAACCTCGAATGGTGTATTCACATGGACCATCAAGCACAAGGATTTCACAAAAATATCAGAGAGACTGGATAGATTCCTAATATCCCCTGGGTGGCACAATTTTTGTTCCACTATTGAGGCTCACATATTGCAAAATTCCATTTTGGATCACTTTCCTATCGAACTCAATCTTAGTAGAGGATCAAACTTACCAAAGTCAACATTTAGGTTCATGAATATGTGGTGGCGTGATGATAGGCTATTGAGATTGTTAGAAAGATGGTGGAAAGAATATCGTGTAGGGGGCTCATCTAGTTTCAAACTTGTTAAAAAATTGCAGTACCCGAAACAAAGACTTAAAGAATGGAACATGGATAAATTCCTAAATATATTCTTAGAGAAGGCAAGAGTAGAGGGAGAATTGCAAGCTTTAAATGAGAAGGTGATTAGAGATGGAATGAGAAATGAGGAATTTTTGCGTGAGAAGGATCTAAAGAATGAACTCGCTGAATTACTTAAGAGGGAGGAAATCTTTTGGAGGGACAAATCAAGAGAAGTTTGGCTTTTGGATGGTGATTCAAATTCTAAATTTTTTCATGCATCAGTGTTGGCCCAAAGAGTAGAAAAAAAATTGAATCGATTCATTCTCACAATGGCTCCTTGAAGCATGGCACTATGGATGTTGGATTAGAGGTGGTTTCCTTCTTTAAAAACCTGCTAGGCGAGCATACATGAATTTGTGGTGAAGGGGGCATTCTAGATTCAATCGAAAGAAGGGTGGATAGCGAGGACAATGCAATGTTGGAAGAACCGGTTTTGTTGGAAGAAGTCAAGGCAGCCTTGTTCCAACTACATCCTGACAAGGCCCCTAGGCTGGATGGATTTCCAACTCATTTTTTTCAAAATTCTTGGGGCTTCTTAGGTAAGGATTTATGGCTAATGGTAGAGGATTTTAGAAGGTCAGGGATATTTTTCAAGGATATTAATAATTCGGTTTTATCCCTCATTCCCAAAAGGCCTGAATGTCAAACATTTGGGGACTATAGGCCAATTTCTCTCTACAATACAGTCTATAAGGTAATTGTAAAAGTAATGGCAAGTAGACTTAAGAAGATACTATGTAAGATAATTTCTCCTAAGCAGAGTGGCTTCGTTTCAGGAGGGAGATTATAGACAATATTCTTCTCATTAGGGAAGTGGTACATTCGCTAAAAGTAAACAAAATGGCCAGCATGGTTATTAAGTTGGATTTTTGTAAGGCGTATGACAAAGTCTCATGGGAACTCCTGTTAAAATTTATGTTGTGTATGGGCTTTAGCAATCAATGGTGTTTATTAATCAAACGATACATATCCTCAGTAATATTTTCTATTCTAATAAATGGTTCAATGCATGGTTTCTTTGGGGCTACCAATGGTTTGCACCAAGGGGATCCTTTATCCCCTTCTCTATTTGTTATCATGGCAGAAACTCTAAGTTGTGAAATCAAAAGGCGCAGACTTCAGATCGAATGGAAGGGTATTAAAGCGGCTCTGAATGTTGAGTAAATTACCCATACTCAATTTTTTGATGACACAACTTTGTTTGGTGAGGCTAGTATGAGGGAGGCTAAGTGTATCAAAGTGACATTGGATGAGTACAAACAGTAGATGGGGAAAAAAATGAATAAACATAAATCTAGAATTTATTTCTTCAACACAAAGGTTAATATACAGAAAGTTATAGCCGCAGTTTTGGGGTTCCAAATAGATAAGCTCCCTGCCAGGTTTCTTGGAGTAATTTTTTTTGAAGGGGTCTGTAAATCTAAGCATTGGGATGATATTTTGAACAAATGTAGAACTAAGGCATTATCATGGAAAAATAAATGGTTAACTCTGGTGGGCAGACTCACCATGACTAAGTCTATGCTCTTGACTATACCAATTTTTACATTAGCCTATTATGAGGCTCCAAAAAAGATAGAAGATGGTTTAGAGAAGATTCTAAAAAGGTTCTTATGGGAAGGGTCAAATGAAGTGAAGAAAATCCCATTGATTAGTTGGGATACTGCTTGCAAGCCTAAAATTGAGGGTGGTGCAGGTCTAAGGAGGATTGGGCAGCAGAATATTGCATTGGGAGAAAAGATGGTGTGGAAGATGTATAGGAAACCAGAGAATCTATGGTGTCAAATAGCCCAAAACAAATATTTAGACAATGACTCTCCTTCCAGGATTTTAATGGCGGACACAATATAGAGAGGCTCGACATTTTGGAAATTCATAAACAAAATTTTCCCATTGATCACGAGGCATATATCATGGAGAATTGGCAATGGAAATTTGGTTAGGTTCTGGACTGATTCTTGGAATGGCTACAAGAGCCTGGCAGAGCAATTTGATTTAGATTCAGAAGTGGGATGGTTAGAGGAAGAAGGGGGTATTGAAGTTTCCAAGTATTTTAACTTGGAAGAATTTGTTGGTGGCAGGAGGGTGAAGTGGAAAAGTCTAATGCATTTGCATCTTGATCAAATGAAACTGAATTCAATTTCAAAATGAATTAATTAATCAGGCCATGTTTATGTCCAGAGAAGAGGATTCTATTGTTTGGTGTGGGGAAAAGTCTGGGGAGTATTCTGCTAAGTTGGGTTATCAAATATAGGTAGAAATTGGAGCAAGAATAGGTTGGCAGGTGAAATTATGTTGGGACCAAGTAGTGCTTCCCAAGGCCGGTGCATTTCTCTGGGTGGTCTTTCATAAGAGGTGCCTAATAATGGATCATTTAAAAGGGTTGGGAGTTGAAGGCCCAACTCGATGTGTGATGTGTGAACATGCCAAAGAAGAGGTTGATCATTTGTTTCTATCATGTCCTACTATAATGGAATTTTGGGATTGGTTTCAGAGTTCATTTTCAATTCCTGGCCTGAGACAGGAGAAATTGAGTGACTTCCTAAATGCGTGGAAGATTGGCAATAGTAATGGCTATTGGCAAAGTCTTTGGGTACTGGCACCTTCATTGGTGATATGGAGTTTATGGAAAGAAAGGAATAGGAGAATTTTTAGAGGTGAAGCACTTGAAAACTATAGGTTAATTGAAAGGTTGAAGGTGGCAATTATCGAGGTGGCAAACAACAGGACAAGATTGAATGCTCATTCGAAGTTTACAAAGTGGGATGAAGAGATTCAGAAAGCATGGAATAATCTAAGAAGACCAAAGGTGTGTGTGCCCTCAGCTGTTAAGGTTGACAGAAAATCCATGTTTTGGAGGGGTTAGTGGATCTTCCTTGGAAACTAAACTTCGATGGGGCGGCTAAGGGGAATCCCGGTGCTACAGGGGCTGGTTGTATTATTAGAGACTGAGCAAGATAATGCATATGGGAAACTTCCAAGATTTTTGGGGTTTGTTCTAACAATGTTGTGAAGTTTGAGGCACTTCTGATGGGGATTCAATTATGTGTTAGTAAGGAGATTACAACAATTGAAATTGAGGGTGATTCAATGGTTTCAATCCAAGCTATAATAAACAACAGGTCTCTAAGTTGGCTGCTCAATTGTTGGGCTGTCCAAATCAAGGAACTTCTTGGTAAATTGGAGAATTTCAAGTTGGGTCACACATTTAGAGAAGCTAATAAAGTTGCAGACTGTCTGGCGAATGTTGGTGTTAGAAAAATGGATGGGATCATCATCGATTCCAAGGTGGAATGTTGGTCTAGACTCTAGGATTTGGTGGCTAGTGACCAAGAAAAGATGTTAATGTAATCCCTAAAGGGATATGGGTTGTACAGTGGGTGGACTGGATTTTCGCTGGTAGGTTTTTATTCATATCTCAATACTACTTAGGACTAAGGATTTCCTTACAGAAGATTTGTCTATCTAATTTCAAGTCTATCCAACTAAAATTGATGCCTACTTTTTCCTTGTGAGGCATGTTTTGGTTCTGAGTGGCTAATACGACTTTTTGTTGCCTGACATCTTGGTGGAATGGGCCTTTGGTTTTTCTCTATGGTCATTTGGTTAAGCTGATCAGTTTGGCTATATATGGCATAAGGGGTATTTTGTGTAAGGTGTCAGTTGGGAGCTTCCTACAATGGTGTTTCAGTTTGGAGTGGCATGCATCTGTGCTAAGGAATCCCTCGCAACTCAATGTAATCAACTTTTCATGCTCCAGAATAGAGAAATACATAATGCAATCATTGAAACTATTTTGAAGGTGTTAAGTGTGAACCAACACTGGTGTGATGGCAGAATATATGAAACTATCATTGGTGCTTTGGTGGATGTGAACAAGTCAAGGGAGTGGGTGTCTATGCGGCTCAATAGGATTGTGGCGGGTATTAATGTCACTGCTATTGCTAATGCCACTATGGAGTTGCGATCGAGTGGTTGGGTAAGCTACCTGAGAGTTGTCTTTGACCCGGCTCTGGTTTTGGAGGAGGTGGTGGTGGAAGTTGAGGCTGAGGAAGCAACAAACTTTATGGCAAATGCTTGGGAAGTTTACCGCACTAAGGTCAAAAATGATAATATGGAGGATTTCTCTCATTTTATGGATTTTGATCATGCTTGGCTCAATGTTGGCAGTCTGAGGTGAGTAACTGAGTTGGGGGGTCATCTGGCTGTTTTACATCGTTGTTTGGTGGTGTAGGAGGTCGTTGTGATTTGCAGTGGCTTATGGGTAGATTCACTTGCAGTTGGATTTCCATTTTTCTCTCTAGGGAAGTTGTTTCCTTTTCTCTAATAGCAAAGTTTCTAGGATTTTTTGGTTTTTGGTAGTGTTACAGTGATTAGTAGTGTCATTATTTAAGTAGTGGCTAATTTTGATGCCTATTGGCTGAATGTTTCTATTTGGGATGTATCTGGGAGTTACCCCCTATTTACGGTAACACTTATCAATAAATAAAAAATAAAAAATAAAAAATAATAATATTATATTAATATTATATATTAATAATACCATATTAATAATATAATACTAATATTAATAATAATATAATATAAATATTATATATTAGTAATTATAATAATACAAAGTTGTTTTTAATAGGTACAGTTCTCAAAGGAAAATATCTATATAAATAATATTTCTACTATTGGAGTTAAAATTTTGAAACTTTTTTTTGCCAATAAAGAATACAGAAACTTACTTTTCCCAACCAAATATTTTTATTTTAAATAAATAAATATTACTAATTGTCTTTACTTTTAATTTTTTTATTATAACTGAAATCTAACCTCACCTCAGTCACCCAAACCCTTACCCAAACCTTTATCTTAAAATATTAATTATTTTTGTAATAATAATATTATATGATTATTATTCTTATTATTATTATATTATTAATATTTTATTATTATTATATTGTATTAAATTATTATTATTTTTATTATATTATTGTTATTATTATTTTGTTATTAATATTAATAATATTATTATAATTTTATTATAATATTACAATCTTAATATTACTAATATTGTATTATATATAAAATATACAAATCATAGAAAGTAAAATTTATTTTATTTATTTAGAAAATTTGTAAATGATAGAAAGTAAAAAT
Organism: Sequoia sempervirens; assembly: GCA_007258455.2. Taxonomy (NCBI): domain Eukaryota; kingdom Viridiplantae; phylum Streptophyta; class Pinopsida; order Cupressales; family Cupressaceae; genus Sequoia; species Sequoia sempervirens. The sequence continues at coordinate 344,865,164 of VDFB02193867.1, read as the reverse complement.
TAAATGCATATACTTACTTATATTGTTTTGTCTATTATCACTTAATTCTTTTTTCTGAATAATTGTTGCACCTTCTCTCAATTTGTAAAAATTATTAGTTGTTGCACCTTTGTTAATTTGTATGTTTTTTTTTTTTTTTTTAAGATAAGTACCACCATAGGGGATGGCTCTCTCAATTAAATTCAAAAAATCAGATACATCAGGATAAACAAACTTAAAAAATACCAGATCATTTGCAAGGCTCACCCACCCAAAAATCCTTACCAGACACTTACAGAGTTTGCACCCTCCACTCTCCTTACCTGATCTGAATACCAAAATAGCTCCTTACAAACATTTTTTAATTTGACAGCCCACAATCACTCCCAGAATTAGCTATTAACCCCCCAGCACTATGCCTCATTTTCAATCAATTAACTAGCTAAAGAAGCTACCTACAGCCGATACTCATTTTGACAAATTTGCTCAACCAAGTGATACTTTACAAATTGTGCCTATCTACTTTGGAAAACAATAAACATTGAGGTTCTATAGAAGGGCTTTCCAAACTAAACTTTCACAGGGCCTCTTTGTCCTTCTCAACTAATATGAGCAAATCCACATCAAACTCGCCCCTCCCTAAAACCACTTCAAACACATTTTGACAGACCCCTTTGTTTGCCAACCAGTCAGCCGCTTTATTGGATTCCCTATACACATGGGAAATTGAGAAACCCCTTAATTCTTTCAGAAGATCCTTGATTTTCATGACCCACCCTTTTAACTTCCAATTTTGAAATTGGTCTTTTGTAACTGCATTGATACAAAATTGTGAATCACCTTCTATTTCTACATCCAAAATCCCCTTTTGCACACACAAATTTAATCTACAAGCTAAAGCTACCAGTTCAGCCAAGTTGTTTGTTGCTTCACCAATATTCATTGATAGCACCCAAACACACTCCCTTGAACCATCTCTTATTAGACAACCTGCCCCAGCCCTTCCTGGATTTCCTTTAGCTGCACCATCGAAATTCAATTTATGGTACCCTTCATTCGGGGAAGTTCACTTGGACACTACCCTCCTTATTTTGTTAGAATAAGCCCAATCTGGTGGCTTGAGGCTCCCCCACGACTTCTGTATCTCATTATCCCAACTAGTGAACTTTACAACCTTCTTTTTAATCTGCTTTGCATTGATCACTTCACAAATACCATGTTCAATTTTCTTGATTATAGCTTCAGCTGGTAGGCATTGATCATAGAAAATTCTTCTATTTCTCTCTTTCCATAATTGCCAAACCAGCATTGAAGGAGCTGCCACCCAGACATTGCCCCAAACATTATCTGTTTTCCACACAGGCCAACTTCTGAGAAAGCTCAATAAGTCATTTTTCCTTGGTGTTGCCCAGCCTATTGATGCCAAAAGCCAATTCCAACAAACCACCGCGTAGGGACAACTAAGCAAAATGTGATCTGTTGATTCACCATCTTCTCTACAAAGCAAACAAAAATTTGGACCCTGGATACCATATTTTCCTAATCTGTCCCCCATTAAAATGCGCTTATGCAAGGCTGTCCAAAGGAATGCTCCAGCTTTTGGGAGCACCCCTACATTCCAACATAATTTTGTGGGCCACACACCACTTCCTTCCTGCGCTTTCTGTATCTCATACCCCATTTTTACAGTATACTCTCCTGACTGCGAACCACACCACACCACCTCATCAGCTTCCTCTGTCAGCATAATCCGTCTCCCCTTCAATATTTCTTTTAATTTGTTTTTATCTTCAGACGGGATTCCTATCGAATCAAACTTGCCCCAGTCCCACGTATCTAGCAAGCCTTCACCCTTTCTCAAGACGTAACTTGCCACCGAGCAACCAATTCATTCCTTTATGCCTGCCAACCACTCAGCCTGTGGGAAAGACTCCTGTAGAGTAGGATAGCTATTCCAAGACTCGCTCCAAAAATCTGCCAAATTCCCATTCCCTATTCTCCATGTCAGGTGGTTAGTAATCAATTCCCTACTTTCCCAAATGAATCTCCAGCTAGCCGATCCACCACTAGAATTTTCCAAAGTCAAAATTCTTCGAGGTTCATCCATATCCAATTACTTCTTGCTAATTATTCTGCACCATAGATGATCGGGTTCCCTATATAATTTCCAACTTAATTTGTCCCCCAAAGCAAGGTTCTGTGCTTCTAATCGCCTCAGGCCTGCCCCTCCAGACTGCTTCGACTGACAAACTATTTCCCAATTTATTAGAGGGATTCTCTTTGTCTCCTATTCCCCTTCCCATAGAAACCACTTCATATACCCTTCAAGCCTTGATAAAGCTCTTCTAGTAATTTTGAAACATGACATGACATATATGGGAACGGCTGATAAAACTGCTTTAATCATCAGAATTCTGCCAGCCAACGACAACCATTTGCTTTGCCATGCAACCGCTTTATTTTCACATTTGTTTATTACCTCTTCCCAATGGATTGTTTTACATATCCCTTGAAAGATTGGAGCTCCCAGGTGCTTTGAGGGTAATTTTCCAATGGAGAAAACTAGTATTTTAGTTATCCTCTTCTGAACCGCTTTCTTTGTGTTGAAAAAATAAATCTCTGATTTTTCTTTATTTAGAATCTATCCTGATGCCTTTGAGTAAACCTCCAGAGCATCCCTAATCACCTCTGCTTCCCTCACATTAGCCTCCCCAAATAAAATAGTATCATCAGGGAACTGGGAATGAGTCATAGGGTCCAGCCCTTCCGCAACTTTTATGCCTTTCTAGAGACTTGCTTCTCTTAACTTCTTGATGTACCTACCCAAAACTTCTACCATGATTACGAATAGAAACGGGGATAATGGGTCCACTTGCCGGAGGCCATTCGTTGCACAGCAAGAACCACACAAGGAACCATTGACCAATATAGAATATCTTGTACTAGATATACAGCTTTTTATCATTTCCACCTAGATATTTGAAAACCCAAACCTTTTCAAGACTGAAAGCAAAAAATCCCATTGCACCCTATCATACGCTTTACTTACATCAAGTTTAATTAACATACCTTTCAACTTCTCTGATGTTATCGAGTGTAATGTTTCAGAAGTTGATATTATATTGTCTATAATTTCTCTCCCTGGAGTGAACCCGTTTTGCTCGATTGAAATTAACTTGCCCATTACTTTCTTTAGCCTATTAACCAGGACCTTTGATAATATCTTATAAACTGTGTTACACAGTGAGATCGGTCTGTAGTCTGCAAAATTTTTGCAAGCTGCTTTCTTTGGTATTATTGCAACCACTATGTTATTAATGTCTTTAACAAATCTCCTGCACTTCCTGAAGTTTTCCACCAGTTTCCACACATCTTTGCCCAGGAAGTGCCAACAATTTTGAAAAAAACTTGCCGGGAAGCCATCTGGCCCTGGGGATTTGTTGGGATTCAACTCAAAAGTAGCCTTTCTCACTTCTTCCTCCGAGAAAGGCTCATCGAGCATTTTAATATCTTCCTCCCCTAAGCTTTTTGGAATGCAAGAGAGTAATGCTTCGTTCTCAACGCTTCTTTCCTGATTAGTGCCCAACATATTTTTGAAATGCACCACCACCTCTTCCTCAATTTGCTCCCTTTCCTTTGCCACCGACCCATCAGCTCTTACAACACTTTCCACTCTGTTCTTTGCTCGCCTCCCCCTTGTGGTTGCATGAAAAAAAATTGTATTACCGTCTCCCGCTTTTAGCCACATTGCTCTTGCTTTATCCCGCCAAAACAACTCCTCCCGCGCCAGTAATTATGAGTGCCTATTTTTCAGTGATTTTTCTAGCTTGTATTCTGCTTCAGTCATACCTTGTTTCAACACAATTTCATTCAACCTTTATGTTTCTTTCTCCACTATACATTTTTCTTTAAATATATCTCTGAATTGTTCTTTATTCCAAACTTTTAGTTTGTGCTTTATGTAATGTAGCCTTTTTGTTATCTGAAAGCTCGTTGTCCCAGCATCTCCTCCACCTTCTTTCCACCATTTTTACAGAAGACCAACCAGACTATTTTCCCTCCACCACATTATTTCAAATTTGAAATTTCCCTTCAACGGTTTTTCACTTAGTTTGATTTCCAAAGCCACCGGAAAATGATCGGATACTGATATAGGGAGAATATTTGCTTCGTAAACAATTTCATCTACCAGCCATCCTGTACCCAATAGAAATCTATCAAGCCTTTCTGCAATATTCGTAAAACCTTGTCTCCTGTTCGTCCACGTGAACACTCCATTTTTTGGTAAACAATCAACCACTGAAATCTCTTCCACGAATTCTTTAAAGTCCAACATAGCTCTATTAATCTTATTCTCCCCCCCACTTTTCTCACTAGTATCCAATATAGCATTATAATCACCTCCCAATATTATTTTATTGCTATCTATCAGAGCTATTTTCCTCGCAACATTCCTCCATACCACTACTTTTTCTCCTATGCTTATTGGGCCGTATATATTAAATATTGGAAATACTAATTCGCTTTGTCTGCTTTTCACTAAACCTTGAATCCAATTTCTATTTTTTTTTTCCACTTCAATTGAAACTTTGTTGTCTAACCATAGGATACCCAGCCCACCAGCAGACCCTCTGGCTTCTTGGAATGATCCTTTCCAATTTTTACAATATTTCACAAACTTTTCACCTTCTTCTACAGAAATTTTTGTTTCTTGAAGCAAGATTATATCCGCCTTCTCTTTCTCCATGTGACGCTTTACCATGTGTCTTTTGTCAGGGGCTGTTAGGCCCCTGAGATTCCACGTAATTAACTTCATTTCTCACCAAGGGAGACCCTGGCCCCCTTGGATTTCATGAACTCCTTTACGCTTAGAAACCCCTTCCCTTTTGCTTCTTCCTCCCTTTTTTGCTTGATGGACTTTCTACATTTACCTTTTCTTGAATTCCTTAATATTTTTGCAGCCGACTGGCTTATACATCTTGGACTTATTTCACCTAAACCATCTTCCTCTGAGAAATCATCCATTGAATCTGTCCAACCTTGTTCATATTCACTGTCGCCTCCAATTTCTTCCATTTGAGACACATCTTTCTGTGTTGTCTCAATCCCTACTACTTGATTCAACCCCTCTCTTAATTTTCCTACCAAATGTGGAATTTCTTTTTTTTTGTCCTAGGAAGCCCACTGTCCGGATGACCTTTCAGAAATGCTTTCCTTCCAAGTTAGCAATGGACAGTTATTCAACACCGGATTCTTATTTTCTTCTTCAACCCTTCTTATTTGTGGTTGATCCACCTTTGGCCTCCACATTGGCTTCTTTCTCGACGACCTCCTTCTGCAATTTTCCTCTGTATGATTTCTGTGGCGACAAATGAGACAAAACATTTTCTCATCTTCTATTTCCAATGATTGTTCCCATATAACGCCTTCTACCTTTAATTTTATTTTATTCAGAATCTTCCTTACTACTGCTACCCGAATCCTAGCATATAAATAAGAATTTCCTTCCATTATTTCCTCATCCACATCCATCATAGTGCCAATGGATCTCCCAATCTTTTCGATGCTTTCTTCCACCCAATACTCCAAAGGAAGGTTATATAAGCGCACCCAAACCGGCTTGTCATAAGGGTCCAATTTCACCAGATCAAAATTGGGGCACCATTTATGCATATACAGGGGAAATTCTCCAATTCTCCACAGGCCTCCTTGCAATATTGCCTCCCTTTCTTCTGTTGATTGAAATATAGCCACAAAAAAACCTTTCAGCATAAATTTCATGATTTCAACCGCTTTCCAATTTTCATTCAACCACTTTTTGAGTTTCACCCTTTCACATTTTGGTCCTATTAATCTACAAATAGTTGCTAGATTGCTCAGCATTTCAACATCTTCTGATATCTCAACCGAAAGGTCAATATACAGTACTTCTTCCTGCAAAGAATCCCTGCAAGACTCCTCCAAACACCGATTTCCCTTGACAACGCCATTGGCGCTTTCCTGCTCTACAACAGCCATAACACGTTAATTTGTATGTTTTTGGTGAATACATAACTAGCATACATATTTTAAATTATTAATATATATAAAATACACCAAGAGTTATATGTGTCGAGGTTCCTATTTTCATCGTATTCATCTTCCCAAAAATAATTTTAAAACATATTTAAAATAATATTTAAGTTTTATTGAAAATATTTAAAAAATTAAAAAAGCAGAATCTCGAACTGAAGCTTTCATAAAAAGAATTTTTTTTTCAAATTCATTTTAGGAAGTTCACAGTAATGATTTTGTTTTTTTTTCGAAAGAAAAGAAGATAAGATTTAAGAGTGGATATGGATTTGCATGTCATTTGATCGCCAATTTCTAGTTGAAGAGTTTTTCCTTACACATTTCTTTTTGGTGGATGCTATTGTAATACGCCTCTCATTTTTATTTTTTCCATTCTTCTTCCTCTCTCTATTTATATAAATATTTTTGGGTGTAAATTATATTTGTCGGCTATTTATTGTTTCATATTGTTGGAAACTTGCAGCCATTTAAAGACATTTTCCACATAACCCAAAAGAGAAATCTATGCAACTAAGTATTCAGAATCGACATGCAAGAGAATAGACAACATACTCATTAAAATATGACACAAGATATACCTTGGAAAAACCCTCAAGAGGGAAAATACCATCCTCCAAAAGCATTCATCTATCATGTATTATTCAGCAATAAAGATTACAATACATCTTTAGAGTCTCCATGCACACCATCGAAGCAACAAACCCTCTCCAAGAAATCCATGTGAACAAGCATGCAACCACACATCTCATGCCATGCTTCAAACCCTCAAAAATGCTAACTAGAGCTAACATGCTAACTTGCCATCCTAAACAACCACCCTTTTAGTTGCTTTTATAGAAACAAGCTCCCACAAAACCACTAATTGGTATTACAAAAAACCATGTGACTAAAACCATGAGATTACAAAACCATGTCCCCATATTTAATATTGGTACCTACTTTATTTATTTACTTTCCCTAATATTAAATAATTACATTTTAGCAACTTAACTATGTCCCAATGTTACATACAACATAGAGTTTCCCCAAGAATAATTGCATTAAATACATTATGCAAGGTGTACAACAAACCTTTTCCTAACATTCGCTCACTTGTTGTATACATTGCATAAGGGGAACAAGTAACCTCTATACATGAATCAAATGAATAATCCATTAGCCACCAATACCATCAAGGAATCAAAGTGCTCCATGTGCTCCATCAAGATACCTGCAACAAGAATCAAAGTGACTACCATCCCAAGCATGAATGCTCTCATCGACCATCATGTCAATACACAAAGATAAGAAGACATCCAAAGAGAAGCCACACAATTTGTCACAACGAAGCATAAGCTCTACCTCAACTGATATCCCAAACACAAACACTCAATCCAAAGGTAACAATATGCACTAGTAGTCATCAAGATACACAAGCCCATAGCTGAAATAGCACCCACAACAATTGCCAACACATCCAACTATCCATACCTCCAAGGTATACAAATCATAGTAAATTCATTCCATAGACATATACACCCATAAATTGCAATCATAAACTCCATGTGCAAAACTTGTCAAAGAATGACATACACATCCAAGAGCTACCACTGCATGGGTGTTGCAAATCTGAAAAATGATCAAGGCATCACAAGTCTACCAATAGAATCATATAGAAAATGTAAACATCATGTAGAACAAAGGAATCATCCACAATGATATGCAAACCTGCAATAAAAACTCTCACCACAAGTCTCCATAGCTCTCCCAAGTTCTCCACACCCAACAAAGGAAAAAGATAAAGGAACCTTCATGTCATCACCCAAGAACATAAGTGAAAACACATGACCACAAGCTGGTGATCACAATAGCTCTAGCCAAACCTCAGACCAATGTAATGTGAAACCAAACATCTAGGAAGATAACCAAGACCAAAGAGAGAAACTTTGCACATCATATACCTATAGAAAAATCTCCTACATACACCTCTAAATGCCAATTGTGACAAGTATGATCTCCTCCACAACACCGTAAAATAAAATCCATAACAACACCCAACCATTCAATAACCAAGATCAAACATAACATATGTATCATGTAATAAACATAGATGTAAGCCTCTCATAACCAAAGAAGATCAAACTAAATCCATTCTCGATGAAGGCAATAAGCCCAAAAGATCTCCTAAACTCAACATCAATGAATATAATCATAATGCATAAGGAGATAGAAATTCTAACACTCCTCAAATGAACCCTCCAAAATCATATATCCATAGCTCAAGATCCATATGCATGAGAAGATAAAGCATAAACATAAAGCACCTGAAAGAAACAATGGGAAATACCTCTCAAGTGAAACCACTGAGTAGATCAAGAGTGGGGAATGAGAATGCTCCTCCAAGACATCCAATTCATCATGACTCATCCAAGAACACTCTCCTCATAGGTCCATGTTGAACTCATGTCCAACTAAGCTGTAGGCTCCTTAGACTTCCTACTGAAATCCCATCAAGAGTAACCATCTCAACACATGTCTCTAATCACAGGAGAACTCAAGTCTCACCTATGTCTCCAAGTATCCATGAGTACCTATAACCAAACAATCCATGCCAAAATCCAAATGCAACATAGCACCATCATGAATTAATCAAGCAAACGATCAATGTACCCAATACAAAGAGAACCACCAAAATCAATAGTCAAAGTCCTAACAGTTGAATCATGAATATAACCATGACATCATGATCTCACACCTCCTCATAGGAGATAACATACAATAATGCATGCATCCTAGTCTCAAGAGAACAAGTACCATGCCAAAAATCTAACACGTGATCAAGAGTAAACCATGGCATAATACAATAACACCCTAAACTAAGAATAAACATATGTAAACAATATGGATAAAACCATCCCCTGTCAATGAAACCAAAGATGCCAATGAACCATCACTGCATAAAAGTAGAAGCCAAGAGTCCATCTATGACACCAACAATCATTGCAAAAGACCATCCACCATCAAATGGTGAATCCTCATCACTGCCAACAACTCCCACTAAACTATGATATCGAGTCACACATGGCATCGTGACAACCATCCTCTCCACGAAGATCATCCAGGTCTACACACACAACTAAAATTTTAGTAACAAAACAAGTAGAACCAAAATCTCCAAGCCAAGAAGATACCTACAATTTCCAAACCATCATAAACATATCCAACGCTTCCAATCCATCACTATCACAAAATCCCACTGAAAAGTGTGATCAAGCTATCCATGACATCATGATAACAATCTCTTCATGAAGATCAACCAAATGCCCTCACACAATTAAATAACTCAAATGTAACACGAGCTCCCAAAAGGAAAAATAAAACCATGATCCTCATACCAAGAAGATACACCACCCAACCATAATCAAGAACTAATCCAACACCACCAAAAATGCACCTGCATAAACCATCATGACATGCTAAAGTCTCTAAAGCATAAGAAACATCCATGACACCATGATCACCACTAAATGTACCAATAACTCAACCCAACTGTGTCCACATATTTGCATAATCATAGTCAACTTCATAGATCTCATATCATGATTGTACCTAGTAATATCATCTCACCTCCTCAACATAACAACAAAACCAGCAAACCAAGTGACTAAATAAAGCTGCCAAAAATGAACATGCATAAACACTGAAATATCAATGGGAAAATACAACCCATGTCCAAGTCATAAATTATGCAACATGTAAGTATAGACCGCCTACAACATTGCACAACTTGTAGATACAATAATGCAACATACAAATCCAACCATATGTTGATAACCATGTCAAATGAGAGAATAATCTGAGATGTACAACTGAGTATCCAATGAATCCAACATCAAATCTCCAAAATTTGATCATCCATAAAGTCATAGTATCACCATAGTCAAAGTAACCCATAAACAACTCAAATAAAAAAATAGAAAATAAACCATGCCAAAATAACAACAAACCTGATCCACTATGTATTTCTCTAAACAATCTTTCCTTCAACCATTCGAAGTCCAAAATTTGACTTTGTATGCACCTGATATCACCTCTCAAAGCTCAAAACAAACACCTAACTTCCAACATGCAAAACACTATCAAAACTATAAAATATCAGAAAATCACTGTCACCACAACATAGAGCACTGGGTTAGCTTTCCAATGAGTCCAAGAAGTTGAAAAATAGAGCACCTGGGAAAAATTTATACCCCTTGGAAGTAAAATAATAGTTTGTATGTGAGGCAAAAAAAAATTAGCCACCATTGGTGGCTGGGCAGCGGCCACACCCAGGTGGCGCCGCTCCCCTGGTGGTGGACCCGATTTGAAATTCCATTCCATTTCAATTTCATTTTTCATTAAAAATTCATTAGGCCCTTTTAATATATTAACACCGGTGAAATTTAAAAACACGGGCATAACTTTAAATAATAAAATTATTTTTATTTTGTATGGCAGTTGACTCCTCCTGTCATGGCAGGACTCAACTTACGTACTGGATGGGGGGCCCACCGCCAGTGGTGTACCTTAGCCAACAAGGGCCGACGTACCCTGTGGCTGTATGGTATGGAGGTCGGTAGGGTGTGGGCCGACCCACCCCCAATATATTTTTAAAAAAAAAATCAATACAAATTTTTTCAATCGGCCCCCTTCAATCTTTTTTGCTTTTATTTTGCATGACAAATTTTTTAAGCCAATTGGATTTTTATTCCAATTTTTATTTTTGAATATTATATTGCTGTCCGTACGACTACAAAAATGAGGATTTTACAAATAAAAATGCATTTTTTTCACAGTAATAGAAATAGGTTGAGTTATGTATCAATCTTCATCTCTCAGCCAACCTAGATCCAACTATGAGGTCTATTTTGTTCCAAGGGGACTTCTGTAAATTTTCCCCCACAAAACCCCCACTTGAATGCAAAACCAGGAAACCCATTTCACCCAAAATTTCTCACACCCCAGATCTGAAACAACCCATCAAAATAGAAAACCCAAAACCCTCAGATTTGCAATAAGAAATCTATAAAACCCTCATACATTGCCAAGTGTTTCATTCTCCCATGCAATGCATAGATTCAAACTTAAATAATATTTTTATCAACCAAGGGTTATATAACCACAACTAAATCTCTGATACCACTTGTTGGAAACTTGTAGCCATTTAAAGACAGTTTGCACATAACCCAAAAGAAAAATCTATGCAACTAAATATTCAGAAGCCACATGCAATAGAATAGACAACATACCCATGAAAATATGACACAAGATATAGCCTAGGAAAACCCTCAAGAGGGAAAAACCTAGCCTCCAAAAGTATCCATCTCTCATATATTATTCAACAATAAAGATTACAATACATCTTTAGAGTCTTCATGAACACCATTGAAGCAACAAGCCCTCTCCAAGCAATCCATGTGAACAAGCATGCAACCACACATCCCACGTGATGCTTCAAATCCTCACAAATGCTAACCAGAGCTAACATGCAAACTTTTCATCCTAAACAACTACCCTTATGGTTTCTTTTATAGAAACAAGCTCTTACAAAACCACCAAGTGGTATTACACAAAACCATGTGACTAAAACCGTTCGATTACAAAACCATGTCCCCACATTTAATATTGGGTACTTTATTTATTTATTTTCCCCAATATTAAATAATTACATTTTATCAACTTAACTTATGTACCAATGTTACATATAACATAAAGTGGCCCAAAGAATAATTGCATTAAATACATTATGCAAGGTGTACAACACACTTTTTCCTAACACATATACATTTTTCATTTTTATTCAATCACGGAAAGTCACGGTACTGTGAAAATATTTCATTTAATCTGTTAGGCTAAGAATTTCTAGGCATTTTCCTTTCCCTTTATAAAGGAAACCCAAAGAGTTGGCTACTTTAATGCTGTTGCAGAAGGACATTGCCCCTGAACAAAAGTGGTGAAAGATGATTATGTCTCACATGAAAGGTTTGGGTATCCTCCTTTACTATATTATATTTTTTAGCTTTCTATCTCATTGTCTCCATGGATTTCCTCTCCAAGAATTGAAAGCTCTTTTGAGTATAAGGAACAATTTAAGTGACTCAAGTGGAGAGCTTAACTCTTGGAAGGGAAAAGATTGTTGTAAATGGAGAGGTGTCCATTGTGATGAATTGGAGATGGGTAGACTGGTCTCCAAGTTAGGTATCCATGACTTTCACATTTATGGAAATATGAGTTTAAGCTTGCTTGAATTGGAACATTGCAATCATTTGGATTTGGGGGGTAATTATTTGAGTTGGGAAAGTCCGATGCTTGCAGGCTTGGGTTCTTTAACAAACTTAACATAGCTTTCATTGAATGGGTTATATCTATAAGATTGTGAAATAAGCCTAGGTATCGATAGTCTCTCGAAGCTTAACCATCTGGAGCTATCCGAGTGTGATCTGGAAGGCTCCACCATGCTTAATTCTTTGGTCAATCTTTCCTCCCTTGGTTTTTTGGACCTAAGTGGCAATACCATTTTAGGATTAATACTTAGTTGGATGGGAAATATGACCAAATTAACTTCACTTCATATGATTCACAATGCTTCAAATGGTTCTATACCTTCTGGCTTAGGAGATCTTCATTTCCTCACATACCTTAACCTTTCCCTAAATAGAATTGGTGGAAGCAAAATGTTGGAAATCTCATCAATCTTGAATTTTTAGACCTCTCACACAATAATTTGAGTGGTAATATACCTTCTCTATGGAATATGCACACTCATGTGGGAAGCCTTTCCTATTTGGATCTTGGGTGCAACAAATTAGAAGGTACAATACCACCTAGCTTGGTTTTTCATATAAATATTTTTTACATAGATCTTAGTTACAACAAACTTAGCAGTCAAATCCCTCCTTTCTTGAAAATATCTCTTCTCTTATCAGCTTAGGATTATGATACAATCATTTGAGTGGAAGCCTTCACCTATCATTTTCTCAACTGTCTTCCCTCACTCATCTTGATGTGAGAAACAATGTGTTGAATGCAAATTTTCATCCTTCACTTAAGTTACCATCTTCTCTTCAGACTTTAGTCCTTACAAACAACATGGTTGGAACAATTTTAAAAGTTCTTTTTCAGAACACTTTCAAGTTAAAAGTACTTGGTTTGAGTGACAATAGATTGAGTATCAATTTTAGCTCGACCTGGATCCCCCCCATTCCAGTTTTCGAAGCTATCTTTGAGAAGATGTAAAATTGGAGGCCCAATCCCGAGTTAGATTTCAATGCAATATGGGCTTGTAATGTTGGACTTGTTAGATACTGGACTTGTGGGAAGTCTAACTCCTTGGTTATGGAGTTTTTCATCAGACTTGACATATCTAATCATGTCTTACAATCATTTGGAAGGTCCTTTCTCTCCTACTCTAGTTAGAATGAAGATACTGGATCTTTCTAACAATGAGCTGAGTGGACATTTAGTGGAAAATATTGATGAGCATGTCTTGTATGTAGAAAGTTTGTTCCTTGAGGACAACAAACTAGAAGGTAAAATTCCAACTTCCTTAGGAAATATAAGTTCTCTACATTTGTTGGATTTGTCAGGGAACTTATTTATAGGTAGTGTCCTTGCTAGTTTGGGTGGTTTTCCAAATCTTGTTGGGCTGAATTTGGGAAACAATCATTTGGATGGAGAGATTCTTGGAAACCTTGGTAGCTTATTAGATCTTGTCATATTCAATATTTCAAATAATCATCTAAAGGGTAAGATCACTAATGAGTTGGGTAATATGACAATGCTTAAGTCTTTCCACATCCTAATGAATAACATACAAGGACTTCTTTTGCTCTCTTTTACAAAATTTTCCAAGGTAGAAGTGTTGGATGTGGGAGAAAATAGTTTGATAGGGAACATCCCAAATTGGATTGCTAATTTATCAAGTTTGTGAGTTCTAGGGATGAGACATAAAAAATTCAAGGGAGAACTTCCTCTGCATATAGGTAAAATGCCTCATATTTAGATTATAGACATTTCTTCAAATCTGTTGTGTGGTGAAATCCCCAAAAGCTACTTCAAATTTCTAGCCATGCACAATGAACAACAAGAAGACTTCCATATGATAGTGTGATGTTGGTACCTTATGCCAGGGTACTATAGTGTAGACAAGTACTATAAGGATGATTTATATATAGGTTTCAAGGGAAAAGAGAGGCACATTGAATACATTGTTTCTAGCTCCACATGCATTTATTTCTCACATAGCATATTGAGGGGCCATCTTCCACCTGGGATTGGAAATCTTAAAGGATTGATGTTTCTCAATCTCTCCATGAACACTATTAGTTGAACAATTCTAGAGGCCTTGGGAAATTTAAGTCAATTGAAATCCCTAGACCTTTCTCTAAACAAATTTTCAAGACATATTCCATTCCAAATTGGTCTTTTAGATTATATGGGATATTTGAATGTGTCTTACAACAATCTATCAGGAAGGATTCCTCTAGAAGGACATCATATGATCACATTTGATAATTCATCATTCTTAGGAAATCCAAATTTGTGGGGATGTCCTCTTGAAAGGAAATGCTCTCATCCTCTTCCAAAATTCTCTCATCCTCCCATCAAGAATGTTAAGGAGGAGACAAAGAAATAACTTCCATGGCATGAGATGAGTGTTGGATTGTTAGTTGGTATGGGATTTTCTACTGTGGTTATGGTGCTCACATCAAAAGTGGGGTGGAGGAGTAAATGCTTTGAACTGATGGATAACACTGTAGCATTTCTCTTTTCCAATCTTTTCAATTGGAAAAGGTAATCTTAATTGGATTTTTTTCTTGGATGGCTTTATCTCTTATGCTTTTGTAAATAGTTGGAGTAAGCCTTAAACATATAGTATAATAGTTTTAATTCATGTATTGTATTTCTTTGTCGTTCAACCTATAATAAGCATGCCTAGTAGATACATGATTATGTAGTCTACTATTTTTGTTTTTATTGATAAATTTTATGGAGATCAGAGGAAAACTAGTGACTCTAGAACTTTCTATTTTTTATTAATTTCAGTAATATTGAACAAAAAAAACACATACTCTATTTTTACCTACTTCATTATACACCTATTGTTATAGTGTCTTGTTTTGGGTGCAGTGGTAAATAGTTTTTTTCCCAACCTTTTTACAAACAAGTAATGGTTCAGTCAAGTACAACCACAAAATTCTCAAAAGAAAAGTAATAATTGACAAGTTTGTCTTGTGAAATATAATTATAAAAAATATATCATAATACATCCAATAAGCTAATCTATGATATGATTCTATGTATATAATATGTTATGAAATAACTTTCACAATAGAAGAATATGATATGAAATATGTTGCAAATAATTGATAATAATTGAGAATAACAAGCCACTTCGAGGGGGAAAACCTCCAAATATCTCTAGTGAGAATACACTTCATAATATGATGATGAAATAAGACTCACAACCTCCTATATATACCTATTTATGCCTAGGATATCACCTAGGCCGACTTAGACACTCCTATATAAGACCTAGGCTGATCCAACCAACTAAATAATAATATAATAATGATAAAATGACTTAATTAGGAGTTAAGATAGCCACAAGCCAACTATTCATAACCCTATGTAGACCAATATTAAGGGTGTAGCATTCCCCCCTTCTTAAAAGAAGCATTGTCCTCAATGATAATCAAGTTTGGATTCTTTTGAATGAACTCCTCGTACTCCCAAGTGACATCTTCAACTAGTAAATTCTTCCCTTGGATGAGATACTCAGTGAGAGTTCTATTCCTCAACTTCTTTGTGCATGTTTGACGAATTCACTCTAGTTCCAAAATGATTCTTCCTTCTTCATCGAGCTCTAGTAGTGTTGTTTGAGTTGGAATATTATGCCCAATTAGCTTCTTCAAACAAGAAACATGAAAAACTAGATGTATCTTTGTTGTTGGTGGTAACTCTAGCTTGTAGGAAACACTACCAACTTTTGCATGATTTGGTATGGCCCATAGTACCTTGGAGAAATTTTTTTTTTTGTTACTTTAGTGAAATTTACTTATAAGGTTGCAATCTCAAGAAGACCCAATCCCCAACTTCAAAAATTCTTTCACTACGATGGTGGTCTGCCTGTTGTTTTATTCAATTTTGTGCCATCGCTAAATTCTCCTTGAGCCTTGAAAGTACTTGTTGTTGATGAAGCAAGTGGTCCTCTACTACCTAAAATCTTGGTGACACCTTTATTGATGAAGTGATGGAAGGAGGATGATATCCATAAAGTTCCAAAAATGGAGACATTTTTGACGAGCTATGAAAAGAAGTGTTATACCACCATTCTGCAAGTGGTAGCCAATCTACCTATTTAGATTGTTTCTCTGAATTGAAACAACATAAATATCCTTCCAAACACTTATTAACAACCTCAGTTTTCCCATTTGATTGAGGATGGTATGAAGATCTATGAGCCAATTGAGTACCCAAACATGAAAATAAATCTTTCCAAAAGTGACTAGTGAAGATAGGATCACGATCACTAACAATAACCTTAGGTGTACCATGTAGCTTTTGGATATTCTCCAAAAAATATTTTTCCACAACACTTGTTGTAAAAGGATGTGATAATGCAATGAAATGTGGATATTTAGTGAGGCGATCAACTACTACCATGATGACATTATGACCTTTAGATTTGGGAAGCCCTATGATGAAGTCCATGGATACCTCTTCCCAATGTTGGCTAGGAATAGATAAGGGTTGCAAGAGACCTGGTGTCTTGATTGTCTCCCCTTTATTCCTTTGACAAACCAAAAATTTGGCCACAAATTTTCGAACATCACCTTTTAGTCCTTCCCAAAAAAAATATTGCTTGACTCGATGATATGTCTTCAAAATAGCTCTGTGAGAATCTTGTGTTTAAGAGTGGAATTATTGCAAACATACAAACACTCTTTATACCAAAGAGTATCTCCCTTCCAACTAAACTTATTTGAACTACTACGATCAATTTTTAATTGTTTAATAAGATTACTTGTTGCAACTTCATTTTGCCACTCTGCCTTGGCTTCCTCCACCCAATTTGCTTGTAATATTGAAAGGGCACAAAATAAGGCTTCATCTTTCTCATCCTTCCTTGAAAGTGCATTTGCTACAATATTTTCCTTCCCTTTCTTATATAAAATCTCAAAGTCATATCCTAACATCTTAATGACCCATTTTTATTGCTCTTCAGAAGATCATCTTTGTTCCAAAAAATATTTTAGGCTATCATGATTTGTCTTAACCTTGAAGTGTCTACCCATAAGGTAAGGCCTCCATTGTTTAACTGCATGAAGGATTGCTAGCATTTCCTTCTCATAAATAGGTTTTAGCTGATTCTTACCCTTTAATTGATGAATCTCAAAAGAAATTGGTTAACCTTATTACATGAGAACTGCTCCTATCCCATTTCTAGAAGCATCACATTCCACAATGGATTCCTTGATGAAGTTAGGAGTGGCAAGCACTGGAGTTGTACACATAGCCTCCTTCAATCTCTCAAATTTTGTATTAGCTGACTCATTCCAATGAAAAGAATCCTTCTTCAATAGAGTGGTTAGGGGTGCTGCTATATGACCATAATTCTTCACAAATTTTCTATAGTACCCTGTCAATCCCAAGAAACCCCTCAATTTTTTAATGGTTTTTAGAATAGTCCATTCCATGATAGCCTTAATTTTGTTAGGGTCCACTTTACTCCATGTAAAACTATGTGTCCCAAATACTCCACCTCCTTAAGACCAAAGGCACACTTGGATGGCTTAGAATAGAGCTGATGATCTTCAAGTATTTGTAATGCTTGATCGATGTGTTGCAAATGTTCTTCCCAAGTCTTGCTATAAATCAGAATATCATCAAAGAATACTAACACAAAATTTCTCAAGAACTTCTTAAAAATGGAATTCATCAGAATTTGGAATGTAGATGATGCATTGGTAAGACCAAATGGCATCACAAAAAATTCATAATGACCCTCATGAGTCTAAAATTATATCTTACAAATATTTTCCTCCTTAATCCGAATTTGGTGATAACCAAATCTAAGATCTAACTTGGTCAAATACATAGCTCCATTCAATTCATCTAGAAAATCATCAATGACTGGAATAGGAAACTTATCTTTAATGGTGTACATGTTGAGCACTCTATAATTTGGACACATGCGCCAAGTGTCATCCTTCTTACGTACCATCACCACATGCGAGGAGTAAGCACTTTGGCTATGCCTAATAATTCTTGCCTCTAGCATCTCCTTAACATTTTTTTCTATCTCACTCTTTTGTTTTTGTGGATACCTGTAAGGCCTGATGTTCGGTGGTTGGCTCCCTAGAACTAACTGTATATGGCATGATCATGATCCCTCTTAGGAGGAAGTCCTTTAGGCATATCTCCAAGAACAACTGAGTGATGATCAATTATTGCTTGCAAATCTAGATGAGTATTAGCATTAGGTTGAGAGACTTCTAATGAACATAGTTGGGCCACAAATCCATCCATTCATTTCTTAAGAAAATTTTTCATTTGATGAGAGCTTACAATTTGTGGGGATTTTTCCTTCAACCCCCTTAGCCCTACTACCCTTCCTTCTAATTGAAATCTCACAAATAGTTCTTGGAAGTTCATCTCAATCATTCCCAATGTAGTAAGCCATTGTACTTTCAATACAATATCTATTGCACCCATGGATATACATACATTGGTGAATCAAGTTGATAATCTCTCATGGATAATTTAATGCTATGACACTTCCATGAACAACTAATTGTACCACCATCTACAATCAAAACTTGAAACTCTGGAGCTGGATATATAAAACAATTTAGATGAGTAGCTAACTTTTTGTTGATGAAATTATGAGTACTACTTGAGTCAATCAACATTGTTAACTTCTACTTCTTTAAGAACCCCACCACCTTGAGAGTTTGTGGAGCACTGAAACCTGAGAGTGCATGACAAGAAATGATTGGTTGAGAATCATGTGATTCCTCATTTGACTCCCTTTCATCCTCTAGTATGGGTTCCTCCTATTCTTGGGTATGTGCAGGATCATCATGGAAGAAACAGGCCCTTAAGTGGCAAAAAATTCAAAAAAATCAGAGTTAGGCAACTTGACATAAAAATTTGAATAATTTATCTATATTATTTAAAAAATATGTAAGAATAGAATTTGTAGCAAATTGAATGTACTTTCTAAACTACTTGTTTTTTTTTTTTTTTAAATCTATTTGGTGAAAATTTGAAATTTCAATGTAGTAGTACTTAAATTTCTAGGAAAAAATAAGTAGGTTTATGTCTGACCACCCTAACCACAATAAAATGATAATATTTTTTTATAAAATTTTAGATATAAGTAGAGGACTCATGTCCCTATGTGATGCATATTTTTTTGTAATTTTTTTCCAAGTAAATAATTAATTATGATTTTTTTATTACAACTTTAAAAAATATAAAAAACTTGTATGTCGATCACCTTAGCTTGGTCAAAACTTCATGAAATTCATTTTTTTTTTTCTTTTGAATCCTATAGTATGAAGCATAGAATGTGGCGTAGGTTTTAGATTCAAAAAAATTGAAACCATTGAAAGTTATAGAAGTTTTTCAATGCATATCAATCAAGACTTAAGTCATAATTCTAATAGAAAATGAATAATAATTATTTATTAAATTCAAAGTGAAGCATAATTTATATTTGTGGAAAGCTGAGAATCTCCTTTAAAAACCCTTTTTGTTTCATTAATTTTGGGTAAAAAAAATTTGTTAGCCACATGGATCGTCATATCACTTACATATCGCCACTTTTTGGCCCATCATGATCTTGCACATACCCTCTTCCTTACTTGGACCTTCAATATAGAACAATTTCTTTTCACTGCATTTATGTCCCCAACTATATTTTTTATCACAATTGAAACACAACCCTTTTTCTCTTTTCTCCTCAATTTGTTGTGGAGTCAACCTAGTAGGTTGTGTTGAATATCTTTTATCTCTTATCACATTAGCCCCTTGCTTCTTAGGAGTCAAAGACTTCTCCTCCAGCCTACATGCTAAGATAAAAGACTCATTTATAGAGCTAGGGATAAACATGTGTACCTCAAGTTTAATGTGATCCTTGAGACCCCCCAAGAATAAATCATTCAATTTCTCCTCTATAAGTGTATTCACTCTTAAGGATAGATTTTCGAATTGCTAAATATAATTCTTAATTGATCCTGTTTGTTGAAGTTTAACAAGGTGGAAAAAGAAGTTTTTTGTCATGCTATTGCTATATTGTGCTTGGATTTCCTTCTTAAAAATTGACCATGAGATGGTGAGCCCCTTTTTCCTTTGATGAGTGGAAAGCCAATGATACCAAATGAATTAATCTAGTTCTAAATATAGGGAATCCATCATGACCTTTTGTCCATTTGGGATTTGGTGTACTTCAAAAAAATTATCCATTTGGTTTATCCATGTTAGAGGATCCTTAACATCGAACTTGTGCATATCCACCTTTGGAAATAAATTCCTACATCCCATAGGAGTATTAAAACTTGTGTCAATGTTAGCTAACCTGGAATTTTCACCTTGGTTGCTTGATAACTCCTTTCTTGGTTTAGTCATATAGGTGCTTAACATGTTTTGTATATCTGATATATCTCCTCTTAGGTCACACATATCCATCTTCATTGAGGAAATTTCTTCCTTGACCTTACTAATTTCCTTATTAGGATTAATGTCCTCTACTATTACCCCATCCTTATTAGGAGTCTTCCCCCGAGTGAAAAAATTCTTTTTGCCCCAAGCCCCGTCATTATGGGAACCAATGATTTTGAAATAAATCAAACAAATGATACTTAAATTCTCTAAAAAATTTACTGTAACTTACTAGGGCCAAAATAACTCTCACCTAGAAAAAATTCCAAGAAATAAGCATATTTGCAGCCTTGAGAGTGATATTTGTGAAAAACTTAATTTTTCAATAGCTTTCTTATTTATACTCCAATTCCTCCAAATTTTTTAATGTGGGCTCCTTTAGCATGTCTTAAAAAACCCAATAAAAATTAAGCTCCAATTCGACAATATGTGAGATATGAAGATTCCCAATAAATTGTGTAGAAACCCTAATTCTACAATAATTCACTCAATTCTGCTCCAATTCTTCTAAAGTATGGATTGTAGCTTCTTTAATATGTTCTTCAAAAACCATTTAAAAATCAGAAATTTTTTTGCCAAAATATGAAAGATATGCTCTTTCCAAAATTGCCTCCAATATTGAGAAAAAACCTTGCCTCTATGGTGCCAAGATCATGCTCTGATACCACTTGTTATGAAATAACTTGCACAGTAGAAGAATATGATATGAAATATGCTACAAATACTTTATAATAACTCAGAATAATAAGCCACTTCATAGGGGAAAACCTCCAAATATCTCTAATGAGAACACACTTCACAATATGATGATGAAATAAGACTCATAACCTCCTATATATACCTATTTATGCCTAGGATATCACCTAAGCCGACTTAGACACCCCTATATAAGACCTAGGTTGGCCCAACCAACTAAATAATAATATAATAATGATAACATGAATTAATTAGGAGTTAAGATAGACATAAGCCAACTATTCATAACCTAATGTAGATCAATATTAAGGGCGTAGCATAATACTTTAAAAGAAAATAGATGGTTTAATTTTTAAAACATATTTAGATGAATATTTATAACTAAATACAGATTATTTTAGATTAATTTTTTTTTATCGAGAGAAATAAAATATTTGAAATTATTTTAGGAAAGTATATGTAAAGTGGAAAAGATATGTTTAATTTTAGAATCAATGTGATGAAAAAATTTGGTACATGGCATATTTTGGTTAGTTGATAAAGAAAAATTGATATCTCCACTCTACATCTATTCTAGTTCAAATTTATAGATGAGGTAACATCTATTAGCATGGATCTATCATGAGTTCCATAGATATGATACAGTAAATCTGATACTTTTTTTTCTTTAGTTTACCTCAAAGTTTATTCCTTTTTAATTGTTAAGGACTATTGGTATTTATAAATAGATTAGGGATGCTACTAGATCATTGGGGGGTCAAGTTTTCATGGGTGAACACCTTAGCAATGGTCAACTTTAGGACCATGGAAAATGTTGGTAAACAACAAGAAAGCATGTAAATGTCCTAGGATGTAGATTTTGATGCCATATATATTTTTTTAGTGCTTCAATTGAAGTGTTCCTATCAAATTCTCTTTGAACATGAATGCTTAGATGATAAATTAATTCACATTGAAAGCCATCAAATACCACTAAATAACAATAAATTATGTGAAATATGTATATTGAGTTAGCATGTGGTGGGAAAGAAATGGGAAGAAGTTCACAATATATTGATTTTAAAATTTAAAATTTAGAGGTCAATTTTGTACAATATTGGATGGATTGGTTACTATGAGATTGACGTAGGAAAAAAAAAAAAAAATTTGATGGGGGGAATGCATGTCTAGACATTAGGGTTGTAATAAATATTAATTGTATAAGAATTCATAGGGATAAGGATTTAAATTAAGGTCTAATAAAAATAGGGATGAGTGAAGCATAGTGGAAGGAACTCAACATCATATGAGATTATGTCATTTGTCATTATGTAACTGTATAAAGACATTCTATCTAAATGGGCCTAAAACAAAATGGGAATGGCTAAGGTTATACAAATTTTACCATTACATTTTTCTCCCACGTTGGGGATCATGTGAACCTCAATATACACATGTATCACAAAGTAAATGAGTAGTCATAAACATGCACAAAAGTAAATATTTTGACATAAAAATGATATCAGGTCCATGCAAAGTTTTGGACCCTACTAAATTTGTATATGTGCTCTTCATCCTTGGCATATTTACTTCATGAGAACCTACAAAATGAAGAAGAAAATTGAAAGGAGTAGCTTATATATTACAAATGAATTAGGTAGAAAATATAATCTTGCTTAATTGACTAGGAAATTGAAAAGTAGGAAATTGGAAGGAGTGAGGTTAGGAAACTATGCCTATGTACAATGTAATATGGGTAGCTACCATGTGGCATATCATAAAATAACATGTCATATGGTAAAAATCCATCTCTAGAAATAATGGTGAGCCTCTATATAGAATTTGTTAGTACCTAAAATCTCAACATAAGAATGTAGGGAAACTTACACATGGAGAATCTATTGGTTTGAAAGCCTCTATCTTATCTTCATTCCTTGGTTTAAATAAATAATCAATATTTTAAAAATTCTATGCTCAAATTTTTTTCTACTTAAATACACTACCATAAAATCATCCACCCATGACTAGAATTAAGTGTTACATAGCTCTACACCATTTGGAATAGCTATCAACCTTAATATCACTATCATCATCTTTTCTTTCTTGTTTTGATTAATAAGTATCTATATTACTTTTTTTTAAATAGTATTACACTTATTCACAAAAAAAGGGATGGGTGTAAATTTTCATACTCCTAAAATCCATATGAGGCAATAGCCTAGAGCATAAACACACAAAAAAGACACTAAGTGGCAAGAGAAATAGTAGAAGGGAAAGAAGAGGGTCTCAATCATCCACTTATCCTTTACATTAAATAGGTTTAGAGTATCCATAGGAGGGTCCCACCCATCATTATTTATATCTATTTCTTCTTCTTTAGTAATACACATAAGAAAAATGGCAAGAGTTGGCTGAGGGAATTTGTTGGGATCAAACTAGTTGGAAGCACCTCTACTAGGCCACTCAAAAAGTTCCTACTATATGCAATGGGAAGGTGGAGCATCCAAGAGAAGGTCACAACAAACCCTCCTAACCATAATCATTTCTTGTAGCTAGGGGAGATGACTGGGAGTGGTTCTCCCAATTATCTCAAGTAGAGAGGTTACATCCATGATGGAACACATGAGAAGTTTAGTGACCCTTGGAGGAAGACGGAGACATAGTAACTTTGGCAACCTTAGAAGGGGTATTTCTCTAGTGGTCAAGGAGAAACTATAAATGGGCCACCTCTAATGTAACTTTGTTATCTTACACTTGAATTTTTAGTAAAACAATAATAAAAATCATTGCTATACTATAAAGAAAAATATAACGATCTATAGAACAATTAGCTCAAAAATAGATGGAATTCTATATTTCCATATGCTATGTATAGATTCTCTAACTTCAAATAATGCTATATTTGGTTGAATTTTTTAGGGGTGCAAGGCCAATCCCTTAATAACCATACTTTGGTGTTGGATGAAAAATAATATGGTCTTAAGGGTTTGAAAAAGTCATGAATCTAGGTCCAAACACTCTGAGCTCTAGGAAAAGACTAGAAAAAGTGTTTGAGAGACTCTTGTTGCTCATAAAGGGACAATTACAGTCAAGGACTCTCAAATAGGTTAACCCATAGTAGATGGGAAGGCCTTGGAAAAGAATACACTAGGAAAAAGTGATTCAATTTTGGCTCCAAAAGAATGAACCATATGTTGTGAAATCTATGTTTCCAAATAGAAATTAGTGACCATAAATACCACCATTGATTCAAAGTTGGAACCATGAGTAGATAAGAAGAAATCCATTGATATCCTTACTATGGTTTATACTTTAAAAAAGTCATGTTTGGAGACCACTTACAATATTTCCACTATGGTTTTCACAAATTGAACCAATTTTATGAATCATATGTCAAAATGGTCTCATTAACTATGTCAAAAGTTTTACAATCCTAATTGGAAAGGTGAAATATGTCCTTGTCTTCATTCCAAAAAAGAAGACTTGTGGAAGCCTTGAAAATAGACCTCCTAAATAGTTTTAATTCCTTTTTATAAATTCTCAAGGCATGAACCTAAGGCATCTTCACTAGAGAGTGGTTGTTTTCTTAAAAGATAAGGACAACCAAATGTTCTATTGATTGATAAAAATACCTTTATAGAATCCAAAACCATTCTAGAGAATCCAAGGTTCCATGGATTCCCAAGCTCTCTAAATTATTTTCATCATAAAATTTCCTTAGATTTACACATAAATTTTCATGTTAAGAAGGGTATGAACCCCAATCCCCTTCCAAACAGGCTGCCCAAAAATATGACCAAAAGAGATGCAATGCCACACTAGAATTTCTAAGCTTCATTACCTTGAAGGGCATGAATAATCTACTTATTGTAAAGAGTAAAGCCTTGACACTGGGTGGATAATAACCATAATCCTTTAGACTCCATAGGGAGGTGGAAAATTTCTAAAACCACCCAATAAAATCCCTCGCGGCTCTCTAAAGATACCCAAAGAAAATCATGAAGAAGATTTCCTAGTTTCATATAGGAGGCCTTAGAAGGAAGCTAACATGAAGAATAAGAAACATGAGTGGCCCACAAGAATCTTAGAATAAAACTATAATTTCTTCACCAAAGAGAGGGGTTTTGTGACCCTATAAGTCATTTATTTTTAATTAAATTGCAAGAACAAATTTCCACAAAGATACCTAGGATGCCTAGAAAGTAAAAGGAAAACCAAAAAAATCTAAAAATTTATCCATTACTAATCCATTTATATTTGTAGGAGTTGATCCAAGAAGGTATGGGAAGGAAGGTTTGTCTATAAAACTAATTTTTATGCCATTAAATGGTTGAACCAAATGCTTTACATAACATATCCAAGAATTACAGGGCTTGTCTAATATTTTGCTTCTCTTTCAAGAGAGGGGAGAAAGAATCATCCTTAAAATAGTCATTAACAAGCTAAGTTGAGGAATTGGGTAGGAATACCTTTAACTAGCCCTTGATACATGAAATGATCTATAAGGTAACCAAACCCTTCAATAGTAAGCACAAAAAGAGCTAGATCCAAGGGACAACCTTGTCAAATTGCTAATGATTGACAATAAAGAAAATAGAGGAATCTAGTAAAATTATGGTAAGTAATTGAATAAAAACGGACCAAATCCTATATCCTATAACATGGCCATGATAAAAGGTCCTTCAATATGATCATAGGCCTTAGAAAAATAAAATTTGATGAACAAATCCTTCTAATGATAGTCCTTAGCCAATTCCACACCTTCTTAAATTAAAATTATATTATCTAAAATGTATCTAGATTTGATGAAATTAGTTTTCTTAGGCCTTATAATTTAATGAAGTGGATGACACAACTTTAGAGGAAAGTCTTTGAAAATAATCTTGTATGACACATTCGGTAAGGTGATCAAATTCCAATTACAAATGTCCTATAGGTCACAAGATTTAGGTTGAATTTTATATTCCATATTGATAAATTTTCCTAATAATTTCGAGTGGAAAGATTCAAGATAAACTTTATGTTGAGCATAAACCATTTAATTTTAGGATACCCATTTAAAAATATAAAGGAATTATAAATCTATTTATTGGCTCTATGAAAAATTAGTGTGGAGCACAACATTTCCAAATGACATAAAGGAATTGTTTATTTCTTTGCCTTGACTTAAAAAATAATCAACCTTAGAACTCTTGTTTATGAATATTAAGTCACTAAATGGTGATATGGAAATTTTTTAAGGAAGGTATTTTTAGGGATTTCTAAGCTTCAAGAACACCATTGGAAATCCTTTTAAAATAAACAAGAAATTGTTGTGGGTGAGCTAGAAAATAATATAGAGAAATATTTTGGAACTAGGTAAAAATAAATTATTTTAATTCTAACTATAGACATCCAAATTTGGACACTTCCATTTGTCCAAATTTATCTCTTTTCATCCAAACATCCCCTTGTTTGCATTAATTAAGTAATATTGCTATTATTTAATTAATATCCTTAAATTCTTCTAAATCTCTAAGATATTTAGTTAATAATTAAATAGCTTCTCTTTATTCCTCTTTTTCCTCAAAAAAATTAAATAAATTATAATATATTTATTTAATCCCTCACAGGTCACATCCCCATCACTTTCCTTAATCTTAATCCATCTCCTAATCCCATCATTCAGGATGTGCACATGTTTAATCCATGATTAGGATGTGTCACATCCTCCAACTTTTGCAAGTCGACTTCTAATCTTTATTAACCACTAACTATCTTCTAATTAGTGATTAGTCAGTGTAATCAATCCCCCTTTAGTAAACTCTCTCTCATCCCCCAAGGAATTTTTAATTCCTTTTTGTATTCCCCATGTGAATTTAAAATTCACTTTTAGTCCTCCAAGGGTTTCCTCTTGTCCATGTGATCATTGAGAGGTCACATTAGTCACATGGGTTGTGAACCTTCTATTATAAGCACATTTTCTTATCCAAGGTATTTCTTAGCTTCCTTTTTGGGAGCCTTGTCTTATCCGCAAGATATCCTCAATCATGTGAATTTAAAATTCAATTTTATTCCTCCAAGAAATCTCCTCTTCCCTATGTGATCATTGAGAGGTCACATCAGTCACATCCCAAGGTACTTTCAAAGTACTTGTCCTTCTTCCACATCATTTGTACCCTTTCCATCTCATCATGTCCTTTGGACACTTCATCCTCCACATGACAAGATGTGAGGGCTTGTGAGTCCTCAACTCACATAGCCCTCTATCTTGGTCATGGTGGCTCAATCTTGACCCTAGAAAATTCAATTTCTTCTATAACTATCCCCCCTTCTTGTTTATTCAGGGACATTAGGCATTCTTAGCACACTTATCCTCTCAAGCTCTCAAGTCATCATCAAGCATACCTTTTGCATTCTAGAACTTGCATAGTTAGCTCTCATCCTTTTGCATCCACCTTACTCACTTTATCACATACCCACCTTCATCTTGCATCTTAATCACCTTGCATCCATCTTCCATTATATTGCCATCAAAGGAGCAAACAACCAAATTTTAATCAAAGGCCAACCAAGGAATCAACACAGATAAAGGTATAACCACTCCTATTTTTTATCTTTCTTTTATTTGTGCTTAATTTAGGCTAATCATTGAGGTGGTCTTGTGTTCTTTACATTGTATTTTTAGTTTTTTTTGCATATTTAGAAGTAAAAAAACACTTGCACACATTGTTGGAATGCCCGGTGGGACCCACAAACGAGTCCTTTTTACTCACATTTGCTATTTTTTGATAATTTGTAGGTTCAGGTGACATAGAGGGGTTACCAAGCCTTGACAGAGGTGACTAGGCCCTACAAAGGGGTGGCCAAGACTTGCACAGGGGCGGCCAAGACTTGCAAAGGGGTGGCTAGGGCCAAACAGAGCTGTTTGAGGTAAAAATAGTGTTTTAAGTCATTTTCGGGGCCTGTTTTATATCGTTTTGATTTATACTGACCCCCTAACTCATGTTTTTGGTGATTCTAAATGTTTTTACTAACATTTGTGTAGTTATTTTGGGCTTACGAAGACTTGAGATTAAATTACTAACACTTTTGGTTTAAGATGAAAGGACAAAGACATTTAGTTAGTTGTTTGCTTTCATTTTTGCACTAATTAGACACATAGTCTAGGTAGGGGAGTCAATAAATTTTGTGCTTTGTTTCTAAGTAAGCTATTAACGTATCCAATCCCCTTGAGCCATTTGGTGATCCTAGGTGAAGAGAAATCGTAGCTTACTTATGTCCTTTGTGTTACCCAAGGGGGTGTTACATTGTTCAAGCTTTCCACTTACATTTTGTGTGAACCTAGGGAGTAGCCAAAAATGGTTAGTATTCTCTTCTTATTGGGACTTGCTTAGGGATTTCATCACCCCAAGGGACGATACCAACCACATGTACCGGAGGGGTATATAAAGGGGGGAGAGCCCATGTTGTACCATAGTCTAGTCATGGCATGTCTGGTAGAGTGTTAAAGCTAGGGTGATACCTAGATAGACATGAAGAGTTGGTCTGAGCCTTTAGTATCTCACTAGGGTTCCTAACTCATGCTTGTGATAGGCTAGTGTTCACAGTTGTGCCTCACATATTGAGTGTGTATTGAGGACTCCCAAAATCACCTTGTTTAGCCTAGTTAGAGGACCATGTTGGCCATACCCTTCATACTAATCTTAGGATTGTGCTATTTGAACTATCTTTTCTAGGTAGAACTACTACATATATTATCAGTCAAGTCAGCCATACCTTTTTCTTTCTATTTGTAGTGTTTTTTGTCCTTTGCCATAGTTGTTTTGCCTAAAGTCAAGGCGACCACGCCCTGAATAGGGGCGACCCTCACCTCAAGAGGGGTGACCCTGCCCTCTGTCTCAGTAATTTTCTAATTTTTTTGAGTCAAAATGGTTTATCTTTCACCTCAGAGGGGCAGCCAGGACTTGTACAGGGGTGGCCAGGACCTGCAGAAGGGCAACCGGGCCCTTAAAAAAGCATTTTTGCTTGCTTTTTCATCTATTTTTTCATCGTTCTTTGTCATTTTAAATCATTTTTTCTCATTCCATAGAATAGGTGGCCTTTCCCCCTTGTTGGGAAACCACACCCTCAATAGGGGCAGCCAGGACTTGCAAAGGGGCAACTAGGCCCTAAAACGGGCATTTTTGGCTTGCTTTTTTATATATTTTGTCATCACTCTTTTTTGTTTTCAACCATTCTCACCTGTTCCCTAGAATAGGTAGTATTTCCCCCTAGTTGGGTGACCATTCCCTCAACATGGGTAGCCAAGACCTACAAAGGGGTGACCAGGCCTTGAAATAGGCATTTTTGGCTTGCTTTTTCATCCATTTTTTCATCATTCTTTGTTGTTTTCAATCATTCTCGCCTGTTCCCTAGAATAGGAGTCCTTTCCCCCTAGTTGGGTGACCACACCCTCAATAGGGGTGGCCAAGATCTACAGAGGGGTGACCAGGCCCTAAAATGGGCATTTTTGCTTGCTTTTTTGATCATTTTGTTAGATGTTCTTTGTTGTTTTCTATCGTTCTTACCCGTTCTTTAGAATAGGTGATTGTTCCCTTAGTTTTGGAAATATCACCCTATGGTTGGGTGGGTGTGCCCCTTGGATGGTTGATTTATCTCCAAAAATAGCCAATCCCATCTTCCATCCAAGTCGTTCTATCCACCATTTTTTGTTGTCTTCTGTCGTTTTCACCTATTTTTAGTGAATAGGTGTGTGTCACCTTCGTGAGTAAGTTTTCCATTAGTTTGGGCTAATTCATTCCCTGAACAACTAATCTCATCTCTCATTCAATCAATCCATTCATCCATTTTTCACACCTGTCTCCTTGTTCATAGAGTTAGTCTCACCTTCCGAGCATCTGTTTCCTCGTTCCAAGTATCTACTCATCCATTTAGACCTTTCATCTCCTCATTTTGAGAGTCATTCTACCCTTTCAAGCATCCCTTTCCTCATTCTAAGCATCCATTCCCTCATTTCGAGTATTCCTTCATCCATTCTAAGCTTTCATCTCCTTGTTCCGAGAGTCAGTATACCCTTTTGAGCATCGCTTTCCTCGTTCCAAGCATCCATTCTCTCATTCTGAGCATCCATCTCCTTGTTCTAAGTATTCATCTATCTATTTTTCAAGACTGTCTACCCATTCTAAGGGTCCATCTAACTATTTCAAGATTCTGAAAACTAGATAGGCAATCACGCCTTAGACATAGGTTACTAGACCTAGTGGATGGGCGAACTTGCCCTATAGTCCATTTGCATCTTCCATTCACTGGTGATCTTCACTTTAGTCCATTTGCAGGTCATCCATTCATCATTTATATCAAATAGGTACATCTTAGAATGACTCTAGGTTACATATCCATCATCGTTTTCTTGATCTAAATCACCTAAACTTCATCTTAGAGGTTGTTATCCAAATTGACTTAGGTGTCTGTGTTCGATCGAAATCACTCACATTTGCTCAATAGTTTCATCTATCTTGAGTCGGTTATCATCTTCGGCCTAGTATATCCACTTTCAATCTCAAGGTGGATTCGGTGTTGCAATCATCTATTTATCCTTTTATCCAATCAATCAATGCCTTAAGTCACCTAGGGTAATCTATGAACGTGGTTTAGAATCCCTTTCATCATCCTATCTAATCTATCATCTAATCTTACCAAATCATCTCATCAATCCATCTTATCTAGTCTAATCCCATCACATCCTTCAATCATCCTAATCTGAGCTTAAATTCCAATTTGAGCTTTAGTCCACCTACATCCAAGATCTTCTGATATCAAAATCTTAGGAGCCATTCCTCTATATTCTTCTAATCTATCCTCTTTATCCTTTCACTGTCCAACCTGTATCCATCCCATTTGACATCATGAATCCTTATCCTCCATTGATGCAACCAAAAATAATAGTCAAGGGGAATCCTAATTCAATAATGATGATAATGAAAATCTTGTTGATTAAGATGTATATGACATAGATCCCCTTGACGCTATCATTGCTAGCAAGCTTTCCCCAAGTGTCATCCTAATGGAGCTTATCAAATTATGAAGAATTTTAGCTCAATGCTTAGTTTCCATTCTAAACCCTTGTCCCCAAGTGAGTAGGGTTTTTAATTAGAAAATGTGCCAATGTTCTATTTTTGTGTTGACCCATTCTGTCGATCATCAATCTCTGAAGTGATTTTCAAAGCCACTTGTCACGTTTGTTCACTGGCCCTATTTTTCTAAGCAACTGGTCATCCTTTCCTGCTATGTCAAGGCTTTCCTAAAGTTGGGTTGTAAATTTTTTTTAAGTTCAGTGACTTAAGGATTAAGTCATTAACCCTACAGTCATGTCACCATCGGGCAAGCCAAGTCTTGTCCATTTAATGCTAACATCATGTGTTGTGAAACTTGCAAGATTCGGTGATCAAGGATGAAATCTGAATCGTACCCCGCCAGCTCGCGGGAGTAAAGTGCAAGCCAGATAAAAGCAACAAGGTTATCGAGAAGCTAACACATGTCCTAGGTACAACATGGAACCCACTTCCCATTACCGATCCCATGCCCCAATACCTTCAAAGAGTGGTCAAGATCAGTCCAATGGAACAATCTTCACCATTACCCGCTAGCTCACTAAATGAAGATAAACAAAGATTAAACCCAGTGAGGACAGCGAGATATCGACACCTATCTCTTCCTCACTCAGACCGTGGAGCCCACAAGTAGTGATGGTGTCATCTAAAATGGGAAGAAGTGATTGGCTGAAAGCACATCAATGAGACACCGTTGGAAATCAACAAAGGTCAAACACGAGCTAGTTGTTCAATCATCCATCAAGGCAAAAGATCAACGAATCTCATTCAAATATGGAAAGTGACACCTGATGGTCAATTCTACTCTGCATGACAAGCTTGCATTAATGGCTTACACTCTATAGAGTGATTGAGATGATCTCAACTCATGTCAAGAGGAAAGTGCAGACAATCATGAAGAATAATTAACAGATTTCCATGCAAATGGGAATTAAACGGCACTGATACATCTACAAACGGGATGCTATAATTTTTCATGTGTGATAAAAAAATTCTACGGTTTTACCCAATAAATATAGTTGAGGTGATTGTTATTTGCACCATTATCATGAGGCAATTAAACACTTTATGGCGTGAGAAATTATTTAGGAGAGAAAGATGAGAAAACCAATGAGAAGGTCAATTTGGCTAAGTTCACAAAGCTTTGGTCCTAGTGTGCATGAAGCCATTCTCACTGTGGAGGCAGCTACTTCTAATTCCAAGTTGGTGCCAAGAAGATGTAGTCACTGACTGCAATTCGAGGGTGGGGCTGATAAGGTAGAGGGCGACAAAGGAAAATTCCCAGTGCAATCTTTGACTGGGTCTAGGAAAAAATTAAGGTATGGGTGTGGCTCTTATAGACGCCAACACTCTCCCATTAACCTTACAAGCACCTCTTCTGGTAGCCATGATTCAGAGGTTGATTCAGCCTATGCTCAGTATTTGGACATGTTGAACGAGGGCTTTCCCTTAGATGAGGAGGTGATTGTTGTGTTGCCGCTAGTCGTGAAGAAACCAAGTGGGCATACTGGGAGCATAACTGAAAAGGAAAAGAAGGAAGGAGAAATTGGGGTTTCTTCTCTTCCTCTTGCAATGACAAGGAGTGGTCAAGTTTACCATGATCATAAATTGGGACAAGGTGATGTGATGGGTAAATGAATTGGTTATCTTCTTTTTGCTTATGTTTTGTGAATTTTGCTATGGTGACTCTTTGGTTTTCTTTCATGGAAATTTTTTGATGATTCGACATGGTTCGTGTGCTTGATTGGTTTTTTGGTAACTTGGTTCATGGTGCTAGGGTGGCGACAAGGGAAGTTTTGGCAGCACTTTTCATTTTCTTCCCTGGTGGTAGTTATAGTTTAGCTTTCTCTTATTATGCTTGTTTCTATAATTTCAGCATGTGGGTTTCAAAATTCATACCAAATTCTACTAAAATTCAGGTGAAATTATAATTTTTTATTGTAATTGCATTCGAATCTAAAGCTTGTTGCTCCCTATTAGTATAAAGGGAATTCAAGATTCGAATGCAAAGCAGAGAAAGAGGGAGAAGAAAAAACAAAAAAGAAAAGAAAAGGAAAGATAGATAATATAAAGGTATCAGGCTAGGTCTAGGCCAGTCATAATGCAATTATAGTGAAAGGAATAGAGAAGCATGCCTGTGTTGAGTTATTTTGGATGAATATATACATATTATCTTGAATTGTTATACAGACTTGATCCATGAATATAAATGAAAATCTACCTATGATGCATTTTCTCTCCTTATGTGGGTTTTGAGTAAATCTTGGATGGAATTGTCAATAACACTTTCATTCTTCTTCTGAGTTTCATAGGTCTTGAGTCTCATAATACAAAGTTGTTATATAGATATTCTTTCCATAAGAATTTGAGATCATTTTTGTATTACTAGTAATATGCATATGACTCTGTAGCCCAACTACATAAGGCACTGATCTATTTCCTTAGGATTTTCCTAATGGGTTAATCAAATTATTTTATGGTGGCCAACCTAGAGGTAGAATTTAAATTCATTTTAAAATTTCAAAAATATTTATACAAATCTTATATTCATTTGTCATACATGAGGGAATTTACTAAAATGGTAGCAAGTTACTTAGAAACTAGCCAATTCCATAGTATGCTTTGCATATTTACCTTTCAGTTGAAATGATCTATGAAAGCGATGTGTTTCACCAAGTGCATCTTAAGTGAACACCAATAGGAATACCCTCCTTGGCCCCAAAGAGCCTAAAGTGCAGAAGATCTTAGTCTGTGACTGGATCTTGTGAGTTGGCCAATCATTTTTAGGAGTTTTGAATATAGGAAATGGCAATTCCTTAGAAGTTCCTTTAAGTGCATTGGAAAAAACACCAACAAAATGGCAACTCAGCTAGGGAGAATTTGACAAAATTCTCATTAAAGAATCTAGAAACAAAGTCATATCATTTGTAGTGAGTCATAACATTTTCCATTCATAAGTTGGTGGATTTGGACATCTTTGTTTAGACAATTGAAAATCCCTTGAACCTAGAAAAGATTTATTGCAGCAAAGATCAAAGGGTGTGTGTGACTCCATTGTTGGAGAAGACCCAAAATGAAATTTACTCTTGAAGAGTATTCCTCTACTAAAAGAGGTGGCGACTTTGTCCAAGGAACCAGTTAAATTGTGAAGAAGCTTTCAAATATTTTCATAATTTGTAATCAGGAAGAAAGATTAACAATTGCTACAAAATTCCTAGGTACTTTCATAAATCTAAAGCAACTGTTTCTTTGTTGAAGAGAGTTTATGAGAAATTTTCAAGGCTTAGGAGCATAAATGATTCCCTACTAGATGGATTTGCATTAAGATAGGGAATAGTAATAATTATTTTCATACTTCCTATCCACAAAATTTGTGATTATCCATGAAGTATGTCACTCTATTAAGCATTTCCTTTTGAAGAATCTCTCTGTAAAGAATCAAGCTAAAGTATGTAGGGTGAAGAAACCATGTCATCCCCTCAAAGGGATTTTGTTATCGAAAGGTTTCCCTAACCTAATTCCTAAGGATGTTAGGAAGAATTTTCCCAAGTTCACAGGGCAGGGTTTTGAATCAGCCTCTAAGCATATGCAAATGTTCATAGATGTTATGGGGGATTTTGAGGTGAATTATGAAGATATTGTCACAAAAAATTTTGTTCAAACTTTGAAGGATGATGTTAGAGATTGGTATTCATATTTTCTAGCAAGTTCCATTACCTCATGGAGTCAATTTGTGATAGTTTTTATGTACCAATTTGGTGAAAGGGTAAATCCAAGTGTGGTAAGGAAATATTTTATGGAGATCCATATAAATCAAGGGGAATTGGTCCTTGCTTTCAATCTTCAATTTGCAAAGGAAATTAGAGAAATCCTAGAAGACATAAGGCCAAATGATGCAGAATGTTTGGTGGTATATTTAGGAGCATTTGAGAAGAATATGAGTTTCTTGTTAAGAGATAAAGAACCCACAACTTTACATCAGGCCTATCACATTACCATTGACATTGAGAATAATTTAAGATACTCAATGATGAGAGGACCTGTAATTTATAGTAGTAGTTCTAGCACTACCCCCAATTTTGAATCAAGTAACTCGAAGGGTAAAAGGATATGTCATGAAATGGACCTTGTAGATGTTGTATCTACTTTACTCCTAAGACATGTAGAATACAAAAATGTAGAGGCTTCACATCAGCTGAAGAGAGGAAACCCTGATATAATCCTCTCTATCAAGAAGTTGCATGAGATAAGGAGACATGTAGATGAGTCACCATATGACTTATTTTCAAGATTCTTGGATATGCTGATGGAGATTCCTAGGAGTCTTAGACCCAGTGATCAAATGTGCATTAATTTGTTTTGTGAAGCATATATGTCAGGATCTAGTCAATGGTCTAAGGATCTAAACCTTGTAGCCTGGACCAAGTGGTAGATTGGATCAATATTGTAGAAAGAATGAAACATGGTCATGTGCCTTCATCTGGTACTCAGGAAGGTAATAATTGTCATGTTGCAAATGGTCAAGGAATAAGGTCATCAAATCAAGGGAAAGCATCAGAACCAGAACAAGTGATTGTTGAATGTTGTCATTTAACTGATGATCTAGAAACAAATGTAGATGATAATGATAAATATGAAGACATAGAACATTAAAATAAAGAAGTGACTCCTAATTATCTTCCTTGGGATGTCATAAACTATGAGCAAACACAAGAAGTGCAAGATGAAATTTCCCAAGTGGATTCATTTAGCAATCACCAAGCTTCTGATAATCAAGGGAATGTACTTGATTCCAATGCCATGATACACATGAGAGGTCAAACTAATGAAATTGAGCTTGAGGAATCAACCATTGAATATGATTCTTCATATGAAGTGGAGATGGAATCTCTTGCCTCTAGTAGGGGATATATTAATAGCCTTGCAAATGTGAATTTCCTAGGTATTGATTAGTTCTCATCATGTGAAGAATGTTCTGATTGCATATCAATTGTTGCAGATATAAACAATGAGTATAATTGTAAAATTACTTCTCTATGTTCTTCAAATGACTGTACTGATTCTGAGTACACTCATTCCTTGAATTGCTTGCATCTTGATTTTAAAGATGATGAGATACATCCAATTAATTCATGGAAAAATAATTTATTTGATGAAGATATTTGAGAGGATGAGGTTACAAATGATAGTCCTTATTGGGGAAGGATTAATCCTCTTTTAGAGGATATTACTAACAAGGATCAAGTAAATTTTGTGAATGGTGATCCAAACGATGTTGAGGTGGGTGGTTCTATCCATAAAGATGCTACATCTGATTTATTAAGTTCTAAATTGTATGAGAAGTGTGGAGGCATAGATATCAAAGAAGAATCCCTTGAGTATGATGTTAGTGTTGGAAATGATGAGGGAACTCATAAAGATGAATATGCTTTCCTTGATTTCTCTGTAGAGAAGGATTACATATTTGAAGGAATAGTTGGAAAGTTAGATATTTAGGATCTATAGGATGGTTGCAGAGATACTCTCACAACATTTCCTTGTGTTGAGAAAATGGAATTACATTGTGACTCTATTGAGTATGCAAATATTTTAGTACCCTCTCATTCAAGTGAAAAGAAATCAAGAGACATTGGTGATTGTGAGGATTAGATGGGACAATATGAGGCTACAATGGAGTTTTTTGCAAATACCCCATATTTAATGGATTTGATTATGGAAATTCTCTCACCTCAGGGGGTTAATAGTTATGGAAGGAAATTTGATAATAGATCTAGCTATGTTTTCTTTCCTAAATGCAGTGAGGAATGGCCTAGTTAAAGCCAGAGCACTTACGAGGCCTTCAAATTTGATGAACAAATTCTTGATGATCATGTATCTCACAGTGATGTGGAATATGAAAGTTTTACATTCTTGATTTAGTTTGAGGAACCTTTAATACAAAGGGACAAGGGAACACAAGTTAAAGTTTTTGACAGAGGGAAATTTTTCCTTGAAGTTCTGGAGCCTGAAGGCTCTACTTTATAAAATTGTTCGATGTACATTTTGTAAGTATTGTAAATATGTGGTCTAGTGTGTTTTCTTTTCTGTTGGGTCTGCTTTCCTTTTCTAGGTAAGTCCTTTGTTTTTTGGTCCTGTGCCTTGGTCTACTTCAACCAAAAATTATTTTCTCGCCATACCAACCAAGGGTATGCATTCCCGAACATGAACCACTAATGGGGCTTGTGAAATTCTGAAGAATTTTAGCTCAATTCTCATGAGATTAGTTTCCATTATAAACCCATTTCCCCAAGTGAGTAGGGTTTTTAATCAAAAAATGTTCCAATATTCTATTTTTTTGTTGACCCGTTTAGTTGTTCATTAGTCTCTTAAGTGATTTTTTGACTCGCTCATCACGTTTGTTCACCGGCCCCGTTTGTCTAAGTAACTGGTCATCTTTTCCCACTGTGTCAAGGCTTTCCTAAATTTGGGTTGCAAAAACTTTTAATTTTGGTGACTTAAGGATTAAGTCATTAACCGTAGGTCATGTCACCATCAGGCGAGCCAAGTCTCATCCATTTAATGCTAACATCAGGTGTTGTGTGGCTTGCAAGATTTGGTGATCAAGGATGAAATTTGAACTGTACCCCGCCAACTTGTGGGAGTAAAGTGCATACTAGATAAAAGCAACGAGGTTAGTGAGAAGCTGACATGTGTTCTAGGTATAGTGCAAGACCCACTTCCCACTACCGATCCCATGCCTCGACACCTTGAATGAGTGGTCAAGATCAGTCTAGCTGAACAATCTCCACTATTCCCCACTGACTCACTAAATGAAGATAAACAAAGATTAAACCCAATGAGGTTAGTGAGATCTCGACACCTATCTCTTACTCGCTCAAACCATGGAGCCCACAAGTAGTGACGGTGTCATTCGACATGGGAAGAAGTGATTGGTTGAAAGCACATCAACGAGGCACCATTGGAAATCAATGAAGGTCAAACATGAGCTAGCCATTCTATCATCCATCAAGGTATAAGATCAATGGATCTCATTCAAAAATGGCAAGTGACACCTAATGGTCGATTCTACTCTACACGACAAGCTTCCATTAATGGCTTACACTCTACAGAGCAATTGAGTTGATCTCAACTAGTGTCAAGAGGAAAATGTAGAAAATAATGAAGAATAATTAACTGATTTCCATGCAAATGGGAATTAAATGGTGTTGGTACATCTACCAATGGATGCCAAAATTGTGCATGTGTGATAAACAATGTTATGGTTTTACCTAATAAATACAGCTGAGGTGATTGTTATTTGAACCATTATCATGAGGCAGTTAAACACTTTATGGCATGATAAATTATCAGGGGATAAAGATGAGAAAACTAGTGAGAAGGTCAGTTCATCTAAGTTCACAAAGCTCTGGTCATAGTGTGCATTAATACATTCTCACTATGGAGGTAGCTACTACTTCTAAGTCCAAGTTGGCACCGAGAAGATGCAGTCACCGACTGCAATTTGAGGGTGGGACTAATAAGGTAGAGGGCGACAAAGGAAAACACCCAGTGCAATCTTTGACTGGGTCCAGGTGAAAAGTAAGGTATGGGCATGGCTCTTACATATGCCAACACTCTCCCATTAACCTTTTGAGCACCTCTTTTGGTGGTCGTGATTCAAAGGCTGATTCAACCTATGCTTGGTACCTAAACATGCTGAATGAGGGCTTGCCCTTATATGAGGAGGTGATTTTTGTATTGCCGCTAGCTATGAAGACCCCAAGTGGGCATACTAGGAGCATAACTGAAAAGGAAAAGAAGGAAGGAGAAACTGAGGTTTCTTCTCTTCCTCTTGCAACAACAAGGAGTAGTCGGGTTTACCGTGGTCATAAGTTGAGACATGGTGATGTGATCAGTAAATGAATTGGTTATCTTATTTTTGCTTATGTTTTGTGAATTTTACTATGGTGACTCTCTAGCTTTCCTTCGTGGCAAAATTTTAATGATTCGACATGGGTCATGTTCTTGCGTGGTGTTTTCATAACTTGGTTCTTGGTGCTCGGGTGGTGACAAGGAAAGTTTTGGTGGTACTTTTCATTTTCTTCCCTAGTGGCGGTTATAGTTTAAGCTTTCTCTTATTAGGCTTGTTTTTGTAATTTTAGCATGTGGGTTTCGAAATTCATACCAAATTCCACTGAAATTCAAGTGAAATTATAATTTTGTATTGTAATTGCATTCGAATTCAATGCTTGTTGCTCCCTATTAGTATAAATGGAATTCAAGATTTGAATGCAAAGAAAAGAAAGAGGGAGAAGAAAAAATAAAAAGGAAAAGAAAAGATAGATAATAGAGAGGTATCAGGCTAGGTCTAGGCCAGTCATAATGTGATTAGAGTGAAAGGAATAGAGAAGCATGCCTATGTTGAGTTATTTTGGATGAATATATACATATTATTTTGAATTGTTGTACAAAATTAACCCATGAATATAAATGAAAATTTACTGATGATGCATTTTCTCTCCTTATGTGCGTTTTGAGTAAATCTTGGATGGAATTGTCAATAACACTTTCATTCTTCTTTTGAGTTTCAATTCAAATGTATATCTATATTTTGCACCTTGATTCAAGAAATCAATTAAATGCTTAAATAGGAGGTATGGATTTACAATTATCTTCTTAGGATGTGATAAGAAGTTGTGCATCACAGGTCTTGAGTCTCATAATACAAAGTTGTTATGCAGATATTCTTTCCATAAGAATTTGAGATCATTTATGTATTACTAGTAATATGCATATGACTCCGTAGCCTAACTACATAAGGCACTAATCTATTACCTTAGGATTTTCCTAATGGGTTAATCAAATTATTGTATGGTGGCCAACCTAGAGGAGAAATTTAAATTCATTTTAAAATTTCCAAAACCTTTATACAAATCTTATATTCATTTGTCATACGTGAGGGAATTTACTGAAATGGTAGCAAGTTACTTAGAAACTAGCCAATTCCATAGTATTCTTTGCATATTTATCTTTTAGTTGAAATGATCTATGAAAGCGATGTGTTTCACCAAGTGCATCTTAAGTGAACACCAATAGGAATACCATCCTTGGCCCCACAAATCCTAAAGTTCAGAAGATCTTAGTTTGTGACTGGATCTTGTCAGTTGGCTAGTCATTTTCAGGAGTTTTGAATATAGGAAATGGAAATTCCTTAGAAGTTCCTTTAAGTGCACTGGAAAAAACACCATCACATCCAAAATCCAATCACCTCTTCAAGCTATCCCGTTACGTCTCCATCCACACCTAATAAGTTTCCTAATTCTACCTTTGACAAGGGATATCCATTATCTTCCTTGCCTGCATCTCCATCATATCCTTCCTCTACATCATTTTCTTATCTGCCATCCACATCCTATTATCCTAATCTATCCTTCCAATCTCCCCATCTTAATCTACCATCTCAATACCCCTATTACCATTCCCCATCCATGTCCCTGTATCATAATCCTCCTTACCAGTCTACCCGTTCTAATCATACATCCACACCTTCTTATCTTAATCCTACACCCCCATCAACCTATCCTAATCCAATATCCACATCTTCCAATCCTAATCCACCATCCCAATGTTCCTATCTTAATTCCTCATCTACTTCCTCCAACATCAACCAAAAACTTGCAACTTCCTATTCTAGTTCACCATCCGGATATCCCTACCTTAACCCTCCATCCAATCCTAATCCTCCACCTACTCTTAGTCTGCCATCCAATCCCATTCCTTCATCTAATCCTAGTCCACCACTCCATAATCCCAATCCTTCACTAGTCCCTAATCCTTCATCTATGCCCATCACCCCAACCAAGCATAGAGTATGTAATTTTATCACCTTAGAAGTTCTCCAAGGACTCATGACAAAGAAGATATCCCCAACTCCACATCTTGAAGTCATGGTCACTAGTCATGAGACCCTTCTCCATCCCACACTTATCATTGCTATTACCACCCCTAGCACCACTCAAACTATTGAAACCATCATACCCACTGAATCCATTGAATTCCCATCTCCTACTCCAAGAGCCATTAAACCGATTGAAGATAGCCAAATCCAATCCACTCCTCCTGCTCTTAAATCCACCCAATCCATCGAAGACACCCAAATCCAATCCAATTCTCCTACTCCTAGTATCACTAAAATCCATTCCCATGAATGCCTTGAATCCTCTATCCTTCCATCTTCCCCACTTGAAGAGTCCCTCCAAGACTCCATCATCATGCCACCCACACAATATGAGTCATGCCAAGAGCTTAATCCAAAGCATACCAACATATCCCCTTCTCCACATCAAGATCTTGTCATCCCATCTAGTCCATCTCAAGATCACAATCCCCCATCCATTCCATCCCATGATCCCCTTGATACTCAAGATCTAATCACTCCATCGCATGGTCCCTTATCTCCTACTAATTTAGATCCTATCATATCACCTAATGAATCTCCTGTACCACCCATCCAGATGTTGCTATCCCATCATCTCCATCTCATGATCCTCCATCATTTCCTAAACCTACTATCCTCTCACCGCTTTTATATCCCCTTGGTACTCTCACATTCTTCCATAGTGGTCTCTTTGTAGAAGAAAAACAAAACATATATACCACCCATCATCCTCTGCCTAATAATGGACTCGCATCATTCTTCCAGAATAACAAAAATCCTATCATGGATCGAATGCTTAAGAACATGAACTATCAAGGAAAAGGTCTAGGCCTTCATGAGCAAGGTATTTTAGAGCCCATCCAGGTCAAAGAACAAATCTATATGCAAGGTATTGGATGTATCTCCCATGAATTGCAATCTAAAGATGTTGGTATGACCTCTATACGTCCTCAATGAGCCTCTTCCAAAAGAAATATAAGCTCTTCCCATTGCTCCACCAAATCATTTGTTTCCATCCCCCCTCCTCCATTGTATCACCTCAAAACAACCATCCACATTCCTCCTTCATCTGCTCTGTCCATTTTGGGTCCTTATGTCCCTTCACCCACCATCATGCATCCTCCAGGTATCTATTTTGGGCCCTTACACCCCAAAATCACCTCCTCCATCTCACCCTATTCATCCTTTCATCCATCCATCACCTAACCATGCCACCCATCATAAACATCCCACTCTCATGTTCCCTAATCAAGATCAACAAAGGAACGTACCTACACATCCTTCATCCACATATCATCCTCAAAATCCTACATCCATCACTCCATTCATGTTTCCTCCACACCACCCATCTCATCATACCCATCCCATTGCTACTAAAAGCACTTTGGATGCCAAAGTAAAAATGCATACATCTAAACATCCACATGAATTTAAAGCTCCCCATGTCCTCTCTAAAGACATGGTGACAAAAAGAAAAATCAAATTCAAAATCCAAATCAAATCCATAGGCTTCAAAGGCCCACCAAAGAAAAAATCAAAACCATGTGGATCCCAAAGAAAAAAGATGCAATTCCTTCAAATGAAAAATTTGTAACATCCAAAGTTGCTAATTCAAACGCTGATCATTCTCATCCACCATCTCCTAAATCTGTTTTGGGTCCTTATGTCCCAAAATTCACTATCCCATCTCCTCCATTATCCCGACATAAGCCATCCATTAGTACTCCTATCATTTCACATCCACCACCATATGTGCCAATGTTGGTCTTGAACTCATCACCCCATCACACACCTACCCCATCATTCCATCCATACACTTTACAACATCCCATCCATTATCCCACTTATCTCCCCTATCAAATCTCTTTAATTCATTCTCTTACATAATCCATTTATCCTAATAAGGTTGTACCAACATCCAATAGTAACTTCACACATGGGCTCTTAATACATCATATGGACCTTGATACTTGAGTCCATATATCCTCTTATTACATATCATCTAAATACACTTACCCACATCCATATCCTTATCCATCTCCATTTGTATGCTATCCAAAAAATCCAAAAAATTCAAAAAATTCAAAAAAAAAAAGAGTAAAAAAAGTTAAAAAAAAAAGTAAAGAGAAATAATTCATCCAATGGTGAAAACTTGGCAAACAAGCACCTTGGATAAGTACCATGATGAAAACTTGGAAAACAGGCATCATGCATAAATCCTCATCCATCTCTTTCCACACTTGGGGGAAACTGTATCCCCTTCACCCATCTCCTCCATCCAACATATCTTCCACATCCTACTTGTCATATCCCATTTATCCCAATACCTCCATCCTCCTTGTGATCTTGATATAGATAGGGGAAAACATACATACATGCTTTGGAAACCTCTTGGCATTCATTCCCCTCATCCATACACTATCCTAATATTTATTTGTATCCATCTACCTTACTTTTCCACCCATCATGCTACCATTAAGCTCCCCTCCTTATCTCTACATCCTATCCATATCCATCTCACTCCCTTATTTTCCTATCCTTCTATCTTCCATCCCTCATGCCTCATCATACATGACATATCTAGAGAGGGGGCATCTATCTTCCTTTGTGATATAGTCCTTGGAGACATCATTCATCCCTCATGTCATCCTTGCCATCTCCCCATCCTTATCTTCCAACCTATCCTTATCTCCTTACCAATTCAAACAATCGCTTCCATTTCCCCATGCTTATCTTCCTATCCATCTAAAAAATCCCATCCATCTCCTCACCCTCATCCCTCTATCCATCCAGCATTGCAATCCCTTCCATCTTCCAAATCCTTACCTATCATTTATCCATCCAATAACCTCTTCCCCATCCAAATCTTCATCCCTTTATCAATCCATCATGGCAATCCCTTC
Organism: Sequoia sempervirens; assembly: GCA_007258455.2. NCBI lineage: Eukaryota > Viridiplantae > Streptophyta > Pinopsida > Cupressales > Cupressaceae > Sequoia > Sequoia sempervirens. The sequence goes on along the minus strand of VDFB02193867.1, from coordinate 344,820,843 downwards.
CATATTCCCATCCTTATCTTCCTATTTTTATCTATCCACCCTTTCATCTTTATCCTCCTCCCATCTCATAATCCCTTGTCATTGGTATCTAGCTATAGGCTTCCCCTCATGCAATCTAATGCCATTTATCTCATCATCATCACTCTTTCTTTTTTTGCGCATCTTTCCAATCTCCTATCTTTTCTCATCACTAATCTCTTTATCACATCATCCTCCCAATTCATCTTTCAGTGATTTGGATAACTATCCCATCCCTGAGCTTTATGTAATCACTATCATCCTAGCTAATCTAGTAGGTCTATCTTGTCTCATCATATTGGTTCCATCCTTTTATCCACTTGGTCATCTCATCATCCTTTGTCCATCATTTATCTTTGGTCTATCATCAAACTATGTTTCCCCTACACTTTCACATAGGAAAGGTCGATCATTTGATCCACCCCTGGGCCTTTTGTCTATCTGGTCTTTATCTTCATATCCATTGTTCTCATTCCACTTTTATCCATGGCCTTTTATTGAACTATGAGGGCTTTGTGCTTTCATGTGGGCAAGGCTAATCTTTGATCGGCCTCCGAGCCCCTAGGTTTTTAGGGTGTGTCATTCTTGTGTCTTTTGTCTCGTGTCTTGTGAGATCCACTAGTATCAACAGATCGAATCAGCTTTGAGTATCTTGCATCATACTGATCTTTTAGTTTAGTATCCATGTTCGGTTTCAATAGGATGCATCCTTCCTAATAGACCTAATCAATCCCATCCATCCCCTTGATCCTATGGAAAAGGACGTTTGAAATTGATTGTGATCTTTTGATACTTTTGGTTTTTATTTATCATTTGAGCTCCCTATCACAACTTGTCAAGATCGTCATAATCTATCATATTATGGTGTGTTTTGATCAGTTAACCTAGGGACATCTCTTGATATTTTTGCTTTATTGTTGTCTTCTAGGTTTTCCCACGTAGTACCTACCAAGATCCTTGAGGTCTTGTGTTGTGCTAGGGCATCCTTTTGTACTTTTGGTTATCCTAATGCATAGCCCGACCAAGGTCTTCATGACTTTGGGGTGTTGGGGTGGCCTTCTTTTATGTTGTGTTTGTTTTACACATTAGACACTAATCCACCTTGGTTTCAATACCCTAGTGCTCGGTGTCTTATGCTATAGCAAAAATCAGTGCTCCAAAAATAGAAAATTGCATTAGGATTGCATTTAATCTCCCATTCCATTGCATTGCATGTATCCTCCATCCCTTCCCTACCCAACCCATGACCTATTATTTTTGTTGTGCAAGCATTCATTTCCCCATCCCCCATCCTCTCATCTATCAAAATTACCCCATCCATTCATCATTCATCACTCTACCTCCTCTATCCATCCAATCTCTTATCATCATCTCTTCAATCTTCTTAGAATAATATAGATTTTCTATTCAAAGCATCTTATCCCCCATCATTTTAGTCCTTTCATTCATCTCACATCTCAATCCAATCCTCATCAATTCAATCTAGCACAAATCATCTAATCACATCCTTGGTCTTGTTCCCCATCTCAATACAAGCCTTGATGTAATCATCACCATCATCATCATCATCATCATCATCATCGAAATATCCTTCCCTATCCTTTGGTGTTGTTTTGGGATGTATCCTTCCCTATCCTTTGGTGTTGTTTTGGGATGTATCCTTCCCTATCCTTTGGTGTTGTTCTGGAATGTATCCTTCCCTCATATACAACACTTATCGGGATGTATCCTTCCTTATCCTTGTGTTGCTTTGGGACATATCGTTCCCTTATTGACAACACTCCATCCATCATCAACCCATTTTGTCTTGTAGTTTGACTAGGGAAACATCACCTTTATCCTTAAATCCATTTGTTCTTCCCCATCTCCTCTCGCTCACCATCCTCTCTTATCCATCACTTTGCATCATCTTCCTCATATACCCTTTCATCATCTCATCTATTTTGAGAGCACGCCTATTTTCTCTTGAACCTACATGTCCTCTTGAGGGGGCATCCTCCACCCCTAACTTTCATCTTCACCCCTGTCATCTTTCTTCCCAGTCACTCCTTTGATGACTGGGGTATATTTCCCAATTTAGCCATCTTCTTCTGGGTTCTATGTTTTAATATTCTTTGAAATGATGCTACTTCGTAACACCATCTCAAAGAGGAAAAAAAATGTAGACATCCAAATTTGGACACTTCCATTTGTCCAAATTTATCCCTTTTCATTTAAACATCCCCTTGTTTTCATTAATTAAGTAATATTGCTATTATTTAATTAATATCCTTAAAATTCTTCTAAATCTCTAAGGTATTTATTTAATAATTAAATACCTTATCTCTTTATTCCCCTTTTTCCTCAAAAGAATTGAATAAATAATACATTTTTTTAATCCCTCATAGGTCACATCCTCCATCACCTTTCCTTAATCTTAATCCATATCCTAATCCCATCATTAGGGATGTGTCACATCCTCCAACTTTTGCAAGTTGGCTTCTAATCTTCATTAACCACTAACTATCTTCTAATCAGTGATTAGTCAGTCTAATCAATCCCCCTTTAGTCAATTCTCTCTCATTGCCCAAGGAATTTTCAATTCCTTTTTGTCTTCCTCGTGTGAATTTAAAATTCACTTTTAGTCCTCCAAGGTTCTCCTCTTCTTCATGTGATCATTGAGAGGTCACATCAGTCACATGGGTTAGGAACCTTCTATTATAAGCACCTTGTCTTATCCAAGGTACTTCTCAGCTTCCATTTTGGGAGCCTTGTCTTATCCTTAAGATATCCCCAATCATGTGAATTTAAAATTCACTTTTATTCCTCCAAGGAATATCCTCTTCCCCATGTGATCATTGAGAGGTCACATCAGTCATGTCCCAAGGTACTTTCAAAGTACTTTTCCTTCTTCCACATCATTTGTACCCTTTTCATCTCACCATGTCCTTTGGACACCTCATTATCCCATGGCAAGATGTGAGGGCTTGTGAGTCCTCAAATTACCATAGCCCTCCATCTTGGCCATGGTGGCCCAATCCTGACCATTGAATTCTCTAGAGAATTCAATTTCTTCTATAAATACCCCCCTTCTCATTCATTCAGAGACATTAGGCATTTTTAGCACACTTATGCTCTCAAGCCATCATCAAGCATACCTTTTGCATTCTATAACTTGCATAGTTAGCTCTCATCCTCTTGCATCCACCTTGCTTTCTTTATCACATACCCACCTTCATCTTGCATCTTAATCACCTTGCATCCATCTTCCATCATATTGCCATCAAAGGAGCACACAACCAAATTTTAATCAAAGGCCAACCAAGGATTCAACACAGATAAAGGTATAACCAATTCTATTTCTATCTTTCTTTTATTTGTGCTTAACTTAGGCTAATCATTGAGGTGGTCTTGTGTTCTTTACATTGCATTTTTAGAAGTAAAAAACACTTGCACACACTAACATTATGAATTTATGTGTAGATGGAAGGATTTAATGGAACCTCCAAATAATGGTATTGATAGGTGAAATATATGAAAAGGGAGGAATGGATTTTCATGTAAAACCTAAGATTACTTTCTCCCTTTTTCAAGGTTACATTAGAAGACAAATCATCAATATGAATAGATTGACTATCAACCATGAAGGTGAGCCAATCATACCTTGATCTATATTCTTAGGGCCTTGAAAATAGACTAGAAATGATTTGAAATGATTAACCTAATTGAACAATATGAACTATTATGTAAAGTGCAATATCTTCAAAGCACACAGACTAAAACAATAAACTACAAAAAGATATGAGAAGTACTAGAGATTGTGCACCTATCATAAGAGGATCTAACATGTAAAGGAGGACACAGTCACCTAAGGGCATATGGGTCCTCAATAGGTGATCTTGAAACTAATATAAGGGTCCTCTGATGTTCGATATGATATTTTATTTCCCAATTACAAATCGTTAGAATATCGTCAGTAAATTCCTTAGTTGAGTTTTTGTAGCTTTGACAACTTATAGGGCTTGAAATACAACAATAGACAATTTCCCTTCAACCCTCCTTCAAAATCTGAGATCTACACATTCAAAAAGAGAAGAAATATTGGACCATTTATGGGCTTGCCTCATTCAAACCCCATGTAAGTTTTTCCACTTCCACAATGGAAATGTCAATGATAAATGGATAATTGAAAGGAAGGAATGATGAAATCACAAAGTGCTACAACTCACCACCCTTCAATGGCTTGCTTGAAGGATTGAAGTCATGCAAATTGCCTCAAGAATTTGGATCTTGCTTTCTTGAATGCTTAAATTCTTTGGAGACCTGAAATAAAATTTATCCTTTAAAAAACATTAACATGAACACACAAATTTTGACATAATGTTGGATCTTGAATTGTTGCAATAAATCTTTGAAATATTGATCTTGAATTGCTCAATAGTTCTCTTAATCATAAGTTTTCCAATATATTTCTTGTTAGATTTCAAATGATAAAATAACTAGGTATTTATATGTAATTGTTCTAATTTCTTGAAAATTAGACTCCAAAAGCTGACACTTGAAATTTGAATTTTGGATGTAAAAATTCTAGCAACAAGATATTAAAAATTTGGGTCTTGGCTAAGAAGGGAGACCCATTCACCCATGGGAAAATGGGTCCTGGGCCAAATTTATAGAACACACTTATTCGAGAGAAAAGTAACAACTAGATGCATTTATTCAATGCTTGCAACCCTACAGAAAATGACAAAAATAGGCCTTGGAATGCATAATTTAGAAAATTGGGAGCGTAATTAAGTCCAATAAATTAGGAGGAAAAAAAATAATGTGAAATTATTAAGGGTGACAATTTTTGACACTACATTTAGCCCCCACTTTAGTGAGAGTATGAACTTACACTTAGACTCACACTAAAGTAGAGAAATATATGTCAAGAGGGGTTCAAATGTACAAATGTTGAAGAGATAGGATGACAAAGGATCAAGGGAGGTGATCAAGCCCCTAGGATCCAAGATACCATGTCAAACCAACATAAGTACAAGGGAACACACACATGATGATATGCAACAAGACACCATATACTAACATACAATGTCAACATGAAATGCAAAAAGAAGGTATGGACTAACAAGTTTTATTATTCAAGGACCCATACAAAATCATTCATGACACACAATAAAAATGTGTGATATTTTCTAGGTGAATCACAAATAGGAAGACACATGGGCTAGTGAGGAATATTTTTCATTAGGTGAGCCCCTTAATAAGATAGAAAAATAAGAAACATACTAGGTTTGGTGAGAACCATTTTCACTAGGTGTGTACTCATTTCAACCATACCAAGAGTTATACTCCTTGAAAACTCTGATAAGGTGCTACAAAATGATCAAAATGCTATGCCAACACAACACTAATTTCAATGCATATAAACATAGTGAAGCAAAATAAAATATCTAATGTCAATGTTAACACACCACTAAGTCTAGCCTCTGTGAATAATGTGAATCAAAATAATTCAAATTTATTCCCCCACTTTAAATAAATTGCTAAACACCATGCTGTGAGCAATTACTTTAAAGTAGAAAATGATAAATTCCATAGAATTAAATATTACAAGCTCACTTATTTAGAAATCCCTATAACACTAATATGTTTCCAAATAAAGGTACATCATGAGAAGGGGTTGCGCCAAAATGTAATGCAAGAAACAACATAGAAAGTAACACTAAGGGATCTATGGATTTGTGGTTAGTATATGTCTTTTCTATAGTGATATAATAGAGCTTAGAACTGACATCATTCCTTAAATACTCGTGGAATAACAAACACAATGGAAGAATGATAGATAGAGAGAGAAAAAAAACAAATTTTTGGTTCAAAATTGAAGAGAGCTAAATGTCTCAACACTTTGCATCATCCCAAAAAGATAAAAGATAGAGTGTATGACATATAAAAGAATTAAGTTAAAAATAGAAGAATATTACAACAGGTTTGTTTCTATTGTATCCTTGCACCAATAGAGAAATCAAGGGTCATCCAAAAAAAACTCACAAACATTAAGACAAACTAAGAAGCACAACACAAGGGATCACATCACACACATTCAAACTAAAGAAAACATAAAGCAAACACAAAGGAGTACTACACATGCAAGCCAACCTAGAGAAAACCGTTTGCATCCTAATATTTCTCATCATATAAAGAAGACAAACAACTAGCCAAAGGGACTAAAACAAGTGTTGTACTAGGAGAATCACCGGGTTCAACATGTGGTGGGTCACTATCATCAAGTGGATCATCACGGTTTCCCCCATCTAAATTTATTTTATTTGAAAATAAAGCATTAAGCTCATTATGCACCTCCCCATCAATTGTATCACTATCATCATCATTATCCAAGTTAATCACAATAGGAGTCTTTATGAAAATAAAGTTTTAATTTTCTTGTTTTGGTGAAATTTGAATTTCTTCATCATTTGTTTCCATAGGTGTTGGGTTACCATGTATTATTTTATTATTCTCTCAATTGACGAGTGATAAGATGATGTATACATCTGTGCGAAATGTGCGAACCCCAATCCTAGTACCTATAAAACAACAATAATAAACAAGTTAAACAAGAGATTGCAAGGTAAAACAAGAATTCCCCATGAAATCCATTTACAATACTCAAATTAGGAAGAAAATAGTGAAGAACACAATGAAAATGACAAAACAAAGATTGAATCCTAATTAGAAAAGCAAACACATGATCCCATGGGGGAATTGGTGCCAATTTGATGTGAAAATTGGCCCTTTCTCAATTCCTAAGATGTGAGATTGAGATATTGATGGTGAAGAATGAGAGATCCAAGCCAAAATCCATAGAAACCTAGCTAAGAACTCAAGATTGATGGATGGCTAAATATTTTAGCATAATAACTTTGCATAATTTATGGATGCTTAAAATGAAGGATAAAATATTTATTTATAGAATGCCAAGATGGATGAATGTCCAAATTTGAGCAATGTGGGACTAGCATTCATCCAATGGCATGATGCCACTTGCCAATCTATGAATGGATGGAGGATGTGCAAGATTTGGGGATTGTGCCAATAAATGCATATTTTTGAAATTCAAATTTGTTGAAATAACTTGCAAGAGGGAAGGGAAATTGCAATAAATGCCACTTGGCTCAAGGAAAAGGACATGTAAGATGAAGTTATTGCCTTGTTGGATGTACATGTTGACTTGGAATTTTTGAATTCAAATTGAAAGAATATTCCCAAAAGATGCCTTGTGACGAAAATAGAGATTTAATAAATGAATTAAATCTATTTTCATTTGCAACTTGAAAAATCTAGAGGATGGGACATGAGATGAGATTAAATTAATCAAGGGTTAATTAATTTAATAGGAGATGTTAGATGATGTGACCTATTTGACTCAAATTTATAGATTTATTTAAATCAAATAAGAGAGGAATATGATGAGAGATTAATCAAATAAAGATTTTGATTTATTTAATTAAAAGAGATGGTGTTAGATTAAATCAAATAAGGTTTTAATTTATTTAATTTAATGGATAGACTTTAGAGATTTAATCAAATAAAATTAATTATTTAATTAAATAGGGATAATTAGATCAGATGGATTGATTTAATTAACAAAAGAGATGACTTGATTAGATAAAATGATTTATTCAATTAAGAGAGGAATATTGATGAATTTAATCAGATAGGGGAATTTGAATAAATGGTTAGACTGGGGGATGATTTAGGATGAAACGATGTTAGCAGTCAGGATTAAATGCACAATTTCAATTGGTATATTTTATGTCTCTACATTTTTCCCCTCTTTGAAGCAATGCGCTTGTTACGTTGGTTCAAAGAATAAATGATCTCGATCGAAGACAAATTTTTTTGATATTTAAAAACTTGCCCCACTGCTGCCTGGTGAGAAAAATCATGCCATTATAATGCCCCCTCGAACGTGTCTAAATGCAATAAAATAATAAAAAACAAGCCTCGACTAGACAAAAATAGGTTCGGGGGTCCAAAAATCCTAGCAAGACAGCTAATCAGGGTGAAAAAACCCTAATTTTTAGGCTTAAAAGGGGCCCAAGGGGTCACTTTTAAGTCATTTTCACACACCTCCACTAGCAACCTTGAGATTTTGAGCTCTGAATCTCTGGTGATATGGTGCAATGATAGCTTCCCCTACACATCACTGATCGAGTTCAGACGTACCAGCGGCCAGCTGGCATCGGGGCACCAGTATGTGATGCTTTCCCAAGCTTCATTTTTTAATTTAATGCTTTAAAGGGGAAGTTCACCTACAACGGTGCTATATAGTGCCGCTTGGCAATCAAAATGCGCTGTGCAGTGTGATTTTGCACCACAGCGGTGCAGTTTGGAGTTTAAAAACTCTAACGTTGAGCTAGGGGCTAGTGGGGCGGTTTGAAAAAGTGCAACGCAGCAACACTAAATTCGCCCAAACTGCGATGCTGGAAGGGAAAGTGCACCGCGGCAGTGCCATTTTTCTCTTTTTGGAGTCTAGCATTAGAGTTTGATTAGAAATAAAACTATGATGCCATCACAAGTTGCACCGTTGGAGAATTTTTCAGAGTGCTTGATCAGAAATTTTTCAAAAATTTTAACATGTTGACCTTCTTTGATGCAGGACGCGGCGAGGGAGCTTTACTCTTGAGAGCACAGGTCGAGGGATTTGGCTAGCTTCTTGCAAGACCTGAGCGATAGGGACCAGGATCAACTCCAAATTGTGGGGTTGTGGTACATTGTGTATGTGGCACCCATGCGTACTCACCTAGGAATGTTGTCAGCGCTGGCCAAGAGATCGCATAGTGAGACATCTTCATTTCATCTTCCCACTGGCGAGGCCACCGTCACTCTAGATGATGTTTGGCATATTTTGTGATTGCCGATTTATGGTTGATGGGAAATTTTTGATATGGAAAAGGGGCGCGAGGCCTACCATAGAGTCCTCACCACATGGGACATTGTTTTCTGCGAGGGACAGATAGAGATTGAGCAACATAGGATCTTGGCCCCTCCCTACTGCTGGGTGATTGCGACCATCATTTCGGGTCTTGTTGCCCCAGATAGATGAGGGTGATACTTTAGTCTCAGTTGGGGGTATTGTTGTGAGCAGATGGTCTGAGACAGACTGGTTTGTTTCGCATGGGGGCTTCTTCTTCTAGCTTCACTTTACAGGGACCTCCATGAGTACATTTACATGGACGACATAGCGCTTGGGGCAAGGGTGACTCTACTTCATGTCTAGGCGTGGAAGCACATTTCTGTGTTACATCCATGTGTCATTTCAGTTCTGATGGGGCCAGACAATCCCCTTGTGTGCCAATATAGAGGCGATGTGTCCTTTACACACACGGGTGAGCACAGGATCCCCTACTGGAGGTGGGTCTTAGACGAGATGCTGGTTTTCACTTGGTGACTGTACCTTGGTCGGCCTGGATGGGCTGACAATTCCGATCAGCTATTATATTACTGCTAGGACTGGTATATGCAGGGCAGGAGCACACTATGATTGAGAGGTACCTACCCAGGCGCATGCAGCGTCAGTTCAGAGAGCCGCAGGATCGGCTTGATGATGAATACATAGCCATCTTCGCCCATAGCATGACACAGGTGTCATGAGGATAGTACATTCTTGCTTCAGAGGCCGTGGACAGCTTCAGGCAGCTGGCGGACTGACCATGGGCTTATGATCAGGGTTTAGTAGATCTAGGTACCACTCAGGCCTACAGTGATTGGTTCTGACCTCCACTTCGGTTGACTATTCCAGGTGTAGACCCAAATCTGTGGAAAGTTAGAGGTAGAGGTGAAGGACAAGGCCGGAGAGCTAATATTCGATAGAATTAGCCAGTTGTGCCTCCAGTCCAGCCAGGGCATGGAGACATGCATATGCAGGACCAGCAGTAGGAGCCACCATGAGGTGAGGATCAGCCTTGGGTGCAGCCATAGGTATAGCCAGTGGGACAGGCAGATGCTTGAGATACATTGATTGCATAGTTGTAGGCCCAGATCCAAGCCATGATAGCTAAGAGAGATCAAGCAAGGGCCAAGAGAGAGTAGCTCAAGGTCAAGAGGGATTAGGCTGTACAGTAGAGACTGGCTACAGAGCTACAAGCAGCCACTAAGCTAGGCCAAAGATAGCAGATAGAGAGCATGATAGCCTCCTCCTCCTAGGGTACAGTGCTAGTTTGATCCTATAGGGATGTCATCTAGGAGGCAGAGTATTATCGACGGTTTTATCATGAGGCTGTACCTAGAGCAGAGCGAGTCCCAAAGTATTTAGAATGGGAAAGCCATAGACCAGCAGAGGGTCACAGTGATAGAGGCGAGGGCAGCATTCACAGGGACTAAGCCTGGTCAAGATGATATGATACTTTTTGTGCTTTATGGGCTTATTTTTGATAGCCAAATGGGCCTTTTGTACTGATTGACATATGTGTACAGTGATCCGATTTATTTTTGTACTATGATAGTTGCGTTATTGATGATATATATATATGAGTCGATGATGATTTTGTTATGATATAATATGTTCTCGTTATTTATGCATGGATGGTTTATTTCTATATGCTTTGTAATGATGTTATATGGATGTATTTATTTCTAATGATGTATGCTTTATGATTATGACTAATAGATCTATATTATGTTGCCCTATGATATGCAGATGCATTTACGTGATGTACAATGATGTTGTCTATATGGAATAATCTAATATGTGATATGGTTTGTAATATGTAAAATGATATGATCTATGGTATATGCATGAAATGATGTGTGGAATATGCTTATATATGAAATGATTATGGATGAATGTTTGCTTTATATGTGATTGATTGTTTTCTACTTATGCTTTATGTGGAATGGTTTATGCAATGAATGATTTGTGATGCTATTTATCAGATGACTTGGATGATGTAATGTGAATGTAATGATCGTGATATGATGCAAATGAGATGGTTTTATGTAATGCCCATGAGGTGATTTTTTATTTATTTATTTATTTATTTTAAGATGCTTAGAATAACAAATGCTATTATCCTAAACATATTAAATGATGATGTAATGTTTGTGCTAGATTTAATAGGATGCAATGATATGTTAATGCAAAGTGATATGATGATGCGTAATGTGAACGTAATGTGGTGAGATGATGTCATGATGTTATGCAAGTATGCATGCCAATGAATTAAATGTGTATATACTTATTGTTTTATGATTATGCAAAAATGATTATAAAATGCTTCTGTAGATGTTATGCTATGATTTATGTGATAGGTGTAATGTGATGCAAGGAATGGATGGAATGGATGCTTGTGATAACATGTTTATGTGATGCATATACTTCCTCTATGATATGTTTATGCAATATGCTAATGATTTGTGGATGCAAGATTGATGACGATGATGGTGATGATGATCAACTGTCATAGTACCTTGTTATTGCAGTTAGCAAGGAAAGAAGAAGTCATTTCAACAAGACAAAAGATGATGCAAATGCAAATGATGATGATGATGATGATCATTACTTGTCGAGGAATTGGGATTTTCAAAGGGCCAAATTTTCTTATGTTTGATAACACATGTGGTATGATGCATCAAGGTATAGAAAACCAGGATGGCATTGTACCTAGTGAGATGGAATTTGACTTGGAAAGCAGATAGGAGTATCCTTGTTCACACCTGACATATGAAAACCTTGCTAGGATGCACTTTAGAAGTTTTAAACGTCTCAGACCAAAACATGGATAGGTAAACCTAGCCATGCAATAGTCAACAAGTTGCCCTAGACCTCTTCCATACATACCTAACAAAGCAAGTATTCACTGAGGTTATATTACAACAACATCCAACAAGCATAAAAGATAGAAGATAATGATCATTGCCCCATTCCTATTTCTCTAAATCCTCTATTTTGGGATATCATCGAGAAGTCCTTGGAATGAGTGCAATAAGATAAGTTAGAAGATAAAAACCAAGTAAACAAACAAGTTGATGCTCTTCAATACCGCTAACGAAAAGAGGATGTGTTTTTCTAAGGCTAAGAACCAAAACTATTGCCAATAAATAATGCCCATTGTAGGAAGGATGCATCCTAGGACATGTTAGTGGATGGAAACACTTCATTTCATTTATCCAAAGGTGTTCCTTCTGATAAATAATGCCCATTGTAGGAAGGATTCATCGTAGGACATGATGTTATTAGATGATTGATATGGGACTATTTGGATGATGGACAATCGACACAAAGAATTGACCAACTTGTTTACGTATTGACTCAGACTTGAGACTTGACGTTTTGAGTCTTCACTTTTAACCTACTAGGCTTGTTTCTAACTATTTCACCAAAGGTTGAGGATGATGATCAGTTTATTATGAGTGGTGTTATTGCAGGTGCAAGTGAGATGAGATGAATGGATTTTTTCAAATATTTGGATGTTTTTGGTGTTTTGCAATGTTTTGAGGCTATTTTTTGGTATTTTTTGGAGATTTTCAAATGTTTTGATTTTTTATTTTCCAATTTTTTTGGGATTTTCTAAGATTTTGACCAAGAGACTAACCTAAAGACCTATCCTAGGGGCCTTGAGGGCTGATCAATAGATTATTCTTTCCTACATTATACACGTAGAGACCACGTAGTTCGACTGACGACTTGACCGATTTACAGATGAAGATATACATGATGAAATGTCAGTTTATTATAACAGACTCCTAAAGGACTGACCTAAGTATCTTGGGGGATGATCAAAGATCAACCTTTCCTACGTTCAAGCTCAGAGATGACGTAGTTTGATAAGATGACTTTTTTTTTAACTTTTTGACTGACTTTTTGAACTATTTTTGGGATTTGGATATGTTTTGAATATTTTTGGATTTTTTGATTTGAGGACTTTAAGATCATACACGAATTTGATCCGATAAGAACATGCCCCTGGTGTGATGCAATAGACTACTCCGATATAGGCAGGACAAACTGACCATAGGGATGGGTCGAGTAGTACTAGGAGGGATCATGATATGAAAATAGGACCAAGCTATGGTGCGGATGCGAGTGGATGAGTGATGGATGGAGACCTGGATGTAATGGATGATGCAGAACAAGCCATATAGATCCTAGTGGATGGAAAGTGCTTATTGACACAAGGTGCATGTTTGCCAGGTTTTCACCAAGGTACTTGCCCAAAGTGCCACCAAAGTGGTTTTCACTAGAGGATTTTTTTCTCTTTACTATTTTCAATCCTTTTTTCTAATTTTTTTTGGATTTTTTGGATTTTTGATTTTTTTTTGTTGCAACCAAGACTCCTGTTTGACAGGTTTTTCATTGAAGTAACCATTTTTTCAGGACTTTTTCTGATTTTTTGGATTTTTTGGTTCTACACCTTGAAAGATTTAGGCATAAAACTTTTTGAGATGAGAGTTATTCATGGGCTCTTGCAGAGGTTCCCCTTCAGGTGTTGATAACTGATATGCCCCTGATTTGTAACTTGTTGTGATGATGAATGATCCTAGCCAATTGGGTTAAAATTTTCCTTTGTTGCTTGGGTTTGGGACATTCTTTTAATTCTCCTTCAATACCAGTTCTCTGACTTGGAATGTCTTGCTTCTGATTTTCTTATTGTAGCTCCTTTTGAGTCTATTTTGATAGACTTGCAAATGATTCAAAGCATCTATACGTCACTCATCCAATAGCTCTAGCTCATTTAGTCTTCACACTCAGTAGTCTTCATCAGTGATGAGGTTTTGCAGTGATATCCTGAGTGATGGGATCTTGATTTCAATGGGGAGTACTGCTTCTAATCCGTAGACCAGGGAAAAAGGAGCGGTGTCGGTGGGTGTGCGGATACTGGTTTGATAGGCCCAGAGGGCGGGATTAAGCTGTAGGTGCCAATCACGACCTACGTCGTTGACTATTTTCTTGAGGATTTTTAGAATGGTTTTGTTTGTAGCTTCTTTTTGGCCATTTCCTTGGGGATAGTATGGGGTAGAGAAGCAATGTTGGATTTTGAATTTTTCACATAAGTAGCAGACATCCTAATTTTTGAATGGTGTCCCACTATTTGAGATAATGGCTTGTGGGACACCATAGTGGCAAATGAGATAGTTCAGGATGAACTTTGAAATCTACTTCCCAGTTATGTATGTCATGGGTATGGCTTCCACCCACTTAGTAAAGTACTTTGTTGTGGTTATGATGAATTTATGGCCGTTGGATGAAGTGGGCATGATTTTTCCAATGAGATCAAGTCCCCACTATGAAAAGGGCCATGGCGTGACGATGGGATGAAGCTCGTAAGCTGGAGCATGGATGAGGTCCCCATGCTACTAACATTGTAGACACCTTCTGGCATAGTCATGTGCTTCTCATTCCATTGTGGGCCAATAATACCCCATCCTCAGCAATTTCTTGGCTATGGTCATTCCACTCGAGTGTGAACCACAGGTACTGTTGTGTACTTTAGTTAGAGTAGTTAATGCCTCCTCAGTGTTTAAGCAGTGCAATAGGATTCCTTCTATGCTCCTACGATATAGGGTATCACCTAGGATGAAAAATATGGATGCCTTTTTAACAAAGGTTCATTTTAGGTTTGAGGGTAGGTCTGCGGGTATGACTCCTATTCGAAGGTATGTGTAAATTTTGTGATACCAAGGATCACCACGACCAATGATTTCACACACATATTCTGATTCTGGTACCTCGAATGTAGGTACGAGAAGCTGCTCAATTAGGAATTCATATTTTGGAATGTTGTGGGGGATATCGAGCAAGGATCTAATTGCTGCCATGGCGTATGCTACTCTATTGTTGGTTCTAGGAATCTGTTCAAATGTGATTTTGATGAAGGATTCTTTGAGAGTCCACCAATTTCTTGTATGCAGTGATATTTTCGTCCTTGCTTTGGTATTCATCATTCACTTGATTTATGATCAATTGGGAGTCTTCGTACACTTTGAGAGCTATGATGTTCCACTGTACTGCTATTTTGAGACCTATGGTCAAAGCCTCGTATTCTGCAATGTTATTGGTGCAAGGAAATGCTAGTTTGTATGACCTTGGTATGCAATCCCCTTGTGCGGTGATGAAAAAGACACCAGCTCTTGATCCATGTTGTGTGTATGAGCCATTGAAGTATAGTTTCCAGTGGTTAGCTATGTTGAGGTTGAAAATGGATTCATCTGGAAACTCTGAGACAAGAGGGTTCTCAGAATAGATTGGTGCTTCTGCAAGTTGATCTATAATGACTTGGCCTTTGATTGCTTTCCTCTCCACATATTTGATGTCATATTTTAATAATATCATCACCCATTTTTCCATTCTTTCTGTGAGTATTGCCATTGATAGTAGATATTTTAGAGGGTCAATTTTGGCGATGAGTTTAATTTTATGTGCCAACATGTAATGTTTGAATTTTTGGGATGCAAACACTATTGCAAGGCATGCTTTCTCGATGAATGAATAGTTTAGCTCATGCCCAAACATTGTCATGCTGATATAATATATAGCCCTTTCTATTCCCTTTTCATCATGTTGAGCTAAAAGAGCTCCAAGGGTTGCTGTTGTTGCTGACACGTATAGAATCAATGGCTTTCTTGGGATTGGTGGCATTAAGGTTGGTGGTGTCAGTAGGTATTCCTTGATTTTTTAAAATTTCTCTTCACACTTGGTATCCCATTTGTATGCTACTCCCTTGTGGAGTATGTGAGAGTATGGGTTCTATTTGTCTGCCAGTTGTGCTATGAATCTTCGGATGGATTGTAGTCTACCTTGGAGACCTCTCAGTTGCTTTAATGTTTTTGGTTTCTCCATCTCAAGGATTGCTTTTAATTTTGCTGGATCCACCTCAATGCCTCTCATTGACACTATATATCCTAGCAATTTTCCCGATTGTACGTCGAAGACACACTTCTTTGGGTTTAGTCTGACCTTGTACTCCTCTAGTCTGTCAAAGATGGCACTTAGGGTTACTATGTGATCTTTCTCTTTCTGGACTTAGCTAGAATGTCATCAACATATTCTTCAACCATCTTATGGATCATGTCATGAAATATTAATGTCATAGCCCTTTGATATGTTGCTCTTGTGTGCTTTAAGACAAATGGCATCATGTTCCAACAGTATGTTTCCAATGGGCAAGTGAAAGTTGTTTTATGTTGGTCCTCTTTAGCTATCATGATCTAATTATACCCTGAGAATACATCCATTAGTGACAACATCTCATGTCCTGTTGTCATATCTACTATCATGTTGATGTTGGGAAGCGAGAAGTCATCTTTTGGACATGCCATGTTCAAATCTCTGAAGTCTGTACAGATTCTAATATTTTTGTCAAGTTTTGAAATAGGTACTAAGTTTCATACCCATTCTATATAGTCTATCAGTCGAATGAATCATGCGTCTAATAGCTTTTTTAGCTCCATTTTGAGTAGCAAGGTAATTTGAGGGTGCATTTTTTGAAGCTTTTGTTTGAGAGGCTTTGCTTCTGGATACATTGCTAAGTGGTGAACCACAGTCTTTGGATCAAGTCCTAGCATGTTAGCATAACTCCATGCAAAGTTTATTTGTCTTTCCCTTAGGATTCTACTAGGAGCTCTTGCTCTTTTGATAATAGTGATTCTCCATAGAATGTGATATGTGAGGTCTCCTCTATTCCTAGGTTGACCGGATTGCATTTTTCTTCCAATACTGCTGACTTTTCTTGATGAATAGCTCTTAAAGGAAGATTGAATCCCCCATCCTCAAGTGCCTCAGAGAGGTTTTAACCATTGGATGCATCCTTTCTTTTTACTTTTTTCATGTCAGAGAGTGCCACAGTGTGGTTTTCACTCAAGGACTTGGATATTATTCTTATTCTCGCTTTTGTGACTGAAGGATTCAATCATTTCCCCATAATAGGAATGTGTGTCCAACTCCATTATAAGCCCTACTTTGTGATCCCCATCTGGAATGTTATCCCACAATCCCATGAATTCTGAGAGTGCCTCATCATTTTTGAATGTATCTAGAACTAGTGGTCCTCGTTGGTCGTAGTCAATGAGTTGGGGATATACTAGGCGAATCTCATGATTTTGATGGTCTGTTTCCAAGGATAGGGTACTAATCATGTAGAGGGTGGTGTCCACGAATAGCCTAGGTAAGTTGGGTGTGGGGTCCTCGTCATCGCTACTACTATAGATGTCAGTTACATCAAATGTAAAATTATCTATGACATGACCTGTAGATACAGGTAGGCATAGTTTTGTTGCGGTCGGCTGAGGAGGATTGTTAAGTGTTCTAACTAGAGGACTTTGGCCATGTATGGTTATACTTGGAGGGGTACATCCAAGGCCAAGATTTGTTATTGGTTGTGTCTCTGTCATGATAGGTATTATAAGCCCATTGTCGTTTTGGCCAAGTCTTTGATTTCTATCGTAGCCCATTGTGAGCATCATTTTCAAACCCTTGCTTCTATCATCCATTGGTAATTTAGGTGCTGGTCTTTCATCTTGATATAACATGTGAGATGGATCTACTTCAATAACCTCCTAGCTAAGATCTCCCCAACTTGTAAATTCAGGATAATCTGTAGGAGATGTTTGGGATGTGGAAGCTTCATTTGTTTGTGTGTGTCCCCATGATCTAGGAGATTGTGGTAACTCTCCTACCACAAAAGCATTATGAGGGAGCTTGTAGTTTCCCCAGCCATTATCCTAGATGATAAGCTTGATGTCAAAGATGTTGGGGATGGTGGGAGTGGCGGGTGTCTCTGTCGCATAAGTGGATGCGAGAGTGGCAAGACCGATGTAAGGTGTGGATGGGCCCTCATCATTTTTTGGTACTTGGGGGATTTGGTAATACTTTGCTTCAAGAATTTTTCAATAGGAGAAGGGTTTAGGATCTCGATGGATGGTAACCTATTGTCCATTATGTGTAAATTTCACACATCGGTGGAAAGTTGATGCTACTGCTTTCATCGCATGGATCCATGGACATCCTAGGAGGATATTATATGGCAATTTGAGGTCCAAGACCTGAAAAGTGGTTTCCATGATGACAGGCCCTACTTGAATAGGGAGTTTGATTGTGCCCTGAGACACTCTTTCTTGGTCGTCATATGCTCTTATCATGATACCCTTTCCTTTGTCAATGGAATCCTATGATATTTTCAATTGCTTGATGAGACTTAGGGAACATATGTTCAAGCCCACACCTCCATCCACCAAGACCCTTTTGATTTTTCTCTTATGTACTATGGCTTCCAAGTGAAGTGCATAGTTGTGATATGGTTGAGTAAGAAAATCCTGGTTAGAGAATGTAAGAAGATTAGGCGTAATGATATTTCTTACCATAGCTTGGAATTGCTCCGCATAGAGATTTGCGGGGATAGTGGATGATGCCAATGCTTCTTCAAGATTTTTCTTATGGGCAGATGATATTTTTAGCAACTCCATAATGGAGATTTGTGCTAGTGTTCTTTTGAGTTGATCTAAGACATTGTAGCCATTAGGAACAGATCTAGATGTAGGGACTCTGTTTGGCTGAGATGATCCTGCGATGGTTATTTTTTTGCCTCTTGTGGTGAATCCACAATCTTCAGCATAGGAGCCCTTGATAGTAATAACGATGCAGTTTTCATCTAGGGAGGTGATGACTGTTTCATACACATGATTTAAATTTGATTGGATTCCTTTCCCTTTATCTTTGTTATTATTATTCCCTTTGTTGCCATGATTTGGCATCAGATTCGTGTATATCTTAAGATCTTGGTTTCCTATAGGTTGTTCGACGTTTATGATTCTTTTATCGATGAGATCTTGAAAAACGTTTTTCAATCTCATGCTATTTTTTGTGGTATGGTCTTTGATTTTATGAAACTTGCAAAGTTGATTCTCGTTATACCAAGGAGGTTTCACATCTGGTTCTTGGTAATTTTCAAAGGTAGCATCCTTGATGAGTTTTTCGTCGATCAACTATTTCGTTATGTCTTCAAGTGGTTCCCCCAAAGCGGTGTATTTTATTTTGGGATAACTCTTGCGTTAAGGTGGTCCTCTTTGATCATTGAGGTTATTGATTGTTGGATTGTTATTTGGTTGGTGTGTTATGTGATGAGTGTTTTGGTGTTGTGTTTGGATTTGTGGTGCGGGTGTATTTTGGTGAGGGGAACTAATGACCACCTTGGCATCGATGAAACCATCATTAGTAATGTTTTTTTTCCTTGCCCACGTGTGTGGTTTATCATTGTAATTGGATGATGGGCAGTTGTTTTATTGTTCATGGTATGATGTTGATTCCATAGGTTGAGTCACAAGGGCTCTTTCGATGCTAAGTGCCTTGGGGATCAACTGATCATATGTGGTGATGCCTTGAACCTTGAGATGAAATGCCAAGCGGCCTTCAAGGTTCACTATGATGGTGCAAACTTTTTGTTCTTCTAGCATAGTCCACTTGCTCTGATTGGCCTTGGATTGCCATCGTTGTAGGAATGAGGTGAATGATTCTCCCTTTCCTTGTTTCAGAGCTGAAAGTTCTTCTAAACTAACATCCATTGTGATGTTGCATGCATAATTTTTAATCAATGCATCCATAATTTCTTGGAATGTTCTAATGCCTGAAGGTAGACAAGAGAACCATTCCATAGTGTGTCTAGCCAAACTCTTGGGAAATAGCTGCATTAGATAAGTATCGTCATATGCGACTTCCATGCAATGAACCTGGAATTCCCTAATGTGATCTTTAGGGTTTCCCATCCCTCGATATTTGTCAAATTTTGGGATCCCAAATCCCTTGGGGAATGGTTTCATTACTAAGCTCCTATCAAATGGATAGGGACAAAAGTTGCTTGGTGTTTTAGTTGTTCACCCTGATTGAAGGTCGAGCACTTGTTGGGAGAGCAACCCGATTTGTGTCGTCACATCATTTTGCATATCTAGGGGTGGGATGAAAGTGTTTTGGGGTTTTTCGATTGTGGGTTTGATGGGTGGGTTGTTTGATGTGTTGTTCAATGGTATGTGTATGTTCTGCCAAGCTAGGTAGGCTTCCACCTGCTTTTGTATGAAAAATGCCTATTTTTGATCTTGTTGTTTTTGCGCTAAGATTTTTGCTTGGTATTATGCTTGCTATTGTGCTTGTTGTTGTTCCAACAATGCTTTTTTTTGGGCTTGTTGTTGGGCTGCCAATTGGGCTGCTTCTTGTTGCTCTTGGTATTGTTTTAATGCTTGATGATATGCTTGGAATTGTGTTGCTTTTCTTTGTGCAAGAAGTTGTGCTTGATATTGGGATTGTTGTGCCTGATATTGAGCTTGCACTTGTGTTGTTTGTGCTTGTGCTGCTTGTTGTTGCAATAGAAGTTGTGCTTGAGCAGCCTTTTGTGCGTGCAATGCTTGCACGGTGTGTGCAACTTGAGCAGCTTGTTGTTGTTGTTGTTGCAATAAAGCTTGGGCTTGTGAGGCTTGTTGCATTTGTAGTGCACCTTGAGCTACTTGGGCGGCTTGCATAGCTTGAGCGGCTTGCTGAGCAGCTAGGAGTACAACTTTTTGTTTTTGCACTTTTTGGAATCCCCTTTGAAAAGAAGCTTGCAATGCCACATTGTATTGGTTTGATGTGGTGGGGGTGGTGGTGGTTTTAGAATGGCATTTGTGGTGAGCGATGATGTAATGTTGATGTTTTGAGTGGTGGATTGTGGTGTTGATGTGATGGTTGGTCCTTGAGAGACCATGCTTTGTGATGTTAGGGGTGTGTTTGATGATGTTTCCATTGCTTGTGCATTTGTCGCCTGTTGTTTGCAATGTCGACGACAAGTTTTGAGCATTTGGCATAATGATTTGATTGATATCTAGGATGTTGGTTTGATTAATACTTGGTAGAGGGGGAAGCCCTAAACCAAGGAGTGGTGTGGATGATAATGGCAATGGTGGAAGAGGTGGGAATGTGAGGGGTAAAATTCCTTGTGAAAATGTTGTGGTGTCGAATATGCCCCCTGGTCTGAACATGTCTCCTTCCTCTTGTGAATTTTTGAGGAGAGGTGTTTGAGGTGTTGCGTGAAAAAATGATGATCATGGATCATGATGGAAGGTGAGAGGAACATTTTGTGTAATGGATTTTGGGGTATGTTTTGTTCCAATATGGTGTTTATGTCCAAGTTTTGATAATTAACAAGGGGGTGTGTTTTGATAGCATTGGAAAATGCATTTCCCTTATTAACGTTAGGTTGGGTTGGAGCAAAAGATGTCATGATTTGCAGAATGTTTTGCATGATGTTTTGAGATGGGGGTGTAGATGAGATGGGAATGGTGGATGAGATTGGAGGAAAGGATGTCTCCACTATGGTACTCACGCCATAATCCAAAGGTAGTTTAGCTCCTTGTTTTGCTAGCTCAAGCATGTATAACGAAGGGTTAAGCCTCATCATGATGATGATTTTATGGTTCTCCGGATTTTGGAGCATTTCAGTCATTTCTTCATGAGACATTCCAAAGGTAAGATCCTCTCCTTGGTTTTCCTCTAGTGGATTTTGCGATGATGAGATGGCCAAAGGATTACTTGATTTGGCAGGATTCATTTTTATGTTTTTTGGCTAAGATCACTTGAAGTGGGTGTTTCTTTGTTAGCTTCCATACTCTTCTTGTATTGAGATCTAGTTTGAACCATAAAACGAGGATCAATTTTCAAGAATATGGGACATGAATCTCTTGATTCTTTGGATTGATCTTTATTTTATGCCCAAAGTAAAACGTTCTTAGGATATATTGAGGATTGAAAGGTGATGATATGATGATGATGTTAGGGATGGATGATACAGATGTTTTTGGCTTTTGATAAATCTTGAATGAGATACTAGGCTTTTGGGACTGTCAGATATGTTTCGGATTTTGATTTTGATTTGATTTTGGATTTGAGATTTTGTCCTTGATTTTTATTTTTATTTCTTTTGATTTTGAAAAAAAAGACCCAAAGATGTTTGGATGATTATCTAAGGGATAGATTTGTTCAATGGATGATAATTTTAATATGTGTAGGGAGAAGGATGCATCTACCCACACCTATTCAAACAAGATGATAGTTTCACTAAGCATATGAAGAAGGATTCATCCACATATACTAAGCTAAACAAGATGATTTTGATAACTTTGACTAAGCATATGCAAAAGGATGCATCTACACATACCTAGCCAAAGGTGATTTTGATAAAGTTTTCAAGGATTTAATCTCAATGATTTTCATGATTTTGATTTTTCCAAAAAGCCTAGCATTAAGGATGATTTCAAGATTTTCCAAAAGGTGATGATGAGATGATGTTTTTTTTGATGTTTTGAAGGATGGATGAAAAGGATTTTGATTTGCTTTGATCCTAAGATGAATCTAAAAAAGACACTTTGTTTGTCTAGACCTAGGTATTGAAGAACATGCAAATGCTTCCTAGAGACCTTTATAACCAAAGAATGATTCAATTTGGACATACATTTTTGGATTCTCAATCAATGACCTTTGCTTTGGAATTTTTCAAAGGTCGTGAGGCTTCAACACACATGAAAGTTCATTTTTCTTAACTTTGCTTAATGGCTTTATTTTACCAAAAATACTTTCTTTGATTAAGTTTTCAAACTAAGATGTCCAATGTCTTAATTTCTTCAAACCCCACAAGATATGTTATGTCGAAATTTGATGAACTTAAGGAAAGGGTTTTCCTATTGTTTACTTAAGGAGACAAATCAAGATATAATCCAATGTTTAGAAACCTCTAAGGATGTGAATCCCAAGGGTAAGCAATAACATATGGATTGAGTCAATGGTATTTGTCTCCAAAAGGGTTTGAAATTTGGATGATGATGTTATGTGTTTGTTTTCAAGATGTTTTCGATCAAGAAATACATTTTGTAACCCAAGAATAAGTACAATCCTATGGATGTGTAAGACAATATTTGTTGGATTCCCACTTGGACAAGTCTAGCTATGCTTATCTTTAGCGAATGGTTAGATGCTTGACCCCACTAGCTCCCCTCCACGACAATCACTTATATGGGGCAGCCAAGCATCAACACCCATGAAACTCCCGTGGCATTTTTTCCATCTCTAATAAAAGATCGTAAAAGTATGGGGTGGCTTCAGAATGACTGTTCTTGCACCAAAAAATAGATTAAAGGATTTTGGAAAATTCTAGCACATGGGTTTTAATAAGGACTTTCCATTCGTGGATATTGACCCATATGGCAAGAGTCCCCTTTCGGATCCATCTTGTTAGAATCAACTGCGTGATATTGGCATTTACTCAAATACTCACATTTATATACTGGTTAGAAATACTCTTGGCTTTAGAGTGTTACCAGTTGATTCGCTCCCTTGGGTGAGTACTTTTTCCCCAAGGCAGGCCCTCTAGGATTAAAAAAAGTGAATAAGGAACAATATTTGTAACTCGATCCATCCTTATTGGCAACAAAGAGAGAGAATATATACAACAATTCCCCCACTCACACTCACACAAGATGTTCAATTTTAAACCCAAATCAAAGTGTGGAGGTGATTTCTTTGTCTCACCCTAAAGTCATGAAAAAGGCCTTTTGATTTTCAAGATCACTGTAAAGTGTGAGAGAAGCACATACTTCCTTTTTCAATGCCTTTAGTTTAAGTAAGCCTTCACGAAAAAATAAAGTTGCACTTGTTCTTTTTAAATCCCCAAAGAAAAATGTGAGTTCCTTTTAAGCACCAAAAGACAAATGATAGACATTTTGTTCAAATTTTTTACCCAAAGAAACAACCTCTAGTATATTGTGATCCTAATGTTCATTTTAGCCCTTTTGTAAGAAATAGAAAGGTTATTTTTAAACCCAAAAGAAAATTAGTGTCCTAAGAAAGAAGGGATAACAATTTCGTGAAAAAGTGTTAAGCAAACACTAAAGTGTTTAAAAACACTTTGATTTGATGAAACATCCTCCTCATGCTTCTCCTTTCTTCATTTTCGATTTCCAACCTATAAGGAAGAAAAACCAGTCAGATTCTAGAAAATGCAGAAATTAAAAGGCATCAAACAGAAGACAAATTAATCATTAACCAAAAAGAACATGCTAAAATTAAATTTTCCCTTTTTACTCCCCTCCAAGATCGCAACTCATAACTGCGTCGTAGTTTGATTTTCAAGCGGTGCCCTCACAGCGCTACTTACTAGTCAGCGTCACTCTGTGTCAGGGTAGTGAGCTCAACTGCATCACACTTTTCACCCAACGTCATAGTTTTCTTCCAGTGTCGTAGTTTGATATTTTTTGAAAAACTTCTGTGAGTCAACGAGTCTAGCGGCGGAGTTAAAAATTCAAATATTTTGGCAGGACGAGTCCAACGTCACGGTTTTAATTTCCAATAGTGCCATATAGCGACGCTAAAGAGTCAGTGGTGCCAAAACAATGATGTTGAGCTCCTAGCATTGGAATTTTCTATGTATGAGTAAAAACGTGAAAATTTTAAGAAAAGATGAAAAAGAATGTTATCCAACCCTCCTTCTAGCGCCAAATGTGTGAAATGTGTGAACCCCAATCCTAGTACCTATAAAACAACAAGAATAAACAAGTTGAACAAGAGATTGCAAGCTAAAACAAGGATTCCCCATGAAATCCATTTACAATACTCAAATTAGGAAGAAAATAGTGAAGAACACAATGAAAATGACAAAACAAAGATTGAATCCTAATTAGAAAAGAAAACACATGATCCCATGGGGGAATTGGTGCCAATTTGATGTGAAAATTATCCCTTTCCCAATTCCTAAGATGAAAGATTGAGATATTGATAAAGATTGATCCACTTTGATGGTGAAGAATGAGAGCTCCAAGCCAAAATCTGCAAAAACCTAGCTAAGAACTCAAGATTGATGGATGGCTAAATATTTTAGCATAATAACTTTGCATAATTTATGGATGCTTAAAATGAAGGATAAGCTATTTATTTATAGAATGCCAAGATTGATGAATGCCCAAATTTGAGCAATGTGGGACTAACATTCATCCAATGGCATGATGCCACTTGTCAATCTATGAATGGATGGAGGATGTGCAATATTTGGGGATTGTGCCAATAAATGCATATTTTTGAAATTCAAATTTGTTGAAATGGCTTGCAAGGGGGAAGGGAAATTGCAATAAATGCCACTTGGCTCAAGGAAAAGGACATGTAAGATGAAATTATTTCCTTGTTGGATGTACATGTTGACTTGGAATTTTTGAATTCAAATTGAGAGAATATTCCCAAAAGATGCCTTGTGAGGAAAATAGAGATTTAATAATTGAATTAAATCTATTTTTATGTGAACTTGCAAAATCTAGAGGATGGGACATTAGATGAGATTAAATTAATCAAGGGTTAACTAATTTAATAGGAGATGTTAGATGATGTGACCATTTGACTCAAATTTATGGATTTATTTAAATCAAACAAGAGAGGAATATGATGAGAGATCAATAAAATAAAGATTTTGATTTATTTAATTAAAAGAGATGGTGTTAGATTAAATCAAATAAGGTTTTAATTTATTTAATTTAATGGATAGGCTTTAGAGATTTAATCAAATAAAATTAATTATTTAATTAAATAGGGATAATTAGATCAGATGGATTAATTTAATTAACAAAAGAGATGACTTGATTAGATAAAATGATTTATTCAATTAAGAGAAGAATATTGATGAATTTAATCATATAGGGGAATTTGATTAAATGGTTAGACCGAGGGATGATTTAGGATGAAACGATGTTAGTAGTCGGGATCAGATGCACAATGTCAATCAGTATATTTTACGTGTCTACAACATCTACACTCTTTAGCATTTTGATTTCTTCCTGCATATTTTTCAATTTTTGAATGGGTAGGAACGAGTTTCTCAACCATTGGTTTCTTTTCTTCCTATAATGGAGGAACTAAAGAAACCACCAGGAGTTGGGAAACTATTATTTCTTTGGGTTTGTAATCTATGGTGGCACAAAAGGGATCATTTGATTATCTCTTGGTCTTTTATAGGATATAAGTGATTTAACTGTAGCATATTTTCCTTTGTAACTTGGAAGGGTTTTTACTTAAGGCATAGGTTCATCCACAATAGGTGGGGGATGAGGAACAACCTTGGATCTTCTATTTTTTAGGAATATTTCTAAGAGATAACTCTAATGTTTTTTTTTTCCTTAAAATTTTGGTATGACTTGAAAAAAAATCCTTGTGAGGCTTTATAGGTTCCATATGTTAAGGCCAAAGTAAATCCAATTAAAAGTTCCCATGAGAAGACAAAGGATTAAACTGTTGACCCCATTGGCATCTTTGGTTGGCATTGTGTCAAATAGATATATGCAAGGTTTCAAGGTGATTGACATGATCACAAGTATATGGCACACTTGGTATGGAACAATATACATTCACAGGTATATGGAACACTTGGTATGGCACAATATACATTTGATCATTGAACATGTATTTTAGACATATTTACCTATGAACAGTGGCATTGAAATCTTGGTAATAGTAAGCTTGATCCAAAGACATATATTGTGGCATTACTCTCTTCACATAATTGTGGCAACTCATGACATAGGTGTTGTTCAATGTCAAACGTCATAGAATGGACATTATAATTTTTGGAATTATTCATGCGAAATGATAAAGGGTAGAATGATTGTTGAAATTTTCAAAGACATGATAGATATGGTCATAAGCTGACATGAATTATTAGAGGTTTTTGGTGGCATATGCTCATTTACATCATTGAGCATTATGAGGTTTATGTTATTTGGGAAAATATTGACTGACATAGTTACTATTGGGGATATAATGATAATGTTTGATTTGTAACACTGAAACAATAATTGTGCCCTAATTTACTTTCAATCTTGGAAAAACTCAAACTCATTTTTTCGTGATCAAGATAGGGTTTGCATAAGGTTCATAGTTTCGATTGAGAAGGTGAAACGACAGCTGCAAGACATGGTTTCAATTCGGTTATTGGTTTCATGAGTATGTTTGAAATGTCTTTGCTTCGACCTAGTAGTGGTCAACTTAGGGCATAGAACAATTTGTTTTTGTGGTGGTACAGCACTACAAAATTTAGTCTTCAACATTCAACTTCACTAGGTTATATCTATTATTTGCTAAGATTGAATCAGATTCTTCTTTTAGATTAACACTATATTTAGTGATTGAGTGTAATGCAAGATCTTGGTCGAGTTTTTCTTGTTTTGTATTTCGATACTTCCTAAAAGATGAACATTAAGGGTTTTGTGTAACATAGATATGGGTTTCTTGTTTAGACTTTGCATAGTGTTTTGTTCAAGATATTGACCATGTATAAAGGTGTGGTTCATTGTTTATGATGTGGAATGTTGTTACAAAAGGGAGACATCATGATGACTCGACAGGGGTAGTTATGGAAACAATTATTGCAGTCATTTTTCAAAGTTATATCTAAAAGTTTCAATGAAGATAGATACCAACATATGTGAATTTTTGTACACTTATATAAACAGTGGTTGATCACTATTTTATGTTCGATGCTTTTAACATATTTATTATGCTAGATGTGAAAATAGAATTGTGTGATTGAAGTTTTGCAAACATAATGCAAAACAGTTTGTATTGCTGATATATTTAATATTTTAGAGATTCTAGAATGAATCTTTAAGATATTAAATGTATTAGAATGAAAGTAATATATGATTTGAAAGGAAACAGAGAAACCCTCTTTATTTTACATTCTATGTTTTTTGTGATTAAAATGGATTTTCCAGTGAGGCATTCTTGAAAAGCTAGTGAGGCATTGTAAATAGAAAGTTTTTTTAGATTAAACCAGTGAGGCATTGTAAATAGAAAGTTTTTTTAGATTAAGCCAGTGAGGCATCATTTCTAGAGTGATTTTTCTACCCCTAAAGGGTTTTCCACTCATCAAACCCTATGTCTTATGGTCTCATTTCTTTGACATGATAATATTTCAAGACTGTGATGATCTTTGGTTTCCTTTAATATTTCTTATTTCAGTTCTTTAATGATTGCATTCAATTCATGAATGTATTTATGATTGAAATATTAAAAGCACAAATCATTCAATTCTTTTTTAAGGAAAAATTTAAAATTTGTTTAAGACACTGATTCACCCCCCCCTCTCAATTTCTTCTTCACTCCAACAAGTGGTATCAAAGCCACACCCTTGGTTAAACAAGCCTAATCAGCTTAAGGATTGATAACTGGGATAGGAGTGATTATTTTTATCATGGAAAGTCAAGATAATAACAATAGGCCTCCAATGTTTGATGGCACCAGTTTTGCCTACTAGAAATTTAGAATGGAAAAATATCTATCTTCTTTAGGCTTTGATGATTTGGAAGCCATTAAGGTTGAAAACACTGTTACTACCCCCTCTACACCAGATGAAAAAAGGATTTTGGCTATGATGCAAAAGCAACAAATGCAATATGTTGTAGTCTAAATAATGATATTCTTGTAAAAATCATAGATTGCAAAATTGTCAAGGCAGTATGGGATAGATTAGCTAAAATCTATGAAGGAGATGAAAAAGTGAGAGAAGAAAAACTCCAAACATATGTGGTTAAGTTTGAATCCCTAAAAATGGATGAAGAAGAAAAGATTGTTGACTATTTTCTTTGAGTTTAGGGAGTAGTGGGTTCTATAAGAGGTATAGGTGAGGAAGTTGATGAACAATTTGTTGTCAAGAAAGTTCTTAGGTCCTTGACACACAAATATGATGCCAAAGTCTCAGTTGTTGAGGATAAAGATGTGAAAACACCCTCTCTTCCTAAATTGCAAGGAGTATTTACATCCTATGAAATGAGAATACACAATGATTCTACCTCAAGTAAAGAGTCAGCATTTAAGACAACAAAAAGGGAGCCTAATGCAAACTTAGACTCTGAATTAGATAATGAGGATGAATCTGTTTTGGTCAGTAAATTAAAAAGGGGTTCAAGGAGATACAAAGGAAAATTACCCTTTAAATGCTTCAACTGTGGGAAGGTAGGACACTATGCTTCTCAATGTCCTAACAATGACTCTAAGAGTGATGAAGAAACATATAATAGGAAGGGAAAGAAAAAAAACTTATTCTAAAAGGAAAAATGTCTTTAAAAAGAAAATTCTAATGGAAGAAGTATCTGACAATGGTACAGATGCATCTATTGAGGAAGGAGATGAAACACTGTTTATGACAATTATTAATTCAAGTCAAGATCATAATAAGGAGATTGATAATGTTATGAACAATGGCTCAAAAATAGAAGAACCAAATCAAGATCATAATAAGGAAATTGATAATGTTATGAACAATGGCTCAAAAATAAATGAATATCTTGTGTTTAGAATACCTTAGCTTGAAGCCATAAAATTTATTTTTTGGAAACATAGGATGGAGACCTATTTACCCTCTTTAGGATTTAATGTGTGGGAAGCAGTTGAAAAAGGTTGTTTAGTATCTACAACATCTCCTCCTACACTAGATGAAAAGAAGGTTATTGAATACAATGCTAGGGCTATGGATGTTATCTTTAATAGTTTTCCAAATGAAATTATTACTAAGATCATTTATTGCAAGGATGCAAAGGAGATTTGGAACAAACTGATTGAAATGTATCAAAATGATGAGTTGCAGGAAGGAATATCCTCAAAAATTGATACAGATTGTAGTAAATCGGTAAGTGAAGATGTTTTTTGTTAATAAAGAGGAAGAAGTTGATCTTGAGAGTGAATTAAAAAGTGCCTTAAGAGACATTCAAAAACTCAAAGAGGAAGTTGTGGTAAAGAAGAATAACTTTGAGAAACAAATTGTTGACCTGAAACTTCACATTGAAATGCTAGAAGTTACAAAAGTGCAATTAGAAATCAAAGAAAATGAATGTTGCACTTTAGAGGAAAAATTTGTTGACCTAAGGAAAGAAATTGATATTTGTGACAATAGTAATAAACTTGCAAAAATTTAAGGTAAACAAAGACATTATAGCGATAAAATAGGTCTTGGTTTTACAAAAGGTCAATTCTCTTATTTTGATAGGTTCCAACATAACAAGGAAAAAAAGAGTTACAAGTCCAAAACTTTTATTGATACTACTCAAATAAGGTTGATTTGGAAACCAAATAAAATTAATGAAAAGACATAAGGTACAGTTAGTCAAGCAATTTTATATCCTAAGGTGAATAATGAATGTATTCTAGATAGTGGGTGTTCACACCATAGGACAGGTGACAAAAGTAACTTTATCAATTTTGAATATTGTGATGGCAGTTTAGTTTGGTTTGGAAATGATGATTGTATTCAAATCATTGGGAAAGGAACAATTTCTTTGAATGATAACTTATGTTTTCAGGATGTGTACTATGCAGAAGAACTCAAGAATAATCTTCTAAGTGTAAATCAAATATGTGATTAGGGTTTTTATGTTCTTTTTAATGCTCTAGGGTGTGAGATTAGAAAGAACATAGGTGAAATTGTTGCTGCAAGTTCAAGAACTCAAGGGAATATTTATAATCTGCAAGAAACAAGATGTGTGAAAATGAGTGCTTAGTTGAGGGAGACAGTGAATGATCTTCCTCACATTTCTCATCACTAAACCATCTATATACAAATTTAGGGAACATTTCAATTTTTTTTATATATATCCCTGTGATTAGTTGCTGCATTGGATTCTATTGGCGCAGTTCTAATTAATAAAGTGATGATTCTATTGTTGAAGTTTTTGGGAAGGCTCAAAGAATAGTTTTTTTTGGAATTTTTGTTTGAATAATATAGCATTTTTTGGGTTGTGATATGTCAACAAAATGAGCAAAAGGTGGCAAATGTTGTTTATGTGATCAGATCAGTTATGCTTTTTGAATTCTAAAGCAATAACTCTGCAAGATAGTGTCTTTTCCTTTTGTAAATTTCATACACTATTTAGTCATGCTTCTTATTCTTATATGAAAGTGGTGCTAATTGATGTTGAAGATGACATTTCTTGAACTCAATGGTTTAGTATCTCATATTGTTCAATACAATGGCTATATGTATGTGATTCTTTCTTGGATTATATATTCAGTTCCTATGCTTAATCTAGTGAGTAGCTAATGCTTACTTGATTAGTATTTTTGAAACATTGAGGATAGTATTAACAAAATATGATCTTGTGTATTGTCAAGATTGTATGGTGAGCTTGTAGATGTCTTTAATAGTGGAAAAAACAAAAATCTTAGCTTGATAGATTGACAATGCTATATGAAACTCTAATGAAAAGTATTTCCAAGAAGCAATTGGTAAAGCAATTTGGCTATACTCTTTTATGTTCAATCGTTATTCACATGCTATTACTATTTACATAGTGAATTTTGCTTGAAATTGAGTTTTGCAATGCTTATAGTGGTGTATACCTGATCTATTGTTCTTACTGCTAGGATAGTGGTCTTTTCATTGTGTAACAACAAACATTTCTTGAAACATGATCAATTTGTATTATGACTTCACATTGTCTTGCTCAGTGCTAGTAGGTATGTTATAAAGGTAAAAGGAAAAGCTTTTTCTTTTTTAATTTAGTATCATTGGTGACAAAGGTATGGAAAAGTTTGGGAAATAATTAGATATTAGTTTTAGAGTTGCATTAAAGCAAGGTTTGAAACATGAAAGTACAATACAATGCATGTGGTTTTGAGGATAAATCTTTTTGGATAAATCTTCCCACTTTGTTGACTTCATCAAGGACAAGAAACTAGATGAAAATGATCTTCTTGTCAGTTTTGATGTCATCTCCCTCTTCACCAAAGTTCCCCTTCTTGACTCTATTGAACTTGTTAGAAAAAAGGCAAGCCATGAAATCGCTTCCTTAGTTGAGTTATGTCTTAGATCCACATTCTTTTCCTTCCAAGGTGTAATTTATGAACAAGTGGATGGAGTGGCTATGGGTTCCCCTCTATCTCCCATCGTGGCCAATCTTTATATGGAACACTTCAAAGACATCGCCCTCCACTCTTTTCCCTTCAAACCCAAGTGGTGGAAACGTTATGTGGATGACACCAATATATGTTGGTCTCATGGTCATGAGAAACTTGAAGAATTCCATTCACACTTAAACAACTTATCTCCTCACATCTCCTTCACCAAAGAAATTGAAACTAATAACCAACTTCCATTCCTTGATGTTCTTCTCTTCAAGAAAATAGATGGATCCTTATCTCGCTCAGTCTTTCGAAAATCCACCCACACTAACCTTTACCTTCACTCTTCCTCTCACCATCATCTGAGCCAAAAAGCTGGGGTCATCCAAGACTAAGCATCACATTTCCTTAGAAAGCACCAAAATCCTTTTCAATGAAGATAACTTCTTTAAGAGAAAACTTAAAGAAGCCATTAAAATCAACAAACATCCTTGCAACCTCAATTGAGATGGAGGATGGACTCTAAGTTTCTCCTGGAAACACTTATTAAACAATCTTAATGTTCTCTCTCCCAATCAATCTTGATCCTCTGCCTTTCCCTCCCTTCTCCCTTCCCTTTCCCTCAAGTTATTGTCATGTCTTTTGCTAGTGTTCTTGTTATTTCAATTTGATTGAGAAGTGGAGTGTTTCCTCCTTTGATTATTTTGATTTTTTGTCAACTTCTTTTAATTGTTGCATTCTTCTCTATTTTTGAATTACCTCATCTTTCTTATCTTAATTTGTAATTTAATTTTATCCTTTTAGTGTCCTCTACTTTTCCCTTTCTTCAATCCTAATCTTTATTTCATTTCATCTTCAATTTTGTCTCTTTGTTTCTTATTTTTACGTGCTTATTACTTTTCTCTTTTATTATATTAATTTTTTTTCTTTTTCTTGCTAAGTTCTTTTATTGTTTGATTATTGTTATCTATTGGTATTACTTTTATTATTTTTGTCTTATTTTCTTGGCTTTTTAATCTCTCTTGATTATTTTTATTCTCTCATTTTTTTGTGTCAACTTCTCTCATTTGGTTGCATTGTTTTCTCTCCCCTTTTTAATTACTTCATCTTTCTTATCTTAATTTTTAACTTAATTTAATTTTTCATGTTCTATACTTTCCTCTTTCATTAATCCTAGTATTTATTTCATTTCACTTTGTTTCATTATCTCTCATACTTATTGAAGGTTTTTTGTTTTTTTTTCTTTCTTTCATTTACCTTAATATGTATTATATTTCTTTCTTTTGTTCGCTTATTTCTTTTGTTTTTTCTATTTTATTTATTTATATATTTTTTATCTCTTATTATTATTATTATTATTATTTTGGTCTTATTTTCTCGGCTTTTACAATCTCACTTATTATTACATTTTTTCTATTTATTTCATCTTGGTCTCCCATATCTTTCTTAAGTGTTTATTTCTTCTCTCTTTCAATTGTCTCCTATTCAATATATTCATTTCATTTTTTATTTTGATAATTCTTTTGTTTTATTTTAAATATTACTCTTATCACTTTCCAATCATCCACTTGTTGGATTTCTTTGTCATCTTTATAATAATTTGATTTCTTCTGGGCTTGATGTAGTGTTTTATAACTTTTATTATATCTGGTTTCTTTATTGCTTATATCTCTTGTGTTTTTTTTTTTACTTTTCTTTCTTTTATTCATCTTAATATTTATCATATTAATTTCTTTCTTGTGCTTGCTTAGTTCTTTTATTTATTTTTTATTGTTTTCTCTTATTACTTTTATTTTTATTTTTTGTCTTATTTCTTGGCTTTTATAGTCTCTCTTGTTTCACTTTTTTCACTTGTTTCTTCCATTTTGTGTCAACTTCTTTTAATTGTTGCATTCTTCTCTCTCTCTTTAATTTAATTTAATTTTTCGTGTTCTATTCCTTCCTCTTTTATTAATCTTTATCACATTTCATTTTCAATTTTGTTTTCTTTACCTCTTACTTTCATTGTGTGTTTATTGCATTCTCTTTATCTTAATATTTATTATATTTCTTTCTTTTGTTCGCTTATTTCTTTTGTTTTTGTCTATTTTATTTATATTATTTATCTCTTATTATTTTTATTTTTATTTTTGTCCTATTTTCCTGGCCTTTTTAATCTCACTTGTTATTACATCTTTCTCAATTTTATTCCACCTTCTTATCTCATTTCTCATGTGTTTACTTATTTTCTCTTTCTATTGTCTTCTATTTAACATATTATTTTACTCTTGTCACTTTCCTTCATCAACTTGTTGCATTTTTGTGATCCTTATAATATGTTGAATCTTTCCTTTTGGGTTGATGTTGTGTTTTATAACCTTTTTGACCTTTTTATTTTAATACTTAATAGCTTTTTGGGTTTTGTCTTTCCCTACCCTCTCACCCCTCTCCTATTTATATCCAAGTCTGCTTATCATATTTCAATTCTCTCTTTCTACCATTTATCCTGATGATGGATCATGGAGTATGATCCGAAACATCGATGTAAAAAAATGCACATAGTTTATCCAGAAGTCTTGAAACCAACTATTATGGACTGTGAAAACAAAATGCTATTAAATGACAATGCAAGTTATAACAATTTTGGTTTTTTTTTGCAAGGTTTCAAGGCTTCTTGGAACAGTCTTATCTAAATTATCTTCAAAGTATGCATGGTCTTAGGGGCTTTATGTCTATTCTACACCCCTGATTTAGCTAATCTTATGTATTCTTTAGTATGATGCATGTACTGGTATTATGATGATACACTGCTACTATTTTACTAGTGTATAATCACTCTTATTTGTTTACACCATTTGTTTCCTTAAGCATTGGTTTGAATCATGGTTGCATCTAGTTCTTCTTAGTATTATTAGAGTTCATCTTTGGTATTCTTCAATGTTACATTTGTTAACAAGGATGATCGATATATCATCATGTTCCATATAGACATGGGTAATAAATCACAGGTTGAATTACATTCTTATTCTTTATGATGTTCTTGAAGGTTTCCTTGAGATACTTCATTCATGATCAATAAATTTATCCAGTTCATGGATTTAGGGGGTGCAAGGGATATTGGTAAAAAGTTTCTTGAGATTTTCTTTCTTCATAATGTGCTTTGACCTTGTGTAGATTTTTTTTTGTGCCATTGTGATAGATGTTGAACTGGTATTTGGTGCCTTAACTACATTTCCTACAGGTTGAGGGTAGTTGGTAAGATTGGTCACAATGTCATAATATTTTCCTACCATTGTTGACCTTAGTCTTTGGCATTGTTGTCAAAAGGGGAAGAAAATTGATGGTTTCTTTGTTTACAGTTGTGGTTATTTGATGACAGTGGCACTACTGATGGTTGTGGTTACATGTTTGAACAAGGTTGAATTGATGGTTTGAATAGGTATAGCTTTGGGTTATTTGACACCAATGCCAAAGGGGGAGTTTGTTGACCTTGGTGGCATCTTTGGTTGGAATTGTGTCAAATAGATATATGCAAGGTTTCAAGGTGATTGACATGATCACAGGTATATAGCACACTTGGTATGGAACAATATACATTCATAGGTATATGACACACTTGGTATGACACCATATTCATTTGATCATTGAACATGTATTTTAGAAATATTTACCTATGCACAGTGGCATTGACATCTTGGTAATAGTAAGCTTGATTCAAAGACATATATTGTAGCATTACTCTCTTGTCATAATTGTGGGGTAAAAACATTAAGATAATATACATATTTAGTTGCCAGTTCTGTAAAGGTTTGATATTGGACTATGTGGGAGAACATCTTCATGTGCATCCTTGTGTGGTCATGGTCAAAAGGAACATTATTATGTTTGATTTAGTTTGGGTACTTAAATGGTTTCATTGCATTATTGTTGGTCACGGGCAACTCATGACATAATTTTTGTTCAATGTTAAAGGCCATGTAATGGACATTATAATTTTTGGAATTATTCATGTGAAATGATAAAAGGTAGAATGATTGTTGAAATTTTCAAAGACATGATAGATATGGTCATAAGATGACACCAATTATTAAAGGTTTTTGGTGTCATATGTTCATTTACATCATTGAGCATTGTGAGGTTTATGTTATTTGGAAAAATCTTGACCGACATAGTGATTATTGGGGATATAATGATAATGTTTAATTTGTAACACCGAAACAATAATTGTGACCT
Source organism: Sequoia sempervirens (assembly GCA_007258455.2). Classification (NCBI taxonomy): domain Eukaryota; kingdom Viridiplantae; phylum Streptophyta; class Pinopsida; order Cupressales; family Cupressaceae; genus Sequoia; species Sequoia sempervirens. The sequence continues at coordinate 344,784,752 of VDFB02193867.1, read as the reverse complement.
AATTTACTTTCATTCTTGGAAAAACTCAAACTCATTTTATCGTGATCAAGATAGGGTTTGCATAAGGTTGATAGTTTCGATTGAGAAGGTGAAACGACAGCTGCAAGACATGGTTTCAATTCGGTTATTGGTTGCATGACTATGTTTGAAATGTCTTTTATTCGACTTAGCAGTGGTCAACTTAGGGCATGGAACAATTTTTTTTTTGTGGTGGTACATCACTTCAAAATGTAGTCTTCAACATTCAAATTCACTAGGTGATATCTATTATTTTCTAAGGTTGAATCAAATTCTTCTTTTAGATTAACACTCTATTTAGTGATTGAGTGTAATGCAAGATCTTGATCAAGTTTTTCCTGTTTTGCATTTCGATACTTTCTAAAAGATTAACATTAAGGGTTTTGTTTAACATTGCTATGGGTTTCTAGTTTAGACTTTACATATTGTTCTGTTCAAGATATCGACCATGTATAATGGTGTGGTTCATTGTTTATGATACTGAATGTTGTTTCCAAAGAGAGACATCATGATGACTTGACAAGGGTAGTTATGGAAATAGTTATTGCAATCAGTTTTAAAAGTTATATCTGAAAGTTTTGATGAAGAAAGATAGTAGCATATGTAAATTTTTGTATACTTATATAAACAGTGGTCGATCTCTGTTTTATGTTTGATGCTTTTAATAGATTTATTATGTTGGATGTGAAAATAGAATTGTGTAATTGACGTTTTGCAAAAATGATACAAAATAGTTTGTATTACTAATATATTTAATATTTTAGAGATTTAAAAATGAATCCTTAAGATATTAAATGTATTAGAATGAAAGTAATATATGATTTGAAGGGAAACAGAGAAACCCTCTATATTTTACATTCTATGTTGTTTGTCATTAAAATGGATTTTCTAGCGAGGCATTCTTGAAAGGCTAGTGAGGTATTGTTTTATTGCCAGTGAGGCATTCTTGAATAACCAGTGAGGCATTTGAAATCTATCAATAAGATAGTATTGCTAGTGAGGCATTGTAAACAAAAAGTTTTTTCAGATTAAGCCAGTGAGGCATCATTTCTGGAGTGGTTTTTCTATCCCTAGAGGGTTTTCCACTCATCAAATCCTTTTTCTTATGGTCTCATTACTTTGATGTAATAATATTTTAAGATTGTGATGATCTTTGGTTTGCTTTAATATTTATTATTTCAGTTCTTTAATGATTGCATTCAATTCATGAGAGTATTTATCATTAAAATATTAAAAGCACAAATCATTCAATTCTTTTTGAAGGAAAAAGTTAAAATTTGTTTAAGACATTGATTCACCCCCCCTCTCAGTGTCTTCTTCACTCCAACATAAATGCTCTATGATGCATTGTAAATATCTCATTTTTAAAGAGGAACTTTATGCCCTTGTGAATAACTGGAAAGATGACATCCATGGAGTGTACTCATGGATAGGCTAGCTTCACACAAGATTGGTCTGACATCAATATGATGGAGAATGATACATCAAATTATTTTAGTTCAAATTTAAGAGGAAGTGTGATCAAACCTATTGTAGGGAAAGAAAAACCATTATGATTTCTCAACCATGTTTTTGATTGTTGATAAGAATCTTCATAAAGTTCATTGAAAAACAATAATTCCTTAGTGATCACATTCTCTACAAACACTAGATCAATGAGTATTCCTTGTACAAGTTTTTCATTGATATGACTAACAATGTAGTTAGGAACATCAAGTGAATGTCTAGGTACATCACAATTGGTGAAATCAATGTCAAGTAGCTTAGTGGTTTGGCCCTTATGAGATCAAACATCTATTAGAACAAACATGTGATCTACTTCCTTATCTTAATTATTTTCATCATTCATGTTGTCACTCATATCATCTTTCTTATTAGCATTCATCTCATCATTCTTAACATGGAAAGCTTGCACAATGTTGGATGAATGGTTGGGAACTAGGTGGGTAAAAAACTATAATTTTTTGTTAGGAAATGGAGTAGACTTATTCCATTGAACATTAACACTACCCAACTGGATGTGATTAGAAATAATGAGTTCTTGAACTTGATGTTTAAGACACATGCATCTTTTTGTACCATGTCAACTTGTGCGATGGTATTGAAAAAGGAATTTAGATTGAAGTTTTTGTTGGGAATAAGGTGCCATTTAATTGCAATCCTAAACATATTTCATGTATCTGGGTAAGTGCACCAATCTGTGACACAATTTAGGTGTCAAATTGTAAAAATTTGCAAAAAAGGCCAAAATTAGCCATTTGGCACATGCCAAATTTGGCATGTGCCAAATTGAAAAGTAAAAGAAGAGCACAAAATGTTTTTGAAACCCTCATTTGTCTTCAACCCAGGGCTTGGCTTGGAAGATTGGAGGTTTTCAAATAGCATTCGCCAAATATCATCCATTATTTGCATTGTTGGCTTGCTATCTTTCATGAGGATGTTTCCAACACATCAGAGATGTCGAAGATTATGAAGAGGTATGCATTTTTATTAAATTTATTTTGAATCTAATTTAGAATGAAAATTGAAATAGGTTTTTATAATAAAATTTTGTTCTAATTATTAGGGAATGAATCTCCACCTCAAAACTTTGAGAATTCATAGTCACCCCCTTAGGAAGAGCCTCCTATTCAAGAACAACTTGAAGCCCCTCCATAAATTCATAGGCATCCTAAAGGAACACAACAAAATATTCTAAATCAAATTGAAAACAATAAAAGAGACATTGAACAATTAATTGGAAGATTAACTGAGCATGCCGAAACCCACCCTTATAGGAGAGGGATTGCTGAATCATTGAAGTCAATTGTATCTCATGTAGGAGAAATGAGTAAGAAAATAATTTTTTGGTCAAATAAGAGGCATAAGATGAGACAATATTATGCTAGAGGTTTGTCATATGTAGATGTTAAAAAACAAAAAATTAGCAAAGCCGACTTGTGTGCCCTATTTACACATCAGAAAACCAAGGCACCTTTGTCTCATACATGTAGGAGGTTCCCCATCCATTGGTCCCACCATGAGTTAAATAAAAATAAATTTTGGGAGCAGTGGTGGATGGTATTTGACCAACTCCATGCAATAACCATGAGATACCACAATAATTTTTGAGGAAACTATATTATGATTTTATCCTCAATAAGATGCCAAATTATTTTGACATCTTAGACTTTTAGGGTAGAGGTGAGGCCTCCACACATGATAGACATGTTGCACGACGTAATCCACAGTTGGCACTGAGACCCTTGGCTAGACCCATGGTGGAGCATGTCACTGTTCCCTCCATTGTTAAGGATAGTGTAGAGGTGGACATGCTAGAGTTGATTGGCTCACTCACCAAAACCATTTTACAGTGTGTGAGGCCTCTAGTAGAGCCTGGTGTGGAGGAGACATGTAGGCCCTGAGCTCCACCCCACCATTGTGGCACTTGTGGTGCAGTTTGCACATATGATTATCAAAGTGCTCAGGATGTAGCTACAAAACCTACATCAGTTGTAGAGGTGATGGCTTTCACAAATGATTTGTTGAATGATACATTTGACATTGACAATCAGGTAAAATTCAGCAAATTCATTTAATGTTGTTTGTTAAATTATATTTTGAGATTTAAGAATAAGTATATTAGTAGAATTTTGATTTGATGACATTTTAGGGTTAGAGTGTTCATGAGACGTGCCTCATTCCTACAGACCCTTATTCATTCTCGACATTGAGTCCACAAGTATGCAACTAGTATTAAAGATATTATTATTGCATTTGAATAGTTGAATTTTATATTTGAATGTTTGTCTCATAACATGCTTTGGATTCCAAACAATTTCCTGGTGGACCTTCGACCTTCACACCTCGCAATTCAGTTCCTCAAGGACCTTATACTTAGGTAGCCTTTATTCAATAATGGTGTTGTAAAACAATGTTAGCTAGTTTTCATAATTTTGCATATACAAATCTAAAAAATTGAAGAGAAACACAAACATTGCATTTGTATTCCTTGATTGTGTCACATTATCTTCTCCTAATTCACTTTTTGTTCCTTTATTCCTTCCTAATCCCATCCCATTAACATTTAATAGTTTACCCTACCATTTACTCTTTCATTTACCATTTGTAGATGTTGACATTAGACAACCCTGGTGATGTTGGTGGTACGATGGACCACAAAGTTGCTATAGCAATAGCCAGTTCAGATCCATTGAGAGAGGTATGCAATACATATGTCAATTTGACATTATATTTTCTCTTTTATGGTATATTATAGAAAATTTTCACGATGCTTTTGTGTAGCTTACTTTCTATCTTGATGGTTGCTACAGGTGGCTGTCACTCTAGATCATGGATGTGGTAATGATGTAAATGTGAATGATGACTATCCATATGTGGTAAGTGATTATATTTTGTTATATGTTGTTCCACAATTCAATTTTTGTGTATTAACATCTTTAAATTTTATGGTATCAGTTGAAGGTCCAGAGTGAAGAGAGGAGGACTAGCGAGCATGTGCAAAAGACCAAAGAATTAAATAGTCACTCCATCCAGCTGAATTTTGAAGGCAACATGGGATCTATTTCCTTCTCCTAGAGGGAAATGACTGTATTAGGGCCGTTTGTTGTATGCCTATTTGGAATTTTGAAACATTATTTTTGTACAAGCGATATATATCTGACATTTTATGTCCATAATATGGCTCCTTTGTACTAAGCCTGTATGGATCTTTTGCATAAATTCTATATACTTTTATCAATATATATCATTATATACCTTATGGTTTTTTGATTAAAAAAATATTATTTTGTTACTACCATTCTTGAATGATGTTATCATGTGTATTTTGTAAATCATATGCTTGAATTTTGTAGGCATGGATTTTGTTTACATCTAATGCTTAATTAATTACTGTTAATTTCTCAATAAGCTCCATCTCAACAGTATTATGTAAATAAGCTCCATTCCTAGTGGTTTATATCCTTTGGAATGCTTCAATTACTTGTGCCTCACTTATTCGCATGTATGCTTCACTTATTCACATGTATACTTCATGTATAGTGTGTGTATTCACGTGTATGATTCATGCTTCAAATGCATAGCAGCAAAAACATTTTGGGGAAAATTTTGACAAACCAAAAGTATAAGAGTTTTTTTAAATGTCGGGAAAAAATCATATTTAAAAAAAAGTAAAAAATTGTAGAACAAGAGATAAAATCTATTTATTTTGAAATTGAAAGGTATTTCCATAGCATATAGAGATATAGAGAGAAAATAAAATAAAGATTTTAACTAATGAATTGTAAAAAATACTTTTTTGTAGTTTATATTCATATCGTTGATTACATTTTATTACACATCTTTCAAAGTCAAAGCATTCCTTCACACTGCATAACTAATAACTAGATGTTGATAGATGGAAAAATTTAAATTACAATATAGTTTTTACAAAGTCATCCTAAGCAGTTATGCAATTACTTCACATTGCATAACTAATAAGTAGGAGCAGCTGCCAATTGCATTTTGTTATAATGGCATTCTATGAGACCAAATTTCTTTGATGTATTTTATCAAATAGTTCACTGCCTTGTCTATGTTACCACAATTTTCAGACATGTCTACCAAAGTATTTTGTCAAATAGTTCATTGCCTTGTTTCTATGGATAAAAGCATAAAACAAGTGCTTTCGAACAAGCTATGGATGCTTGGAATTTTTTTATCAAAAGCATAATAGCAAGTAATACTATAGACAAGGCAATGAACTGCTTGAAAAAAAATCCTGAAAGAAATGTGGTCTCATGGTAATGGAATGCCATGACATGCAAATTGCTATGGATTTTCTGATGTAGAGGTGGGGAAAGATCAAATTAAAATGTATTCAAACTCCCAAAAACACAATCTTCCTCAAGGGAAACTTGCTCCAACTAGCCAAACCAAAAAACCTCATTTTAAGCCAATTTGAGGAGGGTTTAATGAAAAGATCGGTTCCAAGACTTATCATAACATTCTAGTGACTCAGACCTTCATAAAATGACCTTCAAAAAATCAAAACACTATCACATACATAATTCCAATCATATTTTTTCAAAACCTTACTTTAGTTCATCAATTTCACATGGAAAACTCATGAAAACACCCTAGGGCATCACCCTAAAACCATAAAAATTGCATTTCCTGCCTCCCAAACCATTGGTACATATAAAATACCGTGAAATAAGTCATTCCACCGAGTTACAGGGCTGGAAAGCAAGTGGAATGACTATAACATCACTTTTACACCAATCAAACCCTCAAATTAGTTAGAAACAAGCAGTCCCAGAAAAATGAAGAGAACTCCCTCAAAACTAAATATTAGAACCTCTAATTGGATTTAAATGAAAGCTATTTCATGCCCCTACAATATTATATAATTCTTAGAGCATATGGTGGTGGTACAGATCCGTACAATACTTGTAAAGTTTAGGAAAACAAGAAAAACATGGGATTTCAGACCACCCGGTAGTAAAATGAGGATATCTCACTCGATTCTCAATGAAATAACACCATTCTAATGCCAAAAGAAATTTTATTCAATTATATATCCATCCATTATAGGCTTTGAATGTGGAACAATACGTACAAATCGTACAAAGCACGTGATCAGTAATTTCTTAATGGAAAACACAAAAAACAGCAAACTTCTTATTAGAAACTCATTCCAAACTTCTTCAACAGCCTCCCCTTCGAGATATTACAACAATATATCATGATACCACCTGGAAAATACCTCTTGGGGTGTTGAACTACCATAACCACCCTTTAATTAGATTCTAAGATGATAATTTTTCCAATTTTGCTCTTAATCACTATCCCATTACAACTTGATCAACTTGACTTTTGCAAATACCACCTAACTGACCTATTAAGCCCTCCAATACATTGAAAATGGTCATTGAGACCTTATTTAACATGGAATAAGACTCTACTCCCCATATCCCTTAAAATTCATGATTTCACATGGCTTTTGCATTATGAATCAAACTGACAAATTCAACTAAATGATTCAAAACCATTTCAAATTACATTATGACTGGTCCTTTAGACCTTATTAAGCATAAATGAACAAAAGACACACTTAGGTATCAACTTATACTTTACAAGGTGTATGTGCTCCTGCACCATACACCCCCCCATAAAAAGGACTCTTGCCCCAAGAGTGGAAACTTGTTCTTGGCCTTCTCATTGTTGCTTCAAGCATCTTCAGACCTGGTACTGATCTCTTTAGTCCTGGATCAAAATTTGGTGTTGTTCTAGGCTTTAGACCTATAGACAAACAAACATTATAATCATATAAACCTTCTCTCATCCTTGCTCCACCCATACATGGATAGCTCCTCACGATTCCTTGCACATTCTACCCTACTAGCTCTGTGATTAGACCTGCATGCCTCTTCTTAATTTGTTCTTTTTGTAATGCCCCTAGACTTGCCATGTCACCATCCTCTTGTACCCCTGCACTAACAACTTTATCCTCTTTTGCATTACCAAATTTCACTTGTCTTGCAACAACCTTCATAGTAATGGGACACACCATGGTCCCAACAACAATTTCACCCTATCCTTCATACTCCTTTGCACACTTAGCACTTACCTTGATCAAATCAGACTTAGGTACTATATTTCCTGCAAACTTTGTTTGTTTCTCAACCTTGCTCTTGACTACAGGGCATTCAGTGGCTCCTACTAACAAACTTTCATGCAAACTCACTATCAACACTTCTTTTACCCCTACATCAAACCTTATACCTATATTTTTAGTCTTAAAATAGGGAACACCATCAAAAAATTAGTTCTCCTTCATTACATTTATAGGTTCCTTCCTGCCACACATTATTACCTTTTCCTTACCTTTAACATCTTCTACAAGAGGATTCAACACAAAAGAACAACCATCTTTAACTATAGTGTAGGTATTTTCCCTACCATCATACAATTCCCTCTTGTCATATTGCCAAGGTCTTCCTAATACGAGGTGACAACAGTCCATTGGAAGGACATCACGCACAACACTATCATGATAACCACCAATTTGAAAATCCACTATAGCTTTTTCATTCACCAACAAAGATTGATCATCAGTTAACCATGAGATTTTATAGGGACATTCATGAGGAATCTTTTTCAATCCTAACTTATTGACCATTTCACATGACACCATATTTTCAGTTGAGCCAGAATCAATGACCACTCTACATACCTTGTCCTTGCACTTACAATTTGTCTTGAAGAGACTTTTCCTTTGCAAAGGTGCTTCCTCTTTTTCTTCCTTCAAGATTGTTTTTCTCACCATCAACATTTCCCCAACCTTAGGATCTGCATTCCTACTTGGAGAACAATGACTTTCACACTCCTCTTCCTGTACCAATTGTGCTCTTCTATCAATCTTCTTGTCTCCACTAGAAGAACTACCAACCCTCTCAGGACACTTCCATGAAGGATGGCCAAACTCATTGCATGTGTAGCATCTTCCTGCAAAATCAATTGAACCTCTACCAATACCAAACCTTCCTCTACCTCTAAAATAAAAACCACCTCTAGAATCATTGTGATCTTTACCTTTGTTTGCTCCTTGATCTTCATTTGGTTGCTTTGATGTAAAAGGTATTCCTCTTCCTCTTGCACTAGGACCACCTCTTCCTCTTATTGCTTTATCTTGTCTCCTTCTAAGCTTCTCCTCCACCCTAATTTCCATTTGATAACAATCCTCTACAATCCTAGGGTTAGCCAAAACCAATTCATCCTGTATATTAAGCCTTAAACCACCAACATACCTAGCAATCTTTTCATCTTCATTCTCATGATGACTAGATCTTAAACTTAGTTTATAAAACTCCTCAGTGTAAGACTTAATATCCATTTCCCTTTGTCTTAAGTTTTGTAATCTCTTAAACATTTGAACTTGGTGGTCTTTGGGTAAGAATTTACCTATCAATTTTGATATCATCTTGTCCCATGATGTGATCTTAGACTTTCCTTGTTTCCTCCTCTCAGACTGAAAGTAATCCCACCATACCAATGCATGACCCTGCAACTTAGTCTTTGCAATCCTTACTCTCTACTCCTCAGGAACTTCTTCACATTCAAAATGGTTCTCTAATGCAGCAATCCAATCAAGTAGTTCTTCATCATTTAGACTACCACCATATTTAGAAACATCAAGTTTTACCTTAGGCTTGTCACCTTTCACTGCCTTCAGCAGCTTTGCCATTCTTTGGTCTTCTGGATCAAGTTCTTCTTCCATGTCTTCAAACTCCTCATCTTCCTCTTCTTATGTCTCACTCTCTTCGGCATCTCTTCTCTTGTTTTTCTCCAGGTTTATGACTCTCTCTTCCAACTCTTTGAGTTCTCTTGCATGCCTTTCCTTCATCTCCCTCATCTCTTTAGCCATATATTTTCTCTTTGGAGGCATCTTGTCAACCTTGCCTTTTCTTCAACCCTGCAAAATAAAAATAGATCAACTTCTTGATGCTCTGATACCACTATGATGTAGAGGTGGGAAAAGATCAAATTAAAATGTATTCAAACTCCCAAAAACACAATCTTCCTCAAGGGAAACTTGCTCCAACTAGCCAAACCACAAAACCTCATTTTAAGCCAATTTGAGGAGGGTTTAATGAAAATATCGGTTCCAAGACTTATCATAACATTCCAGTGCCTCAAACCTTCATAAAATGACCTTAAAAAACTCAAAACACTATCACATATATAATTCCAATCATATTTTTCAAAAACCTTACTTTAGTTCCTCAATTTCACATGGAAAACTCATGAAAACACCCTAGGGCATCACTCTAAAACCATAAAACTTGCATTTCCTTCCTCCCAAACCATTGGTACATAATAAATACCATGAAAAAAGTCATTCCACCAAGTTACAGGGCTGGACAGCAAGTGGAATGACTATAACATCACTTTTACACCAATCAAATCCTCAAATTAGTTAGAAACAAGCAGTCCCAAAAAAGTGAAGAGAACTCCCTCAAAACTAAATATTAGAACCTCTAATTGGATTTAAATGAAATATATTTCATGCCCCTACAATATTATATAATTCTTAGAGAATATGGTCATGGTATAGATCCGTACAATGCTTGCAAAGTTTAGGAAAACATGAAAACATGGGATTTCAGACCACCCGGTAGTAAAATGAGGATATCTCACTCGATTCTCAATGAAATAACACAATTCCAATTCCAAAAGAAATTTTATTCAATTTTCTATCCATCCATTATAGGCTTGTAGTGTGGAACAATATGTACATGTCATACAATGCACATGATCAGCAATTTCTTAATGTAAAACACAAAAAACAGCAAACTTCTTATTAGAAACTCATTCCAAACTTCTTCAACAGCCTCCCCTTCGAGATATTACAACAATATATCATGCTACCACCTGAAAACTACCTCTTGGGGAATTCAACTACCATAACCACCCTTTAATTAGATTCTAAGATGACAATTTTTCCAATTTTGCTCTTAATCACTATCCCATTACAACTTGATCAACTTGATTTTTGTAAATACCACCTAACTGACCTATTAAGCCCTCCAATACATTGAAAATGGTCATTGAGACCTTATTTAACATGGAATAAGACTCTACTCCCCATATCTCTTAAAATTCATGATTTCACATGGCTTTTGCATTATGAATCAAACTGACAAATTCAACTAAATAATTCAAAACCCTTTCAAATTACATTATGACTGGTCCTTTAGACCTTATTAAGCATAAATGAAAAAAAGACACACCTAGGTATCAACTTAGACTTTACAAGGTGAAGGTGCTCCTGCACAATTTTCATGCCATTCCATCACCATTAGACCACGTTTCTTTGAGGAATTTTTTCAAACAATTCATTACCTTGTCTATGCTACCACATTTTTTGTACATGTTTACCAAAGCATTTTACCAAACAATTCACTTCCTTGCTGCCATGGCTAAAAGCCTAAAATAGGTGCTTGCAAACAAGCTATGGATGCTTGGAAAAAATCTATCAAAGCATAATAAGAAGCAATATCATAGACAAGGTAAGGAACTATTTGAAAAAATTCCTCAAAGAAACGGGGTATCATGGTGATGGAATGCCATGACAAGCAAATTCCTTGGATTGTCATTGCATTCCATGACCATGAGACCACATTTCCTTGAGTAGTTTTTTCAAATTGATTGCTACCTTTTCGATGCTACCACATTTTTCATACATGTCTACCAAAGTATTTTATCAAATAGTTCATTGTCTTGCTACTATGGCTAAGAGCCTACAACAAGTGCTTTTTCTTTAATAGTAAGCGAAAGCATAGACAATGTAGTGAACTGGTAATATGCGATGGATGCTCCCATGTTTTACAAATGAGGGGTGAGCTCAAATTATAGGCTCCTCAAATACAATTCAATGGCTGAGATTGATTTCAAATCAATGATTGAGATTACAAAATAAAACCCTAATTAGGGTTTGTCACAACTAACTACCTCTCGACCAATGAGAAAATTACATTTGGGGACACTTGTCCTTCTACTAAATATAAATCTACAATAAAAAGTTGTTGCATTATGAAGTGTCAGGTTTATTGAACCTAGACATGCTAGCTTCCAAGAACAATTTGATTGGTTGGAAGATGATGAGGCACCATCTCACCGTGTTTGATGTCCCCTTTGATCTTGGCCTAAGGCGGACTTCAAGATATGTTTGCCATTTCAGCTTGGGGTGGACTTTAAGTTCTCTTTTCCATCTATGCTTTGAGTTGGGAAGGCTTTACATTTGTCTTGGACAAGCATTATTCAAGCCAAGGGCAAACTTTGCATCATCTTTGAAATTTTCCTTCACCATAAGCATGGCAAACTTTGCTTGTACCTTGCCAAGATTGGGCAGACTTTCTCTTGACTTAGAAATGTTGATTTTCCTTCCAAGAGAAAACTAAGAGAGGTTATTGTAGAGGGGCACAACATGATCCCATAGGCTCAAATGAAAAAATTCTTAGCACATGGTGTTTGAGTATCGTCATGTTGAAGTTTGCAGCCATTTTGCACATCAAATTCTTAAGGGATTCAACCTGTTGAACATAGCTCAGAGTGATTTAACATGTTTGGGTGTGAAAGAGGACCATTCCTATAATAAATGCACCCACTTAGACATGTTGGAATAGTTAGTTTGGTCACACGAGTTGTAGAATGAAAGTTGCACCACTTTGCAACTTTGTACTACTTGCATTTGATAACTTTTTCCCCAAGAGAAATCTGGCCACCATAGGAAAATTTCTCTGAGATAGTGAAAATTGAGAAAGGTTATTGTAGAGGGGCACAAAATGATCCCATAGGCTTTGACGAGATGAGTAACATCATGCTAAAGTTTGCAGCCATTTTGTAATTCAGACTCTTAGGGGATTTAGCCAGTTGAATGTAGCTCAGAGTGATTCGACACATTTGGGTGAAAAAGAGGACCATGCATAGCGTAAACATACCCACTCAGATGCATTGGAGTAGTTAGTTTGGTCACATGAGTTATATAACGAAAGTTGCACCACTTTGCAATTTTTGACTACTTGCATTTGACAATTTTTTCTCTAAGAGAAATATCATCGTCACATGAAAAAACCTCTGAGAGTGAAAACTGAGAGAGGCTATTATATAGGGGTACAACATGATCTCATAGGCTCTAACGAGAAGTTTCTAAGCCTCATGGTGTCTGAGTAACACAATGCTAAAGTTTGCAACTATTTTGCACTTCAGACTCTTAAGCGATTCAGCTGGTAGAACGTAGCTCAGAGTGATTTGATGCATTTGGGTATGAAATAGGACCATACCTAGCATAAACGTATGCACTAAGATATGCTTGAATAGTTAGTTTGGTCACACGAGTTACAGAATGAAAGTTGCACCACTTTGCAACTTTTCACTACTTGCATTTGATAACTTTTTCCCAAGAGAAATATTGCCGCCACAAGAAAATTCCTCTGAGATAGAGAAAAATAAGAGAGGCTATTGTAGAGGGGCACAACATGATCCCATAGACTTTGATGAGAAGTTTCTAAGCCTTACAGTGTCTGAGTAATGTCATGATGAAGTTTGTAGCCATTTTCCACTTCGAACTCAATGGATTTAGTCGGTTGAACGTAGCTCAGAGCGATTCAATGCATTTGGGTGCAAAAGAGGACCATGTCTAACATAAAAATATTCAATCATATGGGTTGGAATTGTTTGTCTGGTCACATGAGTTACAGAATGAAAGTTGCACCACTTTGCAACTTTTGATTATTTGCATTTGAAAACTTTTTCCCCAAGAGGAATCTTGCTACCATAGGAAAACGCTTCTGAGATAGAAAAAACCGAGAGAGGTTATTGTAGAGGGGCACAATATTATCCCATAGGATTTTATGATAAGTTTCTAAGCCTCATGGTGTCTAAGTAATGTCATGTTGAAGTTTGTAGCCATTTTTCACTTCAGACTCTTAAGGGATTCAACCAATTGAAAGTAGCTTGAAATGATTCGACGCATTTCGGTGTGAAAGAGGACCATACCTATCATAAACGTACCCACTTGGATGCATTGGAAAAGTTAGTTTGGTCACATTAGTTTCAGAACGAAAGTTGTACCACTTTGCACTATTTGCATTTGACAACTTTTTCCCCAAGAAAAATCTCGCCACCATAGGAAAATGCCTCTGAGATAGCGAAAATCGAGAGAGGTTATTGTAGAAGGGTACATCTTGATCTCATAGGCTTTGATGATAAGTTTCTAAGCTTCATGGTGTTCGAGTAACATCAAGCTAAATTTTTCAACCATTTTGCACTTCAGACTCTTAAGGGATTCAGCCAGTTGAATGTAGCTTAGAGAAATTTGGTGTGTTTGGGTGTGAAAGAGGACCATGCCTAGTGTATATGTATCCACTCAAACATTTTAGAATAGTTAGTTTGGTCACATGAATTGTAAAACGAAATTTGCACCACTTTGCAACTTTTGAATACTTGCATTTGATAACTTTTTCCCCAAGAGAAATCTCACCGTCACAGGAAAAATCCTCAGGGATAGCAAAAACTAAGAGAGGTCATTGTAGAGGGTCACAACACAATCCCATAGGCTCTGACAATAAGTTTTTAAGCCTCATGGTGTCTGAGTAACATCATGCTGAAGTTTGCAACCATTTTGTAATTTAGACTCTTAAGGGATTCAGTCGGTTGAACGTAGATCAAAGAAATTCGACACATTTGGGTGCAAAAGAGGACCATTCCTAGTGTAAATGTACCCACTCAGACATGTTGGAATAGTTATTTTAGTCACACGAGTTATAGAATGAAAGTTGCACCATTTTTCAACTTTTCACTACTTGTATTTGACAACTTTTTCTCCAAGATAAATCTCACTGCCACAGGAAAATACCTCTAAGATACAAAAAACTAAAAGAGGTTATTGTAGAGGTGCACAACATGATACCATAGGATTTGAAAAGAAGTTTCTAAGCCTCACGGTTTCTGAGTAATGTCATACTAAATTTGTAGTCATTTTGTACTTCAAACTCTTAAGGGATTCAGCTGGTTGAACGTAGCTCAGAGCAATTTTGTGCATTTGGGTGCAAAATAGGACCATTCTTAGCATAAACATACCCACTTGGATGCATTGAAATAGTTAGTTTGGTCACACGAGTTGCAAAATGAAAGTTGCACCACTTTACAACTTTGCACTACTTGCATTTGACAACTTTTTCCCCAAGAGAAATCTTTTCGCCATAGGAAAAAACCTTTGAGATAGAAAAAATTGAGAGAGATTATTGTAGAGGGGCACAACATGGTTCCATAGGCCCTGATGAGAATTTTCTAAGCCTCGTGGTTTCAGAGTAATGTTATGTTGAAGTTGGAAACCATTTTGCACTTTAGACTCTTAAGGGATTCAAGCAGTTGAACATAGCTCAGAGCGAGTTAGCGTGTTTGGGTGTGAAAGTGGACCATGCCTACCATAAAAAAACCCACTCAAACACATTGGAATAGTTAGTTTGGTCACACAAGTTGTAGAACGAAAGTTGCACCACTTTGCAACTTTTCACTACTTACATTTAACAACTTTTTTCCCAAGAGAAATCTCACCGCCACAGGAAAATGCCTCTGAGATAACAAAAAATGAGAGAGTTATTATAGAGGGGCACAACATGATCCTATAGGCTTTAAAAATAAGTTTCTAAGCTTCACGGTGTCCAAGTAACATCATGCTGAAGTTTGCAGCGATTTTGCACTTATGACTCTTAAGGGAATCAGGCAGTTGAACATAGCTCAGAGTGATTCGACACATTTGGATGCGAAAGAGGACCATGCATAACATAAATGTACCCACTTGGACATGTTGGAATAGTTATTTTGATCACATGAGTTGCAAAATGAAAGTTGCTCCACTTTGCAACTTTGCACTATTTGCATTTGACAACTTTTTTCCCAAGATAAATCTTGCTGCCACAGGAAAACGCCTCTAAGATAGAAAAAACTGAGAGAGATTATTGTAGAGGGGGCACAAAATAATCTCATAGGATTTGATGAGAATTTTCTAAGCTTCACGGTGTCTGAGTAATGTCATGCTAAAGTTTGCAGCCATTTTTCACTTCGGACTCTTAAAGGATTCAGCCAGTTGAATATAGCTCAGAGCGATTTAGTGTGTTTGGGTGCAAAAGAGGACCATTTCTAGCATAAAAATACCCACTCAAATACATTTTAATAGTTAGTTTGGTCACACGAGTTGTAGAACGAAAGTTGCACCACTTTGTAACTTTGTACTACTTGCATTTGACAACTTTTTCCCCAAGAGAAATCTCGTTGCCACAGAAAAATGCCTCTAAGATAGCAAAAACTGATAGAGGTTATTGTAGAGGGGCACAACATGATCTCATAGGCTCTAATGAAAATTTTCTAAGCCCCACGGTGTTTGAGTAATGCCATGTTGAAGTTTGCAGCCATTTTGCACTTCAGACTCTTAAGGGATTCAACCAGTTGAACGTAGCTTGAAGTGATTCCGTGCATTTGAGTGCAAAAGAGGACCATGCCTGGCATAAACGTACCCATTTAGATGCATTGGAATAGTTATTTTGGTCACACGAGTTACAGAATGAAAGTTGCACCACTTTGCAAATTTTTACTACTTGCATTTGAGAACTTTTTCCCCAAGAGAAATCTCGCCGCCACAAGAAAATGCCTTTGAGATAGTGAAAACCGAGAGAGGTTATTGTAGAGAGGAATAATAAAATCCCATAGACTCTAAAAAAATGTTTCTAAGCCTCATGGTGTCCAAGTAACGTCATGGTGAAGTTTGCAACCATTTTGCACTTTAGGCTCTTAAGGGATTCGACAGACCAGGGGGCCCAAACTCAATAAAATTGGTAACTTTCCTTCAATAGGCATCTAAAAAGATTAAAATGGTCTTTTAAATAAATTCAAACAATCTTCCAAGTTAGACAACAATCAGAAGCACCATTTCTCAATTTCACCCATGAATCCTAGTAATAGTGCAAACTTAGTTTTTGGCCTTTTACTCAAATACTCTGCAAGACACCTGAAGAACATATGATGGTTTTAGACACCCATTTCATAGTTGTAACACATATCCCAAGGTCCTAGAAATAAGTCTTTTGGACCAACCTCCTAAAATCACCCCTTCTACACTGATCTATTTAGGTTGATTAGGCCTAAATTACAAAGCAACATATCTTTAAACTTCTCACAAGCCCTTGAAACCTTGGGGCAACATTTCCTATGCCCTCAAACCTCTAAAACCACATTTTTCCCCTAGGGTTAACCCTTCCAACATAGCAAACCAAAAAACCCTCAATTTCATTACAAACCAAGAGGTTTTATTCAAAATCCCACTTGCACAACCTCCCAGACCATGCTACTAACTCAAACATGTGTATTATGACCCTTATGTGCTCAAAAGTTGAAAAAATCTCCACACTATTATTTATTTTCATAAGCCCTAGGCCGAGGGTTCCATTTTCATGTGTTTTCTTTAACAAAAATCAATAGGACAGCAGGCTTATCTCCTTTGTTCCTTCCCCAAAACCCTAATCATGCAACCTACAACTTAATCATACTCTGTAGGTCCCATTACACTAGTTACAATAGATACAATTGGTGTAAGGGCCCTTTAAGACATGTTTTTTATCACAAAACCCTCAATAGGGTGTCGTAGCCTATCACAAGAAAACAATGATTTCTTCAACAAATCTTTATTAAATTCTTTCAAACCTGATGAAAAATAAGCATAAAATAGTCCTCCATGAGAAATGAAATATTACATAGAAAATGTCAGTTTGTATGAATCATATAGGTCTGCAAATGTCATGAGTCCTAGAATATGCCCCTCTCAAAGAACCAATCATACCAACTTTTTCAATTTCAATCTATATAGGTGAGCAAAAAAACATCAAATTGATACAAGTAAGCATACAATTTTTCATAATAGGAACATATTTACCAAACACAAAATAAAATAAACACATACCTCTTTAGGAATCTCTTTTTCTTTATCTCCATCTATTTCGACACCTCCTCCCTGAGGTGTTTCAACTCCTACTCCTTCAAGTGTTCCAACACCTACTCCTACAAGAGAAAAATAAGATAAACATATAAGTTAATATATGATTTTTTTAATGAAAATTCAAATGGCAATTAAGTATAAAATGCATGAATTCAGGCCTAAAAGGCATAGGCTGAAGTAGCAGATTGAAGATTTTTTTTTGAAGAAGGCTAGAACCAATTGGTTTTAGTGAGATCTAGTGAGTTTGATGTGTTTGAAGGTTTGCAAGGACTGGGGAGGTCATGTGTATGTTTGGGAATGAAGCCCTAGTTGAGAGAAGCACATTTTTTAATGGAAAATTGAGGTTTTAGAGTCTAAAAGTAGGTTAAGTTTGGGGATAGCATAATATTAAGGATTATTAAGCATATGCAGGCTTAAACAAGGGTGTTTGAAGTGGTCATAAGGTCACAGGAGAGATGGAGATGGGTCTTTCAATGTATTCTCCAAAATTTCACTATACTATAGGGGAAACTAGGCCAATTGGGCCTCTTTTCCAAAGAAACACCTTCCCAAACACCATGGACAGTCATTAAATAGGTTACCAACCTTAAGATTTCACAATTTTTAGAGCTCCAATTACTCACCAAGCTACCAATCCACTAAACCATCACTCTCAAGCCACCAAACCTAGGTTTTCCACGGAGCCTTATTGAAAATCACTCTTCCCACAATTAACTCTCACATCCAACACCCCAAACATACCATATGATGTTTGTACATGCTCAAAAGACTCACAAATGACTGCCCCAAAGGATTTCATCCATTCACACTCTAAAATGATGTAGACCCAAGGGCTCAAACTCAACCAAATTGACAACTTGCCTTCAAGAGGCATCTAACAAGATTAAAAGGCTTATTAGAGTAATTTCAACTATTCCCTAAAGTTAGACAACAATCAGAAATATATTTTCTCACTTTCACCCATTTAACCTTGTACTAGTGCAAATCTAGTTTTTGGCCTTTAACTCCAATATCTTCCAAAACACATTGAAAAAAAAATGAATCATATACCCATTTCAAATCTATAAAACATATGTAAACCCCAACATTAACTCTTTGGACCAACATGGAAATCCAATACCCCTACAATGGAAAAAACTAGTGAAATAGGCATCTTTTTCAAAGAGAGCACCCTTTATCCTTCACCAAACCTTTTGAAACCTTGGGGTAGAAATAAAATTCCCAAAAAACACAAAATACACAATTATATTCCACTTGTATGGCCAAATCCAACCCAAACTAAAAAACCCTTGTTTTATGCACTATTAATGAGGGTTTATTGAATATGCTGCTTGTAGACCTCCTTAGACCTCAAAACCAACTTGAACACTTTCCAACAGCCCTGTACATGCTTAATGATTCAAAATACATGACCTCCCATACAGATTCCACCAAAATCCCCATTTACATGCATTTTCTACACAAAACACATAGGAACAACAACCCTAGTCTACTTTATTCCTTTCTCACCACATAAATCAATCTCCCTAGCATCTAAACATCATCCATAAGACCCAATACACTAGTTGCAATGAGAAAAATTAGTGTAAGGGTCTTGAAGACATGATTAAGGCTAGAAAACCCCAAAACAGGGTATACTCGGTTGTCCACAAGAAAACAACTATGGAATGCTTCAAATTCTTTGTCTCCAATTGTGTGTGTACTAGCCATGTGTTGGAAATTGGAAAATATTGCATGCCACCACAATGATGACATGTGCCATCCAAACATGACTTGTAAACAATTTGACCATTCTCTCTTTCACATAAAATGGAAGATACAAATTCCCTTGAGGATTTGGGTGGAGGCCTTATGTTACATTCCTACAAAACATTTTCAGTATGCATATCTACACATATACGTTGATAAACATCATAATGGTTAGAAATCTCAATATGTATTCTACAACAACAAGTAGTGCGTGTGTGATTTATTTTGACATAAAAAGGATTTAGCATTTCAAAATACCTTTGACATATTTTAATTTTAGGAAACTTTTGTACAAAATCAGCAAAAAATTGGGTTTGAGTGGTATCCAAATAATTATTTGGATGTGGCTCATGGATTTTACTACCAATTATCCTTCTTACAACATCTCTTTGATTAGGACAGGTCCTTGTATTATCCTTCCAATAATCTACTATTAAAGATCTCAAGTCTTGAGCATTTTTTTTTATCTTCACGTGGCACTCTACCCAAGAATGCCCATAACTCATTGCTATTTGGTTCCTCCAATCTTTCACGCCTTCCTTTGGCTCTCATTAGAGATGATCTACTGATTTTCAAAGACTTACTAGTATTTTTAAGATTTGCCTTGTTCCTTGTTTGACTACTTAATAGTGTTGTTGTCATCACATGTCTTGTGGCAAAACTATCATTCATGCGTGAGGTAGAACCCATGCTCTCATATGCACTCATCCAGTTCTTTACAATCAAATTTTCACTTGATTCATTCAGAACTCTCAGCCCAAGAGCCTTCATAGTGGACCTAAATTTGAGTTGCCTTATCATTTCAACAAATAGTTGGCATCTTCCACCCTCAGTTAGCTTCTAAAAAAAAATCCATATCCTCTGTGTAGCTATTTGACATGTACATTTTGACAACTTATCAAGCATCCATTTCAAAACATTGGAATTAATATCAATAAAAAATCTAGGTTTTCTATGCAAAACTCTAGGAGTTCTCAAATGTAAATTTGTGTCAATATTACGAATGTCAACAACATCGAGGATAGATCACGTACCCTCAATTGGAGGTGCAATTGATGACATACCTTGAGATTGACATGTAAACGATGTTGTACCTCCAACTTGAGATGTCATTTGTGGAGTGACTTCAAATAGAGGCATGTTTTCTGATGTACTTTTCAAACGCAATGTTGTTGATGGTGTGTCTTCAACTATAGGAGTGATTTCTGATGTACTTGGAAGACCACATGTTGTTGCTGGTGTGTCTTCAACTGGAGATGTGCATTGAACTTCACCTATGGTTGATGATGTGCCTCCAAATTGGGAATCCATTTTTGTCCTTCCATGAAGTTTTTCCATTCATGCCCTTTGTTTTTCCAATTGTACATCTCTCTTAGATTGCACAAGAATTTTTGGTTGTATGGGCTGCAATTCTTTTACTTGACGAGCTACAATTTTTTTTCTCTTCTCCTTGCATTTTTTACTACAAATTCTTTTGGTGTTAGAGGCTTTGGTCAATTCCTCAGCATGACGTTGAATGTTGCATATTCAAAATAACACGTAGAACAAAATTAAGTAATGCATTTTATGAAACATATTGATAACACTAATTACAATGCATTTGATTGAACACACCAAAGCATTTTATGAAAGATGGTAGCAAGCTGTTTGGAATTATCAAACATGTCTATATACTACAACATTTTTCATACATAAATCTACAAGGGAGAATGGTAAATGGTATGAATGAATAGAAACTTGTATTAAACCAGCTATGTCTTAAGTCACTTGAAATTATCTAAGCACATGATGAAGGTGAATTATGTATGGCACAAAAACATTAAAATAGAAACTTGCACATTAACATTGATGAAAGCTCTTAGGTTTTCCAAATTAGTTGAAAATAAAAATTTTCCCACAACCATCAGTAATAATAAATTTAATGTTCAATTCTATGTGTAACAATGAAGATTAATAAAATCATCAAATGAATGGTCTATAAATTGTCAAAACAAAACAAAAAAACTTGTGTTAAGTTGAATTCATTTATCTAAGCATGTTGGAAATGGACTACTATAAGCAATGAAAATAGTTTTCATAAGCAAATTTGTGTTAATTTGATGTTATTAATATAAGTTTAAACATGAATTCATCCAAATTATGTCATGGTTTTCATTTTTTTCTTCAAAGTCATAAAAAATTAAACTTTTTTATGCAACTCTCATCTAATTCAATGTTGAGTTATATTCCCAATTGTTATGATTAATAAAATCATTAAAGGAATTTAGATTATTGTCAAAAATAAACAAACATACTAAATATAAACATTTCAATATTACCAAAAATGAATATATTACATGAGATAATCTACAATGATGTAGAAACTTCAAAATGTCTTCATCTGCGTTGTCTGCATGGAAATTGGTGGCAAAAGGTGATGGATCAAGCATAGATTGGTACAAAAGGGAGTCAAATGCATAAAAAAGGTGTTTCTTTGTGGGATTAAGTGTTGAACAAAACAAAAGCAAAAGCATGTGGGCCAAAATCATGGGTGAACTCCTATTTTACCGTTTCAAGGTAAAAACACATTTGGCACTAGCCAAATATGGTGCTTTGAAATGCTTTCACAATACCAATAGGAAGGGAGTGAGACTTGAGATAGAGGGATATGGGATATGAGTGAGAGATATTAGTCCTAGTAGCATGGTAGGGATTGAGACCTGAGAGTGATAGAGACTTGAGAGGGATAGAGAGTTATCCAGTTAGGGTGGGGGGAAAGACCTCACAATGGGAGAGGGGTTGGAGTGAAATAGATTTTTCTACCCTCTACCCATAAACTATAACCATAAATTGTAAACCCTCAACCCTATAACCCTAAAATCTCTCTCTCTCAACCCTCACCCCTCTACCCTCAACCCTAAAACCCTAAAACCCTAAACCTTAAACACTCTACCCTCAACCCTTAAACCATAAATTGTAAACCCTAAAACCCTAAAACCATCAACCCCCTATCTCTCTCAACCCTACACCCTCTACCCTAAACCCTAAAACCCTCAACCCTTCAACCCTCAACCCACTTCTCTCTCTCTCTCAACCCTACACCCTCTACCCTTAAATCAAACCCTAAACTATAAAACCCCTAAAACCCTCTACCCTCAACCCTTAAACCCTAAAACCCTTAAACCATATAACCTCTACCCTAAACCCTAAAACCCTAAAACCATCAACCCTTTCTCTCTCTCAACCCTAAACCCTCTACCTTCAACCCTCAACCCTCTAACCTATACCATCTACCCTCAACCCTCTACCCTTCACCCTCAACCCTTAAACCCTTAACCCTTAAACCGTCTACCCTCTACCCTTAACCCTAAAAACCTCAACCCTCTCTATCTCTCTCTCTCTACCCTCTACCCTCTACCCTCAACCCTTAAACCATAAAATCCTTAAACCCTCAACCCCATTCTCTCTCTCTCTCTCAACCCTACACCATCTATCATTAAATCATAAACCCTAAACTATAAACCTGTAAACCCTTAAACCCTCAACCCCCCTCTCTCTCTCTCAACCCAAAACCATATACTCTCAACCCTCAACCCTATACCCTCTACCCTCAGCCCTCTACCCTATACCATCTACCCTAAACCATCTACCCTCCACCCTCAACCCTTAAAACCTTAACCCTTAAACTCTAAACCCTTAAATCATCTACCCTCTACCCTAAACCCTAAAACCGTTAAACCATCAACCCCTCTCCTCTCTCAACCCTAAACCCTCTATCTTCAACCCTAAACCCTCTACCCTCTACCCTATACCATATACCCTCAATCCTCTACCCTCCACCCTCAATCCTTAAACTGTCTAACTTCTACCCTTAACCCTCTACCCTCAACCTAAAACCCTTAACCCTCTCTCTCTCTCTACCCTCTACCCTCAACCCTCAACCCTTAAACCATATAACCCTTAAACCCTCAACCCTCTCCCTCTCTCTCTCTACCCTCTAACCTCTACCCTCAACCCTCAACCCTTAAACCATATAACCCTTAAACCCTCAACCCCATTCTCTCCCTCTCAACCCTACACCCTCTACCTTTAAACCGTAAACCCTAAAACCCTTAAACCCTCAACTCCCCCTTCTCTCTCTCAACCGTACACCCTCTACACTCAACCCTCTACTCTCTACCCTCTACCCTAAAACCCTTAACCATCTCCCTCTCTCTGTCTCTCTCTTGGAACCCTCAACCCCCTCCCTCTCTCTCTCTCAACCCTACACCCTTTACCCTTTACCCTAAACCCTAAACCTTCAAACTCTTAAACCCTCAACCCCCCTCTCTCTCTCTCAACCCTACACCCTCTACCTTCTACCCTCTACCCTCTACCCTCTATCCTCTTCCCTCTACCCTAAACCCTAAACCCTTAAACCCTATACCTAAGCCCTAAACCCTACCTACCACCAACCCCAACCCTCAACCCTCAACGCTCTACCTCCAACTGCCTACTATCTACCCATCTACCCTCTACTACTATCTACCCCATCCCTACCTCCCACAACCCTTAAACCCTAAACCCTCTACCCTCAACCCTCTACCCTTAAACCCTTAAACCCTAAACTTAAAACCCCACTACTATCTACCCTCTACCCTCTGCCTTAAACCCTTAAATCCTAAACCTAAACCCCGACCCTCTCCCTTAGACCCTTAAATCCTAAGGCCTAAACCCTAAACCCTCTGCCTATCCCAACCCTAAACTTGGAACCCTAAACCAAACCCTGAAAACCTAAACCCCTAAACCCTCTACCCTCTACCCTTTAACCCCACCCCTCTCTCTCGCAACCCTACACCCTCTACCCTTAAACCGTAAACTATAATCCCTAAACCCTAACCCCTCTACCCTTAACCCTTAATCCATAAACCCTAAACCCTAAAACCTCTACCCTCTACGCTCAATTGTTAATCCCTAAACCATAAACCCTTAAACCCTCAACCCCCCTCTCTCTCTCAACCCTACACCCTCTACTCTCAACCCTCAACTCTCTACCCTATACCCTATACCATGAACCCTCTACCCTATACCATCTACCCTAAACCCTCTACCCTCCACCCTCAACCCTTAAACCATCTACCGTCTACCCTTAACCCTCTATATATATATATATCTCTCTACTTTCTACCCTCTACCCTCAACCCTCAACCCTTAAACCCTCAACCCCAGTTTCTCTCTCTCAACCCTACACCCTCTACCATTAAATTGTAAACCCTAAAAACCTCAACCACCCTTCTCTCTCTCAACCCTACACCCTCTACCCTCAACCCTAAAACTCTTTGTGTGTCTCTCTCTAAACCCTCAGCCCCCCTCTCTCTCTCAACCCTACACCCTCAACCCTTAAACTGTAAAACCTAAACCCTAAAAATATTAAACCCTCAACCCCCACTCTCTCTCTCAAACCTTCACCCTGAACCTTCTACCCTCTACCCTCAACCCTCTACCCTCTACCCTAAAAGCTCAATTCTTAAACCATAAACCCTAATCTATTAAACCCTCTAGAATCTACCCTTAACCCTTAACCATCAACCCTTTATGCTCAACCGTCTACCATATACCCTCAACCCTTAAACCCTAAACTTTCTTCCCTCAACCCTCTACCCTTAAACCCTTAAACCCTAAACCCTAAACCACTCAACCCTCTACCCTCTACCCTCAACCCTTAAAACCTAAACCCTCTACCCTCTACCTTTCAACTGTAAACCTTGAACCCTAAACCCTAAAACCCTAAAACCTTAAACCCTAAACCCCTAAGACCTCTACCCTCTACCCTCAAACCCCTCCTCTCTCTCTCTCTCAACCCTATACCCTCTACCCTTAAATAGTAAATAGTAATCCCTAAACCCTAATCCCTCTATCCTTAACCATTAATACCTAAACCCTAAACCCTAAAAACTCTACCCTCTACCCTCAACCCTTAAACCCTAAACCCTCAAACCTCAACCATCTACCCTTAAAACCTTAAACCCTAAACCCTCTACCATCTACCCTTAACCCTTTATAAACCCTAAACCCTAACCCTAAACCATTAAACCCATAAACCCTATACCCTAAACCCTACCCTCTACCATAGACCCTCACCCTCAACCTGTGCCATCTACCCTTAAAGTAAAGCTATAATCCCTAAGAGCCTAAACCCTTGGAGAGGGATATGAGTGATAGAGGGATGGGAGAGAGATGGAGGTGGGAGAGAGATAGGAGGTGGGGGAGATACCGAGAGAGAAGGAGAGAGCGAGAGTGGGAGGGGTATGAGGGAGATACCTAAGAGAGAGGGAGAGAGAGACGGTGTGGGAGAGAGATAGAGGGAGTGAGTGAGAGAGAGACAAGAGAGACTTGTGAGGAGGGGGGTAAGAGGGAGAGACTTGAGAGAGAGAGGGAGGGAGAGGTGGGAGGAGAGACTTGAGAGGGAGGGAGATAGATAAAGGTTGTGAGAGAGGGAGAGGTGGTGGGAGGGAGAGGGAGAGAGATAAAGGGAATGAGAGAGGGAGGGAGTGGAAGAGAGATAGAGGGAGTGATTGTGAGAGGGAGAGGGGGTGGGAGGGGGGACTTGACAAAGAGAGAGAGGGAGAGGGGGTAGGATAAAGATACTTGAGAGAGAGAGAGGGAGAGGTGGTGGGTGGGAGAGAGACAAAGTGGGAGAGAGATAGAGGGAGTGAGAGAGAGAGGTTGTGGGAGAGAGATAGAGGGAGTAAGTGAGAGAGACAAAAGAGATGCTTGATAGAGGGAGAGAGATAAAGGGGTGGGAGAGAGAGAATTGAGAGAGAGGGAGAGGGAAAGAGTGGGAAGAGATAGAGGGTGTGATAGAGATGAACTTGAGAGAGAGAGGGAGAGGTAGTGGGAGGGAGATACTTGAGAGAGAGGGAGAGAGATATAGGGAGTGAGAGAGAGTGGGAGAGAGAGAGTGGGAGAGAGATAGAGGGAGTGAGAGATAGGGAGTGGGAGAGAGGGGGGAATAGAGATGTACCTGAGAGAGAGTGAGAGAGAGAGACATGGAGAGAGATAGATTGAGTGAGAGAGAGGGAGTGGGAGAGAGATAGAGGGAGTGAGTGAGATACCTAAGAGAGGGAGAGGAGGTAGGATGGAGAGACTTGAGAGAGAGATAGAGAGAGAAAGATAACAACCTAGGAGAGGGAGATGGAGTGAGACAAAAAGACCAAAGGGGGAGAGAGAGAGGGAGAGTGAGAAAGGTTGTTAGAGTGAGATAGATTTATTTAGGTACTTAGGTAGGAGGGAAAAAGACCTGAGAGAGGGGATTGGACTGAGAGAGTAGTCTAGGTTGCGAGGGAGGGAGTGAGACCTGAGCAAGAGAGACTTCAGAGGGATAAAGAGTTATCTAGTTAGGGTAATCAGTTAGAGAGTATATGAAAGGTAAAACCTCAACTATCCATCTACAATCATAAACTATGCACTCTAAGCATTATCAAAGTTATCAACCAAAGAGGGGAAATTGAAGTTTTGTTTTGTAGATACATACAATTGGTCATATTTGATTAATCATGGCATTTAATTAAATATTTATTATTTAATTAATTTCTCTAAAGTCTTCTACATATGATTAAATTTAATTAATTTAATTATATTGTTCATTCAATTTGTTCTTCTATCATGATTAAATAAATTGATTTTTATTTAATTATTTCACATTCATATGTCCACTTGATTAATAAAAAAAATACACTTTATTTATTTTAATTAATTATCACTTTTTGAATTTAATTAATTCTTTTTTATTTATTAAGTTTAAATATTTCTTTTCAAATCTTTCTTCTAATTAATTAAATATCTTATTTAATTAATTTCAATTACATGCCATTTCGTAAAAAGTTTAATTAAATATCTTCCATATCTTTTCAAAATCATAATTAAATATTTTATTTAATTATGAAATCTTCCATTATTCTTCAAATCTGGGGTAAATATTCTATTTTAAGAAAAATCTCCATGTCACCCATAGATGAATAATTAAATTTAATAATTCATTATTTATCTTCTTCAAAATCTTCCCATAATCTCACAAAAAGATGATTTTTTACAATTCATCTTTATCATCTTATCTTACCTTTTTTATAAAAAAGAAAACAAATCTTGCTTTCTGTTTTCTTCTATTTTTCTTCAGTCTTAACCATCTTCAATCATTCAATCTGCCAAGAATTTGCACAATCATTGATCATATCAGCCAATCAAAAGCTTTTGAAAAACTCTATAAATAGCATTGCCAATCTAAGCAATGGTTACAACACATAACAGATGAATTAGAGATTAATTGCATTCTAGAATTCTAGCATTCTAGCATTATCATTATAGCTTTATTATTCATAGCATCATCATAATATTTCATTTTAGCAATCATATTTAGCATTAGAATAATCATGTCTTAGCATTACATGCATTTCATATTCAATCTCATTTTCTAGGAAGACTGTTCGTTGAGCCTAGCACACTATTTGAGAGCCAGCTAGAATCAATGAAAACATTGGAGATAGAGGACGATAGGATGAAATCAATAACAGGATACTGAGTTTACATCTCTATTATTTTAATATTCTATTTTTGATATAATGTCTTATTGGTGTGTTTGATTCATTTGTTTTTATATATTTAACATGCATAAAAATTGATCACACATTTTTGGTGCCCACTGTGGGGCACTTGCCCCATTTTTAACATTTATCTTCAGGTTTTCTAATAGGATTTTGCATTCTAGAATTCAGATTTTTGGCAAAAAAATTCGTTTTAGTGCATGCGAGGATTTCTAAAGTGCATATGTAGCTTTCTAAAGCACATCCGTGATTTATTTCAGCACTCTTGCAGGTACTTCGGTGCATCTAGGAACTGTTTCGACGCATTTAAGGAACAAAACAACACATCTACGAGACAAAATAGCGCATATACCCAGCTCAGTTTATTAAATATTTTTGAAAAATAAAAAAATTTAGTTGCATTTTGTTTTAGCGCATTTGGGACTTTCTGTAGTGCATTTAGGATCTATTTTAGCACATTAGCTTGTTATTTTTGTGCATATAGGTGATCTTTTAGTGCATACAGGTTTCTAAGTCTGACGCGTTCAGCAGACAAAACCTTTTTTTGGCTTAAAAAGAACCAA
Source organism: Sequoia sempervirens (assembly GCA_007258455.2). NCBI lineage: Eukaryota > Viridiplantae > Streptophyta > Pinopsida > Cupressales > Cupressaceae > Sequoia > Sequoia sempervirens. The sequence goes on along the minus strand of VDFB02193867.1, from coordinate 344,756,328 downwards.
TCTAGGATAGTCGCAGTTGGTTTTAAAAAGGAGCAACCCTAGGATAGACATGGATTTAAAATGAAGCAATCTAGAATAGTCACCACACATTGATTTTGTGGTTAAAATGAATCCCATGATTTTTGTGAAGCAACATCTTCACATAGTTTAGATCATTGTGATTTGGGTTTTAAAAAGAACAGTGTCTACTGTGTTTGTGGCAATAGTTCTATGCTCTCCCCTTAACTGGGTGACCAAAAGACTAGACTTTCCTTTTGTATTCATGCAATTTTACTGCTTTATTACATCTTGTAGAGGGCTTACTCTTGTGGGAAAAATTACTCACACAATACGAACGATTCAAGTGGGTTCAAGCCAAAGCTAGGCTATTCCTCCCCACTATAAAATTTAAAGCAAATCCGGGGAAACCCTCTTTTTTCTGGTAGTGTGCAAGATAACCATCCCCAAAGCCTTTTTTTAAAGGTTGGGAGGTCTCCTGAGGGAGTTTACTATTGCTGCACCGAACGGAAACCCTTACTACAAACCTAGTGTAGTAGCCAGCCGAAGTCAGTTTCCAAACATCATAATAATTACAATGCAAGGGGGGAAGAATCTACCCCCAAGATACTCACCATATAATTGCCAAGGACCATTTGCTCAGGGGATCTGGTATCCACTTTCGTCACTCTGAGTACGTGCTTGGAAAAGACAAAAACACGGGTGCCCCTTCGAGGGTTACACGGCTATGTGAGTCGACACAGTTCTAAGATGTGGGTTGTTGATTATTATGATGACCTACCTGAGTACAAAGAGTGAGTCTACTTGAACTGTCTATCATGTGTAAAACCTGTGAAAGCACTTTTTGAAAAACATTTTTGAAACATACACTTGATGTTTAGTATAGGACTTAAAAAAAACTTTTTTCAGAGTGTTTTCTATGTTTTCAATCACACTAATTCAGATAAAAGATCATTCGAAATGAACATGTCAAATTTTAGCTAAAACTGCTCACAAACTATTCAAAAAGTTACCTTGGAAAAACTGTTTTAGCGTATATAGGGTATATTCTAGCACATATGAGGTTTTTTCTAGTGCATTCACTAGTTAATTCAGTGCTTTTAGGGTCGATTTTAGTGCATTGAGTTTGTTGGCACATACACTGGCTATTCTAAAAACAAACTTTTTAGTCACTGTCACAACATTTTTCCTGCAGTGCATATAGGATATAGAGTAGCACATCTGGAACATATTGTAGCACATTTAACCATTTCTTTGCCGCATATCCATGTTTTTGAAGTGCATATAGGGGATAGAATAGCACATCTCTCACTTTTCCCAAATCATTGTTTTTGACAGATTTGAGTTCATGACATTCTCAGTCCAGTAATGTATCAACATTTTCTCTCATGCTTAGGGAGTGGAAATCTACCAAGTTTGTCAAAAAGTCAATTGTGAATAGAATCAAGAAACCCAAGAAACCTCTAGTTTACAAGAAAACCTTACAATGAAGGAATATTTTATACAAGAGTCGAAACGTCTTGCTCCATTATCGCAAATTTCTCCATAGATATCAATATTTTGTCAGGGTATTTACTGACGAATACGCTATAGACCCTCTAGATTCATGAGCCTATTTTCAAAGAAGAGCCCTCTCACAATGACACAATCATAATTAGCCTCTTGATTTCAACTATATACCACAACCTTCTATTGAATATTCAACACAGCCTAGTCAAATACTTTAGTAAGTTGAAATAGGCTATTTGATATATTGATCATTCTTCAAAAACAAGGATCAAATCTTACAAGTGCACCTTTCATCACAAACTTCTAAATTCCTGGTTCAACTTCTCCTAACAAGATTCTAAAATCCTTCATCATTGGAAGCCACAACCATGAATAAGGAACATAGTTTTGATCATATCATAATATTTTCAATCTTATCAGATTAAAACATCATCATTGGTTGCTCTCATCAAACTATGATCTAAGTTTAGAAGAACATCTTGAAATCATATGCCTATTTTTACAAGATCACAATATAATAAATTGAAGGAAGATATTCAACAAGAATATCATACCACAAGAACTCAAGCAAAAGGTGAAAATAGTGATCCTCTTTATAGTGTGAGTCGAAATCCCCTTTTTGAAGACAACATGGCCAAAGGAGAAAAGAATCCATTTACTTCCGACACAGATCTGAGAAAAACCCTTGAGGATAATGATGATGAACAAGAAGAAGAGCATCACCTTAGAGAAGCCGAACAAGATCCTAAATTTCTCAGAGCAGTAGAAAAGATATTAGCACGTGACAAACAAAAGTATTTCCTATATCTGGCTGACAAAGGAGCTAAATTGCCTCATGATTTTGATACTGAGAACATAAAGAGTAATCCTGATGAAACACCCTTATCTGATCTTAGTGCCTTGACTCAACAAGTTAAAACACTACAAGGACAAATTAAAGATCTACAAGGGGGAGCCACAACAAAGACATACGCTCTTGATGATATATGTCCATATCCCTTTGACCGATGTCTCAAGATGATTCCATTTCCTAAATATTGTGAAATCCCAAAGTTTGATCATTATAATGGGAAATTGGATCCAATTGACCATATTAGGGACTTCTGAAACATGACTCTAGAGTTTTCTCATGAGGATACATACTTAATGCGCTTGTTTCCTAAAAGTCTTGGAGGCCAATCTATGGAATGGTTATCAAAATCACACCGCCTATAAAAAAATTTGAGGAATTAATCAACGGGTTCATATCACAATATTCCTATAACATACAACACCAAATAACCATGATTGATCTATGCAAGGCTAAGCAAAAACCTAGTGAACCATTCATCACATTTCTTTAAAGATGGAGAAGATTGTTCGCTAGATATCCACGTCATGTTCCTAAAAATGAAAAGATCACTACCTTCATAAACAACTTGGATCAAGAGATGAGTTATCATCTAAATCTTCATTGTCCTCCCTCTTTTCAGAAAATGATTGAAAATGCAATCACAATTGAAAGTGAATTAGTCTAGAGAGGAATAATCAAACTTGATAGAGACAATCCTAGCTCCTCAAATCACCACAATGACAAATCTAAGTTTTGGACTAGCAACAAAAACATGGTGAATGATGGTGTTGTAGATGCACATCATGTCTCACCTAAGCCAGTGGTTCTTAGTGTTCCTAGCAACAACAACTATAACAATGTCAACTCGGTTACAAATCAGGGAAACAATCCTCCTCCTCCTGGGAATAACCAAAATCCAACTTTTGCTCCAAATCAAGGTAATACCAACAATCAAGGGTATCATGGAAACAACAATAAAAATGCTTTAGGGAATACATCGAACACGACTCCACAACGATCTTCATTTTTCTCCAACAGAAGAACTTTTACTCCATTGGGGCAATCTTTGGAATCTACCCTTAAAGACTTGATGGCAAAGAACGTAATTAACCTACCGCCTCAATGTAACTTTGAATCCAGTGTGAATCCACCATCATGGAATGACACATACTATTTTGATTATCATCAATGTAAGGGCCATCGAATGAATAATTGTCAAGCCTTGAAGAATGTAATCCAAGACTTGCTAGAAAATGACACCATTAAGGTAGAAGGACACCAACAATTGAACAAAGACCACCAAGCATTTCAAAACCCTTTTCCCAACTATCAAAAGGGTGAGTCTTCTGGGAAAAATGTGAATCATATCGATGAGCATATAATCAATCATATCTACACTGATGACGAGTGGGTTAATGTTATAAAAGTCAAAGAGAAAATAGAATATGGAGAAGTTAATGTGACAACAAGGGAACAAGCTAAAGTTGTCTTAAAAGGTGCTCCTTCAAAATCCATTGTGCCCCCACCTCAACATCGATATGATCTAATCAATCAACTTGGAGAAACTTCTGCTCAGATCTCTATTTTACAACTTCTGAAGATTTCTCCAGCACATAAGGAAATTTTAGACAAAGCCCTCATTGAAACAACTGTATCCAATGATCTAGATGTGGATCAATTTCAAGCCATGGTGGGACACTTGTCCTCACCCACATGGCTTTCATTCTCCAAGAAAGACGATGTTTCCATGACATATCCTCATAATTCATCATTATACTTAGAAGTCATGGTACACAAGTTTCGTATCAGACGGATTCTAATAGATGGAGGTGCTGGTTTGAACATATGTACCATGAAGTTGGTTAAGGATTTAGTATTTCTGAGGACTCCATTGATCCCAAAAGAAAGATTACTATTAAAGCCTATGATGATGAGGAAAGAGCATCCAAAGGTTTAATCATGCTACCAGTCAGAGTGGGACCTGTTATCGAAAATACTTTACATCAAGTATTATATAGTGATCTTGCATACATCTTGTTGGGTCATCCTTGGATCCACAAAATGCAAGTTGTCCCATCCACATATCATCAATGTCTTAAGTTCCCTTATGACAGACAAGAGATCACAATAACAACTGACAATTCAAAAAGTCAAACTTTTGCCAACATCAAAGCTAGTCAAGATACTTTGGTTCCCAATAATCAAGAAGCTCCTGCTAATACTTCTCTCAAAGTTGATACGTAAATCAGTCAGTTAACCAAAAGCTTTGACAAACAATTACGGTTCAAGGACAATGTAGTAGGGGAATACTCTCTCTGTCTTGCCAATCTATCTACATCGCCTCGATCACATGGGAAACCTTCTATCACACAACAATAGATATCTGTAGAATCAACATCAACACAACATCAACATAGCCACCAACAGGGCCAAATACAAAGTTTAATGGACATTATATCAAAGAAAAATTTCCCATGGATGATCCTAAGGATAGAGATATTCTGAGTTGGCTCTATAAAGATGAAGATGAAACAGTTCTCAATATCAAGTTACCAACTGATAAATATGGTAAGGGATATTCAATCATGCAAAAGATGGGCTATGATGGTAATGGTCCTATCAGAAAGAGAAAAGAAGGGGTAGTTGAGCCTATTGACCCTCCAGGACTTGCTGCAAAAGATAAAATAGGACTAGGCTATGAGACTAGCTCGAAAGAAGCAACATCCAAACAATTGAATGATACTGTACTCACATTGCAAGAAAGTTCTGATCCAAGGGAAGCATGCTTGAAAACAATTCAGAATGTCATCAATACTAACTCTGACACAGACTCTGGAGAATACAAATGGGATACCATCCATAATGATGAATTCTAGAGGGACAAATAGGTTGATGTGATACACAAGTATACACCTACTCTAATCAAAGGAGAAGGTTCAGGGACCCAACCACAAGAATCTGAACTACAAGAAAACTATGATTCTAGTGATACTGAGTTAGATTTAAACAAACAAGACTATCACAAGAACAATACCATCATTGACCTGCCTCATCCCTTGGATCCTATAGAAACCTCAGTTATGACCATGACCATAGCCGATTTCTCATAGCTTAATGGCCTGCTACCACTAATACATCCTGATCTCATTGATTGGGATCTATCTGAACATCTTGATATACCTATGTTTCCAACTGACGAATCTATCGTAAACTTCCTTTCTGCAGATGATGTAAATGATTTCTCCACTAGCAATTTTCGGCATAAGATCCTTAGTCAGGAGAGTGTCACATTTCCTAGCCACAAAAATAAAAATAAAAAAGAAAGATCTAATGGTGAAAACCAAAATCTAGTAGTATTAGGTTAAACAAAAGATAAAACAAAGAGCGTATCAAAAGGTGAAAACATTTTTAAGGCACCAGATGATGGGATGCTTGACACTCTCGTAGAGCACTATCATGAGTGATCACCTACCTTGATTGAGCCTACAAAAGAAGTTAATCTTGAAACTACAGAGAAACCTAGGATTCTATAGTTAGCTACATCAATGACAGATAAAGAAGTACCTGAATTCATGGAATTTCTTAGAGCAAATCAAGTCAACTTTTCCTGGTCTTATGCAGACATGATAGGTCTTGATCCTAATCTTATAATGCATCACTTCTCAATTAAGCTAGGAGAAAAACCTGTGAAACAAAAACTTAGAAAGATGCATCCTCATGTGGCACTACCAGTTAAAGAAGAACTTAAGAAACTCCTCGATGTGGGATTTATAATATAAATTGACTATGCAGAATGGATCTCCAACATAGTTCTTGTATCCAAGCCTGACAAAAGTGTTAAGAGTATGCATAGATTTCAAAGATCTTAATAAGGCATGTCCTAAGGATGACTTCCCTCTTCCAAGCATTGATACTATAGTTGATTTGATGGTTGACCATTTCATGTATTCACTAATGGATGGTTTTTCTGGTTATAACCAAATTAAGATTGCACCTAAAGACCAGTACAAAATAGCTTTCACATGTCCCTGGGGGACTTACTATTGGAACGTCATGCCATTCGGTTTAAAGAATGTTGGGGCTACATATCAAAGAGCTATGACTATAATTTTTCATGACATGATGCACACATTCATGGAAGATTATGTCGATGACATATTAGAAAAATCATACACAAGAGAAGGACATCTCGAGATATTATCCAAAATATTTGCAAGGTTGGAAAAGTTCAAAGTTCGCCTCAACCCTAAGAAATGTGTTTTTGGAGTCACATCTCGAAAACTTTTGGGATACATAGTTTCAGTAGAAGGAATTGAAGTAGATCCCGCCAAGGTACAAGCAATCATGGAAATTCCTCCATTAAGGAATATCAGTTAGTTGAGATCACTACAGGGATGACTCCAATCTATATGAAGATTCATTGCACAACTAGAAGATAAATGTCTACCTTTCACACATCCACTACATAAGAATTTTCCTTTCAAATGGGATGATAAGTGTGAAATGGCCTTTTAACAAATCAAGCAATACTTAATGAACCCACAAGTTCTGGTACCACCAAATCCATACAAACCACTCATCTTATACATTGCTCCAACAAATAAATCTTTGGGGGCATTGTTAGCACAAGACGAATCTATAGGAAAGGAACATGCAATCTATTATATCAACCAAACATTAATAGGTCATGAGCTTAACTACACTTTCATAGAGAAGGCTTACTTAGCAGTGGTCTTTACTTCACAAAAGTTTCAACACTACATGTTAACTCATACAATCAATCTTGTTGCAAAGATTCATCCACTCAAATATCTGTTAAGCAAGGCCACATTGGCAGGAAGGTTAGCAAAATGGCTCATGATCTTAAGCAAGTTCGATATTCATTATATTGATTGCAAAGCAATCAAATGACAAGTTATTGCTGACCAATTGGCTGAAGCACCCCTACAAGTAGAGCATCCCATGCACATTGAATTTCCAGATGCTGATGTCTTCATGATAGAATCAAAGCAACCTTGGTCATTATATTTTGATCTCTCATTTACTCAACGTGGATCAGGGGTAGGCATACTCTTTGTCACCCCTCAAGGAAATACCATTTCTTGGTCATATTGGTTAATGTTTCCATGCACTAATAACATAGCCGAATCTGAAGATTTAATCACTGGACTCAAAATAGCATTGGAATGGAGAATCACAGAATTACAAGTCTATAGTGACTCACAGTTAGTCATTAACTAGGTCAATGATGATTATCAGACCAAAGATGACAAATTTTTGCCATATAAGAAAATGGTTGACGATTTCAAGAAATACTTTGTAGACATAAAGTTCATACAAATTACAAGGCTTGATAACAAGGCAACTGACGCTATGGCCACAATCACTTCATTATTACAACTCCCAGAAACTTAGGCTCGCTATGAATTTCTGGTGGAACAATCATTTACGCTTGCCTATGACACACCTGAAAGCCAAATTATTTTCCACTTAGTAGGATCCAATTCACCTTGGTATGGAAAAATTTATACCTACCTAAAATATGACATCTTACCACTTGACTTATCTCGTAACCAAAAGCGCAACTTTATTTGCCAATCCTCTCACTATACCCTTATCGCTGACACTCTCTATCGCCGCAGTCTTGATGGTACTTTACTTCGATGTCTTGATCGTGACGAATCCAACAAGGATTTACAAGAAGTTCATGGTGGAATTTTTGGTACTCATTCAAGTGGACTAACCTTATCCAAGAAATTGATTAGAATGGGTTACTATTGGCCTACAATGGAGAGGGAATCATTCACTTTTGTAACGAAGTGCTCTAAATGTCAGATACATGGAAATCTCATTCATGCACCAGCACAGGAACTACAATCATTCATACCAACTTGGCCATTCTCTCAATGGGGTTGGATTTAGTTGGCAAGATTCATCCTTCATCCTCGAATGAACACAAGTTCATCATCATAGTGAAAAAGTATTTTACCAAGTGGATTGAGGCAGTCCCTCTCACTAAGGTCACTAGAAAACAAATCTCATCATTCATACTCAACTATCTCATTTGTCTATATGGCATTCCCAACTCCATCATCACAGATAATGGGCGGCCATTCAAGAATTAGGATGTTGAAAAATTTTGTGAGAGATTCTATATTCAACAAAGATACTCAACACCTTATTATCCACAAGGGAATGGCCAAGCAAAGGCCTCAAATAAAACAATATTGAAAATTTTGAAGAAGACTATGATTGATGTAGGGAAAGATTGGCACGTTCAACTTAATCCCACATTATGGGCCTACCGAACTAGTATCCAAACGCCAATAGGAGCAACACCATTTGCTCTTGTCTATAGAGCAGAAGCCATTTTTCCACTAGAAGTTGAGATCCCATCACTTAGAGTATCACTAAAAGGTCTCATAACAAATGATGAATACAGAGTTTTCTGACTGCAAGAACTGGAACTTCTTAATGAAAAGAGACAACGAGCAGCTGATCATTTGAAAGCATATCAAAAAATGATGTCTCGTAGCTATAATCATAGAGTCAAACCATGTACCTTTCAATTTGGTGATCTTGTTCTAAAAGAGAACCCACACAATCAACAGGATAGAGAGAAGAAAGGAAAGTTTGAACCTAATTGGCTGGGTTTGTATGTGGTCATAGCAGTATGCGGTTTAGGAACATACAAGTTGTCAACGCCAGAAAGGGACCTGTTTGACAAACCCATCAACAACATGCACCTGAAAAAGTATTATGTCTGAAGCAATTATCATCATCCATAAAAGTCCTGAAGAAATACAAAAACATTAGAAAAAGTCTTGAAGAAATACAAAAACATCATAAAAAGTCTTAAAGAAATACAAAAACATCAGAAAAAGTCCTGAAAGAAATCACAAAAACAACATAAAATGTCCTAAAGAAATACAAAAACAACAAAAAAATTCCTGAAAAAATGGTTACCCTAGTGAAAACCTGGCAAGCAGGCATCTCGGTAGCGACCAAAAAAAAAAAATCAATCAGAAAAATGCAATAAAAACAAATAGTGAAAATCTGGAAAACATATGCTATTTGTAGCTCTCCATCTATTAGCTCATGTTATGCACTTGGCTTCTCAGCCTTCATTTCATGCATCTTTCCATCATCTTAGGGTCGTACCAACATCATGTTGCCATCATTTTCCTAGAGCAATAACGTCTTACCATGGCTTGATTATTGTACATATCCATTTCAGCAAGTTGTGTCAAATACTGCGGGCAAAAATTGACATACTCGGGGGCAATCAACTTTCAGTTTTTACCGAAACAGCTAGACAATAACATCAAATCCAACCATACGAACAAACAATCAAATCCTATGAACAACTATCCAATCATTTATCACAACAATTTTTAGCAAATACCATATCATGACTCATATCTGGATGATCTAAAATCTGAATAATAATTGGAAAATCAATGTTACATTTTGAACAATGGTTGTTTTATTTTTCAATGTCATCTCTCTAGAGCACACTCAATGATGTACTAAACTAGAGTGGCAAGGAAAGAGGATGATTTTTCTTTGTCTGTTGTCTTGAGGTTAACTATCGATTTGGTGCAAATATGTTGTGAAACATGATTTCCAAATCATATCATTGATGATAGTTCCACATTTGCATCAGAAAGTGGTTAGTCTTTGTCTGTTTATGCAAGAAATGCTTAGGTCATCTCGGTTCAATTATACCTTGATGCTTGTGTTCGCTTGCTATATCAAAAATCATGAAAGTTGTACTCGGGTCATCATTGGTGCTAATCTCCCCTCTGATGCTTGTACATACTTCCAACATTTTATAAGGATCTATGATGATCCAATAAAGCTACCCGAAGGCTCAACAAACAGTTGGTTTTATTTAGTTGCATTTCATTTAGATCAATGTATATATCTGCATACTGGATTCGCATTAGAGAACTTTTAAAAACTGAATAGATAAATCAACGGTTGTCATGTCTCTTTGGACTATTTGTGGAGGACATTTGGACATTTGTTTCATCCTCATTTCATTATCATTTCATCTAGGTCTTGTGCATATCATATATTTTAACATTCATCATTTAGATCCTTTCTCATTTATTTATCCTTCATGATGCATAATCATTTCATATTTCATATATTTCATTGCATATCATGGGTCATTCTCATTTTTATTGTCTTTGTTTCATTCTCATATCATTTTTTGATCCTTTGTCATTTCATATCATTCGCTTATTCATTAACCATTTTCATAACACTTTCATTGTTATCTTATCCATCATTTTTGGTATCCATGTCATTTTCATTTTATATAGTTGTATCCCATTTACCATCTTCATTTCATTTTCATCTTATTGGTACATTTTCATATCATTACATTTTATCATTTCATTACATTTCATCATCTCATTTCACAAGTTCATATCATTGCATTTCATTATATCATTTCATTTCATTTCATAAAATCATTTTAATTGCATTTCATTTTATTTTTTCATCCCATCTCGTTACATTTTCTATCATATCATTATTTAATCATTTTCATATTCATTATATCATTTTATTATCATTATCATTTTCATGTCCTTATTCTTCATACCATTATCATTTATCATTTATCATCATATTATATCATTTATTTTCCTCATTTCATTTCATACTTTATTGTACCACTACATTTCATAATTACGTTTCATTTCATTTTATCATCTCATCTCATTTCATAATTTATCATTTTACATTACATTCTCATTTTATCCTCCCATCTCATTTCATCACATTTCATCATTATATTTCATTACGTTTCATTACGTTTCATATTATTACATTTTATCATATTATTATTCATTCCATTACATTTCATATAATTTATTATCATCTTATCATACCATTATCATTTATCATTTACATCTTTTATCATTTCTCATCATCCATATTATTTCATTTGTCATTTTTCATACAACATTTGATACTAAAAATTCATGATGCATTTTACAACATCCATCACATCATCATCATTTGTGGCATTTAAAACATCAAAACACAAGAATTTCATACAAACATTACATTTCCACATCATTTGCAAAAAATACATTGTCATAACATATATCACATCATTTCAGCATGTGGCATTTTTATCATCAGCATCCACCTGCATGAGATCATTAGTACACATCATAGTTTATCATCATCATATCATAATCATATCAAATCATCCTGCATATCACGATCAATCATCAAATCATTTGCATACATCCATATCACATAATAAAAAAAAATGCATAACCATATCAAAAATGCAACACATCATCAAAACTCATCGCCGCTGCATATCATCGCTCATCAAAATACATATAACAATGTCCAAAATTCGAATGAAACTAAAAAGTCTAGACAAATATATTGGACATGATCAAAATCAATATACATGCTCCATGAATATGATTTATATCAACAACCTACGTCAATGGCTCAGGGTTGGCTAGTAGACCCCCCTAATGGAGTTGGTCTCAAGGATGGTGGCCTACCACTAGTCCCTGCATTTGGATCCCGTCGAGGGTCGATAGCCCTCAGACTCTGTGCGGTTGTCTATGTCCTACTCCTAGTCCTACTGTAGGACTGTGGGAAAGGCTCTCTGCACTCGGGACACAACTCCTCGTATCAGACTCGATAGTACTTAGCCTCTTTGGCCATCTCAAAGCCCTCTATAATGGCCTCTCACAATGACACACTCTCCATAGTTCCCATGAGTCTCTGCACAACACCCTCTACCTCTACCGCCCTGCATCTAAATGCATCCCTATCTACAATCAACTAGGTTACCTATGGGTCTGGGGTAGGAGGATGTTCCTGTGCCTATACCTGTGCCTATGCCTGTTCCTGTGACTGTGCCAGTTGTGTTTGTAACTACACTACCATACTCTGTGCCCGAGCCAACTGACTCTACAACTGCACCTGTTGTCCTTGCAATGTCTATACCTGGGCCTGTAAAGTATCTATTTTTTCCTATTGGGATGGCGAAGCAACCCTGATCATTGTCTGCCACCCAATCACAGTCCTTGGCCTCTGCATGATCTGAACACCGCCCAAAATGTCTGGCCTCGGTCTCATTGGCACCTACCCATCATCTCTGCCATCATCTCCAGCACTCCCATCTGAGCTCTCCTTCTCTCCACTCTCCTCATCCTCTCCCCCAACCACTACCTACCCACCACCTGTCGCATCCTCCTGTCTCCCTACCCCTGGCTGCGGTACCACCAAAATGGGTGTTGGCTCATTTGTACATGTCAACCATGGAAATGGATGTGTATGATAATAAATTGAGTACTCATCGGTCATACCAGCATCAACAATATCCTGCCTATCATCCCATGCCTCGGGTGCTAAAGCCATATACTTTGTATAGGCTATCTGATAAGAAATCCAAGGTCCCCATCCTACCTCATCCTTGCTCTATGCATAGTGAGCAACACCTTGAGGCATCCCCTATGTAAATTCAAACTATTGCTGCACCCGCAATGCCAAGAATCTCTCTGTGATGAATGGGGTCCTCTCTATCAAAAACTGGGGTATACCTACAAATGACATCTCTAAATGATCTGTATCCCATAGCTTCCAATCTATGTATGTCTACCTTATCACTGCATCCATATCATCAACGCACCATCTCCAATAATCCAGCTTGCCTAGTTTGGGCTAGACAAGGAACATCGAATGTGCATACACATAGGGTCTGCTTGGTGGCCTCACTTTGGGACAAGCTGGTCTCGTCATGACAATATGCTCCCATGCCTAGATCTAGAGCAGTGTAACACCACATGATATACTAGATGAACCTTTGTACACTACCTGATGTAAGTCATGATATAGGTGAGCCAACATGTAGCTCCCCCAGGCATATCTCTGTGGTTGTACCAACATCTACTCAAGGATCCTCCCCCATCCCACAGATAGTCCCTTTGACTGGCGATTCAGACAAAGGAGACCTCCAATAAATGCACCCAAAACTGTGGATAAGGCCAGATACCCCATGAGGTCAACCCATGGCACCCAGTACCCTGCTATATGTGCGTTGCCATATACTCTCATCAGTGCATCTATCCTACCTAGCTCCTTGTGATCATAGAACATAAGGGTGTCTACCACTGGAATACCCAATATCCTGTAAACATCCTCAGGAGTCACAGTCAACTCACCCATTGAAAAATGAAAGGTGTTATGCTCCTAATGCCACCTCTCTATCAGTGCGGTCAAAAGTCCCCTGTTGACCCGAATCAGAGGCATGGACAACAATGATCCCAATCCACATGCCACTATCAACTCTATATCATTGGGTGTTAGCTCTAGTATCCGATCCCACCCCACAAAGTGATGCTCCCTAATCTAGAGTTTTTTGAAAACCTCCTATTTTTGGTTATCACAAGGACAATCACTCAACATCCTATCAATGATTCAATCTCCATCAAGAAAATCTATCTGACTCATGTCTATCTATCAGTGACCCATACCAATCAGACCCATATCAGTAACACATACCAATCAAACCCATATCGGTGACACATACCAATTAGACCCATATCAGTTGACCCATATCAAGTGTTCTATTTAGGTGACTTATATCATGTAATCAATACTCAATCTATCTATCTGAATACCACATCAATCTACTCTATAAACAATTACTATTTGTTTTTTTTAGGAAAAAAAATTTATCAAATGATCAAAACATCATCCTATTTGTATTTTTGGCACAAATACAAATATGTTTTCAATCAATCATCTACTATTTGTTTTCTATTTTAGAAAGCCAATTTATCAGAAGTCATATCAATCACCTACTCTTTGTTTTTCGTTTAGGGGAGACAAAGTTATCAGCTATCTACTCTTTGATTTCTATTTTTGGAAATAAAGTTATCAACTCATTATCAGCTTTTCTATCCATATCAACATGATGACACACCCATTTTTATATCTATTGACCAAAGAAGCAATAAAAACATCATCATTTTTATCAAACTGACACATTTCCTAAAAGTGCTAACCTGCGGCCTTTATGCGCTAAAACCCTATATGCACTAAAGTTTCCCCCATATGTGCTAAAACCCTGTATGTGCTGACATTTTCCCTGGATGTGCTCAAACTCAGATGTGCCATTTTGTGCCCTAGATGCACTCACTCATTTCCTCCATGCACTATTTCCCTAAAAGTGCTAAAATTCTAATTGAAAGCGCCACTTTATTCACTAGATGCACCACAACCCTAAAAGCGCTACACTATTTCCTAGATGCGCTCAACTCCTACTTTTCCTACAACATCCTATAAGCACTACTCTATCTATTAGATTCATTAAACTGGCTTCCACAATGACAATGCAAACAAAAATGACATCCTAAATGCACTCAAACAAATATTGAAAGCGCTCAAACACCTACTCTAAGTTCTAAAATAGACTGTTTACTCCTGAATCTGTGGGAAAAACATGAAAAAATCAACTGAAAACAGAAAATTTTGAAAGAAAATAGGTTGGATCGACTCACCGGTGGTCCATATGTAGCCGGTCTTTGGTATTGGCGGGCCTGCTCGAATCTATGTCTATGGTATGGAATCTCCATCTCGCCGGGTCACTATTAGAGCACAAGGTTTCTCAAAGTCAACAGGTGAAAATGACTTGTCCTTTTCTTCCCTTTTACCTTTCAAAGGTCAAACAAAGGTGATTTTTGGTGGCATGTTATTTTATTTTTATCCTTTTATCTAACTTTGACCTTATTTTCAAACTAAGGCATTCTAATACATCATTTTTTGAGAGCTAAATCACCGAATTCACATCACAATCAAAATCTCATCATCACATCAAACTTTTTCAAACATTCTCAACAACTCATATCATCATTAGTGATTTACCTCCCAAGGGGGGGCATCATTAATACCAGCAACATCTTTCAATCAGAAACATATCAGAACTAGATCAGGGGCATATTAGTTTAAAAAAATAGATCAAGGGGCAAAAATCGAACACAACAAATTTTGAAAGTAGGAACATTTTCTTTGAAGCAATGCATTTCACACATCACTTCAAAGAGGGGCAAAATGTAGATGCATAAAATTGGTCATATCTAATTAATCTTGACATTTAATTAAATATTAATTATTTAATTAATTTCTCTAAAGTCTTCTACATATAATTAAATTTAATTAATTTAATTATATTGTTCATTCAATTTATTTTTCTATCATGATTAAATAAATTGATTTTTATTTAATTATTTCACATTCATATGTCCACTTGATTAATTAAAAAAATACACTTTATTTATTTTAATTAATTATCACTTTTTGAATTTAATTAAGTCTTTTTTATTTAATTAAGTTTAAATATTTATTTTCAAATCTTTCTTCTAATTAATTAAATATCTTATTTAATTAATTTCATTTACATGTCATTTCTTAAAAAGTTTAATTAAATATCTTCCATATCTTTTCAAAATCATAATTAAATATTTTATTTAATTATGAAATCTTCCATTATTCTTCAAATCTGTGGTAAATATTCTATTTTAAGAAAAATCTCCATGTCACTCATAAATGAATAATTGAATTTAATAATTCATTATTTATCTTCTTCAAAATCTTTCCATAATCTCACAAAAAGATGATTTTTAACAATTCATCTTTATCATCTTATCTTACCTCTTTTATAGAAAAGAAAACAAATCTTGCTTTCTGTTTTCTTCTATTTTTCTTCAGTCTTAACCATCTTCAACTGTTCAATCTGCCAGGAATTTTCACAATCATTGATCATATCAGCCAATCAAAAGCTTTTGACAAACTCTATAAATAGCACTGCCAATCCAAGCAATGGTTACAACATACCACAGATGAATTAGAGATTAATTCCATTCTAGCATTCTAGTATTCTAGCATTATCATTATAGCTTTATTATTCATAGCATCATCATAATCTTTCATTTTAGCAATCATATTTAGCATTACAATAATGATTTCTTAGCATTACATGCATTTCATATTCAATCTCATTTTCTAGGAAGACTGTTCATTGAGCCTAGCACACTATCTGAGAGCCAGTTGGAATCAATAAAAAACACTGGAGATAGAAGACAATAGGATGACATCGATAACAAGATACTGAGTTTGCATCTCTATTATTTTAATATTCTATTTTTTATATAATGTCTTATTGGTGTGTTTGATTCATTTGTTTTTATATATTTAACACACATTAAAAATCAATCACACATGTTCAAAGCAGGTCATTTGGCGAGCACCAAATTTGGTGCTCTCCGAATGACACATCACATTTGGCAAATGCCAAATTTGGCACTCGCCAAATGTGATGTGCCATTTGGCGAGTGCCAAATTTAGAACTTGCCAAATGGCCTACTTTCAATGTGTTAATTGATAGGATTTTCTAAATTTCCTCATATTTTCATTTGTGCTCCTTGTTTCATTTGTACATCCTTCAATGCAAGTTTATAAAAAAACCGTTATAGCATTGACCTCTCTCTTAGCTATCTAAATATATAATTCTTTTTTCATTTTGATTTAGTTAAGGTTTTGATCTATGGCTTCTATTGTAAATGCTTATGTTTTTGTTCAAAAACCAACATGTGCTAGTTTTAGGATAGATTTTTACTCGTTTATCGAAACATGAAACAAATTACATTTTTTGAAACTAGATTGTATTCTACACATGATGAAAAAAAAACCAATTTTTGATTAGTTTTCAAAAAATCTAGGGGGGAGTACGCTCAAGTTCCAACTTTTTAGGATGTGTGCACTTTGAATATTCATAAAATATTATATATTCATTACAAAAACTATCCGAAAGAATGAGGATAAACTACATGGTGTTAGATAATTTCTCATCGTCGGGATTTTTGAAATTCTAAAACAAAGTTAATCAAAAAGGGGGGGAGCCGTCAAATGATATGATGTTTTTTTTGATAAAAAAAGGACCTATTCCCCCCCTTTTTGAGAGCCTTAATCTTCATTAATTTCAAAAAAAAATTGTAGCTTAGAAACTAGACTCAGAGCACTTCAACTTTTATTCTTGCCGCATCTTGAAATTTTGAGAATAACTATCTTCAATTTCTCGTGCAAATCAAATTTTTCTGATTTCAGAAAAGAAAAAGTGGCATCTTAAAAGCCAAAATTGTGTCACAGGTTGATGCACTTACCCATCTCCTAAGTCCTTGGAAAGTGTTCCCCAACACTAGGATTAGAAAGAGATTAAATTCAAATGAAATGAACATGTAAATTAACATTTGTGATTATTCCTAAATGATAGGAACGTGTGGGGACATCCAAGAAGAGCTCCTACAAGATAGGAGCACATGGGGCACCCACATGGAAGGTAGAACACACCTTGCTTCAATTAACTGTTTGGAGGATTGATAACATTTCAGTAATGCATGTTTTGATCCTACAAATTAGGGATTTATATTTACATGAGTGGAGTGGCATTATCAATTCAATATCAGTTTAGTTCAATTATCTTCAATTGCATGTAGTTATTTTGAGTTGAATGTTAGTTGACTTGAGTTGACTTGAGTTGCATGACTGATGACTTTAGTTACATGATATATAATAGCTGGATACTTTCAGTTAAGTGGGGATGATCAATCATGCATAATGTTTGCATGAATTGGTGGAGAGATATGTTTCAGTTAACTAAGATTGACTTGGGACCACCTTGGGCACCCAAGTTTGTATCTTTCAGTTAACACCTTTTTCATGAGAAGATATTTACAAGGCACAATCAAGTGGGCACATTCTTGGGCGCCAACTTTGAGGTGAATTTTGCAAGATATTTTCTTGACCAAATTTTAGTTAAGTGTTTAGTTTAGGGCGCTTAAATTGAGGAAGACTTTGGTTTGACTTCAAATTACATTGTGGAACTCTACTTGCCCAATCTAGGCGTAGATTTTTGTGAGGAGCTTTATGCTCTTGTATTGAACAAATCTTATGAGTTTACATGCTCATATTATTTTCTATTAATTGCAACAAGTGTATGAGAGTTCCATGAGAGTTTATTGTAGGTTGTGAAGAAGCATTGTTGAAGGCAAGGACACATATAAATCAAGGATTGATACAATATTATTGTAATCTTGTTCTAAGGTTAAATAATACAAGCACTATTGATTTTGGTGGAGGTTTTTTCCTGAAAGGGTTTCTCCATGTATATGTTGTTTCACTTCTATGTCCTTGTCTCATTCTTCTACAATCTTTTGTCTCTTTCTACAATTGGTAAAATTGATCTAAACAGATTAATTGTACACAAAGAATTGTGACAAAGAACACTGAATTAGATCTACAGTATCATAGTTTTACAAGTTTTAAGCTACAATGTTACCTTCATTTTCAACATTTGGTATCAAAGCTAATGGTTGGTTAGATTTTTGGATACCTTTCTCTTAAAAGTTTGAAGTTTTTTTGGCTGTAGTGGGAGCTTTTACTATTGTGTTATTTGTAAATTTGTAAAATAAGTGTGTTACAATGAGTTCTACTTCTCATCTAGATATTGAAAGATTCAATGGATCTATTTATGAGATATGGAAACTAAAAATGGAGGGTATCCTTGAAGAGAGAGATCAGTGGTTAGTTGTTTGTAATGAGACAACGCCATCTACAATGATGTCAGATGAGGATTGGGCTAAGCTTGATAAGAAGGAAAGACATACCATAAGGTTATGTCTTGTTGATGTTGTTCTCTTGAATATTTCAGTTGAAGCTACCACATATAAATTGTGGAAGAGGATAGGTGATATCTATCAAACCAAAAGTCTTACTAATAAGTTGTATTTGAAAAGATAGTTGTATTATTTAAAGATGAAAGATGGTTATTTTGTTGCACATCATTTAAATTCTTTCATTTTGATTCTAAGTCAGTTAGCATTTATAGATGTAAAGCTATAAGATGAAGATAAATGCATTTTGTTACTTTGTTCTTTACCAAAGTCTTGGGAAAATATAATTGTTGCTATCAGTGGTAGTGGTGTAGATCCTAAGATGGACAATATAATTCCTACTCTCCTATCAGAGGAGATGAGGAGGAAGTCTAAAATGGGATCCCAAGATTCCTTGTTTGTAGGAGGTGGTCCTAAGGAAAAGGAACCTAAGGGAGACAAGAAGGAAAGGGTAAGTCCAAAGGATGGTCTAAAGTCCCTGGTAAGAGTAAGGTAAAGTGTTGGAATTGTGGGAAATCGAGACATGTAAGAATAATTGTAAGAACAAGAAAAAGAGTTTTGATGCTTCTACATAGAAATCCTTAGATGATGGTAATGATGCATTGATCATTACATTTAATACTATTAGTGATGACTCTTGGCTTATTGATTTAGGTTTCTCCTATCATATGACTCCTAACAAGGAGTGGTTCACTAAGTATATTGCATATGATGGAGGGAATGTCTTCTTTGGAGATAATAGAAAAACAAAGATTGTGGGAAAATGAGAGGTAAAGTTGTGTTTTAGTGATGGTAGGGTTAATACCCTTAACGATGTTTTAAATATTCTAGGTCTTGCTAGAAATCTACTTTATGTATCTAAGTTCAATGATTTTGGAATGCATGTGACATTTGACAAAGGTGGTTTTTGATTGGTGAAAGGGAATATGGTGGTTGCTAAAGGATCTTGGATTGGGACTTTGTTTAAGCTTAATACCTCCAATTTGAATAAATCAGCCAATGTAACTGAAGCTAAAAATACATTTATGATGTGGCGCCATAGATTGGGCCACATTGGTGAAAAACGTCTTAGGACTATTCTTAAGAAGAAATTGGTTGACAATATTCCTAATTATAATATTGGAAAAAAAAATATTTTTGTGAGAATTGTGTGTTTGGAAAGCAATCTAGATCTTCATTTCCTAATGGAACAAATAAAGCTACATGATTATTAGAGATTATTCATTCAGATGTTATGGGTCCTATGGATATTAACTCTATTGAAAAATCTAGTTATTATGTCACATTTATTGATGATGTCTCAAGATACACTTGGATCTATTTTATGCATAACAAATTTGATGTGTTCAATAAGTTTAAAAAATTTAAGGCTTTAGTCGAGAAACAATCAAATCATAAAATAAAAGTGTTGAGATCGGATAATGGTGGTGAATATTATTCTAAGGAATTTGATGATTATTGTAAGCATGCGGGAATTATGAGATAGAAAACTACTCCATATACACCTCAACAAAATGGAGTAGTAGAAAGGATGAACTGAACCTTAATGGAAAGAGCTAGGAGTATGTTAAGTAGTGCTAAGATAGATTGGTGCCTTTGGGACGAGGTTGTAAATACTTCTTGTTATTTAATCAATAGATCTCCTAGTTCATCTATTGAACATAAAACCCCTTATGAAATGTGGTTAGGTAGGAAACCTAGTGTTGCACATTTAAGGATCTTTGGTTGTGAGGCTTTTGTTAATGTGCCTAAAGAAAAGCAGTCTAAGTTGGATCCAAAAGCACATAAATTCATATTCATAGGTTATGGTGAAAATATAAAAGGATACAAGCTTTGGAATCCTCTAACCTGAATAAATTACTTTATCTAGAGATGTGATTTTCAGGGAATTTAGATCTTATATAGGAGAAGAACAACCAAAGGAGAAGGATACTTCTCAAACAGTTCATTTTGAGATAAATACTGAGAAGCATGAAGATGCACATGTTGAAGAAAAATTGTATGGGATGGATGAGGAGAGTTCATAGAGTTATGAGATAGATGCTCAAGATGAGCATATTGAGGAACAAGAAGAACTTTCTTTGAGAAGATCCACAAGACAACATAATCTCATTGATAGGTATAGCCCACCTAATTTCTATTGTATATTTGCTTTGATGAGTACTAATGATGAACCTAGATCTTATAAGGAAGCTTTATCTTTAGATGAGAATAAGATTTGGTCACAAGCTATGCATGAGGAAATGGTTTCCTTAGATACTTGTGACACATGGGATCTTGAGAGTTTTCCCAAAGGAAGAAAGGCCATTGGTTGTAAATGGATCTTTAAAAAGAAAATTGGAGCATATGGTAATCTCAACAGGTACAAGGCTAGATTAGTAGCCAAGGGCTACTCCCAAAGAGAAGGAGTTGAATTTAATGAAATCTTCTCTCCTGTTGCTAAATTAAATTCTATTAGATTCTTTTTATTTATTGTTGCTGCTTATGATTTTGAGATAGAGTAAATGGATGTGAAAACTACTTTCTTACGTGGGGATATTGATGAGGAGATTTATATGAGGCAACTTGATGGTTTTGTTGTAAAAGGAAAAGAATTATTGGTTTGTGGATTAATGAGATCTTTATATGGATTGAAACATTCACCTAGAATGTGGTACTAGAATTTTGATGCTTTTGCATTGAAAATTGGTTATGTTAGGAGTGAGGAAGATAATTGTGTTTACATAAAATTTATTGATGATCAACTTTTAATTATTATCTTGTATTTTGATGACATGTTTATTGGTAACAACAAGGTAATGATCAAAGAATTGAAATCACAACTCTCTAGCCCCTTTGAGATGAAAGATCTAGGGACTGCAAAATATATCCTTGGTATGGAGATTAGTAGAGATAGAGGTAACAAAAAGCTTTGCTTAAGTCAAAGAAACTATGTTGATACTATTTTGAAATGGTTTAACATGCATGATAGTAAACCAATTAATACTCCTTTACCAGTTGGCATGAAGTTAAGTTTAGACATGAGTCCTAAATCTGATTTTGATCATGAGAAAATGTTTGAAATTTCATATGCTAGTGCAATTGTTAGTTTGATGTATGCAATGGTTTGTACAAGACCAGAAATAGTCCAAGCAATGAGAGTTCTAAGTAGGTTTATGTCCAACCCTAGTAAAGAACATTGGACATATGTTAAGAGGGTGTTTAGATATTTATGAGGTACTTTTGATTACTATTTGGTTTATCATGGTGCTAATGATATTGATATTATGCACAAATCATTGGACATACAGGGTTTTGTTGATTCAGATTGGGCAAGAGACCTGGACAATCAGAGGTTGACAAGTGGATATGTGTTTACTTTGTGTGGAGCTATGGTTAGTTGGATGAGTAAGAGGCAGCCCGCGGTTGCTTTTTCCACCACATAAGCATAGTACATGGCTACTACACATGCCTCTAAAGAGGTAGTTTGGTTATAGAGACTTGGGAAAGGTATTGGTTTTAATTACAAGAAAATTAGACTTGAATGTGATAGTTAGAGTGTTATTTGTTTAGCCAAAAATTCTATGTATCATGCTCATACTAAGCATGTTGATGTTCAGTATCACTTTGTGCAAGAAATGGTTGAGAGTAGGAAGGTATTGATTGAGAAAGTTGACACTCTGATCAATATTGCAGATTATCTTAGGAAACCAATTCCTACAGATAAGTTCTCTTGGTGTAGGAAGGTCATTGGCCTTGAGTCCTGTACTTGATTTATAATAATGATTCCTTGTTTAGAATAATTGCAATGTATAATGTCAAGTGGGAGAATGTTGGCAATAGGATGCCATTTAATTGCAATCCTAAACATATTTCATGTATCTCCTAAGCCCTTGGAAAGTGTTCCCCAACACTAGGATTAGAAAGAGATTAAATTTGAATGAAATGAACATGTAAATTGACATTTGTGATTATTCCTAAATGATAGGAACATGTGGGGACATCTAAGAAGAGATCCTACAAGATAGGAGCACATGGGGCACCCACATGGAAGGTAGAACCCACCTTGCTTTAGTTAACTGTTTGGAGGATTGATAACACTTTAGTAATTCATGTTTTGATCCTACAAATTAGGGATTGATTTTTGCATGAGTGGAGTGGCACTATCAGTTCAGTTTAGTTATGGTTCAATTATCTTCAGTTGTATGTAGTTATTTGGAGTTGAATGCTAGTTGACTTG
Organism: Sequoia sempervirens; assembly: GCA_007258455.2. Taxonomy (NCBI): domain Eukaryota; kingdom Viridiplantae; phylum Streptophyta; class Pinopsida; order Cupressales; family Cupressaceae; genus Sequoia; species Sequoia sempervirens. The sequence goes on along the minus strand of VDFB02193867.1, from coordinate 344,733,053 downwards.
AGTTGACTTGAGTTGCATGACTAATGACTCGAGTTGCATGATAGATAACAGGTGGATACTTTCAGTTAAGTGGGGATGATCAATCATGCATAATATTTTCATGAATTGGTGGAGAGATATGTTTTAGTTAACTAAGATTTTCTTGGGACCACCTTGGGTGCCCAAGTTGGTATCTTTCAGTTAACACCTTTTGCATGAGAAGATATTTACAAGGCTTGGCCAAGTAGGCCCATTCTTGGGCACCAACTTTAAGGTGAAGTTTGCAAGATATTTTCTTGACCAAAGTTTAGTTAAGTATTTAGTTTAGGGTGCCTAAATTGAGGAAGAATTTGTTTTGACTTCATATTAGATTGCGGAACTCTACTTGCCCAATCTAGGCATAGATTGTTGTGAGGAGCTTTATACTCTTGTATTGAACAACTCTTATGAGTTTACATGCTCATATTATTTTCTATTAATTGTAGCAAGTATATGAGAGTTCCATGAGATTTTATTGCAGGTTGTGAAGAAGGATTATTGAAGGACAGGAATCATATCAACCAAGGATTGATACAGTATTATTGTAATCTTGTTCTAAGGTTAAATAATATAAAAACTATTGATTCTAGTAGAGTTTTTTCCCGAAAGGGTTTCTCCACATATATTTTGTGTCACTTCTATGTCCTTGTCTCATTCTTCTACAATCTTCTATCTCTTTCTACAATTGGTAAAATTGATCTAAATAGATTAATCATACACAAAGAATTGTGACAAAGAACACTTAATTAGATCTATACCCTCATAGTTTTACAAGTTTTAAGCTATAATATTACCTTCATTTTCAATAGTTTTGAGGTAAAGATTTGGTTGTTTCCATGGTTTTAACAAGAGGAAATTAGATTAGGTTCCTACTCAAAAGTTGTAACATGATTGAATGGAGAGTGTCAGGTAACAAGGTGAATTGCCTATCTTTTGGTCTAAATTGGTATGGTGTTGGATTTATAGCAGTGACGTGAGGCTCAATGTGGTTGGTTGTTTAAGGTGTATTAAACTAGATAATTTTTTGTTTTGCATCTTGAATGGTTGAAAGTTATTTTGGGTACTGATTTAGATTTCATTGTATGAGTTGACGAAGAAGGCTCTTCATACCAAGTAATAGAATTCTGATAATCACGAAGTGTTGTACACATATGTATGAAGGATGGAAATTTGATTAGTAATATTTTTTTCCCTTATTTCAGTTTGCAAGTTGTCAATTAATACCCTTTGGACATTTGCATCAAGAAGAGTAAGATTAATCTATGATAAAACCAACTAATAGCGGCTTATGAAATTTGTGACCTTTTCACCTTGCCTTTCCTTACACCTCATTGAATCTAGTAAGGAAAATTTAGGAGCAATGTTGAATTGGAAATGGTTAAAGAACTCATCAACAAGCTCATTGAATGAGTGGATTGAATTATTCAAAAATGAGCAAAACCACTCCGAGGCCATGTCTTTCAATGACCTAGGGAAAAGTTTAGCTAGGAGCTTATCCTCAAAAATAAAGTCACTACACATGATGCTGTATGCTAATATGTGATTACCAGGGTCTCCCTTACCATTATACTTTTCAAACTGGGGTATCTCTATATTTTGTGGCATTTGTGCTTTTGATATTTCAAATGATAATGGGTTCCTTTTGAAATATTGTGATGGTTGTCTATTTTGGTTTTAGTTCAAAGTTGAGATTTGTTGTTGAAGTGAGGTTACATTTTTGCAAAAGTTGGTGGATGATGGAATCATTGGTTGGAATGTTTTGGGAATGTGGTGAATATAGTGGAATTATGTATGTGCTAGGTGGGCTACTATGTTGTAAATTTATGAGTGGGGATGGAACTTGAGGTATGACATTTGAGGATCCAAAACCATAAGGATTCCCAGTGGAAAGACCTATTGTTGGAGTTATACCAATGATTTATTATGTTTTTGAAACAATAGTTGGATTTATGACTATAGCAATAGAGGCTATAATTGTAGGGAGGGAGACTTGAATTCCTCCTTGACCTTGAGTATATCCAAAATCTTGGGTGCACCTAATCATGGTAGGCACATTATAATCAACAATATAGGCTACACACAACCTCTAATCCATGATCATCATTAATCATTTTTATCATGTTATCAATTATAGGAACTACTATACCAAAGAAGTATTCAGTAATCACAAATTTTTGAAGTTTTTCTAAGTTTTTGTTGTATTTTTCAATTTTTCTTTAGGAACATGGGAATCTATAGTCTCAATATCTATAAAGATAGGTGTTTGTAAGGTTGTCATTGTTATGGTAGCATCAAGAACAAAGTCCAAGATGGGTTGATTATTGACAACTCTTTTCATAAAAGAGTTAGAAGACTGATTATCCACATTGGATGTAAAACTAGGATGGGATACAATAAGTCTATAACTACGTCTCATTAAAGTATTGGAAATAAGATACCAGGTCATGAAACTTGAATATAAGTTCTAAAACACTTAAATGTACTGTCCAAGATGAAAACTAAACAAAAATAACAGAATAGACAGAAATAGAACTTAGATAGCAAAAGAAAATAGGAAACACAATAACAAAGGTCTCAAAGAAATCTTGTTTGGCCAAGATAGTAGGACAAGGTCTATTGAGGGTGTCTAAGTCCTGGTCAAGGGTTCTAAAAGTTCCAAGTTTGACTGTGTACTACACTACTTAAGAATGTTGATTCTACTTGCAAATAGTTGTAACAATAAATAAGTTTCTAGAATTTTCTTAATGTATCCCAATTTGATGCAAAATTTAAGTATACAATGATGTTGAATATGTTTAAACAACTTATGAATGAAAAGTTTAGATCTAAAATGCAATAATTTATTAATTTTGAAATGCAAAGGCCTAAAAAGTGATGATTTTGATGTAATTTTAAAACAGAAACAATGCACTTTCTTTCACCTTTATGAACTCTATGCCAAATTCCTAAAAATATACAAAATTACTAATTCCAAAATAGAGATCTACAAGAACCTGCAAACTAAGAAGTCAAAGACAGAAAACTGTGAAGGAGTTTGTTGATACACCTATACAAGGATAGGGTCACCCAAGGGAATTTGAGTCCTTGTATGGAGTTCTGGAAACTGAAACATTGAATATCTAAGCTATTGTTTAAGGTTGTTATTCCTGTCTACAAAAAGGTTTGACAATGATTATTTTTGTAGAATTTAGGTGCTGCCACAATAATGGGTTACACTTTTTGGGACATCTTGATTTTTGCCTGAAATCACATATTTCTAGAGAATACAATGATTTATGACTTTAAAGGTTCCATTTAAATTATTTTAATTAAAGAGGGATTGATCAAACCCCCTTAGATCAAACCCCCTTGGATAGAACCTTATTATATTTAAACCATACCTATAATTGAGTCTCCTCTAGACCTATCAAAATGTTGATAAAAAACCACTTTTGATTTACCTTTTGGGTGATCAAATGAATTCATTTAAAATTTATGTTTTGTAAGCATGTAGCCCTTATTATAAGCTTCCCAAAAAGTATAATTTTAAATATATTTAATTTGATTATTATATTTATTTTTTATTTCTTGTGAATGTAGGATTTTCAATGAACATCAAATTCTTTATTTCACACATACGAAAAAATAGAAAATAGAGAAAAAAATTTCTAAAAAATACATGTGCACTAGGTATTGATGTCCTTATTCCAACAAAAAAATAATAAGTTAATTCAAATGAATACAAAAAAAATTATTCGGGCCGAAGTACACCTCTGTCCAAATTATAATTACGTTGAGTTGGAAAATTAATTAAAAAAATATATGTAACAAAAAATTATGAAAAAATATCCATCCCCTAGATATTGGTGTGAAAATTTTGTATTTTAAAAATTAGAATTGTATCCTATCTATAAAAAAAAGTTATGTCGGCCGAAGTAAACATCACTTTTTAAAAATGTTGATTAGTAGAAAAAATAAGTTATTACAAATTACATAAAATCATTCACAATTTATTTTTTATTTAAAAAAAATATTTATAATTAGAATCTACACAAAATATCTAACAAATAACTAGTTTGATTCATCTTCAAAACCTTAATGGTTTAGCTGCTATAGGTGTAAGAAAGTGAATGTCTGGTGAAAAAACCTAATTTTAATGTCAAGTTTGGCCAAAAACTGTAACCCATTATTGTGGGATCACCCATTTTCCATTGTAATGCAAATGAAAATATATGACAATTTTGGAACAAAATGACACTTTTTTTAATGCAATTTTGAAATGAAAATATGAACTAAATTACCTAAATAGACCCTAATGTCATCTATGATGTAAAATGGATGAAATATTTTTTTATTTTTATGAATTTTATGATACACATATGATATCCTAAATGAGAAATGAAAGACAAAATGATGGAAAACCTAGATCTAGGGTGAATGAATGTAGATTTTAAAAGGTTTATGATGTCAAAATGTTGAGTTCACCAAAATGAAACATATGGAAAGGGGGGGAGAATTCTAAGTTTGATGTAAAACCCAGGATTAATTTCTCCCATCTTCAAAGTTACATTAGAAGACAAATCATGAAGGTGAATAGATTGACTATCAACCATGAAGGTGATCCAATCAGACCTGGATTTATACTCTTAGGGCCTTAAAAATGGATTAGAAATGATTGACCTAATTGAACAATATGACCTAATATGTAAAATGCAATATCCTGAAAGCACACAAATTGAAACAATAAACTGCAAGAAGATCTTAAAGAAGTACTAGAATTTGTATACTTATCACAAAAAGTTGGATATGACATGCAGAGGAGGAAAAAATCTCCTAGGGGCATATGGGTCCTTAATAGGGGCTCCTAAAACTGATTTGGGGGTCCTCTGATATTAGATGATCTAATCTTTCATTTCATGGCTACATAATTGTTAGAATATCGTTAGTAAATTTTGTAGTTGAGTTTCTATAGCTTTGACAACTTTTAGGGCTTGAAATGCAACAATTGATAAATTGCATTCAATCCTCCTTCAAAGCATGAGATTTGCACATTCACAAAGAGAATAAATGTTGGGCCATTTAGGGGCTTACCTCAATCAAACCCTATGTAAGTGTTTCCACTTCCACAATGGCAATGTCAATGATAAATAGATAATTGAAAGGAAGGAATGATGAAATCACAAAGTTTTGCAACTCCCCACCCTTCAACAACTTCCTTGAAGGACTAAAGTCATGTGAATCGGCTCAAGGATTTAGATCTTGCTTGCTTGAATGCTTGAACTTTTTGGAGACCTAGAACAAAAGTTAGCCTTCACAAAACATGAACATGAACACACATAAACTTTGACATGATGTTGGATATTGAATTGTTGCAATAGATCTTTGAAACATTGCTATGCCTGACTTGCTCAATAGCACTCTTGATCATAAGTTTTACAATATATTTTTTATTAGATTTCAAATGATAAAATAACTAGGAATTTATATGCAATTGTTCTAATTTCCTAAGAATTAGATCCCAAAAGCTGACACTTGAAATTTGAATTTTGGATGCTGAAATTACACCAATAACATATTAAAATTGAAGTCCTAGCTAAGAAAGGGGCCATTCACCCATGGGAAAATTGTTCTTGGACCAAATTTCTAGGACCCACTTAGTCAGGCACAAAGTAATAACTAGATTCATTTATTCAATGCTTGCAACCCTTCAAAAAATGGTAAAAATTAGGCCGTGGAATGCATAATTTAGGAAATTAGGAGCTTAATTAAGTTCAATAAATTAGGGCAAAAAAACATAATGTGAAATTGTTAAGGGTGTTAGTTTTTGATACTACAGTAGGGATATGTATATATGAAAAATGAGACTACATATAAAATGGATGTCTCCTTCAAATGGTTCTAGAATAAAATGAATTTTGACAAAGAAACAAAGGAAATCTTGAAATTTTTTGAGTGAGAAGCATAATTTCATATTTATAAGATAATCTAGCTACCACCACTTCACATAAGTTAGAGGAGGGTGATCCCACAATATTGGTTTATAATTTTTGGCCAAACTGGACACTATACTATTTTTTTCTAGCTAAATCTTCACTTTCAGGCACCTATAGCGGCTAAACCATGAGGAATTTGAAGATGATGCAAACTAGTAATTTGTGAAACCTTTTTTGTAGATTCTAAATATAAATTTTTCAAAATTTTTGGAATTATATTGCACTTCCTTTTCCATCTCCTTTGAAAACTAGTTTCTTTTTAGTAAACACCATTTTTAAGGAGTGACACTCACCGTATAACACAACTTTTTTTCTATGAAGGATAAAATTCTAATTTTTTTGAATTTAGATTTGTAACTACGATATCTAGTGCTTCCAATTGGTTTCATTTTGTTTTATTTAATATTTTTTCCTTAATCAAGTTTCGATGTCAAACCAATTACAATTGAGACATAGGTGGACTATATAACACATAACTTTTTTTGTATGTTTCGAAATTCAATTTATTTATTTTTGTTGGATCAAGGACTTCAATATTTGGTGAAATCATATTTTTTAATTCTTATTTTTGATAATATTCTATTTTTCCGCATGTGCAGAACAAAGAGCTTGATTTTCGATGAAAAACCTACATTCACAAGAAATAAAAAATAAATATAATAATTAAATTAAATTTATTTAAAATTAAACTTTTTGGGAAGCTTATAATAGGGACTACATACTTACAAAAATAAATTTTAAATGAATTCATTTGATCCCCCAAAAGGTAAACCAAAAGTTGTTTTTTATCACCATTTTGATAGGTGTAAAGGAGACTCTGTTATAGGTATGGTTTAAAACTAGCAGAGTTCTATCCAAGGAGGTTTGATCTAAGGTAGTTTGATCAAAACATCTTAAATTGGAATTCTATAAATGGAACTTTTAAAGGCTTAAATCATTATATTTTCTAAAAATATGTGATTTCAACAAAAATCAAAATATCCTAGAAATTGTAAATCAGCTTTGTGGGATCTCGCAGGATCAAACAAACAATGTTGTAGATGTGTAAGAATGACCTTGGATTATAAATATTCAATTAATATAAATTTAGGAATGTTAATTGAAGTTTATTCTATGGTCACAATGGATGCAAACTCAAGTGCTTCACAATCAGGTATCCATCTGGTTCTTACTCCATCACAACACAACTCAACAAACTTCCTTGCCTCACCTAGGTGTCTCCGCTTTTCTCTCCCTAGTCTTTTGGAAACCATCAACTAGGTTATTTATTAACCTACACACAACCAAAAACTCTCTCTCTCTACAACTTAGATGGATCAAGCACTTGCAACCAACCAACAAAAACTCAACAACGAACTTCAGCAACATTAGCAAACCATCAATTCAACAACCATCAAAACCTTGCTAGCACTAATACCAATTTGATGCAATATCAAATACCAAAACCACAACTACTTAGGGTACTTCTAACCCAAACTTGTCAAGGGAATATCAAATTGAACAAGCAACTAAAATTTCTTTATCTTTACACCAAAAAACACATTGTTCCACCACAAGGCATCATCAAGCCAAATCATTTCAACACTACATCATATCATCCTTAAGCTTAAAAACATCTTATTCATCATCAAAATGTCTATACAAATCAGTAACCATATTAGAATCACTGAAAAATAGTCCATACTCTCAACATGCACCAATTCACTCATTTTTTCAACTTACTCTATAAGGAAAATTAACAAGAAAACATGTTTTCTTGATACAAACCAATTATCAGTCCTCCAAGACACAATTTCATCATGTTTTGATTGAAAAAATTCAATACATAAGTATAGAAACATCAGATTTTCATACTCTGTAGTCAAGGTGCCATTCATGCATATTGGACTCACATTCCCAAATAGCCAAAACTATCAAACTCTGCCTCTAAACCCTTTCCAAGCCTTGGAACATTTTTCACAACATTATTTGAGTAGGTTCAACATAAACCAATCACATATATCATTGTTTAATAAAAAATATCAACCTTATGCATTCAAGTACCAGTCTTCTAGTAGCATTGTACCTTCACAAAATCAGGTATAACAAGCAACCCATTTTGAATCTCTGAAAAATATTCATTGATCTAGGGACCCATTTTTCTCTAGAAAAACATATCACAACATCGAATACACTTGCTTTGAAATAGTTACCAGAAAATTAGTCTATATGTTGTCAAAGAGCCTTAATTAGCCCTAAATTGCAAAGCACCTTACATTAAATCATCTCCAAAATACTATATGAATTTGGAAAACATTAAAACTAGTAAAAAAAAATTCATTTCATTGACTTTTAGGGATTGGGAAGCACAATAAATCATCAAACATCAAAACCCTCTCTTCAAGCCATCTTAACACGAGCAAAACAGGGGTTTTAATGAAATCCACCTTCCAAATATTATACTACCTTTCTAGCACTTGAAACATGTTTGAATAAGTCTACCCATGCTTTGAGATTCATCACCAAGCTTCCAACAAAGGTGTTTCTTCATACTCTGACCTGTAGGAACTTTTCTTGCATTGGAAAACTCAGTATTTTTGCTTGGAGCAACAACATCTCTTTGTATTCCCTCTGCCCTATATCTACACACAAACAAACACACCCTAAAAAATTCCTAAAAAACCTCTAATAGACCCATCCCACTAACCAACTAAGTCTAATTCGGTGGGATGGTGAATTTATAACTTGACTCTCAAAACCCTAATTTTGAGGGTTACAGATTGAGATGCAAATAAGTGATTCAAACAAATGTTGTATTCACTAAAATCCCTCATAAATATAATTAAATGAAAGCTAAGATATTGTTCTACTTGGAACTACAAAGTTTAAGGTTTTATGGTTCTATACAGGCTGTGCAAATTGGTAGACAATAGAAAGAAACACTGAATTTTACTGAATAGGGAACTTTTATTTCAAAACTTGATTCAAGAATTATAAAGAACTGCCTTATCTCACCCACATAAGGCTTAAATAGATGCTTACATAATGTGGAACAACTTCTCTTTCACCTTCAACCAACTATCTACCTTTTCCAACAAAGTGACTCTTCACATTCTTGTCCTTTTGTGCGCTTTTACACTTTTACATCTTTTGCATTTTTCACAACTTAGCAATATTTTTGCAAATTTAACTTCACCAACGGGCTAGTTATCTACTTGAGACCTTAAATACATTGAAATAGGTCTTCACATGACCTTTTACATGAATTTACAAATAAACATTCAATTTTTGAAAAAAATTCCTATGAGACGTAACTAGTGAACTAGGTGCTCCTGCACCATACAACCAACCAACAAAATTTTCCAAGTCCCTTGGAAACACATTTCATCATCTTTGTTTAGACCTGCAAAACCAATTCAATCTACCTTGGACTTCTTGCTCTTCCTTCTTCTTGAATCTTCATCTGTCTTTTCCTTTGTCTTCATCACTTGTCTTCACTTGCCTTTTCCTTACCTTTTTTCTTTTCTCATTCTCTATCTTTAGGTTCACATTCTTCTTTTCTTCCTCAAAAGGACACAGGAATTCCCTTTTACCACTCTCTTCTTTCCATCAACTTTTCCTCAACCAATGACACAGGACTGTCCTTGCAACTTTCCTCTTTCTCTCACAATTCATCATTGACCTTTTCCGACCAATCTCTTTTTCATCTTCTCAACTATTCCCATCAATGGAGTAATCTCAAACTAACCAACATCTCACAATGGCTACAAACTCAAGTTCTTCACAATCAGGTATCTATCTGGTTCTTACTACATCACAACACAACTCAACAAACTTCCTTTCCTCACCTAGGTGTCTCCACTTTTCTCTCCCTAGTCTTTTGGCAACCATCAACTAGGTTCTTTCTTAACTTGTGCACAACAACACACTCTCTCTTTGCAGCTTAGATGGATCAAGCACCTACAACCAACTAACAAAAACTCAACAAACCATCAATTCAACAACCACCAAAACCTTGCTAGCTTTGATACCAATTTGATGCAATATCAAATACCAAAACCACAACTACTTAGGGTACTTCTGACCCAAACTTGTCAAGAGAAGATCAAATTGAACACTACTTCATATCATCCTCAAGCTTCAAAACATCTTATTCATCATCAAAATGTTTGTACCAATAAATAACCAGATTAGAATCACTGAAAACAGTCCATACTCTCAACATGCACCAATTCACTCATTTTTCCAACTTACTCTATAAGGAAAATTAACAAAAACCCATTTTTTCTTGCTACAAACTAGTTATTAGTCCTCCAAGACACAAGTTCATCATGTTTTGATTAAAACAATTCAATACATAAGCATAGAAACATCAGATCTGCCTACTCTACAGTCAAGACACCATTCATGTATATTGGACTCACATTCCCAAATCACCAAAACTATCAAACTCTGCCTCTAAACCCTTTCCAAGCCTTGGAACATTTTTAACAATATTATTTGAGTAGGTTCAACACAAACCAATCACATATATCATTGTCTAATCAAAAATCTCAATCTTATACATTCAAGCACTGGTCTTCTAGTAGCATTGCACCTTCACAAAATTGGGTATAACAAGCAACCCATTTTGAATCTCCAAAAACTATTCACTGATCTAGGGACCAATTTTTCTCTAGAAAAACATATCACAAAATGAAATACACTTGCTTTGAAAAAGTTACCAGAAAATTAGTCTGTATGTTGTCAAAGAGCCCCAATTAGCCTAAATTGCAAAGCACCTTACATTAAATCATCTTGAAAATATTATATAACTTTGGACAACATTAAAACTGGTCACAAAACTTTCATTTCATTGACTTTTAGGGATTGTGAAGCACAACAAAGCATCAAACATCAAAACCCTCTCTTTAAGCCATCTTAACACAAGCAAAATAGGGGTTTTAAAGAAATCCACCTTCCAAACATTATACCACCTTCCAACCACTTGAAACATGTTTGAATAAGTCTACCCATGCTTTGAGATTCATCACCAAGCTTTCAACAAAGGTGTTTCTACGTGCTTTGACTTGTAGGCACTTTTCTTGCATTAGAAAACTCAATATTTTTTGCTTGGAGTAGCAACATCTCTTTGTATTCCCTCTACCCTATATCTACACACACACACACACCCTAAAAAATTCCTAAATAAACTCTAATAGACCCATCCCACTAACCTACTAAGTCTAATTCAGTGGGATGGTGAATTTATACTTGACTCTCAAAACCCCAATTTTGAGGGTTACAGACTGAGATGCAGATAAGTGATTCAAACAAATGTTGTATTCACTAAAATCCCTCCTAAATAGACTTAAATGAAAGCTAATATACTATTCTACTTGGGACTACAAATTTTAAGGTCTTACATGCTTCTGTACAAGCTATGCAAATTGGTAGACAATAGAAAGAAACACTGAATTTTATAGAATAGGGAAACTTTTATTTCAAAACTTCATTCAAGAACTACAAAGAACTGCCTTTTCTTTCCCATAGAAGGCTTAAATAGATGATTACATCATGTGGAACAACTTCCCTTTCACCTTCAACCAACTAACTTCATTTTCCAACGAAGTGGCTCTTCACATTCTTGTCCTTTTGTGCACTTTTACACTTTTACATCTTTTACATTTTTGACAACTTAGCAATATTTTTGCAAATTTAACTTCACTAACCCCCTAGTGATCTACTTGAGACCTTAAATACACTAAAATAGGTCTTCACATGACCTTTTACATGAATTTACAAATAAACATTCAATTTTTGACAAATTTTCCTATGAGAGGTAACTAGTGAACTAGGTGCTCCTACACCAGGAACTCTAATTGGCTCTTATGGGTTACATGCCTAAAAAATGTAAAAATAAACAATGAAATGAATTACTCTGTAACATTCAAAAAATTTAGGGGTGGTAAATATTTTCCCACATGTTAATTTAATCCTACAAGGAAACAAGTCATGACATCTCCTAGCTATTATGAAATGGAAGGCAACAATGGAATTGTCAAGAAACAAAAAAACATATAATAATTGTCCCACACTACATTGAGTAACCATTTAATATGGAAATAAGTAAGAATTTGATTGAAAACATTGTCTAGATGACATTCCTTAGGGTAATTTTTGAACTGCATCTAAAGGAAGTCTTTAAAACTAAACAAATCCTTTTATTGTAAATCATTCAATGGATTTTGATTCTTGTGTATTGACCATAGTCATTGAGTTAATTCAAGTGTTGCATCCATTTTCATAGGGATTGTACTTGATTTAGGAGAGGACAAGGCAACTATAAGAACCATGCAAATGTGATGATTACAAATATCTATTCAATGATCTTAATGAAAATTTATAGGTTGTATATTTTGGTTTGAGGCTTCCCATGGGGACTAGAGCTCCACAATAGGAACATAGATCCTTGATAGCAAGATGGAGGTCATTTTTCTACACTAACAATGTCCAAGTGGAAAATAGGAGGAAGTGGAAGATGAAGAAGGCAATAAAATTCCTAAAACAAGTGGTGATATGTACTAACTATTTTGGTATTGAAAGGATGATTTCTCTTTTTACTCATAATTTTGAGGAAGATGAGGATATAGAAATTTCAATTGGTGTAAGGGCCTCTATTAATAGCTCATAATAAGAGTGTAACTTAGGCATTTTATTTTCAACCTAAATAAATGACTTGAACTTTTGTTTATATAATCATATTATCCCCTAAATATCTATGTAATATCCACTAAAAGATGTAATCCCATACATCACAAAATATAATAATCAAGCTACAAAATATCATAAATAATTTTTTTTAAATATATTACTTATAAATTAATTATTATATTTTAAAAAAATAAACTAAACCTAGAAATATAATAGGAAAGAGACATGCATAGTACAAATATACTAAAACTTATCTTCAATAGTTGGTATGGGGGAATGTAATTGAAAATATTTAGAATAAATTTAAGCTGGATATGATTCACCACTTTATTTCATCAATATCATGAAGGCCTGCTCTTATTATGCTACTAGCAAAGTTGAACCTGTTAATCTGTTAAACAAGTATCTGCCATCTTCAGTCAATTCCTAGACATGTGATAAAGTAGAATGGCAAGCTTGTAAATAGGATCCCTATATTTCATTGCATTGCAACATTTACATTTTCATCTTAAATTAAAAGAAACTTTTCACCTGAATTCTTTCAGAGGCATCTTTATTTCTCATCAAGATGGGCAACAAGAGACTCGTGTTAATGGGGTTCATGTGGAGCCCCTTTTGTTATATTTTTCCTATTCGAAGTATTTTCGGGGTCGATTAAGAGTGGACACAGTACTGCTTGTATGAACAGTGGTAGGCCATGCACAACACATACTTTTCCACTTAATCTTTTAAAAATTTGGAACGAACAACTTTTTAGGCATTGTCATGTTCGTCTGATTGTTGTCAAGCTAAAAGACAATAATTATATTAGAACAAATAAATTTTGACAGTGATTATTGCGTGCCAATGTGGGATAACAGACATGCAGCGTTCGTTGCATGTTCGTGATCATTTGTCCTCTCCAAAGGTGTTATTATGGAACAACAATTATTTTTATTTTTCCGATGAAAGGCTATGCTAGGCCTTCCTTTTTTTAATTAGGGAAGTCACGGTACTGTAAAAATTGACTTTTTCCACATTTAATCTATTTGCTTAAGAATTTATAGGCATTACCCTTTTCCTTTTATAGAGGAAACCCAAAGAGTTGGCTACTTCAATGCTGCTGCGGAAGGACATTGCCTCCAGACAAAAGCGGTGAAAGATGATTATATCTCACATGAAAGATTTGGATATCCTCCTTTACTATATTATATTTTTTAGCTTTGTATCTCATTGTCTCCATGGATGTCCTCTCTAATAATTCAAAGCTCTTTTTGAGTATAAGGAACAGTTTAGCAACTACGGACAACATAACTCTTGGATGGGAGATGATTGTTGTACATGGAGAGGTGTCCATTGTGATGAAGTGGAGATGGGTAGACCAGTCTGCAAGTTGGATATCCATGGCTTTCACCTTTATGGCCATATGAGTTCAAGCTTGCTTGAATTGAAACATCTCAAGCATTTTGATTTGGGGGATAATAATTTTATGTGGGAAAGTTTGTTGCCCATGGGTTTGGGTTCTTTAACAAACTTAACATACTTCATCTTCTATTACAAGTCTTTTCAATGTCCTAGATCAAGATGAAGAGAGCATACATGAGCTCATACAAAATTCCTTACATAACCTTGAGAATAATGCAGCCTTTTATCCCTCAATGCAATTCCCTACTACCCCATACCAATAGCATCCTACCATGCTACCACTCGAAACATTCACTTTGTTATGTCCAAAAACTGAATCGTAGGGCATACCTCAAACAACATGCTTGGAGAAACATATCAATAACAATTAGAAGGAAAGCACATCAACCAAACCTCCCCTATACGAGCATAAAATTACAAACACACCCATTAACTTGGAACAAACTTATGGAAAAGGTTTCAAAATCTTAAGAAAACATGGATGTGACATAAAGAATGAGCATGAAGTCTATTCCCTCTTGGAACAAACACCATATAAAGATACTAAAGGACTAGATTACCAAGATCCTCCACTTTTGCATCAAGAATCTAGTTCATCAACCAATAAACACAAAGTCCATGGTCCTCTTAAGAAGTTACCTTTCTTACATCCTATAACTAGGATTGAAAGGACCTTAGACACTTCTCAAACTAGGAAAAATTAGATTGCTACCTATTCGTGACCGAGAAGATAAGAAAGGAAAGAGTACAAAAATGTATTATTGTGCATATCATAGAACACTTGGACATCTTACTAATGAATGTTGTGCTTTAAAGAAGAAATTGAATGAGTTTGATCATTATGGGATCAAATTGAACACATAATCTGTTATAATTAATTGTTCTTTGGTCCTTACCATGTGGTAGGTGTAGTATCATAACATGCACACTACCATTCATTAGGGTATAAACTAGGCTTTATGCAATCATCTTTCATTTTGCAAGGAGTAGTATATTGTAATCCATTTGTCTCACCTTTGTCCTTACACTTGGGGGGAAAGGGGCTAGGTAGCCTTGTCCTAAGTGCATCCCTTCTAGCAAGGGATCCATCTTTATCTCCTTAAAATGTTAGTGTAGCAAGTACACTAACATTTTAAGTGGCAGCATATGGTCCTTTGTTTATGGTTTGCATATGAAATACTCCTTTCTTAATGATGATAGCATACATTTCCTAGGATGTGTGACCTTGTTAATCAAAGTGTGGACTTCTTATTTTATGTGATTTTCTCTTTGGTGCGGATATTGGACTTGATATCCCCCAAGAGTGTGACCTTTCTTGGTGTATGACGTTCCCCTTGGTGGTAATGCTATGGATAGTATTCATTAAGGTATGAACTTATTTTACCATGAATTGTCCTCTCATGGTGGTTGTGTAACAAGCGATATCCCCTAAGTTATGACATTTCATGTATTAAGAAAATCCCCTTTGTTATTTTTATCATCTCTTGTGGTGGTGTTGATACAACATCCCTTGCATTTTTAGCCTTATACTATTGTCATTGTTGCACCCCCTGAGGTGAGTTTTGTTGCACCCCTTGAGGTGAGTTTTATGCACCCCCTAAGGCATGTTTTGTTGTACCCCCTGAGGTTAGTTTTTTTCACCCCTTGAGATGAGTTTTATGCACCCCCTGAGGTGAGTTTTATTGCACCCCCTGAGATGAGTTTTTGCAAGATAGGTCATGGATTTAGCATAGTAGACTTTGTTTAAAGGTCATGAACTTGAGCACCCTTTTTTAACATAGCCACCTAGCATAACACATATTTCTTTCTAGTGAAGCCATGCATTTCATGAGTGGTGTGTATGAATTTATTCCTCATGGAGTATTCCTTTATTCGATGGATGACATTTGGTATTTAAGACAATTTAAGATTGAGGTCTCTTTGTCTTACTGCTTGAATCTTTTAGTACTAACCTTGTTGTTTGTTGTGTCCCTTTGTGTGTTTCTTTCTCATGTTTGCATCATGATTTTTTTCATTTTGTTGTCATCTTTATGTTCCATTGTGCAATGTGTCTTCATATGTATCATGTTTTCTAACACGTATGTTTGTGTATGTTATCTTGTTACAGGTGTGTTTTCCTTTGTGCTTATATTGGTTTTCCATGGGATCATGGGTCCTTAGGGCTTGGCGATCTCCCTTGTCATCCCATCTCTTCAACATTCAGACAATCAAACCCCTCTTGACATATTTTTCTACTTTAGTGTGAGTTTGAGCATAAGTTGATACTATCACTAAAGTGGGGGCTAAATGTAGTGTCAAAAATTTTCACCCTTAACAATTTCACATTATATTTTATCCCCCTTAATTTATTGGACCTAGTTAAACTCCTAATTTACTACATTATGCATTTCAAGGCATATTTTTACAATTTTTTGAAGGATTGCAAGCATTGCACTTCTCAAATTCACCCATACACCCTATTGTAAAGATGGTTGTCATTGTACTAAAAGATTGACCTGTTAATTACGGATACAACTGCTAGAGTCGATGAATCCACAAGAGGCAGTTAATCCATGTCATGAACCCAAGTGTTGCACTACACAACACAAGGAGACCAAGGGAACACACCTTGCAACAATCACCCCAACTCAAGTGAGGGGTTCAAACCTGTGACCTAGGCTCTAATACCAATTGTTGAATGCACATTACAACTGAGAGGGGGGTGAATGAGCTGTAACTTAAACCTTCAAAACAATCATACACATTCAAATCCACATTCATTCAATAAACCCTTAAATCTATTATGATGATTAAGCATGAAAGAAAAATAACAAAAACTAAAACAAATCAACACCATGCACAAGAGAAAACCATATTTACATGGAAAACCCAAGATGGGAAAAACCATGGTGAGGATTAAATCACAATATAAAGTAACTTCAACACTGAATACAATAGGGCTCACTATTGGAGGGATCACTGCCCAAAGAAAGAAAGGCTCACTTCCAAAATAGAAAAGAAGATAGAGAAGAATGTTACACAAATAAATCCATCTCAATGCAACAAAGAAATCCAACACAATATCATCAACAACTTCATAGCTTGACTGAAGAATTATAGAAACCTTTTGCTCACTGCATCCAATAGTCTAAAACATGAAAGGTCGCATTGCACTTCTCAAATTCACTCTAACACTATGCAATTTGCATCATTCACATCTCTCTTGTCTATCTCATCATCCCTCAACAAATCAACTCTTATTTATACCATCTTCAACCTTGAAACTCTTCTCCAAGGATGGCTATGCACATCAACCATGCAAATTCAAATTAGGTCAGCACCAAAACACTTCCATGTCAGATAGAAGTGAAATCGGACCACACTATTCCTTATCTGGGACCCAAGTCTACAATACCACTCAACCACACACTTTTATAAATGATAATCATCCACCACAATTAGTGTAAACACTAGGTCAACCATTACCCATGTAGACATTTCTCCTAGACATCTCTACAATGCACTATTCACACACTAGTCAACACAACTTCTTTTGTACAATGATACATCACATGAAATTATAAATACAATACCTTTGAACACCTCTAATCAACATATCTGAAATGCACAGGAAGATCTCCAACCTAAAATAAATGTGGAGCAACACCAAACACTACTCTGCAACCCAAAACAACACTGCAACACACTCTTTCCTCTTTTTATCAAATTTTATCAAAAGCACTTGGAAACCAAGCATCAAAGACACATCCTCATCACCTACATCATTTTCTCAACAATAGACAAAAGCTTATCAAAGAAACAATAGAGGTTGACTCTAGTAGCTTACTAATGACAACATAATGCAACTAATTAAAGCAACATACTCTTGCAAAAATATCTCAATAATGATCTTCCTTCTCATACAGTTGACACCAATGACAACACAAGCTTTTTGACATCAATGACAACACCAATATGCTCATACTTGCAAAAATATGCCCCTTTATCATTGATGGAAACACATGATGTGAAAAAAATCAAAGACACAACTCTTTTCCATACCTATTTTTATTTCTCTTTTTTTTTTTGTTATTCACTCTCCCTCTTGCTATATTGTTCTTTCCCCCTTTGACAACTGAACATTTTGCTCTCTCTCCTTAACTGTCTTCTTTTTCACTTGACCCTCTCTCTAGATAGCTTATCTTTTTCATTTGACTCTCTCTCCTCCTTTGACATCAATGGCAAAGGACAAAAAATTTGTATGACTTATGTTTCTCCTTTGACATCAATCAACCTTCTCACAACTGATCTGCATACTCCCCCTTAGGAGCACACACCATGATGCACCAATCAACAACCAATGTAGATTGACAACACTTACTCCCCCTAACTGTAACAACCAAATGTTGAACAGTCTGGATAACTGAGGGGGGGGGGGGGTGAATCAATTATCCTAAACAATTCCCTTAACTTTGATTAATCTAGACCCAACTTAAATTAATTAGATAAATATCTAACAAATAAGAACATGAAATCACATAACAACACCATGCAAAATGAACACCAGAATTACGTGGAAACCTAAGAAGGGAAAAACCACTGAGAATGCTAATTCTCAATTATATAACACTGGTTAAGCTGACACTGGTTAAGGTGATTTTACAAAAAACTCACTGCCAAAATGCTCACTATGTAAGGCTCACTGTCAGTGGGCTCACTGCCCAATTAATACAACTAATTACAAAATAGTCTCACTGAAAAAAGTGAACTAATGAAATTGCATCTACATATGCATGAATTCAGTTTTGGTTAAGAGCACAACATTTTTCTGCAACAAATTTGATCAAGAACCTTCTACACAACTTTTTTGCACAAACTCTACAATATATATCACTTCTTCCTTCGCACCTTTTTATATGTTCGCACACATCATACTCCACGCTTCTCATTTCATTTGAAAAAAAAACTTTTATTTATACCATTCCACACCTTCACAATTCCGTAGGTTGTCCATATGTGATATCTTCATAGTCTTCCAATTTGGCCATATATAATTTGAATTAAATCACCACAAAACATGTCAGCATGAAGAACAATCTTGAGATATTCAATAAGGCCTTTCATGCTAACACCGGACCCAAAAGATAGGTCACACATAAAGATCTTCTTACCATGTTACCAAGGGACCAAAAAAAGGTCATACATAAGGTAGCATAATTTCCAAAAGATAGAAAACTTGGAATTTCATGAAATATATTTCGGAGCTGATGAGAATGCCACAACCAAGACAAAATCTTGATTATCATCAATTTTTGGTGTCAACCAGAAAACCACAATTTGGCATACAAAAACTTACAACATGCTACATGAAGTTCCAGATAGCAAGGTTACCTAGAGTAAGCTTTGAGCTCTACATCCAACATCAAAAGATTAGCCTTCATTATTCTACATAATCTAACTTCCACGAATGTCCCAAAAGAAGTACTGCCATATCCAGATCATAGATAACATCCATACTACGTAACGTCACAACACTCGATAGGATAGATCAAGTATGTACATTATATGGAGCACAACCTTCTGGATCCAAGGTTTTGACAACAATGAAAATGATGCAAAATCATCTTCAACAACTTCTCAACAATCTCCCCCTTTGGCAATGATGGCAAAAGAGCAAAAGCACAAAAACACAAAACTCAAAATTCCAACTCCAAAACTACAAACTCCAAAAACTCCAAGTACTCCCCCTTTGTCAAGCAATTCAATACCTCTTTTTGTTTTTTTTTCTCTTCATTTTTCTCCCCCTTTTTTCCAGCAAAGGAAAAATGCCAAAATTCAAACATTTAGGAACTCAAGTAAAAATAACACTTTTCACATGAAAAATATTATTGTACCTTTCTCTCACAACTGGAAGAATCCTATTCCAAGCTAGCACCACATAATCCAATTTGACACTCATACTATCCAATGTAGTCAACAACACAAATGAGGATGACCAATCCTGAGACGGGCACTTTCATTCACAATCTTCTACATCAGAAAGTATCACTGAGAGATCATCCAACTGGACCTCAAAAATTTCCTTGACCTACTAGAAATTTCTAACCAAGTCTTCCCTTTGTCTCTACATAATCAATAACTCCGCTTGTAATTCACCAACTCTTATTCTCTATTTTCCATCTTTTTCTTTGAAGAAATCAAAACTATTTCCAATATTATTCATCTCAAATTCAATAGCTTCAATTCTGCTTCTAAAATTATCAACAACAACAAGCCACCATAGACAATACCTATAGATGTTAGATTGTTAGAATAGACTATGGCTGTCAAGACCTTGAGACCAAATGGAAAGCATAAAAAGAGAGAATAGGATGTGACAAGAATAAATTGTATTCTTATCAATATGATCCAATGATATGATTGTGATGTAAAATGTAGTAGAAACCCCTTGGTTATATAGCCAAGGTGAGATACAAGATGTCATAGTATTATGACAAATGTCTTAATCATATGACATGCAAAAACTAATCACAACTAAGTTTACATGTGTTACATGTTAGTTTTAGACCAGAAATAAAAATAAGAAACAATAAAAAATAATGAAGAATAGAACACAACAAATACCCTGGGAAAACACTCCTCGAGGGAGAAAAACCCAGCCAAAATATATCTCTTATATATTGAATTTTAAGGAGAAAAAATCTACTTAAAATCTTGGGCCAAACACAAGGCCTATATGATACAATAAAGGATTGCACCTCACTTAGATGCAAATATACAATCAAATATTACTTCTCCTTGATGTCAATTTGCTTGAAGCAATATGATGACTTGCTGCAAATGTGTGAACTCCTCCATGAAGCACAATTTTATTTTTCAATGAATTGATTGATCAATGAATGATCATTGCCTTGTATTTATACAAATCAAGGCGTCTCTTCATATGGGTTGGCTTCTTTCACAAAATAAGACAACTTTTTTATTTGAGTCGACCTTGTAAAACATAAATTAATATTTATAGCAAGTATAACTTTCTTTTATTTATTCATCATTTATTATTTAATTTTGAGTGAAGGATATCACCCACCACTATAACATCAACATTACAAGTCAAAAGATAAGATAACAACTAATGACAACTAACACCTTCTAGAAAGATTCCTTCCTAGGACCTAAGTGAACTTAACTTGTTGGATGTTGTGGATGTGTTGTTGATATGTGGTTGTCATTGATGTAACCACTATTAGCATTTGATGTATCAATTGTTGTACATGTTGAGGATATTGAGAAAATTGTAAAAGATAGTGTTTTGTGTTCCTAATGGAATGGTACAAGTCATGATGGTGTCATATTTCATACGTTGAATATTAGCTGATGTTGATTAAAGGGTTTATTTTTTAGTCTATCTAGATCATCTACCAGAAGTTTTAGAGGTCCGTGTAAAGTTTTGAGTATGTTGTGGTATGACAGTGTTTTCCTAGTCTCTGTTAGTGTTCCTGAATGAAGATTGTGTGACTTTGGTTATCTTGGTTGGTGTGGATGTTTCTCTATTGTTTCTTGGTGCTCTCAGATGTCTATAGATCATTCTCTATCTTTGTGGTACATCTACATTAATTAGTGAGCTCATGGTTGAAGATCTTTTCTTATGAACATTTAGTTTTTCATGTTGGTGGTAGCGTGTTGTGGATCTTTGAGGTGAAATTAATTAAATTATTTTCATATTGGAGATGTTAATTTGGGTCTCCACTATGTTGTGGCTGACCTTGGTGGATTTGTATTAAAATTTTATTTGTAAATTTGGGCCGACATTGAAAATATATTTTATTTTCTTGGCCGACGAAGTTGTGATGAAATCTCATGTAGTGGATATATAAGGGTGATTATTTAATTGTTGAAGATGGTGCTTCATGTGCTCCCATGTGTGTATGTGCAAATATAATTTGATTGTAGAGAAAAGTGTGAAGAAGACTGTGCGAAGTGTGAAGAAATGTTGAGCTTAATTGGAACTGTAATCAAGATTGTGCAGAAGATATTTTCTCATTTCATACCCTTCATAATTTTAATCCAACTCTATTGGGAAGTGAGCCCCTTTTGTAATTGAGAAGTGAGCTCTAGGCAGTGTGTCTGAATGCATGTGCATTCCCTTTCTTATTTTCCATTATACTTTTAGTAGAGTATAATCTTGTGGACTAACATCCACCGTGGTTTTTCCCCTAACAAGGATTCCACATAAAAAATCTTGGTGTTCCTTGTCTCTCTAACGTGTTGATTGCTTTTGGTTAATTTCTTATTCATCAGATCTGAGATTAAAGTTAAGTTAGAAAAGTTTAAATTTATGTGACAACTGATTCACCCCCCCTCCTCTCAATTGTTTGTCCTTGTTTTTCCAACAATTGGTATAAGAGCCTATTCCTCTAAAGAATCCTAATAGCTTGAGGTGATCCAGGATGGCAACATTCAAGAAGGATAGTCCTAGATTTAATGGCACAAACTATTCATTGTGGAAGATTAGGATGCAATGTCACTTAAGGTGTATTGGTGAAGCCTTTTGGAAGATCACAAGAGATCCATATACTATTCCTGAGAATGGTCCCTCTTCTGCTGATGAGATCAAAGATGTTGAAAGTAATATTAGGGTTATTGAAGCTTTGGTGAGTGCCTTGACATATTCAAAGATGGCTAATGTGGTAGGTCTGTAGACAGCTCATGAGATTTGGAAGAAACTAGAAACTTTGTATGAAGGAGATGCACAGGTGAAGATGGCTAAGCAACAAAGCTTGAAAGGCAAGTATGAAAATCTGAAGATGGGTGAAGATGAAAATATCAGCTATTTTATGCAAAGAGTAAATACAATAGTGATGGGTCTTAAATGTGTCAGTGGTTCTATGGATGAGGATGAAATTGTGGCTAAAGTACTCAGATCCTTTCCTCCCTCCTACAAAATGAAGGTTCATGATATTGAAGAGTTCAAATCAGTAAACAAGATGACAAGAGATATGTTGATAGGGAAGCATGCTACCTTTGAGATAAGTGAATTTGGTGAATCTACATCGAAGATTGAATCTGCATTCAAGGCTACTATATCTGGAAGTAACATGAAACTATATAGTCCGGGAGAGAGTTCAAAAAAGATATCCAAGTATGATGAAGAATTGAAACAACTTGAAGATAAAGAAAGAGAGGTAGAATAACTGGAAGCACTGATTGCAAAACAACTAGAAGGGAGAGGAAAAGGTAAGTATGAAGATGTATTACCTATTAAATGTTTTTCATGCAATAAAACATGTCATTTTGCATCAAGATGTCTTGAAAGAGTTCCTAGATCTAAGCCTAAGAAGTCAAGATTCCCAAAGAGATGCCACTTTGCTGAAGAAGCAGTAACTGATGATGATTCTAATAAAGATAATGGTAAAGAAGATGATTGGAATTTCATTGCTACCATTGAAAATAATCCTATGGCTACTAAATCTACTAAAGATGAAAAAGATCTTGCAGCTCAAGTTTAAGAAAAAGATGAATGGGTCATTGATAGTGGATGCTCACATCATATGACTGGTGATAAAAGAAAATTTGTGAGTCTAGAGAAGTATGAAGGTGGGGTTGTAAGATTTGGAGATAACAATGTTCGTGTGATTCGTGGCAGAGGATCTATTTTCCTTGGTGGTAAGGATAACACTGATGATGTCGTCTATGTTGAAGGCCTGAAGCATAACTTGTTGAGTGTTGGTCAGATGGTTCATAAGGGATATGATATTCAGTTAAAAGATGGAAGATGCAAGATATGTGGTATTTCCAGGAACATGATTGCAACAGGCAAGCAAACAAAAGGTAATATTTTTCAAGGTAATATTTTTCACCTGAATACTGCTAGTGGAAGTTGTTTAATTGCTCAAGTAGATGAAAGCTGGTTGTGGCAAAGGATACTGTGTCATGTAAAATTTGACAACATTATCAAGATAAGTTCTACTCAAGCGGTAAGAGATCTACCTAGATTAGCAAAGCCTACTAATGTAATCTACAAGGAATGTCAGATGGGAAAAGAAACTAGAGTCTCATTATGGAGCAAACAATTTCATTCAAATAATTTGTTGGAGCTACTACATACTAACCATTGTGGTACCTCCAGAGTCAGAAGTATTCATGGAGAAAGGTATTTTATGTTGGTTATTGATGATTACTCTAAAATGATTCAGGTTTCCTTTTTAAGAGAAAAATGTGAAGCACTGGAGAAATTCAAAAGTTTCAAGGCTGTGGAAGAAAATGAGAAAGGTATAAAAATAAAGTGCCTGAGATCTGACAAAGGTGGTGAGTTCATTTCTAAGGAGTTCAATTCTTATTGTGAGGAGCATGGAATTAAAAGACAGTTATCTACTCCCCAAACCCCTCAACAAAATGTAGTTGCAGAAAGAAAGAATAGAACAATTATGGATGCAGCTAGAACCATGATGATGGAAAGAAATGTGTCTTAGATGTATTGGAGTGAAGCAGTAAGCACTATTGTGTATACCTTGAACTGGGTAAATGTGAATGGAAATTATGGTAAGACCCCTTATGAGTTATGGTTTGGTCACAAACCTACTATCAAGTATTTTGAGATCTTTGGAAGCAAGTGTTATATCAGGAGAGATGATATAGGAAAATTTGATGCTAGAAGCGATGAAGGGATCTTCCTAGGTTACACAAGCCAAGGGAAGAACACTCAGACACTAAATCTACTTCAGATTATTCCATATGTTATGGTGAAGCAACCTCAATTTGTTCTAGTAAATCAAACAAGTGTAGAATAAAGATTAGAAGAGTCAGAGGTCCAAGTAGGTCCCAAAACTCCAAGATATGTAAAGCTGAATCATTCTGAAAGTCAAATCATAGGAGATAAGAGTAAAGGAGTGCAAACTAGAAGAAAAATTGCAGAAGAATATTGTCTGATTTCCAAGATTGAACCTAAGAATGTTAGTGAAGCCTGTCAAGATGAACACTGGTTGAAATCTATGAAGCAAGAGTTGACACAAATTGAGAAGAATGAAACATGGCTACTGGTTCCTAGGCCTAAAGACAAAAATATGATTGGTACTAAGTGGGTATTTAGAAACAAGCTAAATGAAGAAGGTGAATTGGTCCAAAATAAAACAATACTAGTATGTAAAGGTTATTCTCAAATGGAAGGTATTGATTTTAAAGAAACCTTTGCCCCTGTAGCTGGAATTGAAGCTATGATATTATTTCTTGTTTATACTACACACAAGAATTATAAAGTATATCAAATGGATTTGAAGTCTGCATTTCTGAATGGAGAACTAGAAGAAGAAGTATACATTGAACAATTAGATGGATTCCAGCTAACAGATAAGGGAGATATGGTTTGCAGATTGAAGAAATCTTTGTATGGACTTAAGCAAGCCCCTAGAGCCTGGTACACTAGATTGGGAAAATATCTACTAAAGCTTGGATTCACTAAATTTACTATTGATAACAACTTATACTTCAAGTTAGATCATGATAAGGAGTTGATTATAGAAGTTTTTTTGATGACATCATCTTTGGAGATGATGATAATCTATGCATGAAGTTGGCTAATGAGATAAAGAGTGAATTTGAGATGAGCATGATTGGTGAGATGAAGTTATTTATGGGATTGCAAATTACACAACTGGACCAGGGGATTTTCATATCTCAGTCCAAATATGTGAAAGAACTACTGAAGAATTTTGGAATGGATGACTCCAAACCTGTTGGTACCCCCATGGTGACCGAATGTTATGAAATAACTTGCACAATAGAAGAATATGATATGGAATATGCTGCAAATACTTGATAATAACTGAGAATAACAAGCCACTTCGAGGGGGCAACCTCCAAATATCTCTAATGAGAACACACTTCACACTTGTTGATGAAATAAGACTCACAACCTCCTATATATACCTATTTATGCCAAGGATAACACCTAGGCTGACTTAGACACACCTATATAAGACTTAGGCCGACCTAAACAACTAAATAACAATATACTAATGATAATATGACTTAATAGAGAGTTAAGATAGCCACAAGCCGACTATTCATAACCCGATGTACAATAATATTAAGGGCGTAGCATGCCCCCCTTCTTGAAAGAAGCATTGTCCTCAATGCTAATCAAGTTTGGAAACTTTTGAATGAACTCCTCGTCTTCCCATGTGGCATCTTCAACTGGTAAATTCTTCCACTGGATGAGATACTCAGTGATAGTTCTATTCCTCAGCTTCTTTGTGTGTGTTTGAAAAATGCACTCTGGTTCCAAAATGATTCTTCCTTCTTCATCCAGCTCGGGAAGTGTTGTTTGAGTGGGAATATTAACCCCAATTACCTTCTTCAAATAGGAAACATGAAAAATTGGATGTATCTTTGTTGTAGGTGGCAACTCAAGCTTGTAGGCAACACTAGCGATCTTCTGCATGATTTGGTATGGACCATAATAATTTGGTGATAACTTATTATTCTTGCTTTGCTGCTTTAGTGAGATTTTCTTATAAGGCTGCAATCACAAGAAGACCCAATCCCCAACTTCAAAACTTCTTTCACTACGATGTTGGTCTGCCTGTTGTTTCATTTGATTTTGTGCCATGGCTAAATTCTCCTTTAGTCTTGAAATTACTTGTTGTTGATGAAGCAAGTGGTCTTCTACTGCCTGAACTCTTGGGGACACCTTAATTGATGATGTGATGGAAGGAGGATGATATCCATAAAGTGCCAAAAATGGACATTTTTTATGAGCTATGAAAAGAAGTGTTATACCACCATTCTGCAAGTGGTAGCCAATCTACCCACTGGGACTGTTTCTCTGAAGTGAAACAACGTAGATATCCTTCCAAACATTTATTAACAACCTCTATTTTCCCATCTGATTGAGGGTGGTATGAAGAGCTAAGAGCCAATTGAGTACCCAAACATGAGAATAAATCCTTCCAAAAGTGACTAGTGAAAATAGGATCATGATCACTAACAATAACTTTAGGTGTACCATGTAGCTTTTGGATATTCTCCAAAAAATCTTTAGCCACTGCACTTGCTGTAAAAGGATGTGCTAATGCAATGAAATGTGCATATTTAGTGAGCCGATCAACCACCACCATGATGACATTATGACCTTTAGATTTGGGAAGCCCTATGATGAAGTCCATGGATATCTCTTCCCAATGTTGGCTAGGAATAGATAAGGGTTGCAAGAGACCTGGTGTCTTAATTGTCTCCCCTTTATGCCTTTGACACACCAAACATTCAGCCACAAATTTTTGAACATCACCCTTTAGCCCTTCCCAAAAGAAATCTTGCTTGACTCGATGATATGTCTTCAAAAATCCTGAATGACCACCCACTGGAGACTCATGCAACTCTGTAAGAATCTTATTTTAAGGTTGGAATTCTTGCAGAGATACAAACGCTCTTTATACCAAAGAGTATCTCCCTTCCAACAAAACTTATCTGAACTACTAGGATCACTTTTTAATTGCTCGATGAGATTACTTGTCGCAACATCATTTTACCACTTTGCTTTGGCTTCCTCCACCAAATTTTCTTGTAATATTGAAAGGGCACACAATAAGGCTTCATCTTTCTCATCCTTCCTTGAAAGTGCATCTGTGACAATATTTTCTTTCCCTTTCTTATATACAATCTCAAAGTCATATCCTAACATCTTAGTGACCCATTTTTGTTGCTCTTCAGAACATAGTCATTGTTCCAAAAAATATTTTAGGCTATCATGATCTGTCTTAACCTTGAAATGTCTACCCAATAGATAAGGCCGCCATTGTTTCACTGCATGGAGTATTGCTAGCATTTCCTTCTCATAAATAGGTTTTAGTAGATTCTTACCTTTTAATTGATGACTCTCAAAAGCAATTGGTCGACCTTCTTGCATAAGCACTAATCCTATCCCATTTCCAGAAGCATCACATTCCACAATGAATTCCTTGGTGAAGTCAGGAGTGGCAAGTACTAGAGTTGTACACATAACCTCCTTCAATCTCTCAAATGTTGTATTGGCAGACTCGTTCCAATGAAAAGAATCCTTCTTCAATAGAGTGGTGAGAGGTGCTGCTATACTACCATAATTCTTCACAAATCTTCTATAGTACCCTGTCAATCCCAAGAATCCTCTCAGTTTCTTAATGGTTTTTGGAATAGGCCATTCCATGATAGCCTTAATTTTGTTAGGGTCCACCTTTACTCCTTCATGTGAAACTATGTGTCCCAAATACTCCACCTCTATAAGACCAAAAGCACACTTGGATGGCTTAGCATAGAGTTTATGATCTTCAAGTATTTGTAATGCTTGGTACACATGTTGCAAATGTTCTTCCCAAGTCTTGCTGTAAATCAATATATCATCAAAGAATACTAACACAAACTTTCTCAAGAACTTAAAAATGGAATTCATCAAACTTTGGAATGTAGATGGTGCATTGGTAAGACCAAATGGCATCACCAAAAATTCATAATGACCCTCATGAGTCTGAAATGTTGTCTTACGAATATCCACCTCCTTAATCTGAATTTGGTGATAACCAGATCTAAGATCTAACTTGGTAAAAACATAGCTCCATTTAATTCATCTAGCAAATCATCAATGACTGGAATTGGAAACTTATCTTTAATGGTGTACATGTTGAGAACTCTATAATCTAGACACATGTGCCAAGTATCATCCTTCTTACGTACCATCACCATAGGCGAGGAGTAAGCACTTTGGCTATGCCTGATGATTCCTGCCTCTAGCATCTCTTCAACATTTTTTTCTATCTCACTCTTTTGTATGTGTGGATACCTGTAAGGCCTGATGTTCGGTGGTTGGCTCCCTGGGACTAACTGTATGGCATGATCATGATCCCTCTTAGGAGGAAGTCCTTTAGGCATATCTCCAAGAACAACTAAGTGACGATCAATTATAGCTTGCAAATCTGGATGAGTAGGAGTATTAGATTGAGAGACTTCTAATGAACATAGTTGGGCCACAAATCCATCCATTCCTTTCTTAAGCAACTTTTGCATTTGATGAGAGCTTACCATTTGTGGAGATTTTTCCTTCAACCCCCTTAGCTCTACTAGCCTTCCTTCTGATTGAAATTTCATGAATAGTTCTTGGAAGTTCATCTCAATTGTTCCTAATGTAGTAAGCCATTGTACTCCCAAAACAATATCTGGCACCCATGGATATCGCATACATTGGGGTATCAAGTTGATAATCTCCCATGGATAATTTAATGCTATGACACTTCCCTGAACAACTAACTATACCACCATCTGCAATCAAAACTTGAAACTCTGGAGCTGGATATATGAAACAATTTAGAAGAGTAGCTAACTTTTTGTTGATGAAATTATGAGTACTACCCGAGTGGATCAACACCGTGCCACCTTCTGCTTCTTTAGGAACCCCACCACCTTGAGAGTTTGTGGAGCATCAAACCCGAGTGCATGACAAGAAATGATTGGTTGAGAATCATGTGATTCCTCATTTGACTCCCTTTCATCTTCTAGTATGGGTTCCTCCTCTTCTTCCTCATTGGGACCTTCAATATAAAACAATTTTTTTTCACTACATTTATGTCCTCGACTGTATTTGCTATCACAATTGAAACACAAGCCTTTTTCTCTTTTCTCCTCAATTTTTTGTGGATTCAACTTAGTAGGTTGTGTTGAATATCCATTCTCTCTTGTCACATTAGCCCCTTGCTTCTTAGGAATCAAATATTTCTCCTCTACCCTACGTGCTAAGATAAAAGACTCATTTATAGAACTAGGGCTAAACATGCATACCTCATATTGAATGTGATCCTTGAGACCACCCAAGAATAAGTCATTCAAGTTTTCTTCTATAATTGAATCCACCCTTAAGGATAGATTTTGGAATTGTTGAATATAATCCTTAACTGATCCTGTTTGTTGAAGTTTAGCTAGCTGGCTAAAGAAGTTGTCTGTGACGCTATTGCTATATTGTGCTTGGAGTTTCTCTATAAAAATTGACCATGAGACAGTGAGCCCCTTTTTACCTCGATGAGTACAAAGCCAATGATACAAAATGAATTGATCTGGTTCTAAATATAAGGAAGCCATCGTGACATTTTGTCCATTTGGGATTTGGTGTACTTCAAAAAAATTCTCCATTTGGTTTATCCATGTTAGATGATCCTTACCATCAAACTTGCGCATATCCACCTTTGGAAATAAATTCCTAGATCCCATAGGAGTACTAAAGCTTGTGTTAGTAGTAGTTGACCTAGAATTCTCACCTTGGCCACTTGAGAACTCCTTTCTTGATTCAGCTATGTAGGTGCTTAACATGTTTCACATGTCTGACATATCTCCTCTTAGGTCACACATATCCATCTTAATTGAGGAAATTTCTTCCTTGACCTTATTGATTTCTTCATTATGAGTAATATCCTTGATTGTTTCACCATCCTTATCAAGAGTCTTCCCTGGAGTGATAGCATTCTTTTTACCCCTTGTTGCAGGCCCCGTCATGATGGAAACCACTAATGTTGAAATAAATCACACAAATGAAACTTAAATTCTCTCAAATTTTTACTATAATCTCCTTTAGTATTTCTTCAAAAACCCAATAAAAATCAGACTCCAATTCAACAAGATGTGCGAGATATGTAGATTCCAAAAAAATAATGTAGAAACCCTAACTCTGCAATAATTCACTTAATTTTGCTCCAATTCTTCTAAAATATGGACTGTAGCTTCTTCAATATGTTCTTCAAAAACCCTTTAAAACATATAATGGATGATCAAATGAACAACAAAAAAAATATATACATGAACATATAATGGAATGTATGTAATGGATGATCAAATGAACAACAAAAATATATACATGGGAGAGAGAGAGATCACATCCCTTCAAAACATAATGTTGGCCTTCAATATGAAACGATATGTCTCCAAGGGTGGTGAATAAAAAAATTTGGCCTCAAGTAATTGTTTATCAATAATTAAATATTAAATTGTTTCTCAAGTGAAGTGCCTCTTCACTTTCATATTGGTCTCAATAAATTGAATAGTTGATAAGGCTATATGAAATTTATAATCTCAAGTCATGGTTGGAAGTGATGCCCGACGTTGCAACATAAACACTCCCTCTCAACTAGGGAGGAATACTTCTAGCTATCCAATGTCATGGAGTCTCTCAACATGATGTCCACAATGTCTACACCCATATGCGGAAAGAGCTCATCACGGAGTCACTCAATGTGATATTGTACATCATGGCTACTTCCATGTAGGGGAAGAATATGTGCACAAGTGCCCATCACAGAGTCACTCAATGTGATGTTGTCATCTCATCATGACGTCCACCATGGCTACTCCCAGAGGGTGGATAAACAAAAGTACAATAAAATAACCATGGAGTCTCTCAATGTGATGTTGTCATGGAGTCACTCAACATGACATCCACCACGGATACTCCTAGAGGGTGGAAACAAGGGATTTCACCTCAATTTTCTCTCACAGAGAAAGATGAATTAACAAGGGCTTACACCTCAAATTTCTCTCATAGAGAAAAATGCATTATAGAAGATCACTGATGCTAAGTCTCCCTCTCAGCTAGGGCTTCATTCTCCACAATTCCAAGCTTGTATCAAAAGTACACAAACTTTACTCTAGAGAGAGGCTTGGTGAGAATATCAACCGTCTGCTCATCAGTGCTGATGTACTTCAATTGGATAGCTTTGCTCAATACCATATCTATGAATAGTGGTATTTGATCTCAACATGTTTAGTTCTATCATGAAACACTGGGTTGATAGAAAGCTTCACACAACTTTGATTATCACAATGAATGATAGTCGATTCCAATGATTATCCAAAAAATCCTGCAAGGAGCTTTCAAAGAAACACTTCTTCTCGAGCTTGCACACAAGTTGCAATATACTTGGCCTCTGCGGTGCTCAGTGCCACTGAAGATTGCTTCCTACTACACCATGAGATCATCATAGACCTCAAACTAAAGTAACATCTAGAGGTGCTCTCCTGATCAGCAACACAACCTACCCAATCAGAATTAGAATAACCATGCAACTTTAAGTCCACATCAGAAGAATATCTCAAGCCATACCCAACTGTTCCCCGCAAGTATCTCAAGATATGCTTTGCTACAACTAGATGTATTTTCCTTAGTTCACACATAAAATAGCTAAGTGCACTCACCACATAGAAAATATCTGGTCTAGTATTAACTAGATACATCAACAATCCAATCAATTGCCTATACATAGTAGGATCCACTAAATCTGAACTAGTTGCAGCCTCTTTTAGCTTCTATAGGTTGGTCTCCATCGGTGTAAACATGGATTTGCAATCCATTATACCAAATCTCTTTAGGATGTCAATTGTATACTTCTCTTGACTTAGAATGATCTCATTAGGCCTCTACCAAACTTGTAAACCAAGGAAGTAATGCATGTATCCAAGATCCTTTATTTCAAATTCAAAAGCTAACTCCTTGCATTTGATAATGAGGTGATCTTCTTCAGTAAGAATAAATCATCAACATAAAGAACCAAGCTCAATGCTTTTCCATCAATTACCTTGAAGTACAGGTTTGAATCATCATCATTCTTGGACAAGCCCAAGCTCATCAGGTATCTATTAATTCTCTCATACCAAGCACGAAGAGCCTGCTTAAGGCCATACAAAGCCTTCTTCAATTTGCAAACATGAGACTCCTTCCCATGAACCTCCAATCCATCAGGTTGCTCAATGTAAAGCTCTTCTTCAATTACATCATTTAGAAATGTTATCTTCATGTCCATCTAACTTAATTTGCATCCTTTAGATACTACAATAGCAATGATAGACCTGATGGATGTATATCGAGTAAACATTGCAAATGTTTCCTCATAGTCTATTCCCTCTTTCTGAGAGAATCCTCTAGCCACAAACCTAGCCTTGTAATTCTCGATGCTTCCATCAACCGCATGCTTGATCATGAACATCCACTTAGAAGATACAATAGATTTTCCTTCTGATCTAGGTACTATATCCCAAACATCATTTAGTTGTGAATTGTAAGGGACTCAAAACTCCCTCTTAATCCCTGCCTTGATACAAAAGTTACGAATGCTTCCAGAGATGTATTCTCCTCCATTATCAAATCTTAGAACTTTGATCCTCTTCCCAAACAATTTCTCTACTAAAGCTTTAAATTCCTTGAATCTCTCAAGTACTTCCTCATATTCTCTATTCTTTAAGAAATAAATTCAAGTCTTTCTAGAGTAGTCATAAATGAAAATTATATAATACAAGAAACCACTCAAAGAAGCAACAGACATTGGACCACACAAATCAGAATGAACGAGATCTAGAATACACTTAGATCTACTCTCACTACTTGAAATGGACCTTTAGTATTCTTACCCAAAGCGCAACCTCTAAAAGTTCCTTCATTCTCCTGGCTGAGTTTAGGAAGGCCCGTGTCCATCTTGTCCATGGTTGGAAGTGCTCTGAAGTGAAAGTGAGCAAGTCTTCTATGCCAAAGTTCACATGAACTTGATGAATCATGTAACAAAGCCTGTAATGGATGAGTGGAAAGTCTGTAGATACTCTCTTTCCAAACACCAATCACTCTAGCAGTCTTGATGCTAGAGTTCTTCATCCATGCAAGAACTTTACCTTTAGAGAATGCAACTTGATATCCCTTGTCCTCCAAAGCTGAGATAGAGACAAGGTTCTTCTTAATACCTCATACAAATAACACATCGCTCAACTGAAGAGAGATGTCAGAATCTAAGTGAAGAGAGGAGGTCCCAACACCTTTCATAGAATAACATGCATCATATCTAATTATTACTTGAACACTTGAATCTCTCTCCACCAAATCAAATAGATATTCTCTAAATCTAGTGATGTGGTGAGAGGCACCACTATCAATCAACCAAGTGTCACTATATATTGGAACATTGCTTGATAAGGAATAATAGAAAATAAATCCACTTAAATCCTTTTGAGGAGAGATTTCACCCACATCTGCAATTGAAGCCTGTTGCTTAGGACTAGTTGGACAATCTTTTGCATAGTGGCCAAGCTTGTCACATCTGAAGCATTGTATGTGGGAGAGGTCTTTCTTCTTCTTAGATGTAGGGGCACCATTTGATATTTTATCTCTATTCCTCTTGAATTTTCCTTTCTTTCCTTCTCTTCCTTTCTTCTTCGAAGATTGAGTGGCAAGTACATGAATTTCTTCATTTGTAGAACTTTTCCCATTGCTTCTTGTTGCTAATCTTGATTCTTCTTGGATGAAATCTACCCTCAAGTGATCAAAATTAGGTAGTTTTGATCTCCCATTGATACCTTGGATAAATGGCTCCCAATATTGAGGAAGACCATTAAGTTCCAATGTAACCAAATCCTTATCATCAACCATATGTCCAATGGTTGAAAGTTGATCTCTCAACTAGGTGATCTTCATGAAGAAGGAGATGACAGAATCTCCTTTTGCTATCTTGACATGATGAAGTTGTTGCCTCAATGCAAGAGATCTACTTGTATTATTGATTTCATACATTTCCTCCAAGGTCTTGAACATTTCTCTTGCTTTCTTCAACTTGGAGATAATCGACACAAGGTGGTCCTTCACAGAATCAACCAAAATCTTCTTTGCCTTAGTGTCATTCTTATTCCATTCTGACTTCTCATTTTCATCAGAAGGTTCAGGAACTTCACTCTCCATGAACTCAACAATCTCATTATCTTCCAATGCAAGCATAATTCTAAACTTCCAAGAGGTGAAATTTGAAGCTTCTTCAAGTCTATCTTCAATCTTGAGCCTGTTCACAATTTTCGAAGATAAGATAGATACAAGAAGATTTTACTTATAGAAATCTGATCATGATCTTGCTTAAACCCACTTTGATACCATGTTAGATTTAGGATCAGATATAAATAAGCATATTTCAATTCAAATTTAAACAAATAGACACAACATATACCCTGGGAAAACCCTCCACTTGAGGGAGAAAAACCCAACAACAATATATCACTTATATATTGAATATGAAACAACAAAGTTCTTTACAAAGAGGCCGATCACAAGGTCAAACAAAAGCACCAACTCAATGCAATAACTTGATGACAATATCACCCTTCAAGAACACAATACTTCTATCTTCTTGAGACTTCAATCTGCACTTGAATGAATTCACACTTCTCTTATGAATCACACTATGAAGGAATGTATGTAATGGATGATTGAATGAACAATCAACAACAAAAATATATACAAGGGAGAGAGAGAGATCGCGTCCCTTTTAAACATCATGTTGGAATTCAATATGAAGTGATATTTCTCCAAGGGTGGTGAATAAACAAAGTTGGCCTCAATTAGTTATTTATCAATAATTAAATATTAAATTGTTTCTAAAGTGAAGCGCCTCTTCACTTTCGTATTGGTCTTAATAAATTGATTATCTGATAAGGCTATATGAAATTTATTATCTCAATTCATGGCTAGAAGTGATTCCCAATGTTGCAACATCAACACATGATGTCTCTAAAGCATGCTTAGGTGTCTCCATGTCGATGCTGAAAGTTGACACACTCCAAATAGGCATTATAGGCCACACTACTGAAGAGGAAAATCCAAATATAGTAGATATGAATGTAGAACATGATCCAAAGAGTAGAATATCCCCTCTGAAGACAAAGAAGCCTCCTCCAAATGTTGTCCAAAAGTATCCACACTCTTGCCAACTTGTGAAGAATGACCATGTAGAGATTGAACAAGAGGGTCAAGGTGTTCCCTCACAACAACTAAAGAAGGATCTTCTCCATCAAAGAGAAGATGAATGTCATCAATGATGTCCCCTAAATATGAAAGATGGGACTCTAAAAACAAGTTTGAAATACCTATCAAGAAGTCATCCAAAGTAGCCAAATCTAAAAGAAAATGAGAATGATGTATGTCCCACTACATTGAATCACAAGGAACCAAAATTGTGGAATCACAAGTATCATCAATTGCAACAATAGAAGGAGATAGAATGAATGACTCAAGAACTGGATCTAATGTGAGAAATCCTAAGTTCAAAAATTGAAATGTCTCCTTTGAATCATGGTTCATGCTAGAAATGTGATCAACAGTCATAGGAACAATGTCACCATCATAAGAAAACTTTGCAAAGGTATACAACCAAGATGAATGATCAACCACCCAAGTAACAATGATCTCTCGACTCTCCAAGTCTCAAATAATGACAAAATCAGGTGTGAATTCCACAGTTCTCCCATCTCCACCATGTGTAATCTAATATATGGAAAGAAGATTGTTTATTAAATGAGGAACACACAAAATATCTTGGAAAGTGTTGTCCCCAAAAATAATAGATCCCTTCCCAATTACACTCATGCATGTATTGTTTCCCATCAACATAGGAGACATAGTACAAGGCTGAAAAGAAGAGAATATAGACTGTGAAGATGTCATATGATGAGATGCTCCTAAATCTAGAAGCCATATCCCTAATCCTGGACCTAAAAAAAGAATAAAGAGCTTGACCTTTATTTCCTAATGTAGATGGTTGACCTTTTTCCTTTTTAGATTGTTTTAAAGAAGAAGGAGAATAAGATGATTCAAAAATTCTAGAAGGAAAATCAATGTGATTCTTTTTTAGAAGATGCTTCAACTCATCAATATCCTTCTTATAACAATAGTTTTCTTCATGTCCATCCTTCTTACAATATTCACAAAAGGCCTCTCCTTCTTAGATGATTCTCCTTTTGAGGAGGATTTTTTCATTGCTTGATCTAAATGTGGATTATTCCTTGCTTTCTTCTATTTCTTATCTGATTTTGATTCTTTCACCTAACTAACCAACAATTCTTGAGGTTTAGAAGTCTTGATGAGACCCATTGAGATAATAATTTGTTGCTCACGTATTAACATCTCAAAAAATGATGCAAATGATGGTGTAGTATATGGAAACCCCATAGTCAATCTATGAGTATGAAAGTTAGAAACAAAAGAAGATAATTAGGACCAAGTTTGTTCATTGTATTGTAGACCAACTGAATTTCCTTCTTATCAATTCCACATGCTTTACATTGCTCTCGTAGATCATTAACCTTAGTGATGTAGTCCTGGATTTTTTCAAAATTCTTAGAATCAAGGCTCATCAGTTCATTATCAATTTGATAGCCTCTTACTTCATCTGTAGTACCATACAATGTTTTCAATTTGTCTCAAGCTTCATGAGAATTTTCACATGATTCAATTTGAAACAAAAAATCTTGAGAAACAAGTCTACGGAGACACCCAAGAGCTTTGGTATGCTTAATCATCCATTTTATCTCTTTATCTACATTTGTAGGTTCAGGTACCTTATTTTCAACCTATAGAGAGTGACCTTCAGTCATTAGAATACTCCATGCATCTTGATGCCATGTTGAATAATTATATGATGTGAGAAAAGGAACCTTAGAATGATCCATGAAAATGAGAGAGCACAAGCAAACAGATCAAAATAATGCACCAAGAGACCCCCCAAATCACTCAATCAATAAACCCCCCAAAGAAATATTTGATTTGGCACTTTATATTTAGTGCATTTATAGTTGCTAGATGCTAGAAACAACAAGCTAGACTTGATCTAAGTGCTTATAGATGCCAAAATAGGCCACATAATTAAGTATAATTTTTGGTACAAAATGAGATCAATTTGATCATACCACTAAAAATTACACAAAAAAATCATGCACTTCCAAAAAAAAAGCACACAAAAATGTTATCGTAGGAGCAAGATATGAGCTCCTGAAGTTCCTAGAATGAGGGTGAAGCAACAACACCTATGAGAATCTGCAAATTTTGGAAACACTAGGAACAAAAACCAAAAATATAAATTGATTGCACCACTATGTAGAGCACAATAAATAATCCCAAATAAAAAAAAAATCTTGAAAAAAGGAGTCAAAATGAGCAAGTTATGGAGGTCCAAAGTTTGACTGCAAAAACGAAAACTCCAACTATGAGGGGGAATTTTTTTTCAAATGGGTGCTGACATCATCAATGATACATGATGACATCATGATTAAAATTGATGTCTTCTAACCCGTCAAAAATGAATATGCTTGGCCTGTAGGAATATTCTTCTATTCAGGAGCTTAAAAATGACGCCTATATGGATGTTATGAGATCAACAAAATCTTCTTCAATGCTTGGAATATTTGATTTCATTGATTATATTTGTCGTTGGAATTTTGTTCACTAGATTGTACAAAAGGAATGCCGATTATATTCAAATTCCCACCTAGTTTTTATTTATTCCACCATCGATGCAAATGGATGACATTCCCACAAGAATGCACCAAGTGGCATGCGATGGTGGGGGTGATGGGTACACCAGTACCCTACTCTCTATAGGTCTACGATATGACTAGTACCACAAAGAATACAGAGTTTGTAGAACTTTTTATTTTATTTTTCAATAAAAAATTCCAAAGGAATTTTATTTGAAAACTTTTTTAAAAACTACAAAATTTTTTAGAAAATATTTGAATTTTTTTTTGTAGAAAATATATATTTTTTAAAATAATCAATACCTGACTGGTAATGATGGCAACTTGGGGGGCTGTATGGCTCCCTGGACAAAAATATATTTTTTCCTCACATGACAATTGCTCTATTTTGGCAGTTGATCTTAGGGTTTTTTTCCCTTCTAGACGTGATGGGAGGGTTGGATTTGACCCAAAATGCTCCAAAAATGCAACTACCTTCTGGATCTAGCAACCACTCTTCAACTTCAAACCCTTAGATTTGGCCTCGTATGTCCAATTTGGACGAAATAAAAGGAAAAATCAACTTTCTCGAATCTTCTGGACGTAATGGTGAACTTAGATTTGCACCAGCAAGCTATGATATGAGCCTTCTCTCCTTAGAAAAATACTATCCAATAGCACCCAACCCGCTCTAATACCATGTTAGAATTTGCTATGGTTGCCAATACCTTGACACCAAATGGAAAGCACAAAAAGAGAGAATAGGATGTGACAAGAATAAATTGTATGCTTATCAATATGATCCAATGATATGATTGTGATGTACAATATAGTAGAAACCCCTTGGTTATATAGCCAAGGTGAGATACAAGATGTCATAGGATTATGACAAGTGTCTTAATCATATGACATGAAACAACTAATCACAACTACCTAGGTTCACATGTGTTACAAGTCAAAAGATAAGATAACAACTAATGACAACTAACACCTTCTAGAAAGATTCCTTCCTAGGATCTAAGTAAACTTAACTAACATGTAAATAATTCCCCTAGTAATGAATTAACTAGGTACAAGACTTTATTTACACCAACACAGACATCTCCTTAATGCATTCTCTTGTCTCACCAATGTTTTTGGATAAATTTTGTTTAGCTTTGACACAGATGCTCTCAATAATAGCTTCAAACTTATGTCCTTCAGGTCCTTCCAACAACATTCTTTCTTTAAAAACTTCTACTAAATTATCTAGTAACATGTTAGAAACATATAAAATAGTATTACCCTTTTTGAGCAAATAATCAACCAAACCATCATCAATTTTAAGCCTTTTGATCAAAGAGTTGACACACCACATTTCACCAACCTTATTCATATCACCTTCATCTAACACCGACTTAATATCATCAGGATCGAAAGAATTAGATCCAGGTAGAGAATCTTCTTCATTCTCATTTTCTTCCGAGATAGTGATGGCATTGTTACCTAATTTTCACCCTCAGGCTTAATCAGGCAAGCCATCTATGTTGCATATGTTCATAAGGGCCAAATGGGATATCTCCATTAAGGGTTAGTTCATGCATCTGATGACATTCCATGGGGAATTCAGTTGGGGACCTGCTTTGTTGGAAATATGCCTCAATAGTCACAGCCTCAGGCTCCATTAGAGCCAAGTCGGTATGACATCTTCACTATCTAGCCGACTGGTTGCTTTGATACATTTCATTTTGAACAGGTCACTGTGACCTAGTTTTGTCTTGCCGAATGAAGCTGTAGAGCCTATAGCTGTGACAAGAAGGGTTTGGTATGACCTCTTATTGTGTCAGGATCTTTGGCCAATAGGCCATTCAATCGTCATTTGGGGAGACTCACGGTGACCACGGGCTTCAGGATGACTTATGACGCTCGATGAAAGGTCCCAACAAAGATTTGAAGTCTCACTGACCGTTTTTGTTCAGGGAAACAAAGAGTTTTGGAGATAGATCTTAGCGAAGGTGAAGGTCTTGCCGAAAGAAGGCAGCATCGGCAAAGCAAGCAAGCTTCGCCAAAGGGTCTCACCGAAGTCACAATGTCTTCCTAACTCTAAATGGCTCTCGACATAGCAAAAGGAATTCTATAAGACGTCTCATCGAATGAAGGTGGTCTCAATGATAGAAATAGGAATTGGTATGATCAGTGGACTTCACCATGATGTCTTCTCGACCGATGGGAGTCACACCGAAGGAGATCTAGAGCTCAGTAGAATGAAATGTCTTGGGGTGACATCAACAATGTCTCACCGAATGGAATCTTGGAGCCCGACAAAACGATGGTTGGCCAGAAGGTCTCAGTGACCTAGTGGGGTCCCGACGATAAAGGAGGCCTCAGTATGACATTCCAAGTCAGAGGAAGGTTTCCCAAACTCAGCGTTGTCTTGCTGACAAGTGAGCAGCTCGACGGAATGAAAAAGACCTCGGTGTGAGGTCTAGGTGAGGTCAGGATGTCTTGCCGAAGGAAGGCAGCGTCACTAAAGAAATGAGAGCTTGGCAGGAGGTCTCTTTGACAACGAGAGGTCACACCGACATTCCTAGCACCTTCTGTGTAACACAAGAAGCAAAAGGAATTCTACAAGAGGTCTCACCAAATAAAGTAGGTCTCCCCGAAATAGATTCCTTCACTAGGGGATAGGGTTTTTGTTATGATGTCTCAACAACGATATGAGTCATGCCGATAAGTTGCAGAGGACATAATCACATCGATGAGACACTTTCAATGTCTTGTCGAGATGCGATTCTTTTCAAAAGAGTTTTGACCGCCTAAAGAGCCTGTGTGGAATACGCTCAACCAATAAGGGGGAGCTGAGGCAAACCATGGCGGTCTAATCAGAATGAAGAAAGTCAACGAGATGAATGCAACAAGTATCTATTGTGAGCTTAGGGAATTCAAAGCATTCAGCTGAAGTGGTTAGAATAGGACATGATGCTAGGATCAGAATGAATGCGGTAGCTGCGAAATATCTGAAGAGGGCTTCTCTAGGGATGACTCTTCATCATCATGGACACGCAGGGTTCTACATTAAATTCAATCGAAAAGATCTGAGGAGAGATCTTTTTTGAGGACTGATATTTTGTAAGCCCTAAGGGGGCTAAAATCTCTTTGTATATAAGGCATTTTTTCCTTTTTGTAGACAGTTTGAACTATGCATCAAAAAGAGCTAGTGGTTTTTATCTATCCTTTCTCAGCTGATGTATACTTTGTAACCCAACTGAAATCTAGAATACAAAATAGAGTTCACCTTGAAAACAAGTACTAATGCTCTTACTACTCTCATTTTTGTATGTTAGCTTATGTATGTATTTCTTTAACAGTGTTTTTTCTAAATCTGTATTCATACCACAAAGCTGTGAAGTTTGTTTCTTCCTTCTTGAGATATGTATGTTGATCAAACCTATCAAGAGTGATGCATAAGTCTAATGGGGTTATGTTGAGTAAGTAAAATAGCTGGAGTCTAGTTTCCTTAGTGTGGTTGCATCTTGTTTTCATTTCCTAATTTCTTCTCAACTTAGTGTATCACCATAGGAATAGTTCAATATAGTTTCATTTTGTATGCACTTCTTCTCCCTTTACCTCACAAAGATCATTAGTCTAGGTGATACCCAAAGGAAGCCAGCCTCCTTCGGAGGTTCATTTCAACTTCAGGTGACCCACAGCCTTGAAATGATCCCATGTTTCACCAAAAATCCTAGTTCTTACAACTTCGCATAGGGTGCATTTCTAGGTGACAACAGTTTCTAGCACGCTCGGTGGGACATAAATTAGTTTGAACTACTAGTTTAGTATGCAACCAGTGAATTCCTGACTTTATAGAAGTCCTTTTGGCATACTTGGTGACTCCACAAAGAGGAAGAACTCGAGAAATCAACACCTCCTATAGTTTATGAAAAGAGTTCAGACAAGAAGCAGCTCAAGCCCTTTTGAATACTTGCAGCTGTCACCACCAAGAAGACAAGGAAGAGTAGAGGAAAAGTGAGGAACAACAATTATCTATTCTAGAAGAACTCAATCCACTCCTCCATCTATGGGATCACACATTGTTTTCCCATCCTTGGCTTCATCTAGAGCACCAATAAATCCACCATAGCCACCTTCAATGGCCGCCCCAAGGAATCAACCCTTTGTTGCTTTCAATGGAGGAAGTCCCTTGAATCTGGCACAACACAATGACATTCCAATGGCAACCTTCAAGATTCTGCCAACTTTCACGGGAGAAGACCAAACCACTCCCATTGAACATATGAGAGATGTGGCTTCGTTATGTGGAGTCCATCACATAACCCAAGAGGATGTTGCAGTGAGATTACTAACTGCTTCACTGAAAGGAAGAGTTGTACAATGGTATAGGAGCGTACCAGTTAGTTTAATTGCAACATGGGACGAATTTGGAGACAAGTTGCATAAACAATTTCAAGATAGGTCCGATAACTTGTCTCTATTGGAACAATTGGCTACAATTAAGAGGGCTCCACAAGAGCAGATGAATGACTTCAACTTTAGATTTTTGAGAACCTGGGATAGAATCCCTGCTATGGTGAGGCCACCTTTAGAATACACATTTTTATACTTTTTGAGGGCTCTAAATAGTTATATAGCTATCATGATACAGTCAATGGGAGGAGTGTCCTTGCCAGATGCTTTCGAAATAGTAATCAGAGCTGAGAATAGCCTAATACAGGCTGGTAAACTCACTCCTAGGCCTCCAATGCTTATATTTCCAAATATTCATGCAAGCATTCATTTGCAAATACCTCCTTTCACACCTCTACCAGCTGTACCAATGCTGCCAGTTGTTGTTCCAACCATTGATAAACGAGAAAGTGTTGCTTTAGGCTCATCACAGGAGTTACAAGAGATCAAAAGTCTTTTACAGACCTTTGGTAACAAGTTGGTGAACTTGGAAAAACAACAGTCTTATTCTAGGCCTTATCGACAACAGAACTAGGCCTCAAGTCAACCTTTTCAATGTCAACAACAACAATTCCAGGGGAATAGACAATAGTATCAGGGCAACTATCAGGGCTCAAGACAAAATGTTGCTACAAGACCCTTTTAGGCCTATAATCCAGCTCCAATTAGTGCTGTCAAAGAGCTTGTTCCTATTCAAAACAATCTGGCTGCTGATTATGAATGGTGTTATCCATGTAATCAACCACATAATCAAGCTATGTGCTCTAATGGCATCATCAATCAAGCTCTTATGGTGTAAAATGTTGTAGGTGCGCAAGATTTTCCTAAGGAGGGGTATCCATAATAGCAAGATCAACCTGGAGATGATTCAACTCTCATGAGTTGGTAGGGGGAAGAATTTTGTGGAGTGAAGCAGGATGACACATCTGTTGCTGCTAATACTAGATCCAAGAAGAGGGCTTTCAAGATTGAACAAGCAACGAATAAGAATAAGGGAGTTGCTAGTCCATGAAATCAGCAAGTACCACGCACCTTGCAGCAAGGCTATGACACTAGTAGGGAGCAGCCTTTACATGCTTCATCCACAAGTCAAGTGCAACCTGACCATGTTGTTGCAAAGACACAGCCAAAGGTAAATATATCTGCACCTTTCAACATTGTTGAAAGTATAAAAAAAATGAATGTCTCAATTTCGATGTGGGATTTTTTAGCAATCCCTGGTCAAATCAATTTGTTATAGTCAGCCTTATCAAATCCAGTTAGTTTGAATCCTCCAAATAAAGTCTCTTTAGGCCAAACAAAGTCAGTTTTAACCAATGCAGTTTTTGATACTACCACACAACAAAGTGATGGTGTCAAGCCCCCTCCTTTCTATGTTTCCTTAATAGTAGGGAATAAATTAGTGCACAATTGCATGGTTGATAGTGGGGCTAGCAGTTCAGTAATGCCAAAAAAGATTGCAGACCAGCTAGGTTTACAATACTAGCCATTAGAAAAGGGAGTACTTCAATTGGATGGGACAACAGTAAACAATATAGGTGTTATTAAAAATTTGAATCTCACACTACATGCCTGTCCCAATTTTTCAATCTCGTAAGATGTGTTTGTCATAGATTTGCCTCCATTTTTTTCTTTAAACCTATCTAGAGACTTCACAGCTAAAATTGGAGGGTATTTATCTTCAGATTGGTCCCATATGCTTTTTAGGACCAGGTATGGTACTAAGGTAACTATAACTTCTAAGTCCCTTGCCAAGGATCATATCGAACATTATGTGCCATCTGCTATAAATG
The DNA here is from genome assembly GCA_007258455.2 of Sequoia sempervirens. NCBI lineage: Eukaryota > Viridiplantae > Streptophyta > Pinopsida > Cupressales > Cupressaceae > Sequoia > Sequoia sempervirens. The sequence goes on along the minus strand of VDFB02193867.1, from coordinate 344,688,514 downwards.
TTAATTCTATTGTTTTAGAGAAAACTAAACTTGCTGCAGCACAAGAGTTATAGGCTAAGAGTGTACCTGAGGTGCTCCTAAATGAATGGGCAGTTGAGAACATGGTTGATAATCCAAATGAGCTTATTCAGGATGTTGGTTTGGGCAATTATATATTGCATGAAGCCAGGACAGAAATGCCAAAATCCTGAGAGAAGTGCAAAAAGTCAATTCGTGCAGTGAAATGAATTATGGGAGATGTATTTTGATGGTTCAAGAAGAAAAAATGGCACTAGAGGAGGTGTGATGCTTGTATCTCCGCAGGGTGATAAGTATTATGCTACTTTCCATTTTTCTTTTGCATGCTCCAATAACACTGCTAAATATGAGGGTCTGGTTCAAGGTCTTGAGTGGGCAAGGAAGAGAGGAATAACTAGCTTGAAAGTATATGGGGATAATGAGTTAATTGTCAATCAAATAAGAGGCTTGAATGTGGCTAAAAATGACACACTAAAGTCTTATAAAAACAAAGTGTGGAACATGCTTGAGGAATTTGATGCCTTTAATTTAGTATCTATTTCAAGGAATTAAAACAAGCATGATGATAGGCTTGCAGCCATTGGGGGCACAATTTGATATTCCAGGTGACATTAGAAAAGAGAAAGTATAGCAGTATGTGAAGGTTGTGGTCAGACCATCAATTCCTGATAACAAAACTCACTGGCAAGTTTTTGACAGTGATGAATAGATTCTTTCTTTTTTGCTCGAAGAAGATCAATTCTCCATGGTGAACCAAGCAAAGCTTAAGCAATAGTATGATGATCAAGCCATACAGTTGAGGAAAAATAAGTTACCCAAAGGTCTGGTTACCTTAGAGTCAATTTTCATTACTGATGATCAGCTTAAAAAGGGTAAAGCTGGCTTGCAAATCAAAGAACATTATGAAGAACTGGAGATTTTCAAAGGTAAACTTCTTAAGATAGGAAAAATTTGTTCACATAAAGATAAACAAGCTTTTGTTGCTTTATGCCAAGAATTCTATGATGTCCTTGCTTGAGAATATTTAGATTTGAAATGGTTTAATCCCCATATTGCTCAGCACACAATTGAGTTAGAGCCTAATGCTAAGCCAGTAAGATAGAAACAGAGGCCCTTGAATCCTAAGTTAGAGCCCTTGATGATTAAGGAGTTGACTAAACTAGTTAAGGGGGGTATTGTCTTTCCTATTAAATACACTTCATGGGTTTCTAACCTTATGTCGGTTAGGAAGAAAAGTGGAGAAATAATACTTTGTGTAGACTTTAGGGATCTTAACCGATCCTCTTTGAAAGACCACTACCTACTGCCCTCCATGGAACAAATCTTACAAGAAGTTGTTGGTTCTAAAATATTTTCCTTATTAGATGGTTTTTCAGGGTATAATCAGGTGCTAGTTAAAGAGGAAGATCAGTTTAAAACTACTTTTGCAACTAAATGGGGCACCATGGCATACAAAAGGATTCCTTTTGGTCTATCTAATGCTGGTACCATGTTTCAGAGGGCCATGGACATGGCGTTCCAAGTTTTGATCAACAAGATTATGCTGATTTATCTAGATGACATTACAATCTATTCCAAGAGAGTTGATGAACATTTGTCACACCTTAAACAAGTTTTTGAAAAATGCAGAGAGTTTGGTATCTCTCTCAATCCAAAAAAGAGTATCTTTGTTTTTCATGAAGGGAAATTATTAAGACACATAGTGTCAAAGCAAGGAATTACTATTGATCCTGAGAGAGTCAAAGCTATACTCGAGTTGTCATTACCTAATCATAAGAAGGCTCTGCAGAGCTTTTTGTGCCAAATCAATTTTCTGAGAAGGTTCATCCCATATGTCGCAAACCTGTTACAACCTTTAATAGCTATGTTAAAGAAAAGTGAAATTTTCAGTTGGACAAAAGATGCCAATAATAGTTTTGAGGCAACTAAGGAGGCCTTAGCAGTAGCTCCTACACTGGTAAATCCTAATTTTTCTAAAGATTTTATTTTGTATGCTTATGGTGGCACAAGTAACATTTCTGCAATGTTGGTTCAAAAAAATAAAGAAAATTTAGAACCAATAGCCTTTTTAGTCAAGGCTTGGTTGATTATGAACATAAATACTCCTTTGTAGAGAGGCATGTTCTTGCCGTGATCAGAAGCCTAAAGAAATTCAAGCCATTGATCTCTCATAATAAGGTTCATGTCATGGTGGCACACTCTAGTGTGAAGGAATTTTTATTGAATAAGGATCTGAATGAAAAAAGAGCATGATGGATCACCAAGGTCATGGAGTATGATGTAGATATTAAGATTACCAAACTAGTTAGAGGTAAAGGTCTTTGTGAGCAGCTTGCTACAGATTCAACCCGTCAAAATGAATTAGAAAAGGATGTTGTGTTTACTAATGCAAATAAGTTTCAAAATGCTCAAGACAATGTGCCTATAGGGATAACTAATTGGGTTCAAGATATGGCCCATTTTTTACAAACTGGTGAGTGTCCACCAGGTCTGAACAGAGCCAAAAGAAGATACTTTAGATTGCAGTCCATACCATATGTGATGATGGGCAATGTTCTTTTCAAAAAAGATCTGAATGGTGTCCTATTAAGATGTATTCACAGTGATCAAATTGAAAAGGTACTTCATGAATTTCATGATGGAGCTACAGGAGGTCACTTTGCCCCAAGAACTACTACCTGGAAAATCATGAGAGCTGGTTACTACTAGCCTATCTTGTTCAAAGATGCATATGCCTGGTCAAGGAAGTGTATCAAATGTGTTTTATTCGTAGGAAAGGAAAAGCTGCCTGCTATGCCTCTACATCCAATTCAAGTGGAGCAGCCCTTCATGAGATGGGGAATTGATTTCATTGGGCCAATTGACCCACCATCCAGTGCTGGTCATAAGTGGGTGCTAACTGCTACAGACTATTTCACATAGTGGATAGAGGCATTATCTTTAAAAGAAGCAAAGGAATCTTCAGTTAATAGCTTCTATGAAGATATAGTCACCAGATTTAGAGTCCCTGACTCTATCATATCTAATAACGCCCTTAAATTTGTGGGATTAAGACTAACTGATTGGGCTATTAAATAGGGTATTCATTTGAGTACATCCTCAAATTATTATCCTTAGGGTAATGGTTTAGCTGAAAGCACAAATAAGAACCTCATCAGGATTATTAAAAGAACCATAGAGGATAATCAAAGGACCTGGCACATCAGCTTAAAGAATGCACTTTGGTCAGACAGAGTGACTCCTAAGAGGTCTATTAGTAACTCACCATATATGTTGGTCTATGGCAGAGAGGAAAGATTGCCCTTGTCTGTGGAGCTCCCAGCCCTTGCATTATACATCAGTTGGAGATATTTGAGGAACAAAGCCCAATGTCCGTGAGATATGCAGAGCTCATGGAACTTGAAGAATTAGGGACAAAGCAATGAAGGTTTTGGAGTATCATCAACTCCAAACAAAGAAAACATTTGATAGAAGGGCTACAGAAAATTTTTTTAGTGTGGGAGACCTTGTGCTCAAATGGGATGTTTTGAAGAGTAGGCTAGGCCATCACACCAAGTTTGACAACATGTGGACAGGCTCGTTCCTTATCAAAGACTGTAAGGAGCACAATGCTTATCAGCTAGCTACAACAGAAGGGGGAGTACTCCCTATCCCAGTCAATGGGATACACCTTAAATTTTGTTTTTAGGTATGATGGATTTCCTCTATTGTACATATTAGTTTAGGTTTATGTTTTCAAAAAGTGCTTCTGCACTTCAGGTTAACTATTATCTTTTTCCTATGGGCTGTGATGGCACTGTTTTTCTCTTTCATTTTCCCGTATTTTGTTTTTTCCTTTGACTCCTGATGTGTCCTGTGGATCTCAAGTGAGTCGAGGCCATGTGCAAAACTGATATTTTTATTTGTTTTCTGAGCCTCCTAATGACTCCGTGCTGAATGGATAATCCTACACTACTAGTCTTCATGTTTAGCAGGAAAACATCTAGCAAAGGTCACCATAAATGTTACCTAATTTTCACCCTCAGGCTCAATCAGGCAAGGCATCTATGTTGCAGATGTTCATAAGGGCCAAATGGGATATCTCCATAGAGGGTTATTTCATGCATCTGATGACATTCCATAGGGAATTCAGTTGGGGGCCTGCTTTGTTAGAAATATGCCTCAATAGTCACAGGCTCCGCCTCCATTAGAGCCAGGTCAGTATGACATCTTCACTATCTGGCCGAATGGCTAATTTGATACATTTCATTTTGAACAAGTCGCTATGACCTAGTTTTTGTCTTGCGGAACAAAGCTGTAGAGCCTATCGCTGTGACAGGAAGGGTTCGGTATGACCTCTTATCACGTCGGGATCTTTGGCCGATAGGCCATTCAATCATCAGTCAGGAAGACTCACAGTGACCACGAGCTTCGGGATGACTTATGACACTCGATGAAAGGTCCCAGCAAAGAGTTGAAGTCTCACCGACCACTTTTGTTTGGGGCAACAAAGAGTCTCGGAGGCAGGTCTTAGCGAAGGTGAAGGTCTCACTGACAAAAGGCGGCATTGGCAAAGCAAGCAAGCTTTGCCACAAGGTCTCGCTGAAGTCACAAAGTCTCCCCGACTCTAAATGGCTCTCGATGTAGCAAAAGAAATTCTATAAGACATCTCGATGAACGAAGGTGGTCTCAGCGATAGAAAGACGAATTGGTATGACCGATGGACTTCGCTATGATTTCTTCTCGACCGATGGGAGTCACACCGAAGGAGATCTAGAGCTCAGTAGAATGAAATGTCTCAAGGTGACATCAACAATGTCTTGCCAAATGGAATCTTGGAGCCTAAGACAAAGCAATGGTTGGCTAGAAGGTCTTAGTGACCCAGTGGGGTCCTGCTGATAAAGGAGGCCTTGGTATGACATTCCAAGTCGGAGGAAGGTTTCCCCGACTTGATGTTGTCTTGCCGATAAGTGAGAAGCTCGGTGGAATGAAAAAGACCTCGGTGTGAGGTCTGGGTGAGGTCAAGATGTCTCACCGAAGGAAGGCAGCATCGCTAAAGAAATGAGAGCTTGGCAGGAGGTCTCTTTGACAACGAGAGGTCACACTAACATGCCTGGTGCCTTCGGTCTAACACGAGAAGAAAAAGGAATTCTATAAGATGTCTCGCTGAATAAAGTGGGTCTCCCTGAAATAGATGCCTTCTCTAGGGGATAGGTTTTTTGCCATGACATCTTAGCGATGATATGAGTCATGCTGATAAGTTGTAGAGGACATAATCGCATCAGTGAGACACTTTCAGTGTCTCACCGAGATGTGATTCTTTTCAAAAGAGTTTTGACCGCCTACAGAGCCTACATGGAATACGCTCGACCAAGAAGGGGGAGTTGAGGCAAGCCATGGCAGTCTGATCAGAATGAAGAATGTCAACTGGATGAATGCAACACATATATGTTGTGAGCTCAGGGCATTCAAAGCATTTAGTTGAAGTGGTTCGAATAGGACACGATGCCAGGATCATAATGAATGTGGTAGCTACGAAATATCTGAAGAGGGCTTCTCTGGGGATGACTCTTCACCGTCATGGACACGCAGGGTTCTACATTAAATTTAGTCGAAAAGATCTGAGGAGAGATCTTTTTCGAGGACTAATATTTTGTAATCCCTAAGGGGGCCGAAATCTCTTTGTATATAGGGAATTTTTTCCTTTTTGTAGACAGTTCGAACTATGCATCAAAAAGAGCTAGTGGTTTTTATCTATCCTTTCTCAGATGATGTATACTTTGTAACCCAACTGAAATCTGGAATGAAAAAAAGAGTTCACCTTGAAAACAAGTACTAATTCTCTTACTACTCTCATTTTTGTATGTTAGCTTATGTATGTATTTCTTTAACAATTTTTTTTCTAAATCTGTATTCATACCACAAAGTTATGAAGTTTGTTTCTTCCTTCTTGAGATATGTATGTAGATCAAACCTGTCAAGAGTGATGCATAAGTCTAATGGGGTTATATTGAGTAAGTAAAACAGCTACAGTCTAGTTTCCTCAGTGTGGTTGCATCTTGTTTTCATTTCCTGATTTCTTATCAACTTGGTGTATCACCATAGGAATAGTTCAGTATAGTTTCATTTTGTATGCACTTCTTCTCCCTTTACCTCACAAAGATCATTAGTCTAGGTGATACCCAAAGGAAGCCAGCCTCCTCCAGAGGTTCATTTCAACTTCAGGTGACCCACAGCCTTGAAATGATCCCATGTTTCACCAGAAAGCCTAGTTCTTACAACTTCGCATAGGGTGCATTTCTAGGTGACAACAGACATCTTATGTGTTAACTTTCCTCTTTTTTGGTTCTGAAGGGCAACCACCAATAATAGCTTCTAGCTCCTTCTTACTGGAGGAGGAACCTTCCTCAAACTAACTGGACACTATTATACTAGAGCATAGAATCATCTGCAAGAATGAGAAATAGACTTTGTATGCATTTGCTTTATCTTTCATACATTCCAAATACTTGTAGACTTACTTTTTGAAGGGGATGTCAAACTTCCACCTAACATTCTCCTTTCCCGGTAGCAAACTTAGAAAGTAGAATACCAAACATATCAGCAAAGATCCAAAATGAAAAGGATAACTCTCAACCAAAGACATTCTAACATTCTCAATTAGGTTTTCCATCATGAGGCTACACAAGTCAAACTTCTTATTTTCGTTCACCATCATGTGTGCAAGATATACAACAATAGCCGAAGTAGAACCTTCACGATTTCTCAAATAGATTTTATAAGTGATGCCACAAGAAACATACCTTACTACAATATCGACAATGGTATTTATCAGTAGAGCTCAAGGGTCTTTTTTGATGCTAGTAAGTTCCTCCATGTCTCTTTATTTCATCATTTTCTTCCCAAGTAGGTCACCAAAATTTTCATAATCTAGTAATAGCTTCAATGGCTTCCTTAGTGATTGGATAGGGTTTGTCCAAGATGATGTTGCCATTCTTGAATCAACTCAACAAGAACAAGATAGATCCTCTATCGGAAAACTAGGGAAATTCTCCCCATAAATCCATGCCTAGAGTACTTACATTTTGCAATTCATCGGTCTTCAACCCTAGTTCCATTTCCTTCATTTTTTGATAATCAAACTCATCCAACTCAACTCCCTTCAGCCTTAGCAGAATATTTCCACTCAATCCTCTATTAACAAATTCCATCACCGTGCGTATCTTCTTCAAACTCTTTATCTCTCAACAAATATTCTTCTTCTCCTTTGTAAATAGTGATAAATGATTTTGAAAACTCCCACCTTTTATTCTTAATTACTCATAATGATTTCACCTCCAAAAATGCACATTGATGACACAAAAAATTGTACTTCACTTTTCAATCAGCCAGATTAAGCTTCATCCTTTATCATCAATTGGATCAAGCTTAATTATGTAGAAAATCACATCAATATTACTTTGGGGAGGGGGAACCGACAAAATATGCAATGCAAAAATCCCCCCAAGCCAAGGAAGATTGGCTCAGATACCAGTATCCTAGGATTTGGTACCATGGGAGTGTTCTCCACACTTGTTTCCTTCTTCTTCCAAACCATAACCGTATTCTTTTTAGATTCATTTGATTCAGCAACCTTCTTTTTGTTCTCATGCTTTTCTGGAGAAAAATATATGCATGTGTTAGCATAATGTCCGAGTTGACTACACTTGTAACATCTTTGTCCTGACTTAGCTAAGTGAACCCTAGGTTTGCACTAATTAGCATTATGACCATAGCATAAATAGAAATAACCATGAAAGAGATTGTCCATTCCATTCCTTCTTGTCAAATTAGATAATTCACTTATGCAATGACTTTCTTTATGACCAAACTTGTAACAATTAAAGCATTGAGTATTCAGTTCCATCTTGCTTCTACATTTTATAGTCTTATGTCCAAACTTTTTTCATAGAAAAAAATGACCATTGAATGATAAGTACCTTTGAGCATTTGGTTTCCTAATTGAAGGTCTTTTCATAGGCGCATTAGAGTTTCGGACCTTGCTTGTTACAACTAATCTTGCTTCAACATTAGCTGCTTTGTCTTCACCCATAGTAATTTGATTTAAGCTTTCACCAGTGAATTGAAGTCCTCCTCTATCTTTTTGACATTTTTGTAGGGACAAAAGTTGATCCAAAATTATGTTTCTTTCACATAATCTTTCTTTTTCTTTTGAAATGAAGCATTTTGACCCCTATGGACAACTCTTGCTCTTCTAGGGTTTTTCACCTAAAAGGAGAGAGATAGGAGTCAAAATGCACATGGGTGTTTCATTCAAGATAGGATGGATGGATGAGATATTGATGTGAGGTATGTATGGATGTGTTTAAATGGTTACAAATGCAAATAAATGAATGTAAACTAATCTAATGCAAGATGCTTGAAAACACAATGTTGATTGCAAGTATATTAGAAACATAAACAAATCAAAACAAAAATTGATGAGACTGAACAGAGTGCACCTGGAGGTAGATTGATGTCACTGGAAGATTCTAGAATGTCTCAAAAACCTATTTTAATGGCCACTAGGACTGATTTTCCATGCATGGAAAATTAGTCCTGCTTCTGATGAAAGGTTTTGGGAACATGTTTTGGACTGTCATGAGTTGAATTCTGACAAAACTAGTTTTCAAGCCTACAAGTGGGACTCATTCACCATGGGTGGAGAATTATTCTACCTATATAAATCTACAAAATGAGGAGTTGATTTTGTGGATTTAGATCTTCATTTCTTTCTCCTACAATTATCTTCTCCTAAAACTGTTGGATCTGAGTCTAAAAATGACTTTTTGTTGATATTTAACTTGAATGATGAAGAGATGACTTGAATGAATTTGAAATGAAATATTCAATGATTCCTAAGCATCCAAGATTCCTAAATTTTCAAAAAAACAAGACACTGTAAGAGAGATATGTTGAATGTTAGGGCATGGGGGTTTTCCTTGGTCAAACCCCATTTAGGTAATTAAACTAAAATAATGAAAAGAAGTAATGAAACATGCAACAATGGAATTGATTACCTTGCCATGATGATTGATGTTGAAAGTATGCAACATAACATGTAGAATCATCCCTTGAATGTATTAGGAAGCTCAATGAATGACTTGCAATTTAAAAGCCCTAGCTTGCTTGACTTGAGATAGAAGAATGGATGAATGGATTGATCAAAGAGATGGATTGACATGAAGGAAAATTAATTTAAATTTCACTTTATTTTCTTCTCAAAGGTCAAAATGGGGCCAGATAGGACTCATTCACCACACATGGTGAATGGGCCCCACCTGGATGGGACTGATTCAACATGCATGGTGAATGGGTCCCACAAGGGCCATTCTGACACCTAAGAAGCCAAGGAATTAGGAAATAATGTCTAACATGCCATCTTGTCAAGTATTTGATCAATTAAAGCCTCGGGATACACAATATGGGTCATTAGGGACCTATTAGTGATGATGTAAATGTTAAATAGGGCTTGGGACATATAAATCAATGTGAAAGTGTGATTAAATACACTTTACAACACTAAAATAAGGTCCATGTAGCCTAGGAAGGCACAAGAACCAATGTGAATGTGCAAGACACATTACAACACTAGTTTAACATTAAGTTTACATTAAGAACCTTCTAGATTGATGTAATAATGTTATTAAACACATTTTATAATGTTTAATTAGGGACAATAGGTTAATTAAGTCTAGAAAAGCATGAAATTCCTTTACAAGACTTTACAACACCTTTGTACAAGACATCGTTAAAAGCATATTATTTGATTTGCAAGGGTACAAGACCTAGTGTGGACACAGAAAATGCTTCACAACACTAGATTAAGACCTCATTAAGTCCAATTTATCATGAATTATTCCCATGTCAAGCAAAGGGTCCTTTTTTCTACAACACATTTAGCCCCCACTTAAGTGAGAGGATGAACTTACTTCAAACTCATGCTAAAGTAGACATTCAAGAGAGATCCTCATGCACAGATGCAGATGAAAAAGAATGAAAAAGATGAAAGGAGGTGGCCAAGCCCCCAGGATCAAAGATCCAAAGTTAGGCTATCAAGATGCAAAATCATGCAATGGAAAAAGCAAGAAAAGAAGAAAAGATGTACTCACTTTGGGCCAATGAAACTTCTTGGTTGTCCGCCGAGTGAGAAAGGCCAAAGATATACTCACTCTAGGGCCATAGAACTAGTTGTTTGTGGGGTGAGAAATCCCAAAAGGTAATATACATACACTAGTTGGTATGCACTTACAAACACAAAAGTTGCTATGGGGAAAGGTCATGCTACTAGGTGGGCTTCCCGCTCAACCATGTTAAAGTTATACCGCTTGATAACTTTAATAAGGTGCCACAAGGAAAAATGTTCATGAAAAAAAATAAAAGGTATACAGTCATGCAAGTTGCATTAAGCAAGGTGGCAAAAGGGATTGAAAATTTGTGAAAATGAAAAAATGCAATGTAAAATGTGAAAAGATGTTTGAAGGAGTCTTATTCAGTTTATGCAAGGTCGGTCACTTAGGGAACATTGTGTCTAATGTTTCCAAGAGAGGACCAATCAAATAATATTATATTCACAACTTAGGGGATGCAATTCATCGCATCAAGCCTCCAAGAGGAATTTAATATGCTGAGATAGATCACTCTTATGAAGGACATCACACCCAATGTCATCCACAAAGTGACAAACACATCACGTAAATGGCAAGGCTACACTAGGAACCAAGAATACAAATAAATTAATGGTAATGTATGCCCCCCACTTTAAAGGAAGTGATACACATCGTTCTATGAGCAATTACTTTAAAGTAGAGAAGAAAAGGAAATGCAAAAAGAAAACAAGACATGAGATCCAACTTGGAAAGCCCTATGCCAAGTCATATGTTTCGAAGTTAGACTACATCATGTCAAGGAAAAATGAAAAATAAAGAAAGGGAGTATGTCACATGCGAGTCAAACTTAAGACATGTCATCCACATCCCAAGCTTGCTCTTATATGTTCATCAAAGGTTAACAACTAGTCTAAAGAGACAATGACAAGTGGCATACAAGGATAAGGCTATCAAACCTCTTGCCCCCTACTTAGTGTAGGAAAAGGGTGAGCCTGGAATGGATGATTGTACACTACCCCTTGAAATGGATGCAAAACATGCAATAGTGAGTATGTGATCATCCTACAACTATTACATGGCAAGGAGCAGCAACTAAGGTTATTTATGTGAATAAGGAAGAATCCTGGAGGAGTCTTCTGTGGTAATATTGATGTTGAGTGAAGGTTTGGTGATCTTGTTCAAAGGGGAATAACCAAGACCATGAGTTGTTTGTTGTGTGTTAAGCTCTATAGGGTTGTGGATACCTTGTTTGCGAGCACCACCACCTTTTCCATTGTACCCAAATTGTTTCATGAAGTCATACCCTTTTCCATAAAGTTGTTTCAGTGCTTTGGAATTAGGGGGGTTGTTCATTGTTGTGTTCATCAAGGGTGATTGTGGAGTTTGTGACATTGTCTAAAGTGGTTGAGGTGGATGCTTTTGAAAGGTTTTCTAAATTCTGCATTTCGTGTTTCTAATTTTTTGTTTGTGTGAGTATGTATTCACCCATAACTGATGGTGTAAATTCTAAGGATCCCCAATCATCACCAAATAATTCAGATGGAAATCCCTCATCATTGTGTTCAATTTCAAGAGGATCTATGTTGGATTTTGGAATCAATGTTTTGAGAGGACTTGTAGCTCCTTTTTCAAGCTACAAGCAAATTTTAGGCTTGGGATCTGCTTGAACTTGATAAATGTTATTGTTATAGACATATTTCATTATACGATGAAGGGTTGAAGGCACTGCATTCATCTCAAGAATCCATGGTTTTCCTACAAGAAAATTGTATGAAAGATCATAAGGCATGACATGAATAGGATTTTTCAAAGTAACCACCCCAACCATAATAGGTAAAGTGATTACACTGAGTAGTTGCTTTGTTGTATTATCAAATATGTGAATAGAGACGGAATCAGGTATGATTTGTGATCGATCAACTTTTAAGTGATCAAGGAGACTTGTGCATTTGATACCTGTGTAATGGAATTGAGCAATTATCATAAAGGAATCATGTTGTTTTCATAACTCCAAAGAAGGGAGCTCATGTTGATGAAAAGTAATATCAAGATTATTTTTGTGGATAAGAGCTACCACATCATTCAGAGTTGTACTAGGAGGAATTGTGATTTTTTTTCAGGTTGTTTGAAGAATATTATGGTGACTTGGTGAGTTTTGAAGTAAATCGCAAAGGGAAATATTTGCAGGAGTATTCTTTAATTGTTCAATAATATCATACTCCTTTGTAGGTGGGTTATAATGAGGAGCACTAGGCGGATTAGGTAATGGTAAAAGGGGGGTGATCCCATAATAGTGGTTTACAATTTTTGGCCAAACTGGACATTGAAATTATTATTTTTAACTAAATCTTCACATTCGGGAACCTATGGCGGCTAAACCGTGAGGAATTTGAAGATTGTGCAAACTAGAGTCTCATCAAATTTTGTCTGTAGATTCTAAAATATTTTTTTTCAAAATTTTTGGAATGAAATTGCACTTCTTTTCCATCTCCCATGAAAATTGATTTTTTGAAAACAACATTTTTTAAAGTGGCCTTTACATTATAGCATAATTTTTTTCCATGAAGGATAAAAATATAATTCTTTAAAATTTAGATTTGTAACTCTGATATCTAGTGCTTCCACTTGGTTAGATAGTTTTTTATTTAATATTTTTTCCTTAATCAAGTTTCAAAGTCAAACCAATTACAATTGGACACAAGCATAACATTATAATGTGTAACCTTTTTGTATATGTAAAATTTTATTTTATTTCTTTTGTTGGATCAAGGACTTCAATATCTAGTGCACTCATATTTTTCAAATTTTTTTTGATAATCTTCTATTTTTCCACATGTGAAGAACAAAAATTCATTTTCGATGAAAAACCTATGTTTAATAAAACTTAAAAAAACATTACAAAACCAAAACATATTAAAATTATATTCATTGGATAGCTTGTTCTGAGGAATACCATAATCATTTCAAATAAATTTTAAAATTCATTTGATCCCCAAAAGCTAAATCAAAAGTGATTTTTTATCAACATTTTGATAGCTGTAAAGGAGACGCATTTATAAGTATGGTTTAAAACTAGCGAGGTTCTATCCAAGGGGGTTTGATCTAAGGTGATTTGATCAAACCCTCTTCAATTGGAATCCTTAAAATGAAACTTTTTAAGGATTAAATCATTATATTTTCTAAAAATATGTGATTGCAATTAAAATCACTTCCTCTCAGGAATTGTAAACCACTATTATGACAACACCCAGGGTCAAGGTTGGTTGCGGTAGTTGCAGATTATGTCAAGTGTTATATGTATGAGCAATAGTATCATTACTAGATTGTTGCAATACATTGGTGTTAGGTGGGTAAAGGGTGTGCCAAGGTTGATTAGAGGGATGAAGCAAATGTGAGGGTGGGTAAAGAACAAGTTTAGGTTTAATTTGAGGTTGTTGTTTGTGTGATAGTGGATAGAGAATTAGAGGGTTGTTAGGATGTCAAATGGGGTATGCATGAGGTCCATTGATCGAGGGTGATCTAATGGACACTTGTACATTCATAACCTCAATGGTCTTGGTTTCAGGGAGCTCTAAGGAGGGAAAATCAAGAATGACTTGTTTCACAGAGGAAGACACATGATGATTGTTGTCATTGTCTATCACCATGATATTCTCCCTAGAAGGAGAGCTCTTAGGAGAACAAGAAGCCATATGTTCTTGAAAAGTAAGGCTAGGTTCCTCCAAAATAACTTCATCACAACCAAAGGAGTTATTAAGGGTTGAATGTGTTTGATTATTGATAATGGGGAGATTAGGGGAAGACTATATGAAATCATTTGATGTTGGTAATGTCTCATTTTCTTGTGCCAAATTATCTACCCTACTAGGAGAGCTTGTAATATGTTCATCTAAGATTGAAAAATGAAAATTAGCTTCATCACAAGTGGGAGAGGCATCAAGAGAAGAAAAAGCATCACATTCTTATTTTTCAATGATTGGATTCTTGTGTTGAACTATGTGTGCTTGGATGGTGGAAACATTAGGAAAGGGAGTAAGGAGATTCTCATGATTAGCTTTGATTTCCTCCCTTTATCCAATAATGAATTCCAAAATAGGGGAGGAAAAATAAAGAGGATTGTCATAGGTCTTAAAGTTTTGATCATCCAGTGTCAATATATCCTCCTCACAAACATTCTCACAAGTAGGAAAAAGTTGGGAGATGAATCTATGGTCTCATCATCGTGTTGTGTTGTGTGATCACCATGATTACTTAGTGTGAAGTCCCCTTCTCTAGTAATGCAATATATAATAGGAGAGGTAATAGGATAGAAACAACTCTCATCAATTGGTTCTTCTAGCACTAAAATATCTACTTCATGAGTGTGAAAGATAATAGGAGAAGAACAAATGTAAGTGTTATGATTATCCAAGGTTTCTTTCGCTAAGCCAATATTATCCACCAAAGGTGAACTAGGAGAGGGATCTATGATGAACAAAAGGAGAGGGGAAAGGACCTCATATTCACATGCCTTTAACAAAATTTGCTTACAGCATGCAACGATAACTAAAAGAGAACATTCAAGATGAGAATTTTGTAATGAAAACATGATGGAATGATTAATCTACAATCTTGAAATGTAACAATGCAAAAGAAAATATGCAAATGAAGAATAATGTTTTATATTTCTAAGATGACAATTTAATTGATTATGAGATATAACAAGATGAGAATGCAAACTTGAAAGTGAAACTATGCATGAAATGAGCAAATTAATGCTAAATTGGATGAAATGCATGCTATAGAAATGAAAATAACTAATATATATAGGTTAAGGCACCAAACAGAAACCAAAAACCAAGGTTTTGAATTCTATAAAGTGTTGTTTCAAAGGTCAGAAGGGAATGATTCACCCAAGGTGGCGAATGAGTCCCAGTATGGACTTTTTTCAGAATTTTCAGAACTTTGAGACTGATTTTGATGTTTTCAGAATGCTATGATGTAGGTCTAAATGAAAAAAGCAAAATTTTAGAACTTTTCAAGTATTAAAGATGCAAAAAGGTAACCTAGTATGCACTTTTACGCATGCAAAAATGAAACCCTAAAGTGCAAGGTAACTAATGCAAAATACAATGTAAGCTAATTCAAGATGAACTAATGGACTCAAAAATCAAAAAAGAAGGAATTCAAATAGCAGGTTCACCAAAATGAAATAAAGGATAATTTTGACCCCTATGGACAACTCTTCCTCTTCTAGGGTTTTACACCAAAAAGGAGAGAGATATGAGTCAAAATGCACATGGGTGTTTCATTCAAGATAGGATGGATGGATGAGATATTGATGTGAGGTGTGTGTGGATGTGTTTAAATGGTTACAAATGCAAATAAATGAATGTAAACTAATCTAATGCAAGATGCTCATAAACACAGTGTTGATTGCAAGTATGAATTAGAAACTTAAACAAATGAAAACAAAAATTGATGAGACTGAATAGAGTGCACTTGGAGGTAGACTGATGTCACTGGTAGATTTTGGAATGTCTTATAAACCTTTGTTAATGGCCACTAGGACTGATTCACCATGCATGGTGAATTATTCCCGCTTATGATGAAAAGTTCTAGGAATGGGTTTCAGACTGTCGGGAGTTGAATTCTGACAAAACCAGTTTTCAGGCCTTCAGGTGGGGCTCATTCACCATGGGTGTTGAATTAGTCCACATATAGAAATCTTCAAAATGGGGAGTTGATTATGTGGATTTAGATCTACAATTCTATATCCTACAATTATCTTCTCATGAAACTATTGGATCTGGGTCCGAAAATGACTTTTTGTTGATATTTAACTTGAATGATGAAGAGATGACTTGAATGACTTTGAAATGCAATCTTCAATGATTCCTAACCCTCCAAGAGTCCTAAATATACAAACAAGAAAGACACAAGAGATATATGTTGAATGTTAGGGCATGAGGGTTTTCCTTGGTCAAACCCTGTTTTAGTAATTAAACCAAAATGATGAAAAGAAGTAATGAAACATGCAACAATGGAATTGATTACCTTGACATGATGATTGTGTAGACACCTAAATTTGGACACTTGCATTTTTCTAAATTTATCCCTTTTCGTCTAAGCATCCTATTATTTGTGTTAATTAAGTAATATTGCTATTATTTAATTAATATCCTTAAATCCTTCTAAATTCCTAAGGTATTTAGTTAATAATTAGATACCTTACTTTTTATTCTCCTTTTCCTCAAAAGAATTAAATAAATAACACATTTATTTAATCCTTCATATGTCACATCCTCCATCACTTTTCCTTAATCCTAATCCACCTCCTAATCCCATCATTACAGATGTGCACATGTCTAATCCTTGATTAGGATGTGTCACATCCTCCAACTTTTGCAATTTGGCTTCTAATCTTCATTAACCACTAACTGTCGCCTAATCAACGATTAGCTAGTCTAATCAACCTCCTTTTAGTCAACTCTCCCCATCCCCCAAGGAATTTTTAATTCTTTTTTATCTTCCCTAGGCTTTCCTCTTTCCTATGTGATCATTGAGAGGTCACATCAGTCACATGAGGAGAAGTACTTACCTTTTTAGGGACGTTCCCTTATCCAAGGTACTTTTTAAGCTTCCGTTTTTGGGAACCTTGTATTATCCTTAAGATATTCCCAATCATGTGAATTTTAAATTCACTTTTATTTATCTAAGATTCTCCTCTTCTCCGTGTGAATCTCATATGTCACATCACTCACATAGGAAGGTACTTGCAAGTACCTCCACATAATTTGTACCTCTCCCACCTCATCTGCCACATGGCAAGATGTGAGGGCTTGTGAGTCCTCAACTCACTACAACCCTTCATCTTGCCCATGTTGGAAATATCTCAACTGTCCATTTCTCTAGGGCTTCTTTCCATAAAATGAAAGAATTTTCTTTCATTCTCACAATTCACACTTGCATTCTCTCAACAACAACATTTAACCATCTCTCAAGCTAAAGCTCTCATCCACCATTATTGCACATCTTCAAGCTTTCATTGTAGCCATCTCTTACATCCATCAAAATACCCACATCCTTCATTTGAATCTCCATCAAACCCTCATCATTTTGAATCCATTTTCATCCATCTTTCCATCAAAGGAGCACAGATTATCAACTATCAAGGGCCAACTAAAGATCAATTCAAGATAAGGTAAAAAACTAATTTTTGTTATCTTTCTTTGTTTTGAATTCAACTAAGCTTATCTCAAGGTGTTAGGTGTTGTTTCCTTCATTTTAGCACTTTTTTTTGTATCACTTAGCATAGGATAACTTCACTTGTTCACGTTTCTGGCATGCCCAGTGGGACCCACAAATGGGTCCCTATCTTTCACATTTTCTATTGTTTCACATTTTGTAGGTTCCGGTTGTAGACAGGAAACTCCGCCCAAGAAAGAGGTGACCTCACCCACTATTGGGTGAACCTAACCATTAGAAGGGTGAATCTACCCTAGTTTGGGTGAACTTTCCCCAACTTGGGTGAAGCTTCCCTCAATAGAGGCGAACCGGCCCTGCCGGGTCACCCATCTGAGCACTAGATAGTTTCTACCTTCAGTTTGTTGAATGGGAGAACCTGCCCAAGGTTGGGAAAACCTACCCTACTAATGGGTGAACCTACTCTGCAGAGGTGTGAACCTACCCCAAACAAGGGAAAACTTGCCCAGACAGAGCTTTGTGTAAGGTGAAAGAGTCATTTAAGCTTCATTTTGGGTTCCCTTTTTTATCGTTTTGAGTTCCTAACCCCCTAACATCATATGTTGGTGAGTGTATCCACATTTTTTCTAAAATTTGTGCAGCTTGTTTCATGCTTGACGAAGAACGGAGGATCAAACTACTAACAATTTGCTTGCAGAATGGTCATTTCAACATTGTTAGTGTGCTTTGTTTATCATTTTTGCTTATCAATTTAGGCACATAGTTTAATTAGAGGGAGTCAACATATTGTTTATTGCATCTGCAAGTCTTTTGTGTCACCCTAAGGGACACGAAATTGTCTAAGCTTTCCCCTTGCACTTCGTGTGAGCCTAGGGAGTAGCCGAAATAGTTAGTGTTTCCTTCTTAGCAGAACCTGCTTGGGGATTTCATCACCCCAAGGGACGATCCCAACCATGCATACCGATGGGGTATACAAAGGGGGGAGAGCCAAACCTATACCCCAATCTAGTCACATTGTGTCTCATGGAGCATCGAAGCTAGGGTGATACCTAGTTAGATGTGAAGAGTTGGTCTGAGCCTTTAGTATCTTGTTGGGGTTCTTGACTCATGCCTGCGATGGGCTGGTGTTCATAGTTGTGCCTCACGTACCAAGCATATATCAAGGACTCCCTAGTTTCCTTTTTCATCCTAGATAGAGGACCGTGTTGGCCATACCCCTCATCACTAATCTTAGGACTGTGTTGTTTGTACTGTCTTCTTTGTGCAAAACTAGCGTGTTTCTTGTCATTTGCTTGTTTTTTGCAGTGTTTTTGGTACTTTTCCATAACCATTTTTCATCTGAATTAAGTCTAAGTTAGCTAAGAAAGGTGATGCTTCCCTCAACTTGGGTGAACCTTCCCTCAATAGGGGTGAACCTGCACTCTATCTCAGTCATTTTATAGTTTTTTTTTGCCAGAATTATCTTTTTTTCCACTAAACAGGTGACCTTGACCATAACTTGGGTGAACCTGCCCCTACGTTGGGTGAACCTTCCTTTAACTTGGGTGAACCTTCCCTAGCTTGGGCGAACCTACCCTTCAAACAACCTTTTTCACCTTCTGGTCAGCCAATCCAAGCACTTGTTTGCCTGTTCTAAGCAGTCATTTCCCTATTCTGAATATCCTTTCATCATTTTTAATAATCATCCCCCCATTCTGAGTAGACACCCCCTTGTTCTGAGCTCCTATTTACTTGATCTGAGCATCTGTTTCTGCCTATTTTTCACTGAACAGGAAAACTTGACCTATCCTCAGGTGAACCTGCCCTTAAGTTGTGTGAACCAGCCCTTACATTGGGTGAACCTACCCCAACTTGGGTGAACCTACCCTAACTTGGGCAAACCTTCCCTCCAAATAGCTATTTTCACCCCTCATTTAGTCATTTCAAGCACCCGCTTGCTCATTCTGAGTACTAGTTTACCTATTTTGAGCATTCATCTCCTTGTTCTAAGCATCCATTCCCTACTCTAAGAATTTCTCCCCTCAATCTGAGTCTTCATCCTCTCGTTCCAAGCACTTGTGTGCCTATTCTGACCATTCGTTCACCTGTCTCGATCATTCGTTCCCTCGTTTTGAGTGTCCATTTGCTCATTCTAAGCATTTGTTCCCTCGTTTCGAACACCCATTACCTACTCTGAGCATTCGTCCCCTAGATCTGAGTCTTCATCTTCTCATTCTGAGCACCTATTTGCTTGTTCCAAGCATCTATTTTCCTGTCTCAAACATTCATTTTCCTTTTTCAAGCAATTGTTTCCTCATTCTGAGCATCCACTCTCCTAGTCTATGCATTCATCCCCTCGTTCTAAACATTTGTTCCCCATTCTGAGAAGTCATCTCCTCGTTCTAATCACCTGTTTGCTCAATATGAGCATTCATCTCCTCATTTCAAGCATCCATCTCCTCATTTTGAGTAGTCATCTCCCCTTCCTAGCATCCTTCTCCACATTTTTAGCATCCATTTCTTCATTTTGAGCATCTATTTGCTCATTCTGATACCCCATTTCAGGCCCATTTCACCCCTTTTCTAGTTTGAAAGTTAACTTGGGTGACCTTGACCTTGACTTGGGTGAACTTGACCTTCCTTAGGTGAACCTAATCTTCATTGGGAAAACCTGACCTTGAATAAGTGAACTTGACCTTGAATGGGAAAACCTGACTTTCATTGGGTTAACCTAACCTTCATTGGGTGAACCTAACCTTCATTGGGTGAACCTAACCTTGAATGCATGAACTTGACCTTAATTGGGTGAACTTTACCTTGAATGGGAAAACTTGACCTTCATTGGGAAAACCTGACCCTCAATGGGTGAACCTGACCTTGAATTGGTGAACCTAACCTTCATTAGGTGAACCTAACCTTCAATGGGTGAACCTGACCACAAATAGGCAAACCTTCTTCCAGACATTTTACATCCTCTATTTATCCATAGTCTACATTTGAATTCATCTTCATGCTACTAAAGTTATTCATTCATCATCCGAGTTGCATAGGTACATCATCTAAAAGTGTCTCTAAGTTACATATCCATTGTCATTTTCCCCATCCAAATCATTTTAACTTCATTTGAAGTGGTTATCCAAATTGACCTAGGAGTTTGAATCTGATCATCATCATCCATAACTACTTAGGATCGTCATCCATCCTAAGTGAGTCATCATCGTTGACCTAATCAACCACTTTCAATCTCAAGGTGAATTTTGTGCTGTAATCACCTATCTATCCTTTAATTTGATCAATCAACATCCTAAATCACCTAGGTAATCTTTGAACGGGGTTTAGAATCCCTCTCATCATCCTATCTAATCCATCATTTGATCTTATCAATCATTTCATCAATCGATCTTATCCAATCTAATCCAATCATATCTCTATCCAGTCATGTTTGACCCAATCAATCTACTTCCATCTCGAAGTAGATTTAGAGTCATAATCATCCTTTGGTAATCAAATCCAATCATCAAAACTAATCCCATCACATCATCCAATCATCCAAATCTAAGCTTAAATCATATCCCAAATCTGAGCTTTACAAGTCTCAAGATTCCCTTCTTCCATTTTCTTCTAATTCATCCTTTTATCCTTTCATCACCTTTTCTTTCCTTCTAATCATCCATTCCCATTCATATCCATCTAATCTAACATCATGAATCATGATCCTTCATCAATTCGACCAAAAATAGTAGTCAAGGGAAACCCTAATTACGTTGACAACCATAATGAAAGTCTTGTCGATCAAGAGGTATATGACATCAATCCCCTTGATGCTATCATTTCTAGTAAGCTTTCCCCAACCACTTTCCAAAATCCAATCCCCTCTCTGAGCTATCTTGTTACATCTTCATCTATGCCTAATATCACTCCTTATGTGGCCTTTGACAAGGGATATCCATTATCTTGCTCACCTACATCTCCATCATATCCTTCACCTACATCACCTTCTTATTCAACATGCATGTTTTCTTATCCCAATCCAATATCCCAACACCCCTATTATAATCCTCCATCTACATACTCCTATCTCAATCCTTCATCCACATATTCCCACTATCCTAATCCTCCATACCAATCCACCTCTATTAATTCAACATCCACATCTACCTATCCTTACCCTACATCCACACCTTATTCTAATCCACCGCCCGCATCCTCCTATCTCAATCCACCATCCCAATCCTCCCATCATAATCTACTATCCCAATAACTTTATTACAATCCACCACTCACCTCTTGTCCTAATCCACCATCCATATCCTCTTCTCCTAATTCATCATTCTAATATCCCTACCTTAACCCTCTATCCAATCCTAACCCTCCATCCACTCCTAGTCTTCCATCCAATATTGTTCCTCAATCTAATCCTAGCTCACCAATTCATAATCCTAACCCTCCATCTACTTCTACCTCACCATCTAAACCTAGAGTGTACACAATTCTCACTCCATAATTTCTCCAAGGACTTATGACAAAGAACACATCCCCAACTCCACCACTTGAAGTTGTGGAGCCATGCCATCCAAATCCATCATCCACGGTCACTAGTGATGAGACCTTTCTCCAATCTACGCCTATCATTGATGGTACCACCCCTAGCGCCACTCAAACCGATGAAACCATCAAATCCACTAAATCTATTGAGCCCCCATCTCCTACTTCAAGATCCACCGAGTCCATCGAATACAATCAAATCCAATCCACCCCTCCTATACCTAGATCCTCCCAATCCATCGTAGATCCACTAATCCAATCCAGTCCTCCTACTCTTAGTATCACTGAAATCCATCCCCATGAACTTCATGAATCCTCCATCCTTCCATCTCCCCCACTTGAGGAGTCCCTTCAACACTCTGTCATCTTGCCATCCACACAAGGTGAGTCATTCCAAGAGCTTGATCTAAATCATACCAACATATCCCCTTCTCCACACCAAGATCCTGTTATCCCATCTAATCCACCTCAAGATCATAATCCCTCATCCATTCCATCCTAGGATCCACTTGTTACTAAAGATCTGATCACTCCATTGCATGATCCCTTATCACCTACTGCCACAAATCTAGATCCTATCAAATCACCTAATCCCTCTCTTGTTACCACCTATCAAGATGATGCTATCCCACCCTCTCCATCTCCTGATCCTCCATCGTTGCCTAAACCTACTATTCTCACACCACTTTTATATCCCCTTGATACTCTCACATTCTTCCATGGTGGTCTCCTTGCAGAAGAAAAAAAAAGAATATACACCACCCATCCTCCTCCACCTAATAATGGACTTGCATCATGTTTCCAAAATAACAAGAATCCTATCATGAATCAAATTCTCAAGAATATGAACTATCAAGGAAAAGGTTTAGCCCTTCATGAGCAAGGTATTTTAGAGCCCATCCAAGTCAAAGAGCATGCATACACATGTGGTCTTGGTTATACCTCTCAAGACTCACAATCCAAAAATGTTGGTACAACCTCTACCCATCCTCCACAAGCCTCTTCCTCAAGAATAAGAGACTCCTCCCATTGCTTCACAAAATAATTTAGCGACATCCCCCTCCATTGTATCACCTCAAAACAACCATCCATATTCCTCCATCTTCCAAATCCATTTTGGGTCCCTACATTCCTCCATCCAACATCTCTTATCCTTTGTCTACTCCATCTATTTTGGGTCTATTGACAATGATTTTACTCACAGTAAACCACTCGAATAGAATCTCCATAGACAAGACCGTGAAGAGCGTACCTTTCTTGAAAGATATGAAAGAAAGACAACCTAAGAAATAATTCTACATTTACAGAGCAAATATTGACTTGTGTTTAATCCCAAGTCTCTGAAAATTAGGTCATGATTGCACTAAACATAGCTCTCGGGTAATGATGCGATAATTTTGTTGTTATTTTTCTTTAGGGACATATCTAGGTAAACACATACACATACACATACACATTTATTATACTGTTTCTTTGAACATTTTAAATCAAATTTCCAACTTGAAAAGATAAACTCAAAATTCATGAAAGCAATAGATTTAACATTGGACTTCAAAACATCTCAACCAATTTCCTTGCTATCACTTAAATAAATTTAGCGTTAAGCATTCAACAATTTCATGGAAAATAAAATATTTTCAACAAAAATATTTCCATTCACTTGTATATTTTTTAGAACATTTTCAAAAAATATTAACATCTAATGTAAAGAAAAACATAAAAAATGCTAAAAAATTAAAATTTATCCCGGTTGTTCTCCATGGGTGCTCTAAAGAATTAATCAAAAAAAAGCAAACGACTTTATATTTCACCAAATTGCTTCACAGCTACATATAAAATGGTGCAAGCTTTTAAAGAGAGGGTTTCATTTATAGACACCAAATAAGTTTTGTATGCACCCTCAAATGGCACAACATACATTCTTGTTCAGCTAAAATTACAAAACTAGCTACAAAAGATACTTAGATAGGTAGCTATCCATAAAAGTTTGATATCAATTAATATCTACATGCATACAAATTTTTACACCAAAATGGTTCAAAAAATAGGAAAAAAGAACAAAACATAAAAGAAGTTTTTGCTCCTCCGACATCCACAAATTTCCAACTTAAAATAAAATTAAGCATCCTCTGACCTTTTATAGAACACAAGGCTCAGATAGGATAAGACATCTACATGAAAGGGAATCTAAAGGACCAATCTCATCAAGGCATGTGGAATATTGTGAACAATAAGAGAATAGCAATTGAAGTCAATGGAAGTCAACTCCAAT
>VDFB02193867.1:344561982-344664288 GCA_007258455.2 Sequoia sempervirens | reverse complement strand
CATTCCCTTCATCCATGCACTACTGTATAACCTTTTCCTCATTTGAATCCTCATCCCTCTATCCACCCATTACAACATCCTTTCCATCTCCCCATCCTTATCTTCCTATCCATCCAAACAATTCCTTTTCTCTCCCCATCCTTATCTTCCTATCCATCAAAAAAATCCCTTTCGTCTCCCCATCCTTATCTTCCTATCTATCTATCATAGTATCCCTCCCATCCCCCATCCCTTCATCTTTACCCTTATCCCATCTCATAATCCCTTGTCATTGGTATCTAGCTATAGGCTTACCTCCATGCAATCTAATATCATCGATCTCATCATCATCTCTCCCCCTTCTTTCACAAATCTTTCCAATCTCCTATTACTTTTCATCACTCGTCTCTCCATCATATCATCATCCCAATTCATCTTCTACTGATTTGGATAACTATCCCATCCCTAAGCTTCATGTAATCACCATCATCCTATCTTATCCATCAGGACTATCTTGTCTCAGTGTATCGGTCCAATATTTTTATCCACTTATCTTAGTCATCTCATCATCCTTTGTCCATGATTTTTCTCTAGTCTCTTGTTGAACTGCATTGCCCTTGCTCTTTCATGTAGTAAAGGTCGATCATTTCATCTACCCCCAGGGCTCCTTTTTTTATCATATCTTGGTCATCCATCGAGGTCTCCCTTGTCCTCTTAATGCTTTTATCCATGGTTAGTCGTTAGCCTTTTATTGAACTATGAGGACTTTGTGCTTTCACATAGGCAAGGCTAATCTCTGATCAACCGCTGAGCCCCTAGGTCTTTAGGATATGTCAGTCTCATGTCTTGTCTCTCTTGTGTCATGTCATCAAGTATGTCCTTACCTAGCTAGTTCTTCACAAATGAGATCCACTAGTATCATGAGGTCCAATCAATTTTGAATATCTTGCATCATATCAATCTTTTAGTTTAATATCCATCATCGGTCTCAATAGGATGCATCCTTCCTAACAGACCTCCATCCTCTTGATCCTACAGCGAAGGACGTTTTGAAATTGATTATGATATTTTGATACTTTTGGATTTTGTTTATCATTTTAGCTCCCTATCATCACTTGTTAGGGCCACCATGATTCATCATATTATGGTGCATTTTGACTAGTCACCATAGGGGCATATCTTGATCTTTTTCTTTTTATCATTGTCTTCTTGGTTGTCCCACGTAGTACCCACCAAGATCCTCAAGGTCTTGTTTTATGTTGGGGCATCCTTTTGTGCTTGTGGTTATCCCAATACTTGGCCCGACTAGGGTCTTTGTGACTTTGGGGTGTTGGGATAGCCTTCTTGTCTGTTGTATTTGTTTTATGCATTAGACACTAATCGTCCTTGGTCCTTCATAGCTTGGAATCTTGTGTCTTATGCTATAACAAAAATCAGTGCTATGAAAATGGAAAATTGCATTAGGATTTGATTTCATCTCCCATTTCATCCTCTCATCTATTAAAAATCCCCCCCATCCATCCATCCTTCATCAATCTCCATCCCCTATCCATCCAATCTTTTATCATCATCTCTTCAATCTTCTTATAATAATATAGATTTGTTATTCTAAGCATCTAGTCCCCCATCATTTTTATTCCTTTCATCCATCTCACATCTCAATCTAATCCTCATCAATTTAATCTAGCAAAAATCATCTAATCACATCCTTGGTCTTGTTCCCAACCTTGCTACAAGCCTTGATCCAATCATCATCATCATCATCATCATCGTGATCATCAGGATGTATCCTTCCCTCATCAACAACACTCATCGGGATGTCTTCTTCCCTATCTTTGTGTTGTTTAGAGATATATCATTCCCTCATCAACAACACTCCATCCATGACCAACCCATTTTTGCTTGTAGCTTAACTGAGGCAACATCACATTTTGTCCTTGAATCCCTTTGTGCTTGATTTTTCTCCTATCACTTATCATCCTTTCTTATTCATCACTTTTCACCATCTTCCTCATCTGCCCTTTCATTGTCACATCCATTTCGAGAGCACATCTGTGTTCTCTTGAACCTGCATGTCCTTGAGGGGGCATCCTGAATCCCTAATCTTCATCTTTCCCCCATCATCTTTCTTCCTAGTCACTCATTTGATGATTGGGGCATCTTTTCCAATCTAACCATCTTCTTGTGGGTTCTATGTTTTAATATTCTTTGAAATTATGCTACTTTGTAACACCATCTCAAAGAGGGGCAAAATGTAGACAGCTAAATTTGGACACTTGCATTTGTCTAAATATATCCCTTTACATCTAAGCATCCTCTTATTTGTTTTAATTAAGTAATATTTCTATTATTTAATTAATATCCTTAAATCCTTCTAAATCCCTAAGGTATTTAGTTAATAATTAGATACCTTACCTTTTATTCCCCTTTTCCTCAAAACAGTTAAATAAATAACACATTTATTTAATCCCTCACATGTCACATCCTCCATCACTTTTCCTTAATCCTAATCCACCTCCTAATCCAATCATTAGGGAAGTGCACATGTCTAATCCCTAATTAGGATGTGTCACATCCTCCAACTTTTGCAAGTTGGACTCTGATCTTCATTAACCACTAACTTTCTGCTAATTGGTGATTAGATAGTCTAATCAACCCCCTTTAGTCAACTCTCCCCATCCCCCAAGGAATTTTTAATTCCTTTTTATCTTCCCTAGGCTTTCCTCTTTCCCATGTGATCATTGAGAGGTCACATCAATCACATGAGGGGAAGTACTCGCATTTTTAGGGGCGTTCCCTTATCCAAGGTACTTTTCAACTTCTTTTTTTGGGAACCTTGTCTTATCCTTAAGATATTCCCAATCATGTGAATTTTAAATTCACTTTTATTTATCCAAGATTCTCCTCTTCCCCATGTGAATCTCATGAGTCACGCCACTCACATGGGAAGGTACTTGAAAGTACCTCCACATAATTTGTCCCTCCTCCACCTCATGTTTCCTTGTGACACCTTATCTACCACATGGCAAGATGTGAGGGCTTGTGAGTCCTCAACTCACTACAGCCCTTCATCTTTCCCATGTTGGCAAGATCTCAACCGTCCATTTCGCTAGGACTTCTTTCCATAAAGTGAAAGAATTTTCTTTCATTCTCACAATTCTCGCTTGCATTCTCTCAACAACAACAACATTCAACCATCTCTCAAGCTAAAGCTCTCATCCACCATTATTGCACATCTTCAAGCTTTCATTGTAGCCATCTCTTACATCCATCAAAATACCCACATCCTTCATTTGAATCCATTTTCATTCATCTTTCCATCAAAGGAGCACTAATTATCAACTATCAAGGTCCAACCAAAGATTAATTCAAGATAGGGTAAAAATCTGCTTTTTGTTATCTTTCTTTGTTTTGAATTCAACTAGGCTTATATGAAGGTGTTAGGTGTTGATTCCTTCATTTTAGCACATTTTTTTGCATCACTTAGCATAGTATAACTTTACCTATTCACAGATTGATCTTGAAAGTCTACAACATAACATGTAGAATCAGCCCTTGAATGTCCTAGAAAGTTCAATGAATGACCTACAATGTGAAAGCCCTAGCTTGCTTGACTTGATGTAAAAGATAAATGAAGAATATATGAATGGATTGATAAGAGAGATGGATAGATATAAAATGAGGATAAAAATACTTATTTATAGACAATTGTGCTTTATTATCTTGTTAATACCTCATCATAGGCCAACATGAAGCAAAATTAATTGAAATTTCACTTTATTTCCTACTCAAAGGTCAAAATTGGGCCAAATAGAACTCATTCACCACACATGGTGAATGGGTCCCACCTGGATGGGACTGATTCTCCATGCATGGCGAATGGGTCCCACAGGGGCCATTCTGACACCTAAGAAGCCAAGGAATTAGGAAATAAGGTCTAAAATGCCATCTTGTGAGGTATTTGATCAATTAAAGCCTTGAGATGCACAATATGGGTCATTAGGGACCTATTAGTGATGATGTAAATGTTAAATAGGGATTGTGAAACATAAATCAATGTGAAAGTGTGATTAAATACACTTTACAACACTAAAATGAGGTCCACGCAGCCTAGGAAGGCACAAGAACTAATGTGAATGCGCAAGACACATTACAACACTAGTTTAACATTAATTTTACATTAAGAACCTTCTAGATTGATGCAATAATTTTATTAAACACAATTTATAATGTTGAATTAGGGATAAATAAGTTAATTAAGTCTAGAAAAGTGTGAAAGTCCTTTAAAATACTTTACAACACCTTTACAAGATGTCGTTAAAAGCATATTATTTGACTTTAAAGGGTCCAAGACCTAGTTTGGACGCATAAAATGCTTCACAACACTAGATTAAGACCTCATTAAGTCCAATTTATCATGAATTAATCCAATGTCAAGCAAAGGGTCCTTTTTTCTATGACACAATTTTTAACCTTCTTAACTCTTGATCTAACCTCATTTTCTTTTGATTTCTATTTGATGGTATCCTTAAGATTTTCTTCAATCCTTTTCCCTTCTTCTATTTTCTTCTTTAAATCCGCAATGCTTTCCTTTGACTCTTTTAATTATTGGTTAACCTCTTTGTGTCTTGCTTTGAATTTCTATATTTTCTCCCTTAGCTGTGCAATACAAGCATTTGCCTCCTGGAGATTTTCCTTCAATTATTCATTTTCATATCTCATGCTTTCTATACCATCTAACATTATCTTCAGTTGTTCCTTAAATTGATAAGCTCATGCCATCTATTCAAACTGCCAAGATTTTCTTCAAGTGGTCAAGCTCTATCTTTAAGGGACTAGGCTCTGATACCAATTGTTGAACATTTTGAATAACTAAGAGGGGGAATGAATCAGATATCCTAAACAATTATTTGAACTTTGATTAATTTAGATCCAACTTAAATTAATCAAATAAACATCTAGTAGATAAGAACATGAAAGCACATAACAACACCATGCACAATAAACACCAGAATTACGTGGAAACCCAAGAAGAGAAAAACCACAGAGAATTATAATTCTGAATTATAGAATACCAGCTAAGGTGATTTTAAAAAATGGCTCACTACCAAAATTCTCACTACAGGTAAGGCTCACTGCCCAATTAATACAACTGATTACAAACTAGTCTTGTTGAAAAAAGTGAACTGATGAAATTGCATCTACATATGCACGAATTTAGTTTCGGTCAAGAGCACATCTACCTATAGCATATCTGATCAAGAACATTTTGCACAACTTATTCACACAAACTCTACAAAATATATTACTTCTTCCTTCGCACCTTTTTATCTACTTCCACACATCATACTCTGTGCTTCTCATTTCATTTGAAAAAAAACAACTTTTACTTATACCATTCCACACCTTCACAATTTCCTAGGTTGGATAAAATTGATATGTTCATAGTCTTCTAAGTCAGTCATATATAATTTGAATTAGATCACCACAAAACATGTCAGCATGAAGAACAATCTTTAGATATTTAATAAGGCCTTGCATGCTAACACCAGACCCAAAAGATAGGTCACACATAAAGATCTTCTTACCACATTACCAAGGGACCATAAATAGGTCATACATAAGATAGAATAATTTCCAAAAGATAACAAACATTAAATTTCAGGAAGTATATTCTAGAGCCGATGAGAACACCACAACCAAGACCAAATCTTGATTATCATCAATTTCAGTGTCAACCAGAGAACCACAATTTGGCATACAAAAAAATGCAACATGATACATGAAGTTTCAGATAGCAAGGTTACTTAGAGTAAGCTTTGAGAACTGCATCCAATATTAAAATATTAGCCTTCATTATTCAGCATAAATTGACTTCCACGAATGTCCCAAAAGAAGTACTAACATATCTGGATCATAGATAACATCCATACTACATAACATCATAACACTCAATAGGATAGATCAAGTCTGTACATTATCTAGAGAACAACCTTCTGGATAGAAGGTTTTGACATCAATGACAATGATGCTAAATCATCTTCAACAACTTCTCAACGCCGACAATTCACTACCTACTCCCCCTAAGTGTTAGCCACCAACACAAGTCTAGACAAAAGAATGGATCTTGAAATCCATTGGATTGATGCATCTCCTTATGCATATTGTTCAAAAGAGGGGAAATGACCCCCAACTTCTCCTAAAGATACTCAAATATATCCTTAGGAAGAGCCTTAGTGAATATATCAACAACCTGATCCTTTGTAGGCACATACTCAAGCTTAAATTAATTTTCTACAACCTTCTGTGTTAGAAAGTGATATCAGATTGAGATATGTTTTATTCCTAAATGCATTACCAAATTATTTGAAATATTGATTGTACTTGTATTATCAAAGAAGATAAAAATTGGTTCATCATATATTACTTTGATATCCTTCAATGTTTGTCTCATTAATGAAACCTATGTGCAGCAAGATGTTGTTGCAATATACTTAGCCCCTACAGTAGATAAATAAATTGAATCTTGTTTCTTGCTTAGACATGATACCAACCTACATCTAAGAAAGAATGCACCACCACTTGTACTTTTCCTATCATCCACACAACCAACCCAATATGCATCTATGTAAGCATTCAGAGTAAAATAAGTATCCTTAGGATACCACAAGTCATGATCTAGAGTGCCCTTCAAGTATCTAAATATCCTCTTCACTACTACAACATGTGACTCTCTAAGATCTTAAAATCTATCCACAAGACAAACCGCATGCATGATATCTGGTCTAGTAGTAGTTAGATATAGCAGTCCACTAATCATTGATCTATAATTTCTTTGATCAACCTTAGGAGATTCATCACTCTTGCTTAGCTTGTAACCAGTAACCATAGGAGTACATACTGGTTTAGAGTCTTCTATTCCAAATTTCTTCAACATTTCTTTGACATAATTTGATTGTGAAATGAAAATTCCTTTATCTATCTGATTTATTTACAATCTAAGGAAGAAATTCATCTCCCCAAACATAGACATTTCAAACTCTTTTTGCATTTCCTTTGTACACTTCTTGCAGATAGATTCATTGTCTCAAAAAATTATGTCATCAACATATACAACCACAATTAAGATTTGATCTTTTTCAAATTTAAAGTAAAGATTGATATTTTTGGTACCTTTATTGAATCCTTGTTGTATCAAATACATATCAGACCTTACATACCAAGCTATAGGAGCTTGCTTCAATCCATACAATGCCTTCTTCAATCTATAGACCATATCCAATTTGTCTAATAATTGAAATCCTTATGGTTGTTGTATGTATACCTCTTCTTGCAATTCTCCATTTAAGAAAACAGACTTCACATCCATTTGATAAAAAATTGAAATCTTTATGTGCTACAAAAGCCAAAAACATCTTGATAGCTTCCATTCTTGCTACCATAGTGAATGTCTCCTCAAAGTCTATTACTTCAACTTGTGAGTAGCCTTTACACACAAGCCTTTCCTTGTTCCTTACCACTTCTCCATTCTTATTTAGTTTATTTCTAAATACCCACTTAGTTCCAATGACATTCTTATTTACTGGTCTTGGGACAAGTTCCCAAGTCTAATTCTTCTCAATTTACAATAGTTCTTCTTTCATAGCCTTGATTCATCTTTGCATGCCTCAATTACTATTTTAGGTTCAACTTCAGAAAGTAAACATAGATTTACTTGTTCTTCAAC
This sequence comes from Sequoia sempervirens, assembly GCA_007258455.2. Lineage (NCBI taxonomy): Eukaryota > Viridiplantae > Streptophyta > Pinopsida > Cupressales > Cupressaceae > Sequoia > Sequoia sempervirens. The sequence goes on along the minus strand of VDFB02193867.1, from coordinate 344,656,583 downwards.
AACTTTCCTTCTTGTCAGTACACCTTTATTCTTGTCGCCAATGATCAGATTTCTGGAATGATTCTTCTATTCATACTTAGGAGTTTTAGGAGTCTTTTATGGAGCTTCTTCCTCTTCAATATGTAATTCTATTTGTTTAGATTTTTCTTCTTCTCTACAACAAGACTCATTTGATTCATATCCATCTATCATCATTGAATTATTTTGCAAATATTCATCAACCTTCACACTTGCACTCTCAACAATCTTTCTCAATCTCTTGTTGTAACACCTATTAGCTTTGCTTCTAGTAGAATATCTAAGGAAGATACCTTCACAATACCTTGCATCAAACTTTTCTAAGTTATCTTCATCTCTTCTGATATAACATTTGCTTCCAAACACTCTGAAGTACTTTATAGTAGGAATTCTTCCATACCGTAGCTCATAGGGAGTCTTTGTACTATTTTCTCTTGCTTGAACTTTGTTAATTATATAAACAGTAGTATGAATTGCTTCTCTCCAGTAGAATTTTGGTAGATTTGTATCTTTCATCATTGTTCTTGTAACTTCCCGAACAATCTTATTCTTTCTTCCAACCACTCCATTTTGTTGAGGAGTCTGTTGTTCATTTTGCACACATGCCTCGCTTAAAGTAGGGATCCCCTCTTTTGGTTTTTTAACTTTGGCACCAACTTTTTCTATGCTTGCTTGGTTTTGATTTTTCCTTCACTTTTTTCCTTTGGTTGAATTTTGTCTTTGGAATCTTGATGTCTCTGGAAAGCCTTGAAATTATTCCTATGTCTCTTCGCTCAAGTCAGGTTGTGGAAATATTCATGTAGAAGTCCTTCATGTGTATGTCAGAAGGTTTCTAGCCTTTTGTGGAAAATGTCTTGTGGAAGTCAATTGGCAGAAATTCATCATCCTAGCATCGGTGTTTCTAGAACTCGCATTCACTATCTCCACATTTAGGCAACTTTTGCATACTCGACACCTGCATCATTCTAGCCCACATGCTCTCAGCATCTGCCCTTTATGTTTTTCATGATTTAGGGTTTTTACATTATTCGAGAAACCAACCTGCATTAAATGCACCAAAAGTCTATAAATAGGGGTTATTTGAGTTCACTTTTACCCTTCTTTTTTGATTTCATTGGAGCTTATTTATGCATTTTTTCTACTGGTTTGAAGCGGTTCAAGCTTGGATTTTTTTGCTAATTTCTTCATATCCACCCATGCATTTACTAGGTCAGATCCCATGCCATTCTCATTAATATTTTCATTATCATTTTAATGTTTTAGTATAAAATTACATGACATTATTTAAAACTATTGGAACATTAAATTTAAATCCTCCTGTGAAAATGAAGATGAATTTAACATTGAAAGTTTTATACAAATTTTCTTTAAGCATGCCCAAATTATGACTTGAGTCCTCTCAATGCCCAAACCCCCAACTTTCTACATAGGGTTTTAATTTTTCCATTTGATCTGAATTTTGCTAAGTGTTGAAGTTGTTGCGTAAAATTCATTGCAGGAAGTCATACATGGAATTCCACACATAATGAGCCACTCTTATGGCATGAACATTGGTGGCCTTTGCCCCCATGGTGTCCACATGACATGTTTCTGCATTCAGTAAAACACTTTGTAAATGAACATCTAAATGTGAGCTTTGAATTTGAAATTCCCAACATGTCTAAAATGACCTTCATTCAAAAAATGATTAAGTCTTAAAGGCCTTGCAGAAAGCCATACATTTCATGTCATCTTTCAGCATAGACCATCCCAACTTTTTCCCTCTTGGTTTATGCATCGATGACATCCACATGGGATAAAATAATCGTAAATTCAATTTTCAAATGTGAAGCTTTTAACTTTTTTATTTTCCATGTGTTTGAATTGGAATTTAAGATAAAAACTAAGTCATAATGCATTGTGGAAAAATGAGTGCAGGAGGCCATTTTCGGATTGCCACTCCTTCCATGCCAATTTTGTGGCTTGACCTCTATCGGCTTTCACATCAATGGCATCTGCATTAAGTTTTTTCACAAGGTGCAAAATGATAAATTTTATGTTTATATGACTTCAATGAGGTTGCAATAAATATTTGACCACGTGCCTAATTTTTTTAATCATGAAATGGTAAGTGTTTTGATTTTGTGGAAACTTCCTTGCAGGATGTTGTTTGCGGGGTGTCATTTCATGGGCACCACCATTGATGGCTTCCACATTTGTTATCCCTGCAGCCACATGGCTTCCATAACTCCCTAGACTGCAAAACATGAAAACCCACAAAATGCTAAGAATTATTCCAAATTGAAAATTTTGATGATTTCTTTTTGATATTTGGAAAATTTGATGATGATTTCAACTATGATGATGTGTTTTTTGATCGTACTAACACTTTTCTTTCTCAATTATTCAAAATGACTCATTACATGTCATTCTTGAAGGTTTTATGGAAAAGACCAAGAAAGCAAGGAAGGGTGACAAGGTAGCAAATATCGAAAAGGATAAAGAAAAAATGAAGCACAAATTCCACAGAGTAGATTTTACTTCAAAGATCATGTCAAACAGGGATAGGCTCTTAGATACTAAGCTTGGTCAAGTCAACATTGATGAATTTAGGGCATGTTTCCTACTCAAACCTAAAGATGGTATGGTTAAGAGGATCAAAAAGAGTGGTATTTCTCATGCAACAGGTTTCCCTCTTGCCTTGATCAGCCCCAAACTCTTTCACGGATGTAGGGACTTCTATTATTGGGACACAAGAAGAATAATCATTGTTGATGGAGAGGTGGTTGCAAATCTAACACTGCAATCTATCAGAAAAACTTTTGGGATACCATTGTTTGATGAAATAGAAGTATGTCAAAAGGAGGATTCCCTCAGTGTATGGAATGAAGATCCTACTTGTTGCTCTCAGGTGATAAACAAGAAATGGATGCACACACCTCGACCCAGTGCAGGAAAGTTGCCTGACTTTGTTGAAGAATTTAATGATCTAGTAACACTATTAAGTAGAGTAATGGGCCTTCTAGTCTCATCCCTCTTTGAAGAATGGATGTGAAATTTCATTGAAGATATTTTGAGGGGAAAAACAAATTTTAATTGGGAAAGGATCATAAATGATAACATCCATGTGCAACTTGTCGCAATGAAGAAAAGACATGAATTTTAAATGACATCCTATATTGTTTACATGTTGGCAACAAATTTCCTATATAAAGGTTTAACATGTAGGGATAATTTGGGGACTAGACGAGATCAAAACATTTTTTATGAATATTACACGCAATTGCAATATAGAAATTTTAAGAAGAGTTATAGGCAAGTAAATGATGCCTTCATCTTGTATATCCTCAAATCTTTGATAGCTGATTTCAAAAATAGGATGTTGCATTCAGCCAAGACAATGGTGAAGAACTTTGAGTAATAGTTCATTTAGTTTCCCAAGTTCACATAATTCAGAATTGAAGGTTTTTCAAGAGCTCTATATAGGCTGCCACGATACCCAAACGATAAAATAGTCTTGCTTGAGCTGACTTGAAAAATGTAATCATCACATTAGTTGTTTCAATCCAAACATCAAGCTAGAGTTCCTTATCCTATGACTCTTGGGAGAAGAATGTACTCATGACTTGCTACAATTTGTGTAGAAAATTCATTAAAGGAAATCTAGGAGTATGATTTTTTACTTCATAGTGTGTGAGGGAATGTAGACCCATGGGATAAATTGAAGAAGTAGGTCGGTAACCAACATGCACATAAATTACATATTGAAGACTTTCGAGTGAATTGTGATGATGATCATGTGATCCATAAGAGAATATACATGTGGATGTCCTTAAATTTCATAAGAACCCTGCATATATATACTATCCCAGATCAAGTAGAAGAAGATGGTAACCCATTGGATGAAAGAGCATATAATGAAATAGCTAAAGCTCCCCTTCGAGTGATTGATTGGGTGGAAGAAGAGGTGATAGATATTGATTTAATTATGCATCCCATTCTGCAAAGGAAAAAGAAATGGATTGATGATCAAGTTGCACAATTGGAATAGCAAGGAGTTGAGCTAACCTTTGGAGAATGGGAGGAAGAGAAGACTTTGGAAAGTGACGAAGGTAGAAAAACTGAGGACAAAGCTAAGGAAGGATAACCTAGTACAACAGCTAAGTCTCCACTCGCTACTCGATCAAGGAAAAGGAAGGATACATCAGAAAGACAACCAACAGAAAAACTTTAGGTGTATGCAAGAAAGGTTTTGGAAGGGCGAAGGGCCCTAAAGAAAATGAAGAAAGCAACAACATTTGTGCCAGAAATGGAGATAATAAGGGAGGAACTATCTCCACCTGAGGATGATCCCAAAACCCAATCACCTTCCTACTGATCGTCATTGCCACCATCCACTACACCACTTTCATTAGCCTACACTTTGCTTCCACGTCCCATATCCTCTCCACCCATCATGGACATATCATTCTAATTTTCATCTACTTCCCAAACCACCTCAATGGTTGTGTTCAATTCATCCTCATCCACTTCCTCTTTTTTTTCTTCTTCCCTTCCAATTTTACAACCCACTTTCCACCTACCATTCTTGCTTTCCCTCTTGTGCCAACCATCTTGCCTAAATATTTTGTAGCTTATTTTTAGAATATCCCTCAAGGGTTATCAAAAACCCTACTTTCTCTTGAGGAAAAACTCCTCATGACTTAGCTCACCTCTACTTTACCTACTCCTCCTCCTCTCACTAAGCCACTGAAGATGGAAAACACTAAGAATATAACTTGAAGAAGTAGTAGGTGTAGGTGAGGAATCCACCGGGTTTGAACAAGAAGATTATTTTGAGCATGTGGATGAAGGGTTAAAGAATGTGGAGCCTCATGAAGATCTAACGGATGATGAAGAAGAAAGAACCCCAAAAGAGGGAGAGCTCAGTAAGACATTTGATGAGTAGCTTAATGAAGAAATGTCTGAAGGAGAAAAAGAGGAATATGATAAAGAAAAAAATGAAGATCAAGAAATGGAAGGAATTTTTCAAGAAGAAGAGAAGAAAGAAGAAGAGAAAGAAAATGAAGAAAATATTGAGTCTCCTAGAAATGAAGAGGATTATGAAGAAAAGGGAAAAGAGCATGATGAAGAAGAGAAGATAGTAGAGGATACTCCAAATGTGAAAGAAAAAATACAACAAGAATAATAGGAGAACAAAGAATCACAAAATGAATTCAACACTACATCCTTTGTTGAACAAACTACAATTCCTGCATGGTTAGAACAACAATTGAAGGAAAAGACCTCGGTGGTACAAAATACAAAGTCTCATCTTGACGCAATATTGGCACGTGTGGGGTATAAAACTAAGGAAAAGATAATGTCTCATATCACAACTGACACCTCAAGTTCACGTACAATACAAGTGGCTACTCCAGCTGTTGATAAAGATGTTGCCACTATATAGGCTTTTTATTATCAAGTCACTAGAATCAATATTGGATCAACCAATAGAACTCAAAAGATAGAGAATTTTCAAGGTTTTGTGTCTAATATTCTAAGCTAAATGGATAAGGATCAAGCTAGGAAAATAGAGCTAAAGGCATAGGTGGTTGAATTGATAGATTTTATTCAACAATTGGTAGGAACGGGTGAAGAAAGGCCAACAAAATCTCTTGCTTTGGCGATTCTATCAAAGGAAGAAATCAATAAGATGGAAAAAATGAGAAAGTGGACTAATTCTACTTCAGATTGGATCAACATGGTGACTAATATTAGTGATAACGGTGTACATGCTAGAGTAGAAATGCATAATCACTTCTTGGTTTTGAAAACAAAAGTGGAAAGAGAGATTGAAGAGTGCCGGGAATTTCTCGACTACTATAATATCACATACCCAAAAATTCATGTGATGAAAGGGTTGTTTGAAGACATTTTGGTACAAGAGCATATTTTGATAAAGGAGCAATTGAAAAATATTGAGATGTGGTTGTTTACAATTAGTTTTCGATGAGAGGTTTTGGCCCAAGCATTGGCTGATTTGCAGATGATTGAGGCAAAGATCACTGATAATATGGTTGACTGTGATGAAGTTTTGGAGCTACTGACTAGTGCAGAAATCTTTGCAACTGAAATGGATGTTGGGGTAGCTAAACAAGCATGGAGAAAAAAAATAGAAAAGGGAGCTACTAATAATTTACAAGGCATCTTTTTGGATTTTTCCACTAGAAAATTCATGAAATCAGAAAATATGGTACAAAGGAGAAGCTTGCGTGTGGACTTGCACGATGAACTAATGGATGAATGCATAGAGATAATATTCAAAATTAGCAAAGCTAAGCTACCTTCATGTGAGAAATTGGCTAAAGTTTTGGTTAATTTTGTAAAATATGTTGTAAAGGAAAGAGAAGCTAGAAATATTCTAATACAAGACAAATTTTTATAATTCTAACTACAAGACAAAAGTAGTTACCTCAAAGTGTGTGAACCCAAATTTTGGGTATTTTGTAGGATATTTCTAGAATATAAAATAGGATAGGAATATTTTACATTCTCCTAGGTTCACATGTGAACTATTTTTGTATTTAATATATTCAAACCCTAAAAGGCAACAAATCTAGGCCATTGAATGTAATTTAATCTTTGCCATTGATTCATGATGTAAAATCTATAAATAGCAACTTCCTCTCATTTGCAAAGAGAGAGATGAATTGTGTTAGAAGGAATTTTTTAAGTAATACAAGTGAAGGCATTGAAGTGTTCGCGAATTCCTTGTGTTCTCTTAATGTATGCATGATTCTATCTTTTAGTTTTAATTTCAATATTCTTAGTTTATGTTCAATTGTAATGGTGACAAAGTGTTAAGATATGTGATGCACTTCCTACTCATAATTTTTGTAGTTTGTTGATGGTAAATTACTTTGCAAATTTATTTTGATTTTAATTCTTAAATGCACTCAAGTTCAACTATTTATGTTTATGATTTATGTGTGAATGTCACAGTTTGAAAATCTAAAGATTACCTTGGGAGATTGTAGTAGTTCTGTGATATTGTAGAACAATATTGGTCAAGCAGAGCTTACCTTAGGGAGTCTGTCTATCTCAAGCACTTGCCATTATTATTGATGTCCTTAATTTTTAGAACTAGGAACTCTCTCTAAAACCCTTAAATATTTTACTATTTCTTTAAATTTGTGTTAGTTTAGGATAAAAAGCATCACTTAAATTGTTGTGTCTGATAGTCATATTATTTCCAGACTTCAGATATGGAAGTTATAATTAGGGTTTAGATTTGTATTCAAACTTCACAAAACCCTTGTTATAGACTCATAGGTTTCTAGCCTTGTAAACCATAAATGCCCCTTGTGATTACTAGAAAATCACATTGTCACTGAGCTATTTTATGCATTTTCAATACCTGACTTTAGAGACATTGGGGTTATTTTATGTGTGTTTTGTGTAGTGTAAAAACACTCATCAACAAAATTGGTGCTAGGAGGGTTGTTTTGAACAAAGCTAGAGTGAATTGGGTCATTCTCTCTTCAAAGATTCTATAGAGTAACCATATCTACACCTGATATTTAAGGAGAGTTTCAATAATTAAAGACCCCTACCAGGGTTAGGAGAGCCAAGAAAGGGGAAGTTCATCTTCAACACCACCTATCATACCCAATCAACCTTCAACTCCACCTTATCCATCTTCCACATCATCCCCTTCTTCATTTTCATCATCATACCATACTCAAATTTCTATACCTCAACCATTACCACTCCTACCTCCACCAATGGTTTCGTTGATGAACAACCCATCACCTTTGGATTTCAATGATTATCATGAAATGTTAAAGAATATTGAAGGTATTTGTTCTAAGTTCTTCACCAATGACCCTTACAAGACTACAAAAGAATACACTAAAATCTTTGAGGCGGCCCTTAAGGACAGGGTGATTGAACACCAAGATGTTGCATGTAAGATATTCCCATACTCATTAGGAGAGGAAGCATTTTATTGGTCTATTCATTTGCTTCCTAGGTCAATTAGAGACTGGGATGTTTTGAAGAAGGATTGTCTATAGAAATTCATTGTTTGAATAAGCCCTTCTAAGTTGTACATATAGTTTACATCCATTAAGAGAGAAATAGGCGAACCTATAAATACCTTCAAAAATATATTTCATCATGCTTTTACTAAGTTACATGCTCCTTATGTTGTTAATTGTGTTTCAACCAGATTAATGTATTGTGAGGCCCCAGATTGCCTTACCTCAGTTTTAGTGAAGAGAGCCAACCCAGCCCCATAGGATTTAGTGGCTATGTATATCGAAGGAGTCAAGGAAAGTTCTAACCTAGGACAACACCTCACTGGCCCATTTCCTTCATTGGGTCTAATTAAAAATCTTGGACAAGTTCAAGGACTAAATCAAGCCTTAGCCAATCAAGCCCCTTTATTGAATCAATTACCTCAATTGCCAATAGTTCCACACCCAATCCCTCCATTGAACCAAGCTCCATGAATTCCAAGTTATTTGCAAAACTCTAACTCAAAAAACTATCCACAGAAGTCCAACATACCATCTTGATTGCAAAAGTTTGAGGTACCTTTCTATTTACAAAATTCCTCTATAACACACCCAATATATATTTAGAATTTTGTTACAACTCAAACTACAACAAAAAAGGAATAGATTGATGATTTGGTTAAAAAAGTTAAGAAGTTTTCTACCGAGGTTACTTATTTAAGGAATCAGATCAATCAGCTATAGGCCTTGCAAAATAACCTTCAAGCCAATTACAGTCATGATAGTCATGATATAGGCCAAAGTTTAGGGTAGAATTTTGAGTAAAAGCAAGGACAAAGACAAAAAAAAATATGGAACACTAGGACCAACAATGGAGGGGTTCCTACACCACTTGATCCACCAAAAAATCTTGAAAAGTCATCTAGTTGAGTGTACTTGGCTGAGGCTGCATTGTTTGGGTAGTGCAGAATTCATAGCACCAATAAACATTTTGAACTTGATTGCCCAAAATTTCAAACTGTTGCTACCATATTTTAGATGGAAGTATAGAATGCTATAGGGAGTGATGGTTCAACTGGATGTGATATTGTACCCTTAGACCCATATGATTTAGTAATGGTGGTAAATCAAGCTCCTTTTCCTCAAGACGAAGGTAACCAACCTGAAGATGAATCTGCATCAAACCACCAAAAAAGATGTATGTAATGAGGAGAATCTCTCTCAATTGTTCAATATGGGCAATAATGGTCTTGATGATGAGGAAGATCATAAGGAAGAAGAACTTAAGATGTTCCACTAGCACACAACACCTTACAACATATGAAACAAACAAGTTGGTGGCCCATTCACTACGTCCATACCACCAAACAACTTCAACATACCTTTGGATCCCAAAATGCAAGTAACAATCCCTCTTTTCCTAGGGTACCAACCAAGCATCTCACTAAAGGTGGTCAATCCGAAACTGAAGTTGATCAAATGGGAGAGTACGTGGTGAAAGAGTTGAAGAAGGTAAAGGTTGGTCTTTCTTACTTTGAGTTGTTCAGAGTACCTACAATTAAGAATGCATTTTTTAGATCATTAAATGGAATGACACATCCAAAATCTTCACAAGATACAACTGAAAAGAAAGTTACATTTAGCACAACTGAAAATGTGCTAGTGATTAGAGAAATCATGGGAAAAGGTCATGACAAGGAGCAAGCCAAAGACCAAGGAAAACAACCAGCAAGGGATCAAGGTAAAGAGCAGGCCAAGGACAAAGGAAAGGAGGAGGAGAAAGATAAAACTCAAGTCTCCCAAGCAGATACTCCAATGAGTCTATTTCAAGGAAAGTGTGAGGCTCCTCCTTTCTTGCTAACTATTCATTTATTTGGGAAGAATGTACACAATTTTTTGTTAGATTTAGGGGATTCCACAAATATCATGCTATTCTCAGTATGTAAGGCATTAGGAATTACTACCATTCCCTCAAAATGAAAGGTTACACAATTAGATAAGACAAAAGTGAGTGTGGTTGGATAATTGAACAGGATTCACATGCAAGTAGCATCATACCCAAGGGTTCAACAAATAATTGAAATTCAAGTGGTTGATATCCCTGATGTGTATGATATGATATTGGTTAGGAACTTCACAAGAACACCCAATCGTTATATCTCCTTTGAGCATTCTCACATTTGGCTTTCGTGGAAAGGGTTGCCAAATCAAATTTGCATAGAGCGTGAGCCAAGAATGAAATACATGATCACTGAATACAACAAGATAAATGAAGTGCTATTTTCAGAATTTGAATTGGGAAATTACATTCCTATGGCAATCACAGACGAAGATGAAGAAGTAGAGGTGTTATGCCCTACATAACCACCCCATTTTCTTCTCGATCAAAATGGGTCCCTCTCTTTGTCTTGGTGTTTTCTTTCCTTTTGTTTCTCTTGTTTGGTTGCCCCTTTCCTAGCCCCGGGAATTGTCTTTTCTCATGCTTTTTTTCCTTTGTCTTTGTTGGGCTCCGATTTTGGGACAGAATCTGAACTTTTCCTCAAAAAAGGATCATGTTTCAGGTGTTGTTCCGAGTTTGACTCCCACTTTCTTGCCTTTCTTCATTTTGTTTTGAAATTAGGTTTAAGGAAGGAATTCAAACTCCTTTAGGGAGGTCCATGTTTTGGATCTTTCCTCAACTCTGATTCCCACTTTCTTTTTTTTCTATGCCTTTGTCAAAATCAAGTTTCAAGATGGAACCTGAACCTTTCTGCTTCGGAAGGTTCATGTTTTAGGTCTGAATCCGATCCTGATCCCCACGTCCTTTTGTGTGTGTGTCAGAATCGAGTCTTGAACAAGAATTTACAATTCTTTCAAGGGTCCATGTCTTGGTTTCATCCCAATCCCAATCTTCGTTCTATTCTACTTCGTCGTCTTTTCATTTCGTCGTTTCTGTCTTCAGTTTTTGTTTTGTGTGTTTGTTTTCAGATTGCCTCTTTTATTTTGTTTTCATGATTTGATTTTGGTTTCTTTTGTCATCATCTTTCATTTGATCGTCGTTTTGTTGTTTGGTCTTAAAGTCATAAAATACAAAAAAATTAAAACATTTTTTAAAATCCCAAAAGACAAAAATAAAAAGACTTTAAAAATACAAAAAATATAAAATTTGAAAATACAAAAAAAAAATTTAAATCCAAAAAATAGAAAAAATAAATAAAATGTTTTAACAAAAATAAATACATATTTATAAAATTTTAAAAATCCAAAAGTTAGAAATTAAAAAAAATAAAAAATAAATAAGATTTATAATTTAAAAATTTAAATAAATAATTTTTTCTATTTTAAAAGATTTTAGAGATTTTAAATTTAAAAATCATAAAAGTTAAGAAATCTTTAAAAGCCAATAAAAATTAAATATGCAAAAATTTTAAAAACTTTGAAAAATTTAAAAAACAAATAAAAGTTCCATCGGGATTTCGGATCCCGACGAAACATTGGAACTCTCTTTGCAAAATGTTTGGGTTCCAAGTACAAACTCCATTCCGACTCCCACAAAGCCAAAGTTTTGGAGTTAAATTTTTTTTAAAAGGGAAATGTCATCAAGATTTCAGATCCTGACGGCACATTTGGACCAATATTTATAAATGTTCGGGTGCAGGTTCAAAACACGACCCCACTTCCGCTTCCGCTCGTTTCAAATAAAGGTATTTAAAAATAAATAAAAACCCCACACACAGTAGAGATTGGTGGAACTTCAAGTTTCCGATGGACCATGTAAAGAGGAATGGTGTGGCTTGCAATGATTACAAGTTTTTAAGCAAGAATGGAAGTCGAGACAGGGCGTGTAAAAGGCAAGAAAAGGCACAAAACGGATTTGAATGTAGTGGATAATTGTAGGAAATGCCAAACATGGAGGTGTTAAAATAGTTTGGACAGAGTTTACTATGCTAAATGTAACGCTAGTTTGTTGGTTGCACAAAATGAATATGGTGAAAAGAACCTGAATTATTTAAAATCCCACACATAACACTTTCTCGCCCCTCTTTAGAACCTTAACAAATTATGGAGTCCATCGGGAAAATTTTGATGGACATTTAGCAAAAATTTCAAAATGAAACGAAGTCTCGTGCTTGTGAAAACTTGGCTAGCTATAATTTTATTTTTTGTTAAAACATTTTTATTTATTTTTAAAATGGGTTTGGTTGCAAATTTCAACAAATAATAAAGCATTGGCAATGCATGTGAACTATTTGACTGAGTTTTTGAAGGAGATGCCATTATATGGAATATAGTGTTCACGGGAATAAAGGTGAGAAACTCTCAAGGAATTTGCAAGTACAACGCTAAACTCCCCACCGAGTCATAGGTTGCTTTTCACCAATACTTCAAAGAAAGGTTATCATGGGAAATGCAATTCATGGGATGAAATGAATTTATTGAAGTTTTAGAAACTTTTAATCAAGTGATATTGTCAGATATGGACTCAAAATCCTCAGAATCCCCGGCCTTTCCCTTCCATGTGCGGGTTTTTGCAAGATACACAGGTTGTTTAATAGAATACCTCAAAAGGGACCCGTTCTCATGGAATGAAATGACTAGAATGTGCACATAAAATCAAATCGGTGAAAAGGGGCTTTGAAGACTTTCAAGCAAGGATGATTAATGGATATAGAGCCGAATTATGATACAAACAGGGTGCGTGAACTGCTGAAAAATTCTTTGAAGAAATGTAATCCCATGAAATGCAAATGCTAGGGAATGCACGTAATAGATCTATCCAAAGGGCTTTAGAAACTTAAAGTGATACAAAGCAGGAAAATGTAGGGCCAAATCTCCATAAGCATTTTATCAGCGTCCTACATGCGAGTGCCATAGGGGGGCTTTAGAACAGGTTTAAACAAATTTCTGACATCCATCAAAGCACCAAGGATAACAGATTTATGTTTGATATTGTGTAAAGCCGAATTCCAAGAAACCTTTGTGAGCATGCCACTATGGCTAGATGTGAATAAAATAGATTTGTTGAGGCTGTTTTAAAAGTTTTAAGGTGCAAATCGGGTAAAGACTAAGGCCGCAACCTATGTCGTTATATTTTTCCTATGTAAAAATGTGGGAATTGAGGTAGAATGCGTAAATTGTTTGACTAAACTCCTCATAGAGATGTAATCTCATGATTCGCCAGTATTGTAGGAACTACACAAAATGGATTTGGTGCAAAAGTCTGTTAGGAAAATGAAGGTGTCTCAACCTTTGATTTTTCCATAGCATTGATTTTTTAATTGCTGCTAATTTTCTCACGTTGTCTTTTGAGTTACAACTTGTAGTTTCTATTTTGATGAGGAGTCAAGTTGGAAAGTTGTTTCTATAGGTGGAGTTGTGCATAAAGGAATTTTCTATTTTCGTGTTGAGTTTACATAGAATGTGACAGTTTCGAGGCGCTGTTATTTTGGAAAGTGCATATTTCGCAGTGTGGTATGTGGTGACAATTGGAAACTTACCACTATGCCTGTGTAGTGGTTTTGGCACTTTCCATGTTGCATCTTTAGCCTTTGGTAGTCAATTTAGAAGTGTCTAATTTGTGCATTGTAAGCTGTATAAATATGATTTTTTGTTTGGGGAGTTGTGAGAGGAGAGATTGAATTCAAAGGGGTTATGTTGTTGGATTTTCTCTAGATGGAACAAGATCTAAGTTTCCATGTAAAAGCTTAGAGTCTGCAATTGTATTGTAACTACGTATTTGGTTGCTAAATAATACAATGGATCTATGCTTTTGGAGTGTGGGGTTTCTTACTCGAAAGGGTTTTCCCCACATAAATCTTTGTGTTCATCTTTTCTATCCTTCATGTTCAATGATTATGTTTATTGAATTTTTTTAATGTATGTTGTTGAAACTAGTTAAAATTGCACGAGCTTTCCTCTAAGGATTAATGGTGGGAAATAAACTATGTTTGATTTTGCTTTATGGCATGGTAGTACGTGCTTTTTGAGGTTCTTTGAAGAAACATTGTTTATCGAAGACACTTACTAAACTCAGTTGTTTGTTCTGGGATGAATCAATTTCCCTTCAATTGGTATTAGAGCTTTCTTTTAGGATTTTTTTTTGCTTGCATTTGTAGGTTTGTGAGTTGCATGTACTTGCATGGACTCACATGTGTCTTGTATGTGCTTGCATGTAAGAATTCTTGATGTTTCTAGTTCTAGGTATTCCTTTTGTGAATATTTCTTAGCCTGGAAAGCTTGAGGAAGTATGAAGGAATCGACTGAAGATTGATCCTTTGGTGAGTGGAAGTTCTTTCTTTTCTGCTTTAGTTTCAGGAGACAACACACAACTTGAAGGATGGTGAAGACGAAGAAAATGGAGTTGGTCATATTGAAATGATGTGATCTGAAGCTCCTAGTTGACAATGGAATAATTTTTATGCATGGGGTGATATTTTTTTCTTTGTGGTTGTGTTTCAGAAAAGATTTCATATTGGGTGTTTGTGTGAGAGGCTCCCTAGTGATATGGAGAAGCTTGGGTTTTTTTTCAACTATGGAGTAATGTGCTTATGCTGGGTGTTTTTTCATGATATTGGAAGGCATTGTTTTTTGTTACCTTGATTGCATGTAGGCTATGGAGTTGATCATTGGATGATTTGGAAGCTTTTGTAAGAGTTTTTCTCCCTCAGATGCATGTGCATGTTGGTGGTTGTGGAGTTGGCCTGAAATGGGCTTGGAGTTCCTGACCTACTTTTTCCTTTTGTGGATGCTTTGCACTTGTATGGCTTGGATTTGTGTGTTTTTTATTTGAGGGTTTTATAGATTTTCCTAAAAATCTATGGTTGTGCTCATATGTGATAATCCATTATTCTAGTTTACCGTTATGGTTCTTTTTTAGACTTTTGAGTCTTCTAGATGTGAAGTGGGTGTGGATGCACATGCACCTTTTTCAAACACAATGGTTTTTCAGGTTTTACATGGTCAAGGAAAACTTGTGGTTTTGTGGATCTGCAGTTAAGCTATTTTCTAGACCCTAGTTTTTGGGGTGTTACTAGATGAGATAGTTGCAGCTTTACATGCATGCTTTGCACATGGTGTGAGGAGGTGAGATGCTTTATTTGCATTGGAGTGTTGGTACGTGATTATTCACTTAACATTTTTGTAGTGATGGTTGGTGGATTCCTTGATTATGGTGCTCATTGTGGACATGATTGGTAAATCGGACCTGAGCTTGATCTGTTGCTTGAGTCATGTTGTCCACATGGTTATTCGCTTTGAGATCTCATTTTTGCAATTTCCAATGTGATAGTGGGTTTGCATGTTACATTGATTGGATCTACGAGTTATGCAATGTTGTGGGTTGGCTTTACCTACATGATTGCATAGATGACTTGGAAGTGGACTATCTGTATCCACAAGATATGATTCAGTATTGATGCAGACTTGTTAGTTGGCCTTTTATGTGGTCACTTGTGCATTGGTACATGGTTTCTTTGAGATGAGAAGATGGATGATATGTGAGTACCTAGATAGTCAGTGTTGGGGTCCTATAGCACGGTATATTTCCTTGATTTGGAGATCTTGGTTTCACTTGGTGTGATCAACAATACACTTGTATGTGTGGGGATCTAAATGATTTTTAGATTTGGGAGATGGTGTGTCATGTGCTTGGAAATCTCGATACCATGATTCAGTGGGAGTTTTAGTAGTGATTGTGTATTCATCACTATGTGGTGAATGGTCTTCTTTAGTGATGCAAATGTGTCAGAGGGACTCTTAGATCCCGTTCCTATGGAAGGGTTTCTTCACATTTACATGTGAGCACTATTTGAGGATGTGTATCATCTCAGAGCCATGGAGGACTCTTGTAGTATTTGGTTTGAAGTGTTGGTGGTGCTTAATAGGTGACGTTGGCATAGATTTTTTTTTGTCATGGTATACTCTTGATTGTGCATTAAATTTTTGGTATGATGCATTTCTCTTGAAACCATGGTATATTCACTTGGAGCATGGGATCTCCTAAGGGGGATGGTAAGATCATGATTTCATGATAAGTTCTTGATTTAGATGATTGGAGCTTTGATAGTGGTCTAGTGATTCTTTGTGTTTTGGGTGCATTGGCCATATGCTTGAGAACTTCATGATAGTGTAGTGATACATTTGTAGTTTAGCTTGAGATGATTATTTGCTGGTGCTCATGGACACATGGAGAATGAGGTGAGGCTATATTTATCTTGAGATGAGAGAAGTGTTGTTGATATGGTTACTCTTGATGACATGATTGGTGGATTCAGTGAGAGAAGTCTTTGGTTTGAAGTGATGCTTGGTGGATTCATTGATTATGGTGCTCATTGTGGACATGATTGGTAAATCAGATCTGAGCTTGATCCGGTGCTTAAGTCATGTTGTCTACATGCTTATTCTCTTTGAGATCTCAATTTTGTAGTTTCCAATGTGATAGTGGGTTTGCATATTACATTGATTGGTTTACGAGTTTTGCATTGTTGTGGGTTGTCTTTACCTACATGATTGCATAGATGAATTGGAAGTGGACTATCTATATCCATGAGATTTGATTCAGTGTTGATGCAGACTTGTTAGTTGTCCTTGTATGTGGTCACTTGTGCATTGGTATGGTTGCTTTGAGATGAGAGGATGGATGATACATGGGTACCTAGAAATTCAGTGTTGGGGCCCTGTAGCATGGTGTATTTCCTTGATTTGGAGATCTTGGTTTCACTTGTTGTGATCAACAATACACTTGTATGTCTATGGACCTGAACAATTTTCAGATTTGGGAGATGGTGTGTCATGTGCTTGGAAAGCTTGTGCCACAATTCAGTGGGAGTTTTAGCAGTTACTTTGTATTCATCACTATGTGGTGAATGATCTTCTTTAATGATTCAAATGTTTCAGAGTGACTCTTAGAACCTGTTGCTACATAAGGGTTTCTTCACATTTGCATATGAACACTATTTGAGGATGTGTAGCATTTCAAAGCCATTGATGACTCTTGTAGTCTTTGGGTTGAGGTGTTGGTGGTGCTTAAGAGGTGACGTCAGTTTAGAGTTTATTTTATGTCATGGTGTAGACACCTAAATTTGGACACTTATATTTGTCCAAATTTATCTCTTTTCATCTAAATATGCTTTTACTTGCATTAATTAAGTAATATTACTATAATTAAATACCTTACCCTTTATCCCCCTTTTTCCTCAAAGAATTAAATAAATAAGACATTTATTTAATTCCTCACATGTCACATCCTCCATAATCCTCTTCTATTCTGGATTAGTCTAACTAATCCTCGATTATGATGTGCACACCCTTAATCAGGATTAATGTCACATCCTCCACATCTTCCAACTTGCTTCTAATCTTCCATTAATCTTCTTAATCACCTATTTGCACAACCTTAATCTAATCCCCTTGCTACATTTAACATACCTTTTTGGTCAACCTTCACAATTTCCATATTTAGCCTTGACCTCTTCCCCATGTGAATTTTAAATTCACATTTATTCATCCAAGATTCTCCTCTTCCCTATGTGGGTCTCATGTGTTGGATCACTCACATGGGACATAGACTTCCTTTAAGAGGAACTTGTTTTATCCTCTAGACAACCCCCAATCATGTGAATTTTAAATTCACATTTATTCTCCCAACAACTTCTCTCATTCCCATAGTCCTCTCACTTGTCACTATCATCCTTATCCCAAGGTACTTGCAAGTACCTCCACCTCACTTGTACTCTCTCCACCTCATTTTTCCTTGTGACACTTCATCCTCCACATGAAAATATGTGAGGGCTTACGAGTCCTAAACTCACCATAGCCCTCCATCTTCGCCATGTTGGCTCAATCTTAACCGTTGAATTCTCTAGAGAATTCTCCCCTAAATATAGAGGATTTCTCTTTCATTCTCTCATTATGCATTCAACTTACAATCAGATTTTCAAGTTCTTCAACTTCATCTCTCAAGCAACTTCAATCACTTGCATCCATCATCCATTGTTGAAGCTTCAAAACTTTCATTGTATCCATTTTGTTCACTTTCTCACATACCCACATCTCTCATTTGAATCTTCATTTCGTCAAGATTTTTTTGCATCCAATTTTAGATTGTTTTCCATCAAGGAGAATACAACATCAACCATCCAAGGGCCAACCAAGGAACAACTCTTACAAGGTAACAAAAAATTTTCTTTCTTTATATTTATTTTGTTTGAGTTAATGTAGCCCTATCTTGAGGTGTTAAGTGTTGTTTGTTGTCTTTTGCATTCTATTTTGCATCATCTAGATAGGCTGACAAATCTTGATCACATTTCTGGAATGCATGATGGGACCCACAAATGGGTCCCTTTCTTTCACGTTTGTTGTTGTTTGATATTTTGCAAGTTCAGGTTGTAGAGAGGCTACTCCACCCAAGACAAGGGCAACCCCACCCACTGTTGGGAAAACTTTCCCTATAGAGGAGTGAACCTACCCTAGGTTTGGTGAACTTGCCCCAACTTGGGTGAACCTACCATCAACAGGGGCGACTCTGACTTGTAGAATCGCCCATCTGTGCAACTCATAGTTTTTCCCTTCAGTTTTCTGAATGGGTGAACCTACCCCATATAGGGGTGAACCTGCCCTACTGAGGGGTGAACCTTCCCCACAAAGGGGTGAACCTTCCCTAGAAAGAGGGGAAAACCTTCCCTAGATAGGGGCGAACCTTCCCAAACAGAGCTGTTTGTGAGGTAAAACAATCGTTTCAACTTCTGTTTTTCATCATTTTGAGGTACTAACCCCCTAATGTTGTTTGTTGGTGAGTGTGTGCACCTTTTTCCTAACATTTGTGGAGCTTGTCTCACACTGACCTCAACTTGGGTGAAATTTCCCTTAAGTTGGGTGAACTTTCCCTTAACTTGGGCGAACCTGCCCCAACTTGGGAAAACCTACCCTAACTTGGGTGAACTTACCCCCCAGCTAGCCAATTTCACCTCCCATTCAGTCATTTTGAGTGTTCGATTCCTCATTTTGAGCATCCATTCATCTATTCTGAGCCTTTGTTTCCCTATTCCGAGCCTCCACTCTCTCATTCCAAGCATCTATCTCTTCATTCCAAGCATCCTTTCCTCATTCCAAGCAATCATCCCCTCAATCTGGGCAGTCGTCCCCTCATTTCAAGCATCTATTTGCCTATTTCGAGCATTCATTTCCCACCTCTCACTGAATAGGTGAACCTGCCCTTAAGTTGGGCGAACCTGCTCCAACTTGGGTGAACTTGCCCCTCAAACAACAAATTTCACTTTCCATTTAGTCATTCCAGACATTCGTTCGCCTATTCCAACCACCCGTCTCCCTGTTACAAGCACTCGTCTCCTCATTCTGAACACCCATCTCCTCATTCCGAACATGTGTATCCTCTTCTAAGCATTCATCCCCTCGTTCCAAGTATCTATTTGCCTATTCTGAGCATCCATCTTCTCATTCCAAGCATCTATTTGCCTAGTCCAAACATTCATTTCCTCATTCCGAACATCTGTCTCCTCATTCCAAGCATCCATCTCCTCATTCTGAGTAGTCGACTCCCCTTCCTAGCATTTGTCTCCTCCTTTCAAGTATCCATTTCTTTGTTTTGAGCATTTGTTTGCTCATTTTGATACCCGTTTCCCTATTCTGATACATCATTCGCTATTCTCGATGGTCTGTTTCACCCCTTTTCTACTTCAAAAGTTAACTTGGTCAACCTTGACCTTTACTTGGGCAAACCTAACCTCCAATAGGAAAACCTAACTTTCAATAGGTGAACCTTCCCACCAATGGGAAAACCTAACCTTGAATAGGTGACCCTACCCACCAATAGGCGAACCTGCCCACCAATAGGTGAACCTAACCTTCAATAGGAAAACCTGACCTTCAATAGGTGAACCTACCCTTTAATAGTCAAACCTAACCTCCAGTTTGGCAAACCTAACCTTCCTCCAGTCATTTTGCATCTTCTATTTACTTGAAGTCTGCATTTCAATCCATCTGCATTCTTCCAAGGTCATCATTTCATTGACTAAATCAGATAGGTGCATCTTAGGACATCATTAGATTCCATATCCATCATCAAATCATCCATCCCAATCACCTAGACTTTATTTCAGGGGTTTTGATTTTTATGCAGAAACTTCTAGAGGCCATAACTTTTGACTCAGGTGTCCATTTGGGATGAAATTTTATGGGTGGTTGTGTTATGAGGTGGCATGTGGATTCCCAACATGCCCACAATCGGTTGGCCCCTGATTTGACACATTTTCAAGACTTCAAACTTTCATCTTGTCCTTCAAAATCGTGATTTAGTGTTTCTTTTTTAGTTTTTGAAAAATCATTTTCATTAATAACTCGGAATGCATGTCTTAGATTTGTGATGTTAATTGGAAATTCATCCTAACTTAGTTTTAGGAAGTTTTTGGGAAAAAACCAGACTCTCAAAGATATGTATGTATAGTTTCCTAAAATGGCAAAAATTTGATTGTCAACACCTTATATCATCTAGTTAACACCCTTGAACTTGGTTTAGAATCAATCCTATCATATCCTCCAATCCAATCCCAATCTGAGCTTGAATCTAATCCCAATCTGAGCTTTAGTCCATCTTCATCCAAGATGTTTTGATATTGAAACAAATCTTACGATCCCTTCTTCCATCTTTTTCAAATTCATCCTATTTATCCTTTCATCACATTTTCTTTCCTTCTAGGGTATATGAAGGATCATCATGGAAAAAATAGGCCCTTAAGTGGTAAAAAATTTAGAAAAATCAAAGTTAGGAAACTTGACATAAAAATTTGAATAAGTTATCTATATTATTTCAAAAATATGTAAGAATAGAATCTATAGAAAATTGAATGTAGTTTCTAAACTACTAGGTTTGTTTATAAAAAAAAAATCTATTTGGTGAAAATTTGAAATTTCAATGCAATAGCTCTTAAATTTCAGGGAAAAAATAAGAAGTAGGTGTCTGTCTAACCACCCTAACCACAATAAAATGATAATATTTTTTTCTAATATTTTAGATATAAGAATAAGACTCATGTCCCAATGTGATACATATTTTTTTGTAATTTTTTTCCAATTAAATAATTAATTATGAATTTTTTATTACAACTTTTAAAAATATAAAAAACTCATATGTCTGACCACCTTAACTTGGTCAAAACTTCATGAAATTCAAATTTTCTTTTTTTAATCCTATAGTATGCAAAGCATAGAATGTGGCGCATGTTTTGGATTCAAAAAATGTGATACCTTTTGAAAGCTATAGATTTTTTTCAATCATCCTATCAATCAGGAATTTAGTCGTAATTTGAATAGAAAATGAAAAATAATTACTTATTAAATTCAAAGTAAAGCATGATTTATATTGGTGGAAATTTGAGAATCTCCTTTAAAAACCCTTTTCGTTTCATCAATTTTGGGTAAAAAAAAGGTCGTCAACCACATACCCATGATATTGCCACTTTTTGGCCCATCATGATCCTACACATACCCTCTAATCATCCATTCCCATATTTTCAATTTGTATCCATCTAATCTAACATCATGAATCCTTATCCTTCACCAATGGAACCAGAAAAAGTAGTCAAGGGAAACCCTAATTGTGTTGACAATGATAACAAGAATCTTGTTGATCAAGAGGTATACAACATAGATCCCCTTGATGGTATCATTGCTACTAACCTTTCCCCAACCACTTTCAGAACTATAATCACTCATCCAATCTATCATGTTACTTCTTCATCCACACCTAACAATGCTCCTTATCCTACCTTTGACAAGGGATATCCATTATCTTCCTCACGTGCATCTCCATCATATCCTTCCTCTACATCATTTTCTTATCCAACATCCCTGTCTTCTTATCCCAATCTAGTATCCCAACATCCCTATTATAATCCCCCATCCATGTCCTCCTATTTCAATCCTTCATCCACATATGCCCACTATCCTAATCCTCCATACCAATCTACCTATCCTAATTCAACATCCACATCTTTCTATCCTTACCCTACATCCACACCTCCTTATCTTAATCCAACATCCACATCTTCCTATCCTAATCCACCATCCACATCTTCCTATCATAATATACCATCTCAATCTTCCCATCCTAATCTATTGTCCCAATACCTTTATTACAATCCACCACCCACATCCTCTTGTCCTAATACACCACCCACATCCTCTTGTCCTAATCCACCATCCATATCTTCCTATCCTAATTTACCATTCCAATATCCCTACCTTAACCCTCCATCCAATCCTAATCCTCCATCTACTCCTAGTCTTCCATCCAATCATGTTCCTCAATCTAATCCTAGTCCACCAATCCATAATCCTTCATCCATTCCTACCATGTCGTCTAAGCCTAGAGTATGCACAATTCTTACTCTAGAAGTTTTCCAAGGACTTATGACAAAGAAGACATCACCAACTCCACACCTTGAAGCCGTGGAACCATGCCATCTGAATCCATCATCCACGGTCACTAGTGATGAGAGCCTTCTCCATCCCACACCTATCATTGATGTTACCACCCCTAGCACCACTCAAACCACTGAAACCATCAAAGCTACCGAATCCATTGAGGCCCCATCTCCTACTTTGAGATCCACCGAGCCTATCAAAGATAACCAAATCAAATCCACTTCTACTCCTAGATCCACCCAATCTGACGAAGAAACTTACATCCAATCCACTCCTCCCCCTCCTCGTATCACCAAAATCCATTCCCATGAACTTTATGAATCCCCCATCCTTCCATCTCCCCCACTTGAGGAGTCCATCCAACATGCCTCCATTATCATGCCTCCCGCCCAAAATGAGTCATGCCAAGAGCATGATATAAAGAATACCAACGTATCTCCTTCTCTCAATCGAGATCTTGTCATCCTATCTAGTCCACCTCAAGATCACAATCCCCCATCCATGCCATCCCATGATCCCCTTGACACTCAAGATTTGATCACTCCATCGCATGAGCCCTTATCACTCGCTACCACAAATCCAAATCCTATCATATCACCTAATCCTTCTCTTGATCCCTTACCACTCACTTCTCCCCATCACGATGCTCCTAACCCATCATCTCCATCTTGTGATCCTCCATCGTCACCTAATCCTACTATCCCCACACTACTTTTATATTCCCTTGGCACTCTAACATTCATCCACGGTGGTTTCCTTGTAGATGAAGAGCCAAGCATATGGGCCACCCATCCTCTTCCACTTAATAATGGACTCGCATCATTCTTCCAAAATAACAAGCATCCTACTATAGATCAGATGCTCAAGAGTATGAACTATCAAGGAAAAGGTTTAGGCCTTCATGAGAAAGGTATTTTAGACACCATCCATGTCAAAGAAAATCCGCGTACACAAGGTCTTGGTTATATCTCTCAAGACTCGCACTCCAAAAATGTTGGTACAACCTCTATAAATCCTCAACGAGCCTCCTCCAATAGAATAATAGGCTCTTCTCGGCACTCCATCAACCCATTTTTTGCTATTCCCCCTCCATCATATAGCCTCAAATCAACCATCCATATTCCTCCTTCATCTTCCAAATCCATTCTGGGTCCTTATGTCCCTTCATCCACCATCACCTATCCTTCATCTACTCCATCTATCTTGGGTCCTTATGTCCCTCCATCCACTATCACACATCCTCCAACCACTAAGTCCATTTTGGGACCTTATACCCCACACTTACCTCCTCCATCTCATCCTATCCCTCCTTTTATCCACCTATCACCTATCCATGTTACTCAACATAAACATCCCACTCTCATATTCCCTAATCAAGATCAACAAAGGAACATACCTACACATCCTTCATCCACATATCATCCCCAAAATCCAACCTCCATCACTCTGCATCATCCATCTCCTTGCACCCATCCTATTGCTATTAAAATCACTTTGGATACCAAAGTTAAAATTCATAAATCTAAGGCTCCTCATGTCCCCTTAAAAATACATGTTGAAGAAAATAAAAATCCAATCCACAATCAAATCCAACATCAAAGTCATACCCATCGGCCAAAAATTCCCACCCAAGCAAAGATCAAAACCATGTGGATCCCAAAGAAAAAAGATGCAATGCCTTTAGATGAAAAATCTATAATAACATCTAAAGTTTCTAATCCAAAAGCTACACATCCTCAACCTCCATCTCCTAAATATTTTTTGGGTCCTTATGTCACAAAATTCACTATCCCATCTCCTCCATTATCCCCACATCAGTCTCCATGCATTAATCCTCCTATCTTTTCACATCCACCACCATATGTGCAAATGTTGGTCCTAAAAACATTACCCCATCACACACCTACCCCATCATTCCATCCATACAATTTCCAACATCCCATCCATTATCCCACATATCTCCCCCATTAAATCCCTTTAATCCATCCTCTTGCATTATCCATTTATCCTAATAAGGTTGTGCCAACATCAAATATTCAATTCACACATGGGCTCTTAATACCTTGTATCTAACTTGATGCTTGAGTCCTTCATCCATATCCTTATCACATGAATTCTAAATCCACTTATTCACATCCCTATCTTTCTCCATCTCCATCCACATTCTATCCAAAAATACAAGAATTCAACTATCCAAAAATCCAAAAATCCAAAAAAATCCAAAACAATCCAAAAAAGTAATAAAAAAAATATAAATAAATAAATAAAGAGTAAAGATAAATAATTCATCCAATGGTGAAAACTTGGCAAAAAAGTTCCTTGGATAAGTACCATGATGAAAACTTGGAAAATAGGCGTCATGTGTAAATCCCCCATCCAACTTACTTCCACCCTTGGGGGCAACTGTGTCCCCTTCATTCATCTCCTCCATCCCACCTATCTTCCACATCCTGCCTATCATATCCCATCTATCCCAATCCCTCCATCCTCCTTGTGATCTTGATATTGACAGGGGAAAACATATATACATGCTTTGGACACCTCTTGGCATATATTCCCCTAATCCATACACTTTCATATTCCTTATCCTCTACATCTACCTTTTTCATCCATGCATCCTATCCACATCCATATGCCTTCCTTGTCCACTCGTCATGCTACCATGAATCTCTCTTCCTTATCTAGGCATCTTATCAATATCTATCTCATTCCCTTATTTTCCCATCCATTCCTCCCCCATCCCTCCTACCTCATCACACATGACATATCTAGAGTTGGGGCACCTATCTTCCTTTGTGACATAAGTCCTTGGAGACATCATTCATCTTTCATGTCAATCCCTTCCATCTCCCCATCCTTATCTTCCTATCCATACAAACAATCCCTTTCAACTCCCCATCCTAATCTTCCCATCCAAACAATCCCTTTCAGCTCCCCATCCTTATCTTCTCATCCAAAAAAATCCCTTTCTTCTCCCCATCCTTATCTTCCTACCCATCCAAACAATCCCTTCCATCTCCCCATTCTTATCTTCCTATCCATCCAAACAATCCCTTTCATCTCCCCATCCTTATCTTTTGTTTTTCTATCATAGTATCCCTCCCATCCCCCATTTGTATCTCTCTATCCATCCCTTTATCATTACCCTCATCTCATCTCATAATCCCTTGTCATTGGTATCTAGCTATAGGCTTACCTCCATGCAATCCAATGTCATTGATCTCATCGTCATCTCTCCCCCTTCTTTCAAACATCTTTCCAGTCTCCTATTACTTTTCATCACTCAACTCTCCATCATATCATAATCCCAATTCATCTTCTACTGATTTGGATAACTATCCCATCCCTAAGATTCATGTAATCACCATCATCCTATCCACTCCAACAAGTCTATCCTATCTCATCATATCAGCTCCATCATTTTATCCTATTATCCTAGTCACCTCATCATCCGTTATCCATTGTTTGTTTTTGGTCTTTTGTCAAACTATGTCTCCCCTTTTTCATGTAGGCAAGGTTGATCATTTGATCTACCCTCGGGGCATTTTTCCATCCATTCTTTTTCATCCATTGAGTTCTCCACTATCCTCTTTCCACTTTTATCCATGGTGTTTTATCAAACTATGAGGACTCTGCACTTTCACATAGGCAAGGCTAATCTCTGATCAACCCCCGAGCCCTTAGGTCGTTAGGGAATGTTAGTCTTGTGTCTTGTGTATCATGTTGTGTTATCAAATATTTCCTTATCTAGTTGGTTCTTCATAAACGAGATCCACCAGTATCATCAAATCCAATTAGTTTTGAATATCCTTTGTCATTTCGATCTTTTCATTCAGTATCCATCTTTGGTCTCAACAGGATGCATCCTTCCTAAAGAACCTTATCAATCCCATCTATCCTCTCGATCCTATGGCAAAGGACGTTTTGAAATTGATTGTGATATTTTGATGCTTTTGGCCTTTTTTATCATTTGAGCTTCCTATCATCACTTGCTAGGGCTTCCATGATCCATCATATTATGGTGTGTTTTGACTAGTCAGCATAGGGGAATATCTTGATCTTTTTGTTGTGTTGTTGTCTTCTTGGTTGTCCCATGTAGTACCCACCAAGATCCTTGAGGTCTTGTGTTATGTTTGGGCATCCTTTTGTGCTTGTGGTTATCCCAACGCCTGGCCCGACCAAGGTCTTCACGACTTTGGGGTGTTAGGATATCCTTCTTGTCTGTCGTGTTTGTTTTATGCATTAGACACTATTTCGCCTTGGTTTACATACCCTGGCACCTGGTGTCTTCTGCTATAGCAAAAATCAGTGCTCCAAAAATGGTAAATTGCATTAGGATTGCATTTCATGATCACTTTTGTTGCATTACATCCATAGCCAACCCATGACCTATGATTTTAGTTGTGAAAAAATTCATCCTCCCATCTCCCTTTCTTCTTAGGCTTATCATCTTTTCCATCTTCTTAGAATAATATAGATTGGTTATTCTAAGTATCTTGTCCCCCATCATTTTTATTCCTTTCATTCATCTCACATCTCAATCCAATCCCCATCGATTCAATCTAGCACAAATAATCTAATCACATCCTTGGTCTTGTTCCCTACCTTGCTACAAGCCTTGGGATGTATCTTTCCCTATCCTTTGGTGTTGTTTTGGGATGTATCATTTCCTATCCTTTGGTGTTGTTTTGGGATGTATCCTTCCCTCATCAGCAACACTTTCATCATCATCATTGGGATGTATCCTTCCCTATCCTTTGGTGTTGTTTTGGGATGTATCCTTCCCTCATCAACAACACTTTCATCATCATCATCAGGATGTATCCTTCCCTACCCTTTTGTGTTGTCTTGCAATATATGATTCCCTCATCAACAACACTCCATCCTTCATCCACCCATTTTTTTCTTGTAGCTTGACTAGGGAAATATCACCTTTGTCCTTAAATCCATTTGTGCTTCCCAATATCCTATTTCTTATCATCCTCTCTTATCCATCACTTTGCATCATCTTTCTCATCTACCCTTTCATCATCACATTCATTTCGAGAGCACACCCATGTTCTCTTGAACCCGCATGTCCTCTTGAGGGGCATCCTCAATCCCTAATCTTCATATTCACCCCTATCACATTTCTTCCTAGTCACTCCTTTGATGACTGGGGCATCTTTTCCAATATAACCATCTTCTTCCCAGTGCTATCTTTTAATCTTCTTTGAAATGATGCTACCTCATAGCACCATATCAAAGAGGGAAAGAGTGTAGACACCTAAATTTGGACACTTATATTTGTCCAAATTTATCCATTTTTGTCTAAATATCCTCTTACTTTCATTAATTAAGTAATATTACTATAATTAAATACCTTACCCTTTATCCCCCTTTTTCCTCAAAGAATTAAATAAATAAGACATTTATTTAATTCCTCACATGTCACATCCTCCATAATCCTCTTCTAATTTGGATTAGTCTAACTAATCCTCTATTATGATGTGCACACCCTTAATCAGGATTAATGTCACATCCTCCACATCTTCCAACTTGCTTCTAATCTTCCATTAATCTTCTTAATCACCTTTTTTCACAACCTTAATCTAATCCCCTTGCTACATTTAACATACCTTTTAGGTCAACCTTCACAATTCCACATTTAGCATTGACCTCTTCCCCATGTGAATTTTAAATTCACATTTATTCATCCAATATTCTCCTCTTCCCTATGTGGGTCTCATGTGTCACATCACTCACATGGGAGAAGGAGTTCCTTTAGGAGGACCTTGTTTTATCCTCTAGATAACCCCAAATCGTGTGAATTTTAAATTCACATTTATTCTCCCAACAACTTCTCTCATTCCCATGGTTCTCTCACTTGTCACTATCATCCTTATCCCAAGGTACTTGTAAGTACCTCCACCTCATTTTTCTTTGTGATACTTCATCCTCCACATGGAAATATGTGAAGTTTTGTGATTCCTCAACTCAACGTAGCCCTCCATCTTGGCCATGTTGGCTCAATCTCAACCATTGAATTCTCTAGAGAATTCTCCCCTAAATATACAGGATTTTTCTTTCATTCTCTCATTATGCATTCAACTTACAATGAGATTTTCAAGTTCTCCAACTTCATCTCTCAAGCAACTTCAATCACTTGCATCCATCCTCCATTGTTGAAGCTTCAAAACTTTCATTGTCAATTTTGTTCACTTTTTCACATACCCACATCTCTCATTTGAATCTTCATTTCATCAAGATCATTTTGCATCCACTTTTAGATCATTTTCCATCAAGGAGAATACAACATCAACCATCCAAGAGCCAACCAAGGACTAACTCTTACAAGGTAAAAAAACCTGCTTTCTTTATCTTTATTTTGTTTGAGTTAACGTAGCCCTATCTTGAGCTGTTAAGTGTTGTTTGTTGTCTTTTGCATTCTATTTTGCATCATCTAGATAGCATAACAACTCTTGATCACACATGGTATACTCTTGATTGCACATTACATTTTTGGTATGATGCATTACTCTTGAAACCATGGTATATTCACTTGGAGCATGGGATCTCCTAAGGGGGATGGTAAGATTATGATGTCATGATAAGTTTCTGATTCAGATGATTGGAGCTTTGATAGTGGTCAAGTGATTCTCTCTATTTTGAGTGCATTGGCCATATTCTTAAGAACTTCATGATAGTACAATGATGCATTTGGAGTTTAGCGTGAGATGATTATTTGTTGGTGCTCATGGATACTTTAGATGAGTTACTCTTGATGAAATTTTAGTAGAAAGTCTTAGGAACCTACACCTTGGTTGGACATGAGTTCAACAGAGACCTGTGAGGAGATTGCTCTTAGAGGATTCATGATGGCTTGCATATCTTGGACGAGCATTCTCATTCCCCACTCTTAGTCTACTCAACAACTTATCACTTGAGAGGTATTTCCCATTGCTTCTCTTAGGTACTTTATGCTTTCTTTCATAAACATAGATCTTGAGCTTCTATTAGATGGTTCTGGAGGATTCATCATGAGAGATGGATAGCATGTTTATCTCCTTGGGTTTTCTTTTTCATTTATGATGATTATAGGGGATGGTAGTGGGATAATTTCCTAAGACGGGAAATGGATTAGTTTGGTCTTCTTTGAGAAGCTTATATCCATGTAGATACATGATGCATATGTTATGTTTGATCTCTTGAGGTTGAACAGGTTTGGATTTTGATATGGATTTTCTCTTGGGGTTGTGAAGGAGATCTTACTTGACAAATTTTGCATTTAGATGTGTATGTAAAAGGGCATGCTACATGTTTATGATTTGCATGTTTTTCTCTTTAGTCTAGTTCTTCTTCCTATATGTTTGGATTAATATGACTTTAGATTTAATATTTCTATGTGGAGCTATGATGACCACTAGTTTATGGTCATGTGTTGTCACTTAGGTGATGAGATGGAGGTTCTTGTATCTTTTTCTTCTATCAAATATGGAGAACATGGGAGAGCTATGGAAGATTGTTGAGAGAGATGTTTCTTGCAGTAGTTTGTTGCATGATTTGTAGATCTTTGTGGATGATCCTTGGTACTACATGGCTACACTTTCTATGTGATGTGTTCAGTAGACTCAATATGTCTTTGATTGTTTCAAATTTGGTATTACCCATGCAGTGGGAGTTCCTGGATGTGTTTGGTCCTATTTGACTGGTTGGAACATGGAGCTTGTATTTGTAGTTGATTGGTTGGCTATGTAGGTGGCATGAGGATTTTTATGTGGATACCTTCCAGGTATGGGTGATTGGAAGGATTAGAACTTGTTGTGGGTGCTATTTTCAGTCAGGTGGGTTGGTCATTTGGATGAGAACAATAAGTTTCCAAGTTATTGTTCTAGCTGGTGTTCTATCTTGTTTCTTGGAGGATGACTTCATGGTTGTGTTCAAGTTGTAGGATTTGAAGTTGATGTTGTTGATGCTTCTATATAGCTTTTGAGCATAGTGGATTAGTGGCAGTATCCTATAGCCTTTCCTATCAATTGCATTTGATGCTTGTGTTATTTGGACTTGTGCATATACACCATGGCTTGTTCCTTTCCTTGGAGGATAGTAGGAACTATTGCCTGAGATGGTGGACATCTTGGATGTTGTTGCAGGTGTCTTTGTTGGATAATGAAAAGATTGTTCAAGATTCTTGTGATTGCATGTATGGTTGTGATGATGTGTTTTCATCAGTTTATTCTTAGCAGTTAAATCCTATTATATTCATGGACTCTTCAAAGGTGTTCAACAAGTGGGAGAATGTTAGGAAAATGAAGGTTTCTAAACCTTTGATTTTTCTATAGCATTGATTTTTTAATTGTTGCTAATTTTCTCACGTCATCTTTTGAGTTACAACTTGTAGTTTCTATTTCAATGAGGAGTCAAGTTGGAAAGTTGTTTTCATAGGTGGAGTTGTGCATAAAGGCATTTTCTATTTCTGTGTTGAGTTTACATGGAATGTGATAGTTTCGAGGTGCAGTTATTTTGGCAAGGGCAGATTTTTCATTGTGGCATGTGGTGACAATTGGAAACTTACTGTTATGCATGTGTAGTGGTATTGGCACTTTCCATGTTGTATCTTCAGCCTTTGGAAGTCAATTTAGAAATATCTATTTTTTGCATTGTAAGCTCTATAAATATGATTTTCTCCTTGAGGAGTTGTGAGAGGAGAGATTGAATTCAAAGGGGCTACGTTGTTGGATTTTCTCTAGTTGGAACAAGATGTAAATCTCCATGTAAAGGATTAGAGTCTGCAATTGTATTGTAACTATGTATTTTGTTGTTGAATAATATAATCGATCTATGCTTTTGGAGCGTGGGGTTTTTCACTTGAAAGGGTTTTCCCCAAATAAATATTTGTGTTCATGTCTTATGTCCTTTCATGTTTATTGAATTTGTATAATGTATGTTGTTGAAACTAGTTAAAATTGCATGAGCTCTCCTCTAAGGATTAATGATTGAAAATAAACTATGTTTGATTCTGCTTTATGGAATAGTAGTACATTCTTTTTGAGGTTCTCTAAAGAAAAATTGTTTACCAAAGACATTTGCTAATCTCAGTTGTTTTTTCTGGGATGAATCAATTTCCCTTCAACGTCTTCAAAATTTTCAAGCAATTACTATTAGTGGGTTCAAAGCCAAACTCTCTAACCTTCACTAGAATTCTCTCTATTTGCACACAATGTGGAAGCAAGTGCAACCAAACTATGTCAAAGCATGAAATAGAAAAGGAACGTGAACTATTTGACAAAAATGTTCTAAAGATATGTGTTCAATATACGTCAAGGCACCAAGGACACAATATTTTTTTTAGATTTTGTGGTTGTAATTTTCTTGACTAGGATACATAAAAATGGGGGAGAGCACAAAAATGTCACCTAGTTTGATAGTAGAATACCTCAAAGAAAATGGTGTGATTGCAGGGTATCCACAAAATGGATTTGTTGATAAGGTTTTGAAACTTTCAAGTGAATGCAATTTTCAAGTGTAAAGTTGAATTCCGTTGTTGTTCCCAACATCCTCTTGCCTATGCCTAAATGAGAACTTTCAATAAGGATGTGTCAAAAAGAGAAATCACCTCATAATAATATGGGTAATTTGACAGTGTCTCATAGAAATGATATCCCATGGAATGCAATAGGGATGTTTAAAAGGCTTTGGAAACTTTCAAATGAAATCAATTATAATGGTGGGATTTGCACAAATGGGATTTGTTGAAAGGTATTTTGAATCCTTCAAACAAGAATAAATTGTAGTTGTCATTGCCATGGTAGACATGTGTGCGAGTGTAATTACATAAAGGAGGGATGAAATAGACTTTACGATACTTTACCCTTCATTGCATATAGGAGGGGTGAACCAGACTTTACCAAACTTTACCCTTCATTGTATTTAAAGGAGGGATGAACCAAACTTTACCATAATTTACCCTTCCTTCAAGGGTCCATGTCCTGGTCCCTTCCTGATCCCGATCCAGCTTGTCCCATTATGCTTTGTCATCTTTTTGTTTCACCATCCTCCATGTGTGAGTGTAATTGCATAAAGGAAGGATGAACTATTTTTCATAATTCTACAAATGCTTTGAAATCTTAGGGAATACTATTGTGCATAACAAACATAAAATCGGTTTGTGAAAAGTGTCAGATATTTAAAAATGAGAGCATTGGCATGGAAGAATAGATATGCATGACAACTGACACAATTAGAGGATCTGGGGTAATGATCAGTGTTAATGATGAAAATAATGTTCATTTCTAGAGAGCTCAAGTTGATCCAAAGAATTGCCCAATTGATAGTTCAAGAATGTGTGAGAGACTTTGTCTTGTTGATGCAATTAAATTTGGAAGTTCCATCCTTTACAACAATGTGCATTCAAGGAATTGTGGAAATTTTGTGAAGCTTATTATAGTACGCTCAAATTCCATAAGCAAGAAGAAAATAGCGTCAAGACATTAAATCCATACCAAGCATAAATTAATGTTATTTTATTGTTAAATAAAATGATTTATTTTAAAAGGGGTTTTATTAAAATTTTAATTGAGAACATTTAAAGTTTATGTGCATTGAATTGAAATAATTTGGATTTAATTGGGTTATGAAATTAATTATTTATTAATTGATTTTATAAATTGATTAATGTGATTTATGCTTTATAGGTGCTTTTATGGATTGGGAAAGATAGTGGATCTCGATGGATGATTCACAAAATGCATGTGAAAGGGGAGATTTTCAAAAAAATCATTGAATTGGAAAAGAACTGAGTGTACGTTTTGTGGAGTTATTTTGGAAAAAGTGTTGGTTTGCATCATGTAAAGGATCAAACTCAAATTTAAATTGGACCAATGCAAATTCTAATTGAGGTCAACTAAAGTCAAGTGGGAGCTAAAAATGAAAGTTTCCTTTGAAAGATTCATCACATACATGTTAAAAGCTATAGCTTTTTCATGTATGCTTTAGGTAGGAATAATGTAATTGATGAGCTATTTATTGTCAAATCAAGCTCATTTGAAGGGGTTCGAGAGTTAGACAGGTTAGATAGTTGCAAGTTAGATAGGAGATAGTTAGATTTTTCTGAGAAGTAAGCTAGCTGCTTATAGTTTTAGAGTAAGTTAGACAATAGATTTTATACATTCTTAGTGTAATGGAGGTGATTTGAATACATTGGTTTTTGTACACTGGTGAATTTTTCCAAAATTGTAAATGTTCCTTATCTATTTTACCACAGTAGAAGCAACTGGACTTAAACCTAGTTTAGATTACACTCTGGAATGGTATTTTTTATTAGCTATTTGATTTGAATTTCTTCAAGGAAATACAATAATGTTTTATCTTTTCTTTAATTTGAAATGTAATGAGTTATTTACAATCCAATTTTTTATTTATATAATGTGAATGAATGTAGTTGTGTATTGGTTACATGTTGATTTATTCTACAATTTAATTTAAGAATTCCTTGATGAATAATAGGTCTAGTTAATTAGATGAATCAATATTCCTTCCTCCCTTACATACTTGATCTATCTATTGCTTTTCTTTATCTTTCGGTAAGAGCAAGCTTAGATAGGAGTTCAATCTCACAAAAAATCAAAAGGCATATAACTAGCAGGCCCCTTGAATATTACATCCTCATTGACCGTTCAACAAAATAGTAATGTCGTGACCCAACACCCAGGACCTTAGGAAGTGTTTGATTTAATGATCATTTTCTTCTTTCAGGAGAGGTAAGGTAATTGCATATTGTCTGCATGTTGTTGTGTCAATTTAGCCATCAATAGAATTGGCGCTAGAAGGAGGGCCTGAAGAAGTTTGGTTTGTTGCATGTTAGAGTGGGTTGGATATTAGGAAAACCCAACTTTAATGGGCAGTCCTTTGTGTATTCTTGGCATTACTCATGAAATTCCTTATCACATGCATAATAGGATTCCTTTATTTTTCCCTAACAATGGAAAAACTACTAGAGATCATGTTAAAATGTGAAAGGATGTATTCTTTTTCCTCCAAGTTCAACATGAGGATACCATTTTTCAATTGTTCATCAAAAAATTTCAAGGTACAACACTTTAGTGGTATTTGAATCTTCCACCAAATTCAATTTTCTCATGGATTGAATTAGAAATTTTATTTTTAATCTTTTTTTATCCTAATGTGGGTGCATAGGATTTATTATTTTATTTTGCAGCCATGAGAAGGATACATGGAGATTATATTTAGCAATTTAATCATAGGTTCCTTCTCATGTATCAAAGGGTTCAAGCTTCTAATTCAAGGTTAAGTGATTTAGTATTAAAAGAACATTAATTATGGTGTTTGGATGTCCCCTTTGTAGGGAAGATTAGAAGTTTTGGTGAGATTGCTACCCTACATAATGCATTCAACAAGGCTCTTTTGTTGACACAATGTGGAGGTGACATCATGAGTGGTACATGTAGATAAGATGGGAGTTATAATATGCAAGTAATTGATAGTTACCAACCATCACAACCCTCTTCCAATCCATTCAATGAGTATGCTCAGGTGCAACCATATCAGTTGATCAACTACAATATCCATAATATCCAAGGTATGCAAGCAACTAATGTAACAAATCAGATCACACACTTACAAGGTCAAATTTGGGATCAACATACACAACCTGTAGCCATCGAACTATTCCATATTCTAATGAAGTTTTTGTGGCTTTCTCATCTACTAGAATTCATACTCTGACACATAATGTATTAAATCATGATAAAGTTGTAAGCACAAGATTAGATGAGCATATATGTCATTTTGATGGTTTATTTGCAAAGGATCATGAAACGGATTTAAATTTAGAGCATAATGGGAAAATCAAACCAAAGTCTAACTTAGTTGAAAATGCTAATGCCACTGGCAGCGGTGAAGAATGTAAAGTATCAACAAAAATCTACTATCATAAGAAATCAACAAGGAGTCTCCTTCCAACGCTTTAAACAATTCTTCTGAGTGAGATGTGCAATAGTGTGATGAAGGGACAAGAGCTCATGGTTCATGTTGACTAGATATACCATGTGCACAAAATCAATTAAATGAGAAATTGGAAGAGTTAGATGCTTTGAGGCTATCTGAACTCTCTATGTCGAATGGATGTAGGATACATTGGACATATCAACATTTTGAGATGGATTTTTTGTGTTTTCCTTGGAAGTATGGATTTATGTTTTAGGTAGTTGATCACTACAGAAGAGATACTCATGGAATATCCTTGTAACAACCATCTATTCAATGAGGGAGATGAAAAAGCTGAAACACACAAAGATGATAATGAATCCATCTAAAATGATGAGAATAATTGTGAGAGGATATTTAGCTCCTCCCCATCAACTAATGACATCAAGACTTGCATTAAAATGAACTCTATGACTGACAAAGTTTCTTTACCTTGTACATATTTATTAGATGTGGGAAATGAGTTTATTGATGCATTCATAGACCCTTGCATCACGGTGGATAAGGAAGAAGCATCCCTTGATGAGTCAATACAAAGAAATGATTATACTAATTTGAATGATGAACACATAGAAATAAAGAACAACCTAACTAAATATGAGATTGTAAATGGATCTCGTGGTGAAGGTCAAGAAGTTGAATGCCAAATGGAATCTTCAAAAGAAGATCGAATGGATGGTCAAATCACTCAAGTGTTTCCTGATGGTCAAGTGGATCAAGCTTACCCTTGTCAAGAAAATAGATTTTCTCTCAATGCTGATGAAAGTAATAAGATGAATGAGTTTAGTGTTTTAGTGCACCAAGGAATGTATGATAAGATTAAGCTAGATGAAGTAGAAGAATTCCAAGAAGATGCTCAAGAGGTTTCCTCGTAAACTGAATCACTCCAACATGACGAATAGAACAAAATGGGGGAATACCTTCTCAATTTTGATTATGTTTATTCAAATGATTGGTTTGGGGAATGAGAAGTAGGGAAATACTTTCCTAGGTATGATTATGTACACTTTAATGAGTTTTTTGAAGAAGATATTGAAAGTGATGATTCATCTTTAGAGGAAAAGGGTTCACAAACTTCACAAGTTGATAATGGGGATGATTCGCTACTCAATCCATCTAAGGAGATTGAGGCAATTTAGGACTCTACATCCAAGTGGAATATAGAAATTTTGGTTAATGGTTATTCTAGCTACATAACAGGCCTCACTTTAGGTGATTCATGTAGGATTCTTCCTTTAGGTTCATATTCTGAGGTAAGATGCTCTGATTTCTTGTTGTCTGGAAAGATTGCCAAGTCAGGGAAGGAAAATGTTGACCAAATGGATTTAAATGTTGAGGAAGCTGAATATTCAATTGGTGATACATGTACTTTAGGAGACATGATTGAGGTTGATAGCTCCAATGAAATTAAATACACTAGTGTGTTGTTTGAGACTAGTGTTGATTGTGATAAGGATACACATGAAATTATTGAACCATGTTTGGATGTCTTGAATTCTAATAATACATTGCTAACATATGTCCTTTATATTGATATGCATGTACCGAAGTGAAATGGAGTGGTATTCCATGAGTTGAGACCTCACGAGAAGGAAGTCATAACTCAACAAGTGAATATATTCTAAATCAGGTGGTTTCTTTTCATTATCCTCTATATTTTGAGGATTTTTCAGTTTGGTTATAATGCTAGAGAAGATAAGACATGTCTGTGGGTTAATCACAATAGGGTGGAAAATCCACAACTTCTAGTGCCTTTGTGTTCTCAAAATGAATTTATGCCACCTAAACTTTACATTTTTTAATACAAGGAAAAACTTCCTAGGCTTGTAAATTTCCCTAATAAGTTAATGCTCTTACACATAATGAAAAATCAGTCAAGTGGATGTACAAATTTTCATTTTTTATGTTTTAGGGATTCGGCTTGAGTTGGTTTCGATTTAGGATTAGTAAGGTGTCAATTTAGGCTAGTTAGTTTTCTTCTTTTTGGTTTCTTTCATTGGTTTTGGTTTCTTTTCTTTCATTTTGTTG
Organism: Sequoia sempervirens; assembly: GCA_007258455.2. Classification (NCBI taxonomy): domain Eukaryota; kingdom Viridiplantae; phylum Streptophyta; class Pinopsida; order Cupressales; family Cupressaceae; genus Sequoia; species Sequoia sempervirens. The sequence continues at coordinate 344,619,156 of VDFB02193867.1, read as the reverse complement.
CTTTTAGTTTTTTGTGTCCTCTAAGTTTTGGTTTTCATTTTTGGGTTTATTATTTTCTTTTTGTTTTTGGTTTTTGGTTGTTTTGTTTGATAGTTCTTGTTCTTTCTTTCTATTTGGTTTTACTAGTTTGTCATGTCTGGGTGATTTTTTTTTTCTCCCTCTATCCTTGTCCTGTTTATTTTCATTCTTCAGGGGTTCCTCTCATTGACAAGTGGAAATTGAGTTTTTTGTATGTAAGTTATACCAAAGGGTGAATGTATTGGGAGTTTGCTATCAATATTTTCAAACACTTGATCAATCACTTCCCTTGAAAACTTTGGTTTACCTTCATCCATTCCAAATTGGGAATGTTATCATGGATGATGGATTGGTGCATTGTGAAGTTACTATAGAGTCTTTGAAATTCTAGCACGATTTGTACATCTTAATAAATCCATCAATTAGTTTACATCAAGTGGGGAAACTCTATTCCAAGTAAAAAATCTAAAGGGCTACATTTCTTTCATGATGTCCATTGTGGTTCTCAACCTACTACTTAAGCTTTACTTCTTGAAGATTGATGGAAAAAAAGAAAATATACTTCAAAAGATTCAACATTTGAGAAAAAGAGAAAAGAAAGAAAATTTAAACACAACTAGAAAGGGTGACTCAAGTATCTCTACTAGGGCTACGAATGTCTAGCTAGTAGTAGAGCAATGCTTAGAGAGAACTAAATGTATCTTTTTCAGGTCTATAGATTCCTAATTGGCAATAGAGCTATGCCCAAGATATCATTGCACATTAGAAATGTAACTCACAACTACATTGTTTGGATAGAGTCTCCTTCATTTTCATCACAATGATTCTTATGGAGGGGACTGAACCATCTGCACACACAAATAGATTTCAATTCCATATTAGATATTTGTGATGTCTCAGTTTTGACTATGTTCGCACTTCTTAAGTTACCTAGAGCATTTTCCTAGCTGAGTTGTAAACAAGAGATTTTTGGTATTTGGAGGGTTACGTGTTCCAAAATTCTTAGAGAATTTTCCTAGCCGAGTCGTCATTTGTTATGCCCTACATAACCACCCTATTTTCTTCTCGATCAAAATGGGTCCCCCTCTTTCTCTTGGTATTTTTTTTCCTTTTGTTTCTCTTGTTTGGTTGCCCCTTTGTGGTTTTGTCCTAGCCCTCAGAGTTGTCTTTTATTGTGCCTTATTTTCCTTTGTCTTTATTAGGCTCAGGTTTAAGGACAAAATCTAAAGTTTTCCTCAAAAAAGAGTTCATGTTCTAGGTGTTGTTCTGAATTCAACTCCTGCTTTCTTTCCTTTCTTCATTTTCTTTTAGAATCGGGTTTCAAGAAGGAATTCAAACATTTCTCCTTTGGAGAGGTCCATGTTCCATATCTTTCCCCGAATCCAATTCCTTCTTTCTTGTTTTTCCGTTTCTTTGCCAGAATCAGGTTTTGGGATGGAACATAAACCTTTCCCCTTCAAAAGGTTCATGTTCTAGGTTTGAACCCAATATGAATCCCCACGTCTTATTGTGTGTGTGTGTGTGTCAGAATCAGGTCCTAAACTAGAATTTACCCTTCTTTCTCATCTTGATCCCAATCCTCATCCTATTCTACTTCATCATATTTTCATTTCACTGTCCTTTGTGTGCGAGTGTAATTGCATAAAGGATGGATGAGCTATTTTTCATAATTTTGCAAAGGATTTCAAATCTCATGGAATACTATTGTGCAAAATGATCATAAAATGGGTTTGTGAAAAGTGTTAGATATTTTAAAATGAGAGCATTATATGCATGACAGGTGACACAATTAAAGGGTCTGTGAGTAATGATCAATGTTAATGATGTCAAGAATATTCATTTCTATTAAGCTCAAGTTGATCCAGAGAATTTCCCAATTTATAGTTCAAGAACACGTGAGAGAATTTGTCTTGTTGATGCAATTAAATTTGGAAGTTCAATCCTTTACAACAATGTGCATTCAAAGAATTGTGGAAATTTTATGAAGCTTATTACAATACCCTCAGATTCTAGAAGTGAGAAGTAAATAGCATCATGACATTAAATCCAACCATAAATTAACGTTATTTTATTGTTAAATAAGATGCATTTTTTAAAAAGGGGTTTTAATATTATTTAACTGAGAACATTTAAAGTTTATGTGCATTCAATTGAAATAGTTTGGATTTAATTCAGTTATAAAATTAATTATTAATTAATTGATTTTATAAATTGATTAATGTGCTTTATGATTTATAGGTGCTTTTGCAGATTGGGACAAATAGTGGATCTTGATGGATGATTTGCAAAACACATGTATTTGAAAGGGGAGATTTTCTAAGAAAATCATCGAGCTGGAAATGAACTAAGCATTTCATGGATTTATTTTGGAAAAAGTGTGTCTTTGCATTGTGCAAAGGATCAAACTAAAAGTCAATTTTGAAGGATGCAAGTTTGAATTGAAGTCAAGTGGGAGCTGAAAAGGAAAGTTTCATTTGAAAGATTGATCGCATACATGCGAAAAGCCACAACTTTTGCATGTATCCTTTTGGCATGAATAATGTAATTGATGAGCTATTCATTCTCAAATCAAGCTCATTTGAAGGGTTTAGAGACCTGTAGATAGGTTAGATAGTTGTATGTTAGATAGGAGATAAATTTTTCTAAGAAGTAAGTTGCTTAGATTTTTAGAGTAAGTTAGACAATAGATTTTCTACATTCTTAGCATAATGGAGATTAATTGAAGACATTGATTTTTGTACACTAGTGAATTTTTCTAGAATTGTAAATGTTTCTTATCCATTTTACCACAGTACAAGCAGTCAGACTTAAACCTACTTTATATTATGCTCAAGAATGGTAATTGTTTTATTATTTGTTTGATATAAAATTTTTCAAGGAAATACATTATTGTTTTTATCTTTTCTTTAGTTTGTATTGTAATGAGTGATTTGCAATCCTCTTTTGATTTTGTAAGAGAGGGGGACCAACCACATCAAGCCCCAGGTCATGGAGAGCCAAGAGTGAAAGGCTTCCCTAACTTACCTCACTCTAAAGGAATGTTTCAAATGAGGGATGGGAATGATGAGGACTATAAGGCCCTGCAACCACTCTTTAGACCTGAAATCTAAGCTAGGGCTAGACAAGTTATTTTTTGGGTTCAACATTGTACCTTAGGTAGCTCTCTACTCGAGGGAAGAAGCACATTTCTAGGACGACAGCGCGACGCATTGGTGTCTCTCAAGTGTGCTTCCATCCATATGACCAGAGGACCAAAAACATAGTATAAATCACCAGAAAACAAGCTAATGGCCTAGCTAATCACTTCTAAGGGAACAAAACAGAACTATGAAGTAGGAAAGATACAAACAAATATGATAAAGTAAATATATGAAGGATGAGGTGACAAATATAATCTCACAAAGATGCTCATTCACCAACTAGCTCCAAATGCATGTCCACCTACACACATCAAAGAGGGAAAATTGTTGGGGCTGTATAGGGGTCTACCTCAGTCAAACCCCTATTTTGGTTTTTCCACCTCCACAGATAGCCAAGATAGCAATGATAGAGAAATGTATGATAAAGAAGTAAAGAAAGAAAGTACACTAAGAACACTACAAAACAAGATAAAGCTACTCAACCAAATCATAAAGGAGAGGAGCGAAACATTACCACCTCCACCAAGAGCTCACTAGCCAATGATGGAGAAAGAAGGCTTGAACAATCACCACAACCTCAACTATGATGAAGGGAGGTGTTGCAAAACCTCAAGCCCACACTACAATAGTTTGTTCCACACTTGCTTTACAAAGTTGATGGAGTGTTTTTGTTGCTGCTATGAAGTGCCAAAGTGTTGCTTGAAGTGATACCAAAGAGATGCAGTGAATGCTTGGAGATTTCCAAAATGGATGAGTTGGTCGATGAAGAATGAATCTTTTTGAAGGTGAGGTGAGGAGAATAAGTCATTTTTCAGGTCGGTTGGTCAAAGAGGGATGATACAAATCACTCCCAATAGGAAGTGTAACGCCTCTGCCAACTTCAGACACAGGAATCCATAAGGCACATAAGTTCATCATGCAGATGTCTGCGAGTCGTGCATGCGTCTCTGAAAAATATTATTCTACCAATGAAAAAGATGAATGCCAAGTGGAATGAAGGTAGCTTGTTGATGTGGAATTTCGCCTTCAAATTTGATTTTCTAAGGTGAGGAAGTGTAAAATGGGAATTTTTGTAAGGGGTACAAATTCATGCCTAAACATTTTTCCCCCACTTTAGCAAGCACGAATATGTATGAGTGCTTTAGTAAAGTAGATCGAAAAGGTAGTAGGGTTAGAAATGTATACCTAAACTATTGAAGAAGCATACCACAATCTGGCGAACTTGAGAGCATAAGACAAGTAAAGGACCTCATAGCCCCGTAAAACTATTAAGTTGTAAAATGAAAGCGCCGTATAGGCCCATAGACTTGCAAGGAGGTGACCCCCAAGAAGTAACCCCCTCATAGGCCCACAGACCTACAAGGAAGGTGTCCTCCAAGATCTCTCACATGAAGGAAACTGAGAAAATCACCTTACAAACCTGCAAACCTATAAGGAAGGTGTCCTCCAAGATCTCTCACATGAAGGAAACGGAGAAAAGCACCATACAGACCCATAGACCTATAAGGAAGGTGTCCTCCAAGATATATCACATGAAGGAAACCCAGAAAAAGTGCCCTACATGCCTGGAGACATGCAAGGAAGGTGTCCTCCAAGATCTTACACATGAAGGAAACCTCAAGAAAAAAAGTTCCCTACAAGCTTGCAAACCTGTAGGGGAGTGACCTCCAAGATCTCTCACATGGAGGAAGCTTAGAAGAAGTTCCCTACAAGCCTATAGACTTATGAGGTATCCCCCAAGATATCTCACATGGAGGAAACCCAAGGAAGGGAGACTCCACAGATTCAGAAAGCGGCTTTATAGGTGCACTTGCAAAGCAACATGTTTACCCATAGATAGGACATGTCCAAAAGCAAACACATAGGAAAATAAGTGGACAGTCATTTAGACTATCGATAGATTGGAAAGCTTTCAAGGGTTCCCTTGGGAACCCAATATCAAGAGGGGTCCACTCAAGGGACATGCTATTTGAAAGTGTGAAAGAGATGTTTTTTTTTCTCAAATCGATTCGTCATCAAGGAATCCTTTCAAAAGATGTTCACTTCATCAAGGATTTCTAAAGGAAGAAAATTTCCTCTTGCAAGGGGAAGGTCAAAGCTTCTCCCACCTCGAAGGAAAGGTCTCAAGTTCTTTCTTTGCAAACCCATGATGAAGGAAACACGTTTCGTTAGGGTTTCACGTTGAGAATGTGATTCTTTGAAAAAGTTTGCAAAGATTCTCAAGAAAAGATTCATTGGAAATGAATACATTTTCTAAAAATCAGAGTGTCATAGAAATGGCGTTGTCACACATGAAAGGGACAACTCAAGAAAAGAAGAGAAAGAGATAAGAAAAGAGTGAAAAAGAGATGAACACCAGCAAAAGGCACAAGGGTGATCTAATATTTTAGGGTCAGAATTGCTCATAAATATATATATAAGTATAATAATAGTATATAAAGTGAACTTTCATCAACCCCCTAATATATCAAACCATGTGAAGAATGCATGAGAAGAAAAAGTAAAAATAAAAAAATTGGATCAACATGGAAGGGAAGCCAAAATGCCCCCAACATTTTACATCATCCCCAATTTTCTGAAAAATCAATCACAAACACAGAAGAATCATAAAAAAGATAGAAGGTTTACGACACAAAAATCACTCTTGTATCCAAGCACCAACCAGGGTCACAGCGGTCATCCAGGAACACATAGCATGATCATGGGGGTACACGTCACAACACACACACTCATCTAACCTAAAGATAAATAAGGGGCCTCCCCCTAATACTTATCGACCAAGAGGCCATCTGCTTCCCACTCTAGATCATTGTAGGAGGAAGGAGGATGAGCATACAATGGTGGAATGTTAAGGGGAGGTTCTTTCAACCCTCCTACAACAAGGGCTAAGGAAGAGGGCCCCACAAGGTCCCCTCCACTAAGCTCTTGTGGAGCTAAGGTCAGCAACTTTGAGAAGATCGCTAATAAGGCTAGTACTTCATCCAGAGAGTTAAGCATGCACCTCACAATATTTTCATGTTTCACCTCAATTAATGGAGAGGATTGTGCCCGAGATTCACTGCTAGGCTCACTGAATGACCTGAGAGTGGTGACAAACTCAAGGGAGTCAAGGCTTGCTCTATCACTAGGACAAAACAAGCTAATGTAGGACCACCTTTCAAAGAAGGTGGGCTCCTCTTACTCCCTCCATTATTGGAGGGTCCATCCTCTACCTCTGACCTCATTGGTAGATGTGAACTCCCTATAGATGAGGCAAGAGGCACAATGAAAGAGGAGGAGGAGAAATCTGTGACAGATACCACTGAAGTATTCAACATATTCATGGGCTTTGGAAAAGGAGGGACATGAGTAAGGGCGGTTCTGTCGAAGGAGCGATGAACACCTACACCCTTTTGGGGTTAGGCACGCTCACAGTGGGAGTAAGAGGCAAGACTGAACTAGGCTGAATGAGAGTGAAGGAGAGGAGAGGGGAAGACACAACAAGAGGACCTGACACTGGGGTGGTCATCTCCTCATCCTTCCTCTACAAAGTGTCCTACTTAGTTGCGAGAGCCTTTTGTTGATGCTTGCACTCACACACAGGGCGGTTCCTATGACTCTTCGAGCTAAAGGCCGAAGGCTGTGAAGGAATAGAACACTCATGCTCAACCATGGGAGTGTCCACTACAACCATTTTTGATGGAGGAACAAACTCCTAAACATGAGCAGGAGGAGCAGGTTGGGAGATAGCAGGGGGACTCAGCTCTAGTGCCTTAGCAACAAGCCTCTTCCCATTTATTGCTTTGGGAGTAGAAGCGATAGGAGGTCATGGAGAAAATTCCCTTCAGGAACCTTTCTTCTTGTCGTACAAATAGTACCAAGGCCTAGGAGGTTCAGTAGGGAGATCCAATATCTGGATCTTTGGTCTATGCCAAGGAGGTACCATCGAGCTTAACAGGTAAAGGCTAGGCTTGATCATCTAATACTCCTCCCAAGAAAGGGGAGTGAACGAGGCAGCCCAAGAAGAGGCAAGCTTCTCCTTTCCATTTCGAGAAGAGGAGGAAAATGGCTACTATGCTATAGGAAGGGTTAGTTACAGCTGTCCCTTGCCCCCAGTCTTGTACCTTATGTATTTTTTGTAAAATAGTTCCATCCTTGGAGGAATCAAACTGACTAGGGTGGGCCAAAAGTGATCCAATGAATATCCTCCATGGGACACCAAAGGCTAGTATCCAGTGTCATGCACTACGTGTATGATACCTTCATGGGAAAAATTTAAACATTTATGAATTATGAAGGAAATTCCACTCATTCAAGCAAGCCAAGGTTTTCCTAGCTTCAACCTGAACAAATCTGACATCAGAATGACATCAAAAACCATGTCAACAGCCCTAGGTCCAACTAGGATGGACAAAGTTATCAAGCCATATGGTTTAAGACAAAGACCATCATGCGTACGAATGGTGGATTTTATTTCTTTGTACTCCTCTCTATGCAACAAATTCAGCAACAGTGTTTCTTCTATAATGACATTCACTTGGCTCATAGAGTCCACTAGGACTCCTATCACAATGTTGCCATTGAGGCGAGCATGAATATAAAGAGGAGAATATTTCTTGTTCACAGGCACATCCTGTGAAGTGAATGTAACATTTGGTGAACCGGTCATACGTTGCATAGTAGGAGTAACTGTGACCATGTTGACATAGGCCTCGAATTGAGGGATAGAATCAGAGGGATCAACAATCATGTTGGAAAAATGTGACAGAAACAGGTCTGTGTATATCTGCAATTCATTTTTTGTTTTCACCACTGATTTATTCATATTTTGTTTGCTTCCATTGAGACAAATAGTACCTTCCTCAATACGATCCTGTATCTCATGACACAGGCGCATACAATGTTTGGTATCATGTCCGTTGACTTGATGGTATTGATAGTAGGTATTTGCATCATAACAACTAGGGTAAGGCTTCTTAAGAGGCTTAGGGTTCTCCAAGTTTATGATCTTATCTTTCAACAACTTTTTCAAGATGGAAGAGTAAGATTATGCAAACTTTGTGAACTTCTAGTTGCGTCTGAGGCCATTATCATTCGTAGCAACTACTACACTCGCAATAGCCTTGCCTTTCCCAAAGATTGATATGATGGATTTTTCTTTAGAAAGGGAGTGCAAGGAAGATCCCCTAAACTGAACTATTGCTTGTTGATACTCCCATAGTGTTGCACACAAATGCGTGAAAGAAGGGTACTTTATAAGGGAAAACTTCTCTTGCCAAGGCCTTTGTAAGTTCCCTATGAATATATTTTGCACATTAGAATCAAGCAATGGGTAAGAGATTTGTGAGAAAAGTGCTTGATATTGCACGATCAAGTCAATGATATTTTCATTATCTCCCTATTTGCATCGGATGAGATCCATAAAGGTCATATTCAGTCCAAAGTAGGCTTGACACTATCAAAGAAACTAGTTCACCAGTTGATGAAACAAGAAAATGGAATTCTTGAGCAAGGAATAGTACCATTCAAGTGTTGTATCCTTAAGAGATTGAGGGAATAGTTTTTACATCAATGCACTGTGATGGAAGAAATATGTGCATAGGGAATTAAAGGAAAACACATGTTTGTGGGTCCCCTTTTTTGGCATACTTCTCAAATTTTGGGATCTCCACTCCTTGTGGGAAGGGAGTATTGAGAATTGCTACTGACAATGGGCTATGTCAAAAAAAGGGTTGGAAGAAATACTAGGCAGATGCTTGGGAGAGACTCGCCAATTGGTTCTACATCTTGCCCATATTCTAAAGGAGAGCATTCAAAATAGGGTCATTGGATGACATAGGACTAGCAAGGCCTCCTCCAAAACTACCACCGGAGCCACCTCCAGAACTACCGCCGTGGCCACCACTAGAACCACTGTCGGAGCCACCACCACTAGCAAGGCCTCCACTGGAGCCACCTCCACTTCCAAAGCCACCACCATGACCTCCTCTAAAACCACTTCCACTAACACCACCCTCGCTGTTGAAGCCACCACCACTACCAAAGCCTCCACCACTTATCCCACAAAAACCTCTGCTGCTAGAGGTGACAAGAGGGGTGATGTTGAAGCCCAAAGGGACCCTATTTTCTTTGATAGTTTTGGGTCTTTCAGAGGAAGAAGAGATTTTGATCAAAGGGGCCGCATCATCCATGTAAACAAACATGGGAGGCATTGACACTCCTAACTATCTCTCATGTTCATCAAAAGTGTCCCCTTGTATAACATTAGCATTATTCAAAAGGGAACACACTTCGATAAGACTAGAGAGGCTAGCCAGGAGTTCTATGCATGTTCGATCTTTTTCCACCATATACTGTAATTCACTAATAACCCAAGTGGCCCTATCCAACTTCAGGATTCTTTCCAAGTGGTTCTCCAAGTCACCCAACCCTTTGCTAAGGGTGGAGACATATTCTGAAGGAATATGAATAGCCTCATCCTCATCTATCGATGATGGTGTGGGAGATGTAGGAGGAGTGGGGACATGGTCAATCTCATCAGGAAATCCTACCTCATCACTTGACAACTACTCCTAAGTTAAAAGACCCATTGTAGATCTAAAGAAAAATCCCATAGAGAAATTAGAGGTGACCTTCATCTTATCCATCAGAAGGTGTCACACACTTCTCCTAACAACGTACCTAGAGGTCTTGGACTAGGTTGTGATGCTCAAAAACCTTCACAATGCTCAAGGACACAATGATCACAAGGCACAAGGGAAAATTTTCAACATCGACAAATGAAAAAATGCAGGTTCACGTCAGGTTCACCAAAAATGTAAGAGAGGGGGACTGACCACGTCAAGGCCCCAGGTCGCAGAGAGCCAAGAGTAGAAGGGTGACCTAACTTACCTCACTCTAAATGAATGTTTTGAATGATGGATGAGAATGATGAGGACTATAAGTCCCTACAACCACTCTTCAGACCTGAAATCTAAACTAGGGCTATGGAAGCCAGTTTTTGGGTTCAACACTATACCTCAGGTAGCTCTCTACTTGAGGATGAAAGTGTGATTCTGGGATGATAGTGCCACATGTTGGCATCTCTCAGGTGCACCGGGATCTGTACAACCAGAGGACCAAAAACACAATATGAATTTCCAAAAAATAAACTGATGGCATAGCTAGTCACTTCTAAGGGAACAAAATAGAACTATGAAGTAGGAAAGATACAAACAAATATGATAAAGTAAATAAATGAAGGATATGGTGATAAATATAATCTCGCAAAGATGCTCGTTCGCCAGCTAGCTCCAAATTCGCATCCACCTACACACAAGAAAGAGAGAAAATTATTGAGGGCTATATAGGGGTCTGCCTTAGTCAGTCCCTCGTTTCGATGTTTCCACCTCCACAAACAACCAAGATAGTAACGATAGAGAAATGTATGATAAAGAAGTAAAGAAAGAAAGTAAAGAAAGAAAGTACACAAATAACACTACAAAAAAATATACAGCTACTCAACCAAATCATAAAGGAGAGGAGTGAAATGTTACCACCTCCACCAAGAGCTCACTAGCCAATGATGGAGAAAGAAGGCTTGAACAATCACCATAGCTCATCTGCGATGAAGGGAGGTGTTGAAAAACCTCAAGCCCACAATGCAATGGCTTGTTCCACACTTGCTTTATGAAGTTGATGGAGTGTTTTTGTTGCTGCTATGAAGTGCCAAAGTGCTTCTTGAAGTAATGGAAGTGAGGAGATTGCAAGAAGTGATACCAAAGAGATAAAGTGAATTCTTTGAGATTGCGAAAAGGGATAAGTTGCATGAAGAATGAATATTTTTGAAGGTGAGATGAGGATAATAAGCCATTTTTGAGTCAGTTGGTCAAAGAGGGACATCAAAAATCATTCCCAATAGGAAGTGTAATTCCTCTGCCAACTTAAGATGTAGGAATTTGTTAGGGATGTAAGTGTTCCATGTGGACATCTATGCACCACGCATGCGTCTCCAAAAAATATTATTAAATCGACGTAAAAGATGAATGCCAATTGAACGAAGGCAGCGTGTTGATGTGGAATTTCACCTTCGGATTTGGTTTTCTAAGGTGAGGAAGTGTACAAGGGGAATTTGTGTAAGCGGTACAAATTCACACCTATACAAATTTATGCATTGTGAGTGAATGTAGCTTTTTATTGATTGCAGGTTTATTTATTCTATGGTTTAATTTAGGAACTTCTTGATGAATAACAAGTCTGGTTAATTAGATGAATGAACATTCCTTCCTCTCTTGCATCCCTGATCTATATTTTTCTTTTCATCTTTTGATTAGAGTAGGTTTAGTTAGGAGTTCAATCTCGCAACAACCAAAAAGGTGTATAACCAGGCCCCTTGACCCAACACCCAGGACCTTAGGAAGTGTTTAATTTAATGAGAATTTGCTTCTTTCAGGATAGGTAACGTGATTGCATCTTTACTGCATGTTGCTATGTTAATTTGGCCATCAACAAGAGGAATTTTTTATGCTACATGATGTACCAAGATACTTAACTCAGATTCAAAAATAGTATTGAAGTGACCATTGAATCTAATGATGAAGATCATCAAGTTTATAGCGACATTGGATTGTTTGAAAGCTTCAAAAAAATAATTAAGTGTGCACAAGATCAAATCATTCTTGGGAGTAAAGTAGACTTCAAGGAATTGTTTCTGCCCTTTTGTTACCGAATAGATGATGCTTCTCATTTTGACTTTGAATGTTTCCTTTTCCAAACTATTGTAGATGAAATCAAAAAGCTGATTAGCCTAGCAAGTGTTAAGATTGAAGAACAGAAATATCAAAATAAACAAGAACCTGAAAAACAAAATAATCTAGAACTGGGTCCTTTTCCAAAAACAAAGCATGCTCTATGAATTCAAAAGGTACAATTCCAACTAGGTTATTTACTTTACATTTTGATGAGTCTAATTGAAAACAAGGAGCTGGTGTTGGCTTTGAATTGATCAATCCAACTAGTAAGACATTCTTTGTGGTGCATAGGTTACAATTCCACTGCACCAATAAAAATATGAAGCATTAATGCATGGTTTATTAATGGAATTACAAAAGAAGGCTAAGACACTACAAGTATTTTATGATTCCAATCTAGTTATAAAGCAGGTTAAAAAACAATATTCATGCCATGATAGAAGGTTAACCAATTATAAGCATACGGTTTGGGATATTTTAGAGGGGTTTGATGTGTTTAATATTTAGTTGATTCCTCATGGTGAGAATTAGACTGTTGATGTGTTAGCTTAGGAATCCAACACCTTGCAGCCTCTATTGTTATTCAAATTGAAGAAGTTCAAGGTGGATCTTACCCCTACCTCATTAGTATTAGACAATGTTACTGTCGCAACAGAAAAAGTATCCCTTCTACTTTTCCTTTCTTGTTTGGGCCCTCCTTGTGAACTAAGCTTAATAGTGTCTTGGTTTAGTGTTGTAATGTGTTTGAAACATTCACATTAGGTCTTGGGCCCTTATGAACTAATGAACATAAATGGTACCTTTCTAAAGTGTTGTGAAGTGTTGTAACACACTTTCACACTTTTAAAGGTTTTATTAATTAACTAAACTAAATAAACCTCTTTAATCAAAATAAACCTTAATCATGCCTTATGTAGAGTGTTGTAAAGTGTTGTGACACACTTTCACACTTTTCTATGGTTTTCATTAGTAATTGGGCTTCTTTATGCTTTAATTGGTCTTATTTTACATCCTCAAGCCTTATTTAATGCATCTTTTCAAGGATAATCTTGACACAAATCATTACCAAATCATAATTCAGGTGTTTCAGGCTTGAATGGCCCTAATTTAATGATCTGGGACTCATTCACAACCTTGGGTGAATGAGTCCCACCTAGATTTTTTTGGTCTCGAACCTGGTTTCACACATTTCTAAGAACTTTTAAAAATGGCCCCAAAAATTAAGCATAGTGGGACTTGATGAGTCCAGTTTATGACTCAATTTTGATAGAGTTTATTATCTATTTGTTGTAGTTGTCATAGACTTTGATAATTGGATGTTGACCTTTTTATGATATTTCCTCAAAACCATAGACATTGGGCATAAAATTATTTTTGTAATCTCTAATGACATTGACATGCTATATGAACTATCTATGTTAATTTTACATGTGGATTAATTAATGTTACTTTAAGATAGTTATAGATATGCAATTTTTGTGCATACTAATATTGTTATGAAGATATAATTAGTAGCCTACAAAATTGAGGAAGATTTTGTCAGCTGGTCACTTGCCATCAAAGTCAACAAGGTGATCATTCAAAGGTAAAATGGAGGGAAGACTCTCAGCAAGAGGGAAATCCCTAGTTCAAATCAAAGGATTGTAACTGCCTTGTAACTGTTCTTAATTGTTTGTTGAGTGAATATAGGAGTTACTGTTGTGCTAAATCTGTGTTAAGGCAAACATGTTTGACCATATTCCACACATGCATAACCTCCTCTCCACTTTTCATGCTTTCCCTAAAGTGGTGTCCTCCTAATCTGTTGGAGTTGACCACCTTTCTAGGTAGTTAGTTAACTATAGCTTTTCTTCCGATAAATAAGAATCGAATGCTCCTTCTCGGGAGGTTGATTAATCTGATGATGCACTCGCATTCTTAGTTTTTCAAGTAATATAGTTATGTTGTTCATTTCTACACATGTTTTCCAATCAATGAAATGAACTTATAATTTTGCGCATCTGAGTTTATATTTGTCTTAATGGATACTCATCCAAGGGGGTCCACTTGGTGAGCATTCCATCCTTTAGTTTAGTTATTATTTTTTGCTCAGCAATTAGTTAAAATCTAGCACTGTCTATTCCTGCAGCTAGTAGAATTCCATTTTGTGACTGTTCCTGTAGCCAAAGAAGACATAGTAGTTTCCTGTTTGTTTGCCCAGATTTTCATTTCTGCCATGCACTTTAGCTTAGTATAGTTGTTGGTTGATGTTCAACAATTATGTTATTTCTTTCCAAGCAATTTACTTTCAACATTGTCTTTCTTAGTTGTAGAATTAAAGTGGCTACTTTGGGATTCCTAGTGCACATACTATGCTAACCCATTTCAAGTCTACATCCCTAGGTTGAAAAGTTAAATGCACCTTCGTGGTGATTAAGACAGCTATTCAGATTAGATGTTCAATCTATAAATCAGAGGTTTATGGGCTTAGTTATTAGATCATTCTAGGAGGCCAACATTTTTGGCACCATTGTTGAGGATGGTGTCAAACTAGGGAGCTCTTTGGATTCATTGAAAAATAAAATTGTTGTAGTATTTCTAAAAGTTTGTTCTTAGTATACCCATCATTTAGGGGAGTAATGATCCACCATTCTTTTTCCAATTCTTTGTGTGAGCTGGCTAATAGTAAGTTGATACCATATGCATAGAGGAAGGAGGATATATGATCATGGGAGATTCCTTCTTGATAACCCTGGTCCATTCTAGCTAGTTGAGCATAAAAATATGCCAAGAGAAGAAGAATAAGAAGAAGAAGAGCCACACCCCTTTATTGATGCATTCCTTGATCTGACCAGTTCTGAAATTTTCTCTAAAGACCAAAATCAACTTGAAAATCCCTTTGCTTTGGAACTACATTAGGAAAGCATGGGCGATGCAAATAGAAATAGACCTAACCATCCAGCTTTTCCTTTCCCCATTTCTCATCAAAATAAATTTGACAACCTAAAATATCCCTGCTTCAGTCCCTCCTAAGTTCTATGGACTTTCCACAGAAGATCCTAATACTTTGTTGTTCAAGTTTGACATACTCTGCAAGAGTTATGACTATACCATGGATGCCCATAGGCTCAAGCTATTCCCTACCACCTTGAAAGAGGTTGCATTAAGATGATTTATGATCCTAGGTAGAAATATAGTGGAGACTTGGGAGGACATGAAGACAAAGTTCCTTGAGAAATACAAGGAATATTGCAGGGGCAGTGACATGAGGAGAGATGACATTTTTAGGATGAAACAAAAGTAAGATGAGAGTTTGGAGGATTACATTGCAAGGTTTTTGTTTTTTATTCAAAAATATCCACACCATACACTCAATGAAGAATCAAAAAAGGTGCTTTTCCTAAGAGGAATTAATGACAGTTGCACCGATGCCTTGGACCTGATGGGAGGAGGAGATATCTCCCAAGTTCCTTTGGAGGATATCAATAGGATATGTTAGAACTACTTTAGGGCAGCTTCAAAGTGTTGGAATATGGTTTTGTGAGATGGTTTTTGGCTTCTAATGTTGTCATTGATGGCAACTAGGGTCATCTCCATGGTCCATAGATCTCTATCTAGTCATATGGGTAGACGAAGTAGATTACTATGTTTTACCAATAGAATACTTGTGGAACAAAGTATCTAGTCAATTAGCTTCACCAGATCATTGTTTTGTGTTGTGGATCTCTGGAATTACCTGTTAAGCAGGTGGATCATCATTTCATTGAGTTTAGGGGTATTGTATTAGTTTCTATACGAGTTTAGAGGTCCGATAGGACATTTTCTGTTTATTTGCTTGATAGAGCCGACTCAGTGTAAGTGGTATGTTGTGGATGTATAAAAGTGAACTTATTTAAGTTGTTTTCAAATTCAAATGCCTAATTATTGGCCCTAGCTACTTTCTAGCAGACTTGTTTAGATACAGATTGAAATTGTTCATGATTTGTGCTGACAAGTTGCAAATATTATTAAGTTTTGTTGAGCCGACCTGTGGCGATTAAATCCTTAATCACCGATATATTTAGATGATCGGATATATCATTGTAGTTGTAGTAGAAGGTGCATGGATGGATGGCGTGAATTTCAAAAGAGATTTTGAGCAATATCATGTGTAGTTTCAATTGCGCATAAAGATTTTTGTGTGCGAACTTGAGCAAAAAAGGGAAAAAGTTTGATATCAGTCATCAGGAAAAAAGTTCGTCAGCAGAGCTTAACTGGATCTGCAATCAACCATTGGTAGATGTTATTTAGTTAGTTCAATCTTTTTGGGATCTAATCCAAACTATTGTAAGGATAGTAAGTCCAATTTTGAGCAGTGAGCTCTAGGCAATGAGCCTGAATGCAAGTGCATTCTCATTTTGTAATATTTCTTTTGAGTATACTCAGAACTTATGGTGGATTTTCCATCCACCATGGTTTTTCCCTTAACAGGGTTTGCACATAAAAATACTTGTGTTGTGGTTGTGTGGTTTCTTTTTTTTAGTTTCTACTTATTGATTTTAATTAAATGTTTTAAGTGGACTAAAGATCAAAAGAAAAGGATCAATTTTTGAAAAACACTGATTCACCCCCCCTCTCAGTGTTGCTTGTTTCCAACAATTGGTATCAAATCCCATTCCTTGAAATAAGTCTAATAGCTTGGGGAGATTTTAGAAAGTGTTCTCAATGGATACAAGTAGTCTTCAACAACAACTCATGGTGGCCTTGGATGATCTTGACTAGTCAAAATTTGAGATCTGGGAACTGTAAGAAAATCTTGAAAATGTAGAAAAATTCATCCCATCATTGAAAGACAAGATTAATGAATCAAGGGAGAAAAGAAAGGAACTATGTGGTTAGCTTAAGCAAAAGAAAAAAACCAGTGAAGATAAACAACTCAGTCAAGCCCTGAAAGAGAAAATAGAAGAATGTGAAAATTTTTCCCAAGAAAATGTTGCTTTGAAGCCTAAGACGGAATCCATCATGATGAAAATGACCAAAGAGTTTGAGGATAGAAAGAAGAATGAAGAAAGCTTGCATAATCTCTAAAATAAAAATAAAAACAATGCAGTCAATTAGAAAATGAATTGGAGCAATCCAAGAACAATGAAGAGGAGCTTGAAAAATAGCTTGATGATCTCAGAGATGAACTTGCTACTACAAATAAGTTCAAGGAGAAATTCAAAGCAAGTTCAGCCAAACTTGATGAATTATTCAAGGGACAAAGAACTAATGGTGATAGATGAGGTATTGGATATGAAGAAGGAGAATGCTCCAGATTTGGATGAAGGAATTTTGAATAGAGGACTTCCAGACAAAGAAAATTCTGGCAAGGAAACCAGATGAATGAACCCAAAAGGGATCTAGTAAGGAAACCTAATGCTCAAATATTTAATGGTTATTGCTATACTTGCAACAAATCTAGTCATATGGCTTCTCAGTGTAGGAGTAGGGTGAACATAATTAGACCATCATTCTCAGGTCAGTGTTTTAATTGTCATAAATATGGTCATAGGTCAAGTGAATGTAAAATTGTGATTCATAACTTTCTTAGAAATGTCAAATGCTATGCATGCAATAGATTTGGACACATTGCTAATCAATGCAGATCAAGAAAAAATCAGTGGAATGATTGGCCTAGATAGAGAAGTGTTGTGTGCTATAGTTGCAACAAATTTGGTCACTCCTCTAGATTTAGTTGGAACAAAAGAGGTCTGGTAAGATAGAACAAGCAATTGGATGTTAAGGGAAAAGGAAAAATCACTATTGATGATATCAAGAAGCATATGTAGAAGAAATTGGTGAAGAAGAATTCCTCTATAGAAGGAAGTGGATTGTCACCAGAAGTCACTTCTGGTAATACCTCTGGAAATTAAATTTTAGTCTCTGCCTTAGGGGGAGTTGTCAAGGAAATTTATCAAACCCCCTACAAGTGATTGATATTGGAATTCAGATGAGTCTAGTAGGAAATTGGATATTATTCAGACATTGTGAAATGAATATAAGGCATCAATGGAGAAAATTGTAAATCCACACAAGAGTTATCTGCCCGAAATATAAAAGACAGAGAACCGGCTGAATTAGGGAAAGGGAATTTATTGCAAAAGTAAGGAGTTAGGTTTGATAACAATGAAAGAATGGTTTCACTTTCATTTGTCATATTTCTTTCGGATGAAAGAAGTTTGGAGTGCTCTAAGGTGATCTTTTCCAAATTGAGAAGGGATCCAAGTAAAGAGGAGAATCTGCGATCAGTCTTCATATCATCTTCGAAAGGTATTTATTGCAAAAACTATAAATATTTTTGTTCACAATTATGTCTACCCCTCTTTTGGCTGAAGTCAAGGATAGGTCGCGACCAAAGTTCAAATGGTATTCATATAAGTTCGTAGACACAAAACCCCTAGGAGCATTTTTCGTTGGTTCCATACAAAGTTCTTCATATAGAATATATTAGGGCATATGCGCACACTAATATTGAACATTTGGGTAGTGCACAACTATTGGAATTGTACTCTAATCACATATTAAAATAGGATTTCTCTGTGAAACCTGAATTTCAAACCCTAGTAGACAAGAAATTTGTGCAATTCATGAAATTTCCTATATTTGAGGAGGATGAGTGGGTTCGGTACATACTGAGCAGTGTGCATGATGAATTCATGTGGTTGGACGTGGAATTCAAAATTACCAAGGAAGCTATTTGTGTAGCCATAGGCTTGAATTCCTCTAGGAGACTTCCTATATTAAAGTCAGTAAAGAATGATGAGGTTACTAAAGCGACTGGCTCACATTGGGATAGAAGGGAAATGACTATAGAACATATTATCGAGGTTGATGTAAAATTTACATCTATGGTCATAGGATACAAGCTTTATCACTTGAGTCAGGAAAATTTTGTATTTGGAACTGCCATCTATACAACATATGAAATGATCAAACAAAATTCAGATTACGATCTATGTGAATTACTCAGAGGTCAACTATTGGAGAACCTGAAAAAGATCAAGAATGACAAGAAGAATGTATTCAAGTTTGGAAACTTGTTAATCTGTTTGTATTTCTATTTCTTAGGTGAGGTACCAGGAATTGGTAAAGCTCACTGGTGAAATTACATTCTAGTAGCCATTTAGATCTGGGATATGCTATGTAGTCTTGGAGATCGACAGACTCACAACACAACCCTGTGGGGTCATTTTAAAAGCTTTTAGAATCAGATGCATGCCAGAGAGAGAATTCCTAAAGCCTTAGTGGAACAATATAAAGACTTAATATGCTTCATGGTTGACATTGACCAATGTCACATGGAAACAGTTGATCCTAGAACTGTTTGGATCATGCCTATGGGATATGAAGTGGATGAAAACATTTTGAGGATGTATGCAAAACATCTACTAAATTCACCATTGGATCTTAATGAAGAAAGGTTTGGCACCTATGCAAAGAAAATATTACAAGTCCACTCAGATTTGAGAAAGCCCATGTCAATCAGAAAGGTAAGAAAGGAAACATAAGTCCTTGCAGAGAAAATGGGTCTTCTAGTTGAAAACTGAAAGAAATAAGGAGATAACGAGATGAAGCTGAAGTAGCCAAAGAGAAGGAAAAGACAACTCCAACTAGTCTAGGGAACATCTTCTGCTAGAAAAACTAGGATTTCCCCTGGAACACAACCAAATCAACCTGAAGCCTCCAGAAGAAGAAAGAAGAATAAAAGTACAAGAACCTACAAAGTTGCATCCACAAATGAAGAAGAAGAGACAAACTCAAAATAAATTGTTAAGGAAATAAAGGTGACTGTGACTCATGCTATCAAACTTAATAAGAGAAATCCTTTCAGAAAAGATGAAGAAGCAAAGAAAAATACCAAAATTGATATAAGCCTAGTATATCTGTGGAAGAAGTTGTGAATGCAGTAGTAGAAGAGGAAAATCTCAAGCCACTTCGTGACCTATATGAGACTTTTGATGAATCCAGTAAGATGATTCTTGAAAAATCCACAGTCAAGCACTTAAATGTTTTCAATAAAACTCTGATTGAATCATGTATGGCTTTCCTACAAGCCTATATGAAGCTTTGGAATCTAGAAGAGAAAATGCTAGAACCAAGGAAGAAAACTTGAGGAAAAGAGTTCTTGCTGACTCGTGCCTAGAAATGGGAATTGAAGAAATGGATACACTTCTTCATAAAGCTAAAAAGGATTTTAGAAGCAAGTCTAGAATAAAAAAACTCATGATTGGTGAAACTGATGATATTATCAGTGAGACTAAAACAATTTTGGAACAATACTAAAGAAATCAATACTAAACATGTTGAAGGTTGTGAGGAAGCGAATGTGGAGGTGAATAAATTAGAAGAAGGAAATGAAAATGGGGAAGACATAAATCCTCTAGTTGTTGAGGACATTCTGACATCCCTCAATGTTGAAAACACTGAGATACCTGTGGAGACTAAAGTCCAAATTGAAGTGACTGTTGAAGAGAAAGATGTGCCTGATGAAGGAAAGGAAATACCAAAAGTTATTTTAGAAACTCAATCTAAGATTGATAAGGGAAAGAATCTGGAGTTCAGCTCAAAAGAGTCAAAATAATCCCTATTGGAGCAGTAGATAGAATCATATTCTGAGCTTGATGTGATTTCAATCAACTTATCAACTTTTTCCCCAATCTAGATGTTGAAAGTCGCCAAAATAGCTCAAGATAAAGCCAATGAGAAACTATTGTAATCTCATATTGAAGATAGTGTAATGCTAAATCTCGCTTCTCGAGTTCTACACAAACTGATTCCTACCCATGTCATGGACCCAGCAGGCTCTTCCTTCGGTGAGCTGAAAAGATTAATAAACTTTGTAGATTCTCATTTCAAATCTTTTAAGGATTCTGCTCTAGTTAAAGTGCAAAAGGAATTTAAGGTGGGAAGAATTGGTAGCCTAAAAGAACTAATTTCCAAGGATAAATCTCTATTGAGTACTTACATAGAGAATTTCCAAGGTGTTGTAACTGTAGGAGGAAATGTGTACAAATCCTGCCTAATCCTGTCAAAATTTACTGAGGAAAATGAGAAGATAAAAGATATTGAGTAGTAGTTGATCATTATTTCCAACACCTTTGATCCATTGGTCAGTAGTGTTTTTCATCAAGATGGTTAGGTAATGTCTCTACTTGACCAAATAAAGAATTTGAAATCTGAAAATGAAAGAGTTATTAGTAGAGTAAATGAACTCAGGCGGTTGATAAGTCTGAAAATTGAGATATTGGTGAATGCCTTGAAAGAAGCAAAAAGTGTTATGATCACTCATGATCTGGTAAGTCTAGAAGCTACAAAAACATTGCCTTATCTTCTCTATGGTCATATTACCTTTCTGGAAATTCTAAAAAGTGTGTGGGACTCAAATATAAATGGATTGAAGAATGTCTTTGCAAACATCTTCAAATTTTTGTAAGTCTCTGAACATACTTGTACAATTTTGCAATATTCAGTTTCCCTAATTTTGTCATTGATGTCAAAGGGGGAGAGACTTAAGTGAAAATTCCTTGATAATCTTAGGGGCAGTAATATTTTGCAGAAGAGATGTATGAAGTATTTTGAATTTTGGCAATGTGCTTATTAGTTTGACACTTAGTCATTTTTCTCTAAGTGTTTCCATCAATGCCAAAGGGGGAGATTGTTGGCATATGGTTTTGTGAGATGGTTTTTGGCTTCTAATGTTGTCATTTATGGAAAATAAGGTTATCTCCATGGTCCACAGATCTCTATCTAGTCATACCGGCAGACGAAGTAGATTACTATGTTTTACCGACATAATACTTGTGGAATAGAGTATCAGGTCAGTTAACTTCACCAGATCATTGTTTTGTGTTGTGGATCTCTAGAATTACCTGTTGAGCATGTGGATCATCATTTCATTGAGTTTTTGGGTATTGTATTAGTTGCTATACGAGTTTGGAGGTCCGGTAGGACATTTTATGTTTATTTGCTTGATAAAGTTGACTCAGTGTAAGTGGTACATTGTGGATGTATAAAAGTGAACTTATTTTAGTTGTTTTCAAATTCAAATGCCTAATTATTGGTCCTAGCTACTTTCTAGCTGACTTGTTTAGATACACATCAAAATTGTTCATGATTTGGGCCAAGTTGCAAATATTATTAAGTTTTGTTGAGCCGACCTGTGGCAATTAAATCTTTAATCAGGGATATATTTAGATGATCGGATATATCATTGTAGTTGCAGTAGAAGGTTCATGGATGCATGGTGTGAATTTCAAAAGATAATTGAGCGATATCATGCATAATTTCACTTGCGCATAAAGATTTTTGTGTGTGAACTTGAGCAGAAAAGGGCAGAAGTTCGGTATCAGTCATTAGGATAGAAGTTTGTCATCAGAGCTTAACTAGAATTGCAATCAAGCATTGGTAGATTCTATTCAATTAGTTCAATCTTTTTGGGATATAATCCAAACTATTATAAATACAATAAGTCCAATTTTGAGCAGTGAGCTCTAGGCAGTGAGCCTGAATGCAAGTGCATTCTCATTTTGTCATATTTCTTTTGAGTATACTCAAAACTTATTATGGATTGGCCATCCACCGTGGTTTTTCCCTTAACAAGGTTTCCATGTAAAAATCCTTGTGTTATGGTTGTGTGGTTTCTTGTTTTCATTTTCTTCTTTTTGATTTTAATTAAATGTTTTAAGTGGATTAAAGATCAAAAGAAAAGGATCATTTTTTAAAGAAACATTGATTCACTCCCCTCTCAGTGTTTCTTGTTTCCAACACAAAGAAAGGGAGAGCTTACCAATCCTCTATGGGTAAGTCATCTACTAATGGAGTTTCTAGAATGGATATTACTCACTTACTGGTAGACTTCAAGCAAGACATCATAAACAATTTGGCTACTCAGCTGGATACACTTCAGGCCAAAAAGAAACAAGAGGAGGCAAAGGAAATGTTGGCAGAATATTGCCCTCATTGCAAACAAAAGAAGAAGGATTGTAGATACAAGATGGTAGCTAATATTGAAAGTAGATTCCACCTGAGTTCAAGCCAATCCAAGTTGAAGAGGATAAAATCTACTATGTTGCACAAAGGAGGCCATGGGCTCCAAGACAAGGTATGCCACCAGATCCATTATCTTTTTTTGTGTCATATTTCAATTCTTATTCATTGGGTAAGAAATGGAAACCCCCATATCCATTAAATTATGGAGGATATCCACCACAGCCTTGGAGAAACCCTCCAAATACCTAGCCTAATCACCAAAACTCTCCACCCCAGTGGTAGCAACCTCAAGGGAATTGGCAGCAATTTCAAGGAAATTGGTAGACACCTCTAGGAAACTAGCAGCAAACATCTCAATGGACGGGAGGACAACAATGGCCAAACTAGACAACCAATCACATGTAGCCACCTTCTCAGCCTCAACAACCTACTATAATGCCTCCTCTTGCTAGTTCAAGTTCAAATGCACCTAAACCTACTCAACTACCAACTCAACCCACACATAACCATAATAACAAACCACAACAACAACCAGTATACTCTATTGATTCAAATCAATTCCCTGCATATGCTGTGAGTGTAAGTGACACTTGTGTTTAGGAACTAATTTTCTAGCTCCTTCCACACCCATTCTCACTAAGCTTCCTATGGAAGAAGAGGAGCCTCTAAATGCCCCCATTCAGCCAAGTGTACCTAAAAATCCTGAACCAACCCCAGTCAAGGAGACTAAACAAGAACCACCATTTCTTCAAAGGTTGGAAATAACTAAACAAAAGGAAGAAAAGAAGGAACCAACCTTTGACATTTTAGATCAGTTGAAGCATATATATGTGTCCAGATACCTCTATTTCAGGCCATAAAAGATGTTCCTATATATGGAAAAGCAATTAAGGAAGCATTCCTTAAGAAGCCAGGCAGGAAGAAGAAAGACCCCACCACGGTTCATGTGGTGGGACAACTAGCTAACATCGTGCTTGGGAAAGTGACTATTCCCAAATATAATGACCTAGTGAGTCCTGTAGTAGGAGTTGTTATAAATGGGGTCCAAATAAGGAATGCTCTGATTGATTTGGAGCAGCAATAAATGTAATGACCAAGGATATCTTGCAACAACTAAATGTTGCAAGCATGAGACCTACTCCTACTGTCTTGTAGCTTGTTGATAGTTCTACTATTAAACTTGATGGGATAGTAGAGGACCTTGTGGTAACTCTAGACTCTTGGGAGTACCCAACAGACTTCATGGTTCTTTCTCCTAAAGCTACACTAAAGGGGTACCCCATTATCCTAGAAAGGTCATAGTTAGAAATAGCAGATGCCAATATTAAATGTAGGATAGGAGACATGACCATTTTTTATGGAAAAACCACAAAAATGCTTGTTCTCTATCCTCCTGCTCAGCCATCCCATGACATGGATAATCCTGTATGGCCACATGTTGGTGAAGAGGCCGAGGAAGTTAGTTCTATGGAACAACTTATGATGTTAGGTAGAAGATCCTTCATGCAGCTTCAAGAGGAAGATGAAGTATTGTCTAACAAAATTCAGAATCATTGTGAAATAGAGGAAGTTTCATCCTCTCATTCTATTGATGCAATAAAGAAACTTCTATCCACTCTTCTTGCAAAAAAAATTCCTACAGCAATAGGTATGTCTCATACATTGCTACCACATGAACTCAAAGTACCAAGCATTAGTGAAGTAGCTATGGTAGAGATAACTACACAAGTGAAAGTGTTAGAAGGAAAATATCTAAATATCAACAAAAAATTGAGTGAAGAATAGCAGTTGTCTTTGAAAAACTTACTAAGAACCCACCAGCATGTATTTGCATGGGACTATCATGATATGAAGGGATTGGACCTATTGATGGTCAAAATAGCACAACAACATGAAACAAAATATCTCTATTCTTTGAGATTGTTGGATGTTGTGGATGTGTTGCTGATATGTGGTTGTCATTGAAGTCAACACTATTAGCATTTGGTACATCAGTTGTTGTATATGTCAAGGATATTGAGAAAATTGTAAAAGAAAGTGTTTCAGGTTCCCAGTGGAACTGTGCAAGTCATGAAGGTATTTCATTTTGGACATTAAAGATTAGCTAATTTGGATCAAAGGGTTTATTTTTTAGTATGTCTAGATCATCTATCAAAAGTTTCAGAGGTCAGTGTGAAGTTTTGAGTGTGTTGTGGTATGACAATATTTTTGTTGTCTCTCTCAGTGTTCCTGAATGAAAATTGTGTGATTTTGGTTATCTCAGTTGTTGTGGATGCTTATCTGTTGTTTCTTGGTGTTCTCAAATGTCTCTAGTTCATTCTCTATCTTTGTGGTTTGTCCACATGATTTGTGTGCTTGTGGTTGAAGATATTTTTGCGCATGTTCATTTTTTCTTATTCCTGGCTGACATGTTGGTGATAGCATGTTGTGGATATTCGAGGAAGAATTAATTAAAGTATTTTTTGTTGGAGATATTAATATGGGTCTCCACTATGTTGTGGCGAACCTTCGTGGATACGCATTAAAAATTTAATTGAAAATCTGGGCCGACATTGCAAATATAATTTATTTTTCTTGGCTGACAAAGTTGTGGTGAAATCTCCTATAGCAGATATATAAGAGTGATTGTGTGATTGGTGGGAAGTATGCTTTGTGTGCTCCTATGTGTGTATGTGTGAATATCATTACTAAACAAAGTGTGAAGAAGATTGTGTGAAGTGTGAAGATTTGTTGAGCTTAATTGGAACTATAATCAGGCTTGAGCAGAAGTTATTTTCTCAGTTCATACCCTCAAGATTTTTAATCTAACTTTGTTGGGCAGTGAGCCCCTTTTGTAATTGAGTAGTGAGCTCTAGGCAGTGTACCTAAATGCATGTGCATTCCCCTTATAGTTTTTCATTTTACTTTTAGAAGGGTATAATCTTGTGGACTAACATCCACCATGGTTTTTCCCCTAAAAGGGTTTCCACATAAAAAAATCTTGGTGTTTTTTATCTCTCTGATGTGTTAATTGCTTATGGTTAATTGTTCATTTATCAGATCTAAGATTAATGATAAGTTAGGTTAGATGAAGTATAAATTTTTTGTGACAATTGATTCACCCCCCTCTCAATTGTATGTCTTTGTTTTGCCAACAATTGGTATTAGAGCAGGTTCCTCTGAAGAAGTCTAATAGTTTGAGGTGATCTGAAATGGAAAAATTCAAGAAGGACAGTCCTAGATTTGATGGCACTAACTATTCCATGGGAAAGTTAGGATGCAATTTCATCTATAGTGCATTGGTGATGCTTACTGGAAGATTACAAAAAATCAATATGTTATCCCTAAGAATGGTTCCTCCACTGCTGATGAGATCAAAAATGCTAAAAATAATACTAGGGCCATGGAAGCATTGGTGAGTGCTTTGACAGATTCAAAGATGGCTAATGTATTAGGTCTACAGACAGCTCATGAGATATGTACGAAACTAGAAACTTTGTATGAAGGTGATGTACAGGTGAAGATGGATAGGCTATAGAGCTTGAAAGGTAAATATGAGAATCTGAAGATGGGTGAAGATGAAAATATCACTTCTTTTATGTAGAGATTAAATGAGATAGTGATGGGTATTACATGTGTTGGTGGTTCTGTGGATAAGGATGAAATTTGGCCTAAGTACTTAGATCCTTTCCTCCCTCCTACAAAATTAAAGTTCATTCCATTAAATAATTTAGATCTATGAAAAAGATGACATGAGATACACTAATCAAACATCTTGTTGCTTTTGAAATAAGTGAATTTGGTGAATCCACACCAAAAACTAAATCTGCTTTCAAGGCTACTATATCTGAAAGAAACATGCAAAGATATAGTCTAGGAGAGAGCTCCAAAAAGATATCTAAATATGATGAAGATCTGAAATAGCTCGAAGACAAAGAAAGAGAAGTACAAGAACTGGAATCACTGATTGCAAAGCAAGAAGGAAGAGGAAAAGGTAAGTGTGAAGATGTATTATCCCTTAAATTTTTTTCATGCAATAAAATAGGTCATTTCACATCAAGATGTCCTGAAATAGTTCCTAGATCTAAGCCTAGAAAACCTAGATTCCAAAAGAAATGCTACTTTGCTAAAGAAGCAGTGACTGATGATGAGTTTGATAAAGACAATGCAAAAGAAGATGATTGGGATTTCATTGCTACCATTGAAAATAAACCTATTCCTACTAAATCCACTGAATATAAGAAAACTCTTGCAGTCTGAGTTGAGGAGAAAGATGAGTGAGTCATTGATAGTGGATGCTCACATCATATGACCGGTGATAAAACCAAGTTTATGAGTTTAGAGAAGTATGATGGTGGGGTTGTAAGATTTGGAGATAACAATGCTTGTGTGATTTGTAGAAGAGGTTCTATTAGCCTTCGTGGTAAGGAAAACACTAATGATGTTCTCTACGTTGAAGGTCTAAAACATAACTTCTTAAGTGTTTGATAGATGGTACACAAGGGATATGATCTACAGTTCAAGAATGGAAAATGCAAGATTTGTGGGAGTTCCAAAAACATGATTGCTACTGGTGTGCAAACTAAAGGTAATATTTTTCATTTGAATACTGCTACTAGAAGTTGTTTAATTGCTCAAATAGATGGAAGTTGGTTGTGGCATAGAAGGTTGTGTCATGTAAACTTTGAGAACATTATCAAGATAAGTTCTACTCAAGCAGTAAGAGAATTGCCTAGGTTAGTGAAGCCTACTAATGTAATTTGCCAAGAATGTCAGATGGGTAAACAAACTAGAGTCTCCTTCCAGAGCAAACAATTTCATTCAAATAATGTGTTGGAATTACTACATACTGATCTTTGTGGTTCCTCTAGAGTTATAAGTATTCATGGAGAAAGGTATTTTATGTTGGTAATTGATGATTACTCTAGAATGATTCGGTTTCCTTTTTTAGAGAAAAATGTGAAGCATTGGACAAGTTAAAAAGTTTCAAGGCCATGGTAGAAAATGAAAAAGGTTTGAAAATCAAATGCCTGAGATTTGACAAAGGTGGTGAATTCATTTCAAAGGAGTTCAACTCTTATTATGAAGAGCATGTAATTAAAAGACAATTATCTGCTCCTTGAACCCCTCAATGGAATGGAGTTGCAAAAAGAAAGAATAGAACAATTATGGATGTTGCTAGAACAATGATGATGGAAGTAAATTTATCTCAGATGTACTGGAGTGAAGCTATAAGCACTGTTGTGAATACCTTGAATTAGATGAATGTGAATGGTAATTCTGGTAAGACCCCTTATGAACTATGGTTTGGTCACAAACCTACTATTAAGTACTTCAAGATCTTTGGAAGCAAATGTTATATCAAGAGAGATAATGATATAAAGGAAAATTTTATGCTAGAAGCAATGAAGGGATCTTCCTACGTTACTCCACAAAGAGAAAGGCATACAAATGCTATAACAAAAGACTGAGAAATATTGTTGAGAGTACAAATGTCAGAGTTGAAGAGGACTCTGTCAAATCATCCAAAAAATGCAGCTTCGATTCAGATAAAGACAACACAAATCAAGGGAAGAACACTCAAACATCGAATATACTCAGATTATTCCATATGTTTCGGTCAAACTACCACAAGTTGTTCTGGAAAATCAAGTCAGTCAGGAAGCACAGACAAGTGCAAGTGTAGAAGAAAGTTCAAAAGAAAAAGAAGTCTGAGAAAGTCCTAAGACTCCAAGGCATGTAAAGTTGAATCATTTTGAAATTCAAATTATAGGAGATAAAAGAAAAGGAGTGAAACTAGAAGAATAATTGTAAAAGAATATTGTCTAATTTCCAAGATTGAACCTAAGAATGTCACTGAAGCCTATCAAGATGAACACTGGTTGGAAGCTATGAAGGAAGAGCTAGCACAGATTGAAAAGAATGATACATGGACACCACTTCCTAGGCCCAAAGACAAGAATGTGATTGGTACTAAGTGGGTATTCAGAAACAAGCTGAATGATGAAGGTGAAGTGGTCTTGAATAAGGAAAGACTAGTTTGTAAAGGGTACTCTCAAATGGAAGGTATTGATTTTGAAGAAACCTTTGCCCCTGTTGCTAGAATTAAAGCAGTAAGATTATTTCTTGCTTATGTTTCTTATAAGAACTATAAATTCTATCAAATGGATGTAAAGTCTACATTTCTTAATGGGGAACTAGAAGAAGAAGTGTACATTGAACAGCCGGATGAATTTCAACTAACAGATAAGGAAGATATGGTTTGCAGATTGAAGAAAGCTCTATATGGACTTAAGCAAGCCCCTAGAGCCTGGTACACCAGATTGTACAAATATCTACTGAAGCTTGGATTCACTAAAGGTATTGTTGATAATAACTTATACTTCAAATTAGATCATGATAAGGATTTAATCATAAAAGTCTTTTTTGATGAAATCATTTTTGGAGGAGATGATAATCTATGCATGAAATTTGCTGATGAGATGAAGAATGAATTTGAGATGAGCATGATTGGTGAAATGATGTTCTTTCTGGGGTTACAAATTACATAGTTGGACCAAAGGATTTTCATATCTCAGTCCAAATATGTGAGAGAATTGTTGAAGAAGTTTGGAATGGAAGACTCCAAACCTATTGGTACCCCTATGGTGATTGGATGTAAGTTAAAATAGAATGATGGTTATCCTAAGGAAAATCAAACCAGGTATAGTTCAATGATTTGTGGATTTCTCTACTTGACTCAGACTAGACCAGATATTATGAATGTTGTATGAATGGTTGATAGATTTCAAGCTGATCCAAAAGAATCACATGTGACTGTTGATAAAAGAATCTTTAGATATTTGAAAGGAACAGTTGACTTTGGACTTTGGTATCCAAAGGATGTTGATCTCACTTTGTGTGCATACACTGATGCTGACTGGGCTGGTGATGTGGATGATATAAAAAGTACTAGTGGTGGTGCTATCTTCCTAGGGAAGAAGATGGTATCCTGGTTAAGTAAAAAGAAAAACTCAATTTATCTATCCACTGCTGAAGTAGAATATATTGTTGTTGCCAATAATTGTACTCAAGTGATATGGATGAAACAGATGTTGAGAGATATTAGAGTAATATATGAAGAGCCTATTTCCATATACTATGACAACTCAAGTGCAATAAATATATCAAGGAATCTAGTGCTACACTCTAATACAAAACATATATCAATCAAGTTTCACTTTCTGAGGGAAAAAGTAAATGAAAAAGAAGTTAGACTAGAGTATGTGCCTACCAAAGAATAAATTGTAGATATATTTACTAAGCCATTGCTGAAGGATACTTTTTAGTATCTTAGAGGAATGCTAGAGGTAATCACCCCTCTCAATAAGAACTAAATGATGCATTTACTTGCATCAATTTGTGAGCCTCATTGCTATATTATGATCCAGAATGATGATTCTGTGGCTGCTACTCAGGGGGAGTAGTCAAATGTGCAGATATGTGGTTCAGAGCATATGGAACGGTCATAGTTACCTTTTCCATTGATGCCAAAGGGGGAGAAGAGTAATGTGAAAAATATCTTAGGGGGAGAAGTGCAACATGACAAATATTTTCAGAAATGAAGTGCAAAAGAAGTCAATGTGTTGGGTTAATGGAATTTTTCACATCATGTGTTGCCATCAATACCAAAGGGGGAGATCGTTGGAGATTTTTGGATGTTGTGGATGTGTTGCTGATATGTGGTTGTCATTGATGTCAACACTATTAGCATTTGGTATATCAATTGTTGTATATGTTGAGGATATTGAGAAAAATGTAAAAGAAAATGTTTCAGGTTCCTAGTGGAACTGTGTAGGTCATGAAGGTATTTTGTTCTATACGTTAAATATTAGCTCATGTGGATCAGAGGGTTTATTTTTGAGTATGTCTAGATCATCTACTATAAGTTTCAAAGGTTCGCGTGAAGTTTTTAGTGTGTTGTGGTATGACAATATTTTCGTTGTCTCTGTTAGTGTTCCTGAATGAAAATTGTGTGATTATGGTTATCTTAGTTGTTTTGGATGCTTCTCTATTGTTTCTTGGTGTTCTCAAATGTCTCTAGTTCATTCTCTATCTTTGTGATATGTCCACTTGATCCATGTGCTCATGGTTGAAGATCTTTTTGTGCATGTTTGATTTTTCTTGTTCTTGGCTGACATGTTGGTGATAGCATGTTGTGGATCTTCGAGGAATAATTAATTAAAGTATTTTTGTGTTGTAGATATTAATTTGTGTCTCCACTATGTTGTGGCCAACCTTGGTGGATATGCATTAAATTTTAATTGAAAATTTGGGCCGACATTGCAAGTATAATTTATTTTTCTTGGTTGACCAAGTTGTGGTGAAATCTCGTGTAGCGAATATATAAGAGCGATTGTGTGATTGGTGGGAAGTATGATTCATGTGATCCTATTTGTGTATGTGTGAATATCATTACTGAGTAGAGTGTCAAGAAGATTGTGTGGAGTGTGAAGATGTGTTGAGCTTAATTAGAACTGTAATCAGGCTTGAGCAGAAGCTATTTTCTCAGTTCATACCCTTTGAATTTTTAATCCAACTTTGTTGGCCAGTGAGCCCCTTTTGTAATTGAGCAGTGAGCTCTAGGCAATGTGCCTGAATGCATGTGCATTCTGCTTATTGTTTTTCATTATACTTTTAGCAGGGTATAATTGTGTGGACTAACATCCATCGTGGTTTTTCCCCTAAAAGGGTTTCCACAAAAAAAATCTTGGTTTTCTTTGTCTCACTGATGTGTTAATTGCTTATGATTAATTGTTCATTCATCAAATCTGAGATTAAAGATAAGTTAAGTTAGAAAAAGTTTAAATTTCTATGACAACTAATTCACCCCTCACCTCTCAGTTGTACGTCCTTGTTTTTCCAACATTTATCCTGTTTCTCCTGAAAATGAAAGACAACATAAAAATAATCTATCTTCTAAGGTACTAGAAGTTGGTTCTCAACTGTGTTGATGTTACTCAATGGTCAATAGAACTATAATATTTGAGGGGCCTTGCTGTTATTAAGGAATACAAACTACATGGTATCAATTAACCTACATTGGCAAGGTATAAATAAATAGAAAAAAGATAGATCAGGGCTTCAGAACAGCAGAATATGAATAAAAATTCTTCACATCTAGACATGTACCTAAACAACAAGTGTTTCTTCAACTAACCAAAAAACCATAACATGATGCAATCCATAGCGTAACCTACACAATTGCATACATTCATAGTGAAAAATCCAATAATCATAACAATTCACTAAAACTTCACTTCAAGATTGAAAAAGATCACTCACTTATTGCTAAAATCATATCAAATAGACATAAAAGAATTCCATTTATAGATAACTTAATGAAATAATCTTAAATCTGATTTCCCCAATTGATTTGCATCAAATAGAAAAAAAATTGGCACACCAACTCACTGCAATACAAATTATTATGATTCATTAACATTACCATAGATGTCCAAACTTAACAGTAACATGAAATTGTATAAAACTATAAAAAGTATCCAAGTACAATAGAACTTCTCAAAGTATCTTGCATAAAACTTGTAAAATCCCAAGAATAATAATTATTTGTTATCTTATCGGGTTGCTAATCCTTCTTCAATCAACCAAACTTTACAAAATGGAGCCCAAAATTACATATAGGCACGCCATGGATAAATTTCTCTCAATCAAAAACTGAGATCCACCAATCAAGGAGTTGGAACTGCATGAAGTCACTACTTTGGTTGATCTTCAGTTCAACGATTGATGGCCTTGTTGCCCAAAATATGACACCCAAGGAGGAAGGTAGAATTGTTGGATGAGATATTGAGTTCAACTCATGTCATAACCTTGCAAAATAGGAGAGAAGAGGAAGTTTCCCACCAAGAACAGAACATTCAACTACCAACTCATTCTTGTGTTGCTTGATCAAGGAGATATTCATAATAATTGAAGAATACTTGTTGAAGAATGTCCACATCAGGTCCATCTACCCAATTATCATCAAATTTAATTCTTTTCAACTCTATTGAGGTGAACTCTTGCATATCCTTCAACTTGATCAACTCCCTCCTAGCAACTTTCACCTCATCTTTTATGTCCATGAGTCTATCCAACAACCATTCTTCACCCCCATCTTCTTTCTATATCACTTCCTCGAATCTGTTGCTCCATTTCTCCTTCAATTTTTCTAGAGGAAGAACTTCTTTGACAAGGATGTCCACATTAACCAGCATAGCAATCACTACCTCCAATTCATCAATTTGTTCATTCAAGCCCTTACTAGCTTCTTGAACTTCATTTTTATGCTCATAGATGAATTTGGATCTGAACCTAATTATGCTCAATGTTTTCTCAATAAAATCTGCATTATCCTCCTCAAACTCCTGGATCTTTTACATATCATAGCCAATTTATCTCTCTTCTTTGGTCTTGAGTTCCTGCTCCTTTTGTTGTTGCTTAGCAAGTTCCTCATCCTTGGCTTTAGCCTCTAATTCTTATTGTTTTACCAATTCTTCAACTTGTACCTTAGCATCAATTTCCTTTTGCTTGGCAAGTGACTCAGCCTATGCCTTGGCATCTGGTTCTCTCTTGGCATCCTTTAAAAACTTCCATTGATCCTCCTCAGTCAAAACATGCTCAGTTCTACATCCTTAGTGTCATCAAGGGATGCAATCACATGAGTCTCCTTATCAGAAGGGGTAGCCTCAGAATCTACTTCAATGTCATGGATTTTAATTTCAGGCTCCTTCCCTTTCAAAAACTTCAACTTCCTTATGGAGAGTTCTAGTAGGTATTTCTTCGATTGGATGCTCTGCAAGAGGAGGTTGAGTTGAGGTTTCTCCTTCAACCATTGTGGAAACACCAGGTTGAGATGAAGTCTCCCCTCCTGGTTCTATTGTGGCCTCTTCTCCATGTGATTCTAGAAGATCTTGGGTAGGAATTGCAGGTTCAAGTTCCTCTCTAGAATTGGGAGGGAAAAACTCCAAGGGCTCCTTAGGAGCCATTCTTCTTTTTGTTCTTTTGTATCCTTGGGTGGTACCTACATCCTTTCTCTTTTTAGAGGTCTGAGCCTCTAGATCCTTAATTCTCATGACTACGGTCCACTGGATACTTCTATCCAAGAACAACCTTGTAATCTATTTTATGTCAATGGATTCCTCTACATCCCAATCCACTAGATCCAAGTCCTTAGTGCCTATATTATCAGCATCATATTGGGGATCTAAGGTTACCCCATCATCTAACAAGGTGTTAGGAATATCCTCCTTCACCCCATACTCAACCATGAGTGGAATGGGAAATATTTCATAATTTATTATTCTTAGATTATACTCATCCTATACATCCATCAAAAAATATTCTAGAAAATTGGCATATTTATCAAAAATAGTAGGAATAAAACCTTCTATCTTATGCTTATTGGAAAATTTGGCGTTAACCCCTATGGCTTGGTAAATGAACTCCATCAAGACAATTTTGTTGTTGCAGCACCTGGGCAGTAGATGAGGGTGGTCATCAAAACCAACTAGCCTAAAATAAGTAAACTTGGGGTATTGGATGTACCAATGTCCCCATTCTGCAATAAATTTCATGGCATCTTTGCTTAATCTGTAACTTGCATCTCCTATTATCTGGTTAATGATAACATACAAAAATGTATCATTAACCCTTCTATAGTGTGACTCAGAAGTCTGCAAAGTTAGTTGGTCATAATGATCCCACACCCTTTTTTGTCCTTGGGCCTCCCCCAATATTCCAACTGCATTCAATCCATGAAAGATACCCCTCCTTGCAGTTGCATATATCACATAAGAGGTCATAAAGAAACTCTTGGTCTCTCTCACCCTGAGCATCTGGTTATGTAGGCACTCTCATACAATCATTGGTCAATCAAATTGCTTCATGCCATCTAGAATGGTTTGAATGAATGGAAACATCCATTCCATGAACTGGGAGGCATCCCTCTTTCCAAACACCCTAGAGAGTATCATAATTATATCACCAATCTCCTTGTAGAAATCTGATCTTTTAGGCTGATTAGGAAGCTTAGCTAGGGATGTCTTTTCAACCCTCATCCAATTTTTTTTCATATGAGTCCTACTAGCCTCCTTCTTGTTGCTATATAGTTTTAGGGCTTCAACCTCATTGAGCTTCCTAGGGATCTGTAGGGTAGGTTCATTGAACATGAACCTTATCATCTATGGAGTAAGGTCAATAATGATGTTTCCCAGCAACTCCACACATTGTTTGGTTGCAGGATTATAAGCTCCAGCTGCGGTAAGTATTAACTCTGGCTATTGGATAGATAGAGGAAAGAGAGAAATGTGTGCCAAACCAAATTGACAATTCACTCTATTCTCTCAATTACATCTTCACTGAATGTTTCTTCATGCAATTCCTCATAGTTGAACAGGCCCAAGTTTGTTTCTGTGATATCTGCACTATATGAATCTACCTTGCTGGTTGTGATAGTAGGACTTTGGTGTTTGTACCTCAAGGTCTATGGGAGTTGTTCCACTTTTATCTTCTTAGGATTAGTTTCCTATTTTGAGCTTTTTGTAGGTTGGATCCTTTGAGCCTCCTTCAATGCTCCAGACATCTTTTATTTCTGCAATACAACCCTGGATTAGACAAACAAAAGAATTAAATCATTATATCATAGATTACCTCTCATACCATTCTCTATTCCTGTCAGGATAATACTTATTCAAATTTAATATTCACTAGAACCAAATTCAAAGAAGAATCAGGAATGGGAGACAAATTAACACAAGGTGGGATCAAGACCAGAACCAGAATGAGACCAGAATTAGGATCGAAATGGAAACCGAACCCGGAACCAATCAATAATTCCATGTTTGTCCCCCACTCTGATTCCGCTTCCACCAAAGGGAAAAGGGGAAGATCAGAGTTAACAATCATTGGAAGTAGGATCATTTTGGGAATGAATCTCAATGGAAACATTTATAGGATGAGTTCATTCCCAAGTCTGCTTCCACCAATTTATTATTCAAAAGAAGTAATCTCCTAAAGATGCAGTTGCATGAGCTTAAAGACCTGGGTCACATGGGATCATAAGGGATCTTCAACTAAAGGGGTTTAAGCTCACCGTTTAGTAAGATAAAGACTAAATTTAACACTAGGGGTTTGACATTGTAAAGGTCGTCGTACAAACCCTAGTTTGCATGATGCGTCGACTTAGGTAATTAGGGAATCAAAAACCTGACCTAAAAATCACTGCACTAACACAAAAATAAGATCAAAGGGGTTGCAAAATAGTTTTTAAAGAATTTAAAGAATAGAGGACCCCATGAAATGGAACCCAAGTTAGAAACTAGGGCAAGACAGAACTGATTTGCCACGAAAACAACATTAGAACAACAAAGAAATAAACAAAAAGATAGAAAAAGAAAAAGGAAAAAACAGAAAAGGAAAAAATGAAATGAGAAACACACAAGGTAAGGAGTGAAGATTCACAGGAAAGGTCCCATGAACATGCAACAACACCACTAATAAGGAAACAAAAATAGAATGACAAAGAAAACTGGAAAAGACCCTACCTTGAAATGCCTACAAGAAAGGTTCAAACTTGATTAGAATCCACTCGTAAACGTGCCTCCGCAATCAAATTGTCCTCCTCTTGAAGTTACCCTAGCTCTAGTTCACTAAAAAAACTTGGATAATAAAGATAATGAGTGATTTAACCTTAATTTAATTTTAAAAATCATTTCATGCATGTGAGGAGGTTGCAATTAATGTAATAAATGTGATTGGTTGGGGGTGGAGCAAACAACATAAAAGATTAATCAACTAGTTTGGAAATCAAAGGTAGGGCAGACACAGACCGGGATCCGAAACAAAACAAGAAACCTTTACCAAGTCTCTTATCCAACTTCAAACATGGTTTCGGTCCCACTACAATGATAGACAATAAAGGGAGATGGGGGTGGAATTAGAACCAAAACTAGAATTGGAACTTTTACAAAGTTCCAAGTTCAATTTCGATTCTAATTCTACTCCCTACAAAGGAACAAAACACTGAGACAAGGAAAAAAGAAATGATGGGAAGCGGGACCGGAACGAAGACTAGACCCAGCCCAGACACCAATGAAAAAAACAACACAAAGAAAGCCAGCGGGACTGGGATCAGAATGAAAATAGAATCTGGAAATTTTACAAAGTTCCAAGTTCACTTCGAATTCTACTTCCGCTTCCGCTCAGGAAAAAACAAAACATAGGGAAATGAGAAACAACTCAAGGGAGAAACGGACCCAAGAGTGCAAGACAAACCAAAAGACAGTGTAAAGACTAAGGAAGAAACGGTGGGGCCAAAACCGTTACTTAATTAGGACTTGGAACCTTTCAAAAGTTCTAAGTCTAGATTCCATCCCAACTCTGCCTCCGCCAAACCAAAAAGAAACAAGGACTTAGGAGGAAAATAACAACTCATAAGACCCAAACAAAACACTAAGGACAAAACAAAAACAAGGGGGACCAATTTTGATCCAAAACAAAATGGGGTGGTTATGCAAGGCATAACAAATGGTGACTCGGCTGGGAAAATGGTTTACCCATTTTGAAGACATTGAAGAATTCAGTCACCCAAAACCTCTAGCTTATGAACATACCAACTCAAGTAGGATCAAATATGTTTGAGCAAGGTTGAGCTGGAATCTCATATGTAAATCGACATGAACTACTTTGAATCTGAGTGTGTGCATATATGGTGCATCTTTCTTAATAAAAAATTTCTTTACCCATGAAAAACTATACCGAAGATTCAAATTACATAGATTGAGTCCTTAATTTGTTGTGCATTAAAATCTTGGGCATTGCTCTGTTTCCAGCCAGGCGTTCATAGCCCCGACAGAGATACCTCTAGTTCCTTCAAAGTATTTCTCTACTGCCAGAGAGGCATCCATAGCCCTGATAGAGATACTTCAATCACCCATTTGGTATTTATTTTTCCTTCTTTAATGGTTCACTTCTCTTTCTTTTTATAGGCTTCACTAGTAGGAATTCTTTATTAACTTTTCTCAATACTCAAATATAATAAATCTGAAATGTGGGTTGGTAACTACAATGGACCTCATGACAGTGTTGGGAATCATATTTTTCACTTGAATTAGAGATACAACCACCCTAAGAGAAATAGGAATTTCATATAGATAGATGTTTTGTCTATTTTGTGATAGATTTCAATCATGATTTATGAGATTGTTTACAATATACCTTATTCTTAATAACTTTTCAAAACATTGTTAAAATGATCATAAAACACAAGTTTAGAACAAAATATTTCACCAAATGTACCTAAAAATACCTAAATCACTTTCTCTCCTAGCTCTTGTAGTATACTTTGAATAACAACCCCTTCATTTCAAAATCGAAGAAAAATGAAGGTCCCCAAAAACCAAGACAAAACAAAAAAAAACAACAGAAAGAAAAACAAAAGGAAAAACAAACAAACAAACAAATAACCAAACAAAGGAATGACTAATTACATATATACAACCAAAAAAAACTCAGACCTTCATGAGCCAAAGTAATTCTTAAGAAATTGACCATTGACAAAAAATGGAATAGGTTCTCATGTTAGGGTTCTCAAATGAAAAGCATTCTCACCCAGCATTTCATCTATCTAGTATGGACCCAACCAAATTATATCAAACTTTTGGTGGTCTCCTTTTTTCTCATTAGCATTATCCCATAACAATACAAGGTCTAATATCCTAAAGGCCTTAATTTTGGCTCTTTTTTCAAACCAATGTTTGACGATAGCCTGATGTTTAGAGAACTATTGTAAAGCAATGTCCCTTTATTCTTCCATGTTTAGTAGATTAGTTAGCCTAACCTCTATCTGATCATCCTTTGAATAGAATTCCTGCATGATTCTAAGGATAGGTATTTGTAGATGTATGGGAAACACTGACTCTTGGTCATAGACTAACTTGAACGGTGAATTCCATAGGGTAACTCTAATGCGAGTTCGATCTACCCATAAGGAAAATATCAGTTGGGTATGCTAGTCTCTAGGGTTGTTTTCTAGCAACTTTTTAATCACTTCCAACAAGTTTTTGTTAGTAGACTCAACTACTCCATTACCCTTGACGGTAGTAATTAGACAAATATTTCAAGACAATTTAATTTGGATTAATAACTCCTATAAAATCCAGTGCCCATTGGGTGAATGGTCTTACCTCATATACTGGTTATAGGGGCATCCCTGGATTATGTTCCCTAGATGCAGAGGTATGACATGTGTGACATGTCCTAATGTGTTGATGTGCATCTTGGAACACATGAGGCCAATAGTAGCTTGATCTAAGAATCTGATGCACCAAGGAATCTACAAATCCATGTCACGTGCCATGCCTACCATGAAACTCAACAATGGGATGTTTTGCTTCTTGCTAATCTAAGAAGCACAGGTAAACACCTTCAAAATTCCTTCTATATAGAGCTCCTCCTTTAATCATGTAATGAGCACTCTTCATCCTTAATTTTCTCCTTTTAGTAGAATTCATCTCATCTAGGCATTTATTATTAAGGAGGAAGAAGATCATATCTGTATACCAAGGATCCTTTGTAAATTATTGCACTATGTATTGCTTGCAAGTGATATTCTTATCCACATCCGCCATAGCTTTAAATAAGCCCTGTCCTCAGATGAGCTTCATTGGATGTATTTTGAGATCAAACTTTTGTAAAATGGCCATCCACTTTTTTTTCTCTCCCCCAATTCACTCTGCATGAGTAGAGACTTCACAGTGGGATCAAGAACTATGGAAATAACCTGACAACGAAGGATGTAGTGCCTAATTTTTTTTACTTCTCTTACAAGTGCGAAGGCCTACTTTTCAAGGGCTGGATATCTGACTTATACATTTTTAAATGGGGAACTCATAAAAGCATTAGGCCTTTCATCTCCCTTTCCTTTTCGTTGTGTCAACATAGCAACACACGAATGATCAAATGAAAAAGAATAGATATAAAAAGGCTTTAAATAATCTAGGCTAGTTAAGACTGGTGGCTCAGAAATTGACTGGTTAATATACAAAAAAGTAGATTTAGCTTCATTACTCCATTCTATCTTTGCATCTTTCTTCATCATTTCATTAAGAGGTTTGACAATCTCTACAAACCCAGTTATTAATTTCCTCACAAAATTGATCCTTCCGAAGAAATATCTCATTTCCTTCTTACTTCCTAGAATTGTCAGTTTTAGGATGGCCTCAACTCCGTCAAGGTCTATGGATATCCCCTTTTCCAATATTACGTGACCCAAGAGTTTTCGTTTAGAGACTCTGAATACACACTTTTTGGAATTAAGAGACATGCCATAACTTATACATCTCTTAAGATTTTTTTCTAAATCTGTAGCATGGTCCTTTCTATTCTTAGAAAAGGAAGTTAAGTCATCCACATAAATAATGATACACTTACCTATTAAGTCTTTGAATGCCACATCCATTTTGCGTAAAAAGGTAGCTCCAATGTTGATAAGACCGAATGACATCCTCCGATAGGAAAATTTCCCCCACTTGGTAGTGAAGGAAATTTTCATTCTATCTTCCTAACTGACAAGAACTTGATTATATCCTGAATAGCCATCCAAAAATGACATCATCTGGGATCCATTAATAGTTTACAATACCTCATCCAGAGAAGGAAGTGGATAATTATCCTTTTACTGAGGCTTTATTCAAATTTCTAAAATCAACACACAATCTAATCTCGCCACTTTTATTGCACATGGGAACCAAGTTAGCAACCCAAGTGGAATGTCGTACTGGGAAGATTATCCTTGCGGACAACAGCTTTTGCACTTCCTTCTAAATTAACAGCTCGATCAAGGCATTCACCGGGTGCTGCTTTTGGTGAAAGGGATTCACCTCTAGCTTCAAAGGTATGGTATGTGTGATGGCTAAAGTATCAAATTTCCTCAAATCCTCATATCCCCAAGCAATTGTTGCAATGTCTTCTTTCAGCACCCTAATTATTTTATCTCTAATTTCCTCAAGGCAGGTTTTTCCTATATATACATTCTTTTCTGGACCTGAATCAACCAAATTGACAGATTCATACTTCCCTCCATCACTTTCTCTTGGCACCCTTTCATGAGCCCAAGGGTCAAAGTCAAATATTCTTTCCAAAGATACCATCCCCTTGGGAATGTTGTTATTTTTCAAGTTGAGTATTCCTTATGTATCACAATTCTAGAGATCCCAATCCCCCTGATCTCTTTCTGATTCATCAATTATTTGTCCCTTGAAAACATCAAAACTTTCCAAGAAATCAAGTATATATTGGTCATCATCGAAGACCTAAAAATTATAGACATTATCCAGGATGGCTGGGATTGAGACTAGTTCAACTGAATATCTTTTCAACTTTTAGTCCTGCACAGGCTCCAAGGTGCTAGTAGCAACAACAAGGGCATCTACAATCTGATTGTCTTCTCTAGGAATCAAATTTATTCCAAAAACATCAAAATCCTCAATCAAATTCCAAACTTTGTTCCTATATGCAACCAAACTTTTGTTGTGATAGGTGTATTAACTATGGAATTTCTTAACAATAACTTCATAATCACCCATAACCACGAGAGTTGTAACCTTCTTCTGATGAGAAAACATCAGTCCTCGAGCAAGCACTTCATATTCTACCATGTTGTTTGTGTAGCCAAACTGCAACTTGTAAGATGCAAAGTATGTCTTCCCTTTTGGGTTGGTTAATTCAATTCCTACTCCACTCCTTGATTTAGACTTAGAGCCATCAAATTTAATACTACATAGTTGATCCATAGCCGGGCTTTCTTTCTTCTTTGGGACTACAGGTGATGGCTTGTTAGAAGTGGGTGGTGGCTCAGACTAGTGCTAGATATATATATATTTAAAGTTTTTTATGAACAAGGTTTATCAGAATATTCTCCTATATTCAAAACCTATTCAGGAACTACTTCCTGAACCTTTTCTTGGATTAGATCACAATTTAGTATGTTTTTCATCAATTCTTTCAGAATTGGAAGGTTATCTAGGGTAGGTGTGTCAAACAAAGATTAAGATTCCTCGGTCTTTCATTGGAGGTCATAGCATAGAACTTGGCTCTGCTCAACCTGAGAAGGACCTTCCTCTTGAGTGGGGTTGGTTCTTGTCAGGATGGTGGCATCCCTAGCTTCAAATGAAAATTGATTGGTTTGTGCTTGGGGTTGGCATTCACAAGTTTCCTCATCCTAGAAAACATGGTTTAAGATATCTAAAAAAGGTTGACATGTCAACTTGGAATGATTTTGATAATGAATCCTACAATTAGGAAGCAAAAAACTCCACATATCAGCCTCATCTCCTAGGACCAGCCTATCTTGTTGCAACTTTTTGATTAGAACTTGTTGGTTGACCATAGTCATTGGGTCACTACTTTCTAATGGTAGTGTATCTTTAGAATTGAGCATTTAGAAGGTCATGATCTCCTCCCTCTTGTAAACTCCTATCTCAATTTTGAAGTAGGCTAGCTTGTTAGGAGAATCATATTCAGTGATCATGTGTTTAAGCCTAGGTTCACTCTCAATTATAATTTTTGTTGGTACCCCTTTCCATAGTAGCCACATGTGTGAGAAATCCAAGAATAAATAACCCCCAATTCTCTTCATTAATTCTCGGCTAAGAAGCATACCATATGTTTCAGGGATATCAACCAGTTGAATATCCATATATGTTTGGATCCTTGGGTCAGATCCAACTTGTACATGAATATTTTTAGCTCTCCTACCACATTGACTTTAGTTTTATCTAACTGAATCACTTTTTTGTTAGTCTGAAGTGGACTCAAACCTAAATTTCTACAAATCGAGAAAGGGATGGCATTACCTGATGCTCCAGAATCCAATAAGCAGTTGTGTAGATTCTTTCCAAAAGTCCTTAACATAAAAGGAAAGGTGGGGTCCCTATCTTACCTTTGTAAAGAGTTGCATTCATTTCATTTGTTGGAATCACCTTAATTTTTTCTTTTGACCAAGCTTCCTCCTCCAGGGCTCGATACACAATGTCCTATTGGGTAGGGCACCACTTCATAATGTCAAAGAATGACAATGCAGTCTTTTTCTTCTGCATCTCTGCAATAAAATCAAACTCTATATCATTCTTCACCTAATATTTAGGAAAAGTAGGTGGGTTACCTTTATTTTGAGTTTTGGGTGGCCCCTTTGGTGGTGATGGGTTTTTATCCGCATTCTAATTAGCTGGGACCATGTTGTTAGGAGGGGCATATGTGGTGAACAACCCTTTATTCTGATTCCTAAGGAAATGACCTCCCTTGGATTGGAAGGCCTGGGCATCGTATACATCTTCTACTAGTTCATTCTCTTCTTGTATGGGGAATGGAGATTCCTCATCAAAGAGCTCATAAGTCATGGTGGTATTAGTGGATCCACCAGACTTGTTGGGAGCACCTTGTAATGGAGCATCAACCTATGCAATCTTGACTATCTTCTCCATTTCTGGGCAACTCACCACAGAATGAGCTACAGTATCATGCAGTCTACACCAATTCATCATAAAGTTGAGATCTACCACATTTGTAGTGTGTGGATTTTTGTCACCCACTTGATAATTATGGGAAACTCCCCCATTATTTGGCTTAGTATTCCATTTTCTATTGTTGTTAGACCTTTAGTTGTATCCTCTATTCTGATTTTGGTAATTTTGGTTAGGGGAATTTTGGCTTTTGAAGTTCCTCTTATTCTGATTGGTCTTCTTATTTTGATTGAAGTTTTGGTTGGAGTAACCACCCTAATTAGAATACCCTCCCTAATTTTGGTAATTATGGTTTTAGTTCTGAGGGGGGTTGTGTCATAGTTGGGCCATATCAATGGACATCTGAGATGGAGTCTTCTTGAGAGTTTCCATTTCATTAGTCAATTGAACAATTCTTTCACTTTCTACAGTCTTCACCACAAATGGATGACTATTAGGATTTGACCCTCTAGCTTGATTATGGTAGTTTTGTGATTTTTGGGAGGAATACTCAGCACCATTAGAGAATAAAGGTAGGGGAGGTGAGGTTTGTAACTCATACATGGTTCCATATTGGGAATAAGACATCCCTGGGACCATATTAAACAGAGGAGTTGGATTAGGCCTTTGATATCCTATGGGAGGAAGAACTCCTAAAATCCTCGATTGTAAGCTTATCTTTTGTTGCAATTTGATGGCTAGGTTATAGACTTTAGACAAAGAATCAATGTCAGTGGCAACATACGTCCTCTGCAAGAACAGGCCAATCAAGGGATCCATGACCCTTAAATATGCCAAAATGGAAATATTTTTAGCAACTAAGTAAGGATCTTGTAGCCTTCAGTACATTCTTTGGAATCTCATATTGAATAATGGAAATGGCTCATGGGGTTCCTTTCTTATGGTAGAAAATTGGTGATACAAAATTCCAGGGTCTACATAGACCCAAAATTGATTAATAAAGGCATTTTCTAAGTCTATCCAACTCAGAATAGACCCTTGGGGAAGATTCAAATACCAGTTGTATGCCATGTCAACTAAAGAGTAGGGGGATAACCTACATACAAAATCATGGTGGGCTACTTGAGCATGAGTATAGGCATACTTAAACATATGTATGTGCTCTTCAGCAATCCTTGATTCTCCATGCATATATTTGGGAAAGATTCTCTTCAGATTCTTGGGTAGATCATGTATACCACCAGGGATAGTCCCCAGTGGAGAGGGGTTATTCACAAAGAAATCCATGGGTGGTGGTGGGACTAGTTGATTCAGTTGTGGAGTGGGTGAATTTGGTTGCAAACCTAAGTGGAGTAAGTGGTGGTGATAATGGTGGGATCAAAACTCTACAGGCTTGGGGTATGTACCTGACAGGGGTTGGAATTCAATGAATGGTTCCATATTTTGAAAAGATCTGAGAACTCTTTCAAACATTTCTGGTGAGGATGACCCAATTAGAGCTAGTTTGTTCCTCAAGCCCTCCTTCTAGCACTAAATCTGCTGATGG
Source organism: Sequoia sempervirens (assembly GCA_007258455.2). Classification (NCBI taxonomy): domain Eukaryota; kingdom Viridiplantae; phylum Streptophyta; class Pinopsida; order Cupressales; family Cupressaceae; genus Sequoia; species Sequoia sempervirens. Next base: position 344,574,275 of record VDFB02193867.1, on the reverse strand, counting down.
TAAAAATAGCACAACAACATTAAACAAAATATATCTATCCTATTTCTCCTGAAAAAGAAAGACAACATAAAATAAATCTATCTTCCAAGGTCTTGGTAGTTGGTTCTCAACTATGCTAATGTTACTCAATGGCCAATGCAACTGTAATATTCAAGGGGCCTTGCTGGTATTAAGGAATACAAATTGCATTGTATCAATTAACCTATGTTGGGGGCTATAAATAAATATAAAAAAGATAGATCAGGGCTTCAGAATAGAAAAATATGAATAAAACTTCTTCACATCTAGACATGTACCTAAACAACGAGTGTTTATTCAACTAACCAAAAAACCATAACATGATACAATCCACAGTGTAACCTACACCATTACATACATTCATAGTGCAAAATCCAATAATCACAACCATTCACTAAAACTTCACTTCAAGATTGAAATAGATCACTCACACATTGCTAAAATCAGATCAAATAGACATAAAAGAATTTCATTCATAGATAACTTAATGAAATAATCTTAAATCCGGTTTCCCCTATTGATTTGCATCAAATAGAAAAAAAATTGGCACAACAACTCACTAGTGTTGTGCCCTTAGCACACACGCCCCGTTTAGAATGGGGACCCTCTTTTCTCTCGCCTCGTCGGGTCTTTTGGGGCCGCCTCATTTTGCGTGCCATTTTTTTTTAATGTTTTGCATGGTCGATGTTGCTCCAAAGTTCCATCATAAATCGATCATGCCTCCGCTTTTGGTTTTCTGCTGCCTTCCGGGGCTTCAAGGAATCCCTTTGGCATTTTGGCCCTGAAACGGCTCCGGGCCCTTCCGGGCTCGGGCATCCGGGGTTCCCTTTTCGGGTTTCCCCTTTGAAATTGCCATCCCTTCGGCATTCACCGAGAGTCTGCCTACCCCTCGAGGTCCGCCTTGCCGCCCTACGTCTGAAACTCGTCGCAAATTTCTAGGGCGGCGCCTTCCTCTTCAGGCCCCGGGTCCTGGAAGTCCGCTTCTGGACTTCCGTCTCGGTCTCGCCGTCCGCGACGGCGAGCCTCTTGCGGCCTCCCGCTCCTCAGGCCCCGCCTGGGTTTTCTCCGCCATGGTTTTCTTTTTTTAACTGCCTGTCGTTGACTGTTCAGGGCTCGACTCCCCGGAATTCAGTTTTTGGAATTCTGTGGCGGTCCCGCCGTCGTCAATGGCAGATCCCTTACAGATCCCCGAACTCCGGGCCTCGAGCTAATCCTTGCCAAAGTCATTTAAACAATGAGAAATCACCAACGGCAGATCCCTTGCAACCTCCTGGCTGTCGGGCCTTGGCTTTCCCGCCGCCGCCGCCGACCTAATTTCAAATTCACCAACTTTTTATGCGGTCGTACATGCATTAATTGTAATCATTCATAGCGGTTGGGGTATAAAATGCCTGATCCACTGAAGTCATTTTCATAATCAGGATTGGAGCGAGTTGGAGAAGGAATCTTCTGGAGCCCACCGCCTTCGACAAAGCGTTGCGATCGTCACCCTCGACATCACTTCGATCAACATAGGTGGATCCCACGTCTCGCCACTTAGCATATTCGAGGTAGGCCATCCACCTACCATTCTCGAGCTCTGTTTCATCATTTTGAGGGATTTAAATGAATTAAATAATTGATAGGAGAGCGGAAACTGATAGAACACTTAGTTGCATGCCAAACCCATGTGGTAGAAACCAAGAAAACCCATAGAAATGCCCTCGCCGCCGATTCGGAACTTTTCCGTGGCACGACCGTTCTTCACGCAGGGCAATCCGTTACCCCAGGTCCAAGGCCCGTCTTCGCCGTCAAACTTCAAAACTTCAAAACATGCCGACGACAATCTTCCTCTCCGGGCCCAGTCCGTCGGGTTTCCCTGCCCGGGCTTCCATTTGCTTTTCGCTGAGCTTGGACTGCCAAACCGCCCTACCTCCCCGGCTTCTAGATCCTGGCATCTGCTCCACCGTGAAAGAATTGAAACCTGGCCCACGTCGTTTGGTCGTTCCGGGCCCGGAACCCTAGAGTTTCATCTCCGGAGTTCTGCCAGATCCCCGCCTTCTTCTTTCGGTGAATGTTGCCCAGCATCCCGCCTTCTAGGCTCCGCCGATGCTGCAGCTTGTGAAACGTCTAGCATTTTCAAACGGTCCATCATTTTTGCCTTCGGGCACCGGATGTCGGGCCTCCATGCCTTATTTTTCGTCGTTCCAAATGGTGAAGCCTTTCAGCAAAGTCCCCACTGCCCCCCGATCCCCGGCCTCTGGGCGCTGGTGTCTGGACTTCCGTCCTCGGAAGTCCGCCTCTCATGCGCTGTGCCTAGCAGAAAATGCCGACCGGCTCCCCGACCCCCGGGCCCCGCTGTGCCAAATGCCACTAAGTTTAAACGATAAATTCATAACGCCGACTTCTCACCTCCGGGCTTCCCTCGCTAGACTTTCGTGCGAGGATTTCCGTTTCAAACAGTGAAGTCCACCCGCCTTCCCAGTGTTGTTGGCCTGGGCCTTCGAAAGAAGTTGATTTTATGTCATCCATCCTTTGGCCCCCTGGACCCCGACCCTTGGACTTCCGCCTCTGGATTTCTGCCCGCTATCCACTGTCTCCAATGGCCATCTCCTAGCGGCTTCCCGGCTTGAAACCTCCAATGCCCCTTAGATCCATCCAAAGAATCCTAAAATTAGAATCTGACTTCGACTCACATCCCAAATTTTACTCTTCTTCATCATGAGCCTCCCAAAACATTAAAATTTGGCCAAGGAGGGTCTCTGGGAGCTTTCGGCTGCGTTTTCCCCTCCAGCCAACATTCCTGCTAGAGAAGTCTGGCCCTCTAGGCTCGGATTGTCCAAATGCCCTGAAACAAAGATCGATAACGTCTAGAGATAAAATTTATGATATACTTGATTGATTATTTAGATGTTATTTTTAAAATATGGACTAACATGAATGCTTTTGATATTTTATTGCACTGAATTTTTCCTTGCTTACAGAATATATGGAATCGACTGTAGGAACTTTAGGGGCCTCCACCGAAAAGGACAAGGGCAAGAAGTCAGGAAGGACCCCTCGGGGAAAGGAAGACAAGGATCAAATGTAGTATCAGTTCCAGGGTGAGCTGCTCCACTCAAAGGTCACAACCGACTGGTAGGAAATTTCAAATACTAACATCAGCTAGGTTGATATAGATGAATTCACTCAGAGGGTTAAGGTCAACCCGACAAAAAAGAACACCAGATTAATACGGCAGAGTGGAATAGCCAAGGCTGCCGGTTTCCCTCCCTCTCTCGTGGCACCCGAACTAGTGATGGCTTGCCGAGAAGCCTATCAAACAGACACCAAAATGATTGTGGATAAGGAGGGAAACATCCTCGCAGACATGTCACCAGAAGGGATTACCAAGACATTCCACATTCCCACATTCCAACAGATGGAGGTCCCCACATTAGAAGAATGCCAAGTAGCGTGGGATGCTAATCCATCAGGGTGCAAGAAATCAATCAACCTCCATTGGCTTAAGGAAAAATGGGGCAGCGCAGCGAAGGTTCCCTAAGAACTCTTCCGTAGCGATTTCTATGAGGACAACCACGACATGGTGGCCATGTTGAGCAGGGTTATGGGTCTTCCAACGGCTGCCTACTTCCACGAGTGGATGGCATACTATATTGAGCAGATCCTGCGGGGAAATGAGGATGTTACAACCAAGGTCTCATTCGACTGGGGAAGCATCATTAGCAACTGCTTCCATAAGCAGTTTGTTAACGTGAAGAATAGTTCTAAGTTCTACATGAACTCCTACCTCGTCTACTCCCTGGCAGATCAAAGACAATACAACAGGTTGTTTGTAGCACCCGATCAGAGGCAGAAGCGAGGGCTCAAACTGTTTGACAAATACCCTCAACTCCAATACGGCAACTTCAAGAAGGAGTACTGTCGGGTCAATGACGCCTTCATTAGCCATATAATCAGATTGATCGCTGGAGATTTCGAGAGGAGGGTCTCCCACAGCGCCAGGGTGCTCCTAAAACAATATGCCTTCCTGTTCATCCAGTTCCTCAAGTTTACCTACATCCAAGCCCACGATTTCACGGAATGGCCAAATAGATTACCACGGTACCCAAATGATAGGATTATCCTCCTGGAGCTTTCTCGATAGCTCCAACATATCCAGGCAATCTTCAGCAATAAACACATAGCAGAGATTTCCTACCCCATGACCCTCGGCCAGGGCCTGTACCGATTACAAACTTCTCAATGTGCCAGTAATTCTAAGAAGGAGCTCAAGGACTACCATTTCAACTGGTACACGGCTCGCCCAAGGATGGACCCACATGGCCACGTCAGGAAAGCGCTGGGGCCGACATATGCCCACCAATACCACATTGAAGATTTATGGGCCGACTACAAGGATGACAAGTAGGTGCGCGCAAGGCACTACATGCGCATGACAGTACTATTCCTAAGAAGGGTGCAACTGTTCCCAGTACTAGACCAGGCCAAGGAGGACGAGTCCACGATCATGCACCCAAGGTACCCTATAGTTGCTAATCTACCAATACCATCGATCGACTGGGATGAACAAGAGGTCAATGACCTAGATAGCATAACCTAGATGCCACGGAGGATGTTGCTGCCACCGCGTCAACTTGCGGGACATCCAAATCTCCTCCCGTCACCAGGTCCCAGAAAAGGAAAGGAATGAAGACCGCGCAGTCTCCAGATCCTGAAGAACAAGCGAAGAAAAAAATGGGACGCTCATCTCCCAAAAGGCTTAAACAAGCGGTGAGTACGAAAGAATCCCGACCTCCCTTGGCTCTTCCTACTCCTCCTGTTGGACCGCCTACCTCGCTAGCTATGGTCGCCGCATCTCCTCCAGCAGTGGACATTTCTGTCCATCTTGCTCCTTTGCCCCCAACCAGGTTGGTGGTCATCATTGATTCCTCTTCTGGCATGACCACTCCTCCTTCCTCTACTACCATGTCTCCAATTACATCCCTCCCTCTGGCAACAATAACATCACCTATTCCCACTACTGCTATGCCCGAGGCCCTTATGAGACATATGCAAAACCTCCCCCCTGAGCTTTCCCAGATTTTAATGAATCCAGCTCTCCAAGCAGCCCTTGCCCAGGTCCTTGCAACTGCCCAGCCTTCACAACCGCCGACAGGGCCGTAAGCTATGGAAGCCACATTGCAAATCTCAAAAGAGTTGGAGGAACGAGAGCAGGAAGCCTTAAGTCTATTGAGGAGGAGGCTGATGAGTATCACGAGCACCCTGAGTATGAGCACCGAACCATCGACAGGGTGGTCTATGAGGGAGAAGAGACAGGCTCTTCCGAGAGTGGAGATGAGGAGGATGGCTCGGGTGCCAAAGAAATCATCCAGACTTTTGATGACGACCTTGAGGAGGAGATGGCGCAGCAGCTAAAAAACGTTGGGGAGGAAATAGAAGAGTCACCACATGGTGAAGAGAGGCAGCCGACAGAAGAGCAGCAGATAAAAGATTTGACTACGGCTGAGACCCATGTTGACAAAAGCCCCGAGGTCGAGGCTACTGAAGAGAAGAAAGAAGAGGCAGCGAAAGAAGAAAGTCCCATCCAGCAATTATCCACCAAGCTGCCCGTCAACCGCCTCGTATTCATTCGTGACTCTGACGAAGAGGAGGAGGATGCTACCAAAGAAAAAGGAGAACCCCAAAAGGAGAAAGAGGTAGAGGTCTTGCCTTTGACGGAGAAGGGTGAGGGCAGCCATGATGCACCCAAGGATAAGTCTGTTATGCCCGATTGGTTGGAGAGGCATTTGAGAAGACGACCCCTGTGCTGAAAGACCCAAGGGTGAGATTGGAGGCCATCTTGGCTCGATCCCTGATCATGACAAAGAAAGAGAAGAAGCCCAAGGTCCGATCCAAGGTAACAATGGATGCTTCTGGCTCCCGAGCAGTACAAATTACAACACCTACTATTGGCCAGGAAGGGGTGAGTTATAATATCTCCACCATTGACTTGGGGACAGCAACTAGAGAGCAAAAGGTTGAACACCTGGAGGAGTCGGTAGCCACGGTGGTGCACCTGATAAAGCAGGACAAGGTCTCCAACGATGAGCTTAAAACGTAGGTTGTTGCCCTAACTGACTACATACAGCAATGGTCCTTAGTGGATGACCTGCCCACCACCTCCACAGCCGCACCGCAGTTGCTCTCCAAAGAACAAATTGACAAGATGGAGAGAAGGAAGAACTTCAAGAAAACCACTGAGGATTGGTTCTAACAAGTCACATACGTCAGAAACATGGGAATCAGTAGGGTTGTGCGGACAGCCAACAAGTTCTTAGACTTGATCCAATATCTAGAGGGCATGAAGAGGCTCTGCACCAATTTTTCCACGACCTATGACTCCACCTTCCTAAGGATCGAGGCTATCCTTCAAATGCCTGAGGCCACGTGGGAGGAGAAGCTGGAACTTAAAAAAGTAGATCACTAGCTAGTGGATGTGTAGCGCAGAGACTTCAACAACCGAAAGGAGAGGTTGGAGCAAATCCTGAACATAGTAGATCCAGATATTGAGTGGATCAAAGAAATCCGGGCGGAATGCGCTGAATATCTTAAGCTGATGACGGGCTATGATATGCCCACGGTACAAATGGATCCAGAGAAGATCAACCCATACTTTCAAGAGAAGATGAAGGACGGGACAGCCGGAGAAATCACAATAGAGTTCCTGAGTTTTGCTGCCTGCGCCTTCGACCGATCAGAGCTGTTCAGAGACCAAGGCTCGAAGTATGATGAAGATTAGAAAAGGCTGGAAGAGAACGCTAAGGAATGGAGCTATCAGGCACTGCGATGTGAAATCCTCGAGATAGACAAACTCCAAGCAGTCATCCTCAAACACATAGAACATGCAGCTTTCGAGGAGCAGAAAGACAGCCCAGCCAAAGAAGAAGACCTTTCTGAAGAGAAGCTACAGCAAAGGAAATAGCAATCAGCTACAGGACGAAAGAGCTATAGTGTCATCCACAAGAGGACAAAATAGGGAAGAGACAAAAGTGTAATTTTAAATTGTAATCTATTTGGGGGTAGGTGAAACCCTATTTTGTAATGAATCTTGGCCACACAATGCGAATGAATCTTGGCCATTCATGTAACTTTTTGAAAACTATAAATAGGGCACTCCTCTCATTTGTAAAAGTGAGAGTTGAGTTGTTGTAAAGACATGCTGCTGAAATTTATAAGAAAAGACATTGACTTGGTGTATTTTCTTAGTTTCCCTCATGTTATTTGATTCATTCTCCAATATCAGATGTTTAACTTAGATCTTATTGCTGTTTAGTTAGCTATTTAATTTCTTTGGATAAATCTTAGGAATGTTGTTGGGTGATTGTGAAAATTCTTTCCTTGTTGATGATCCCTTAGTCCATACTTTTTGCTGTTTGCTGAAGGTAGATAGCTGTGCAAAGTTAGCCTAGACTTGATTTTAAAGCTACCCCAAATATTTATCTTTGATTCATGCATATATGTGGTGGATGAAGGATGAAATATCTGTAGCCCTTAGAAGATAGCACAATTTCCATGATAATGTGAAATCCCTGGTTAAGTGGGATATTGTTTTAAGGAATTGTCCATTGCAGGAACTCTATTGTCACTATTCATAACAAGCTTCAGACTTAGGATGTTTTGTCATTGCCACCTTTTTCCACATTGTTTGGGGGAAAAAGCCTTCTATTGGTACATTAATCTGCCGAGGGGATCCATCACCTCGTGGAACCTTATGAAGAATGTCTTTCTGCATAAATACAAGATCCCCATCAACCCTTCGGAGCTCTACCAACAGTTCATGTCTGTCAGAAGGGAGGTCAACGAACCTATTGGCTCCTTCAATGACCACTTCCATCGGGCTCACACAAGGCTTCAGGATTTGTACCTCCATGATGATGTAGCGGCTCTCTCGGTCTACTACGCGGCATTGGACAACCTCACATCGGCCTTAGTGAAAAGGATGCGCCCACCGCCCGCTACCCTACTAGCCGCCTATGCAGAAGTTATTGTTGCTAGTGCAGATTTGGGGAAAAATATCTCTAGCCCACTACCCTCTTTGGGGCCTGTCACCCACCCAATGTAGATTCAGGGGCTTAATCAGACATTTTCTCATCAAACCCTTCTTATGAACCAGATACCCCAATTGCCTATGGTGCCGCATCCGGGGCAGCCATTGAATTATGCGCCTCCCGTGCCTTCCTATTTGCAGCCCCAGTAGCAGTACAACTATTCTTAGATTTCTCCACAATAGTAGGCGTATTCCCAACAGCCCTAGGCGATGTTATACCTATCGGGACCTGAGTTTCCTCTAGCCTATCAGAATCAGCCGATGGCCCCACCCGCTTTTCTCCAAAATCCGGTGCCATCGCCTGGGGGGCAACTGAGAAAGATAAGTTGGAGGAACTTACAGAAATGATCAAGAAAATGTCCACGGAAATGACGCACCTGAAGAACTAGAATAACCAGTTGCAGGCCTCCCAGCATAGTTTCCAGGCCAATCTCAACTGGGACAGTGGAGATAATAGGGATGGCAGAGATAATCGTGAAGTAGACACTTCCTCCGGGCAGAACTATGAGAGGGGGAAAAATGCCAATCAAAATGTAGAAAGGAGGCCTTCTTAGAGGTAGAATCGTACATGGAACACCAGGCCTAATAATGGTGGAGTCCCCACGCCTTTTGATCAATCGATAAGCAATGACAAAACATCCAGCGGTGTATATTTGGCCGAGGCAGCCTTGTCCGGGTGGTGTCGACTTCACAAAACCAGTAGACATTCTGAGCTGGATTGTCCCAAGTTCCAGGTAGCTGCTGAGATCTTCCAGGTGGAGGTACAAAACATAGTCGACAATACCAGCTGCAGGGACATCGTCCCATCCAATCCCTACGATTTCTCGTGTTTAGTAGTCAATCAGGCGCCATTTCTGCAATATGACCGCAATGAGCCTGAAGTCGAGCCTACTCCTATTGAGGATAAAAAAGTGCAAGAGGTAAGTAATGAAAAAACCTTAGCTCAGCTCTTTGATTCAGTAGATAATGGTCCGGTAGATGAAAAAGAACCATTTGTAGATGAGGTCCACATGTTCCATCAATGGTCGAGTCCTTACTTCCTTAGGAATAGACAAGTAGGCAGACCCTTTACAACCTCTACCCCACCAAATAATTTCACCACTCCGCCTGATCCCAATGCCAGCAATAACCCTGGACTTCCTCATATACCTGTCCAATACCTCAACAAGAACCAGTCTCAAAACCAGTCGCAAAATCAACCCCAAGGCTAACCTCAGAATCCGTTTGGACAAACGAAGGTACAAACCCCTAGTTCTGCCATAGGCCAAGCTTTTAGCTCAGAAATCAAACAAATGGGTGAATATGTGGTGGAAGAGTTCAAGAAAGTAAAAGTTAGCTTGTCAGCCTTCGAATTACTAAAAATTTCTGCCATGAGGCATGCCTTCTTTAGGGTCTTTAATGGGACTTCATCCTCTAATACGACACAAGAAACCCTAGCTAAGAGGGTAACCTTTGAAGAACCTAGGAAAGAACCGGAGATACAAGACAATACCGAAAGAAGGAACGATGTTCCCGTAAGCCAATCAGCAAGTAAGAAAATTGAAAAGGAGCCAGAAAGGGCTAATAGATAGCTTACCAAAAACGAGTTGTTTAAGAAGACCAGGGATATGGATAATGAAAGGAACAAAGGTCAAATAGCTCATATGGACACACCTATGGGCATCCTCCAGGGGAGACCGGAAACTCCCCCTTTCCTGACTACCATTAGGGTCTTTAGGAAGAACCTGCATAACTACCTACTCAATTCAGGAGTGTCTACCAATGTCATGCCTTTGGCTGTCTGCAAAAATCTTAGCATCACTCCCACGCCCTCAAAGAGGAAGGTCACCCAGCTGGAAAAAATAGAGATCAACATCGTGGGTGAAATAAACCGTATCCCAATGCAGATTGCCATAGACCCACGGATACAACAGGTCATTGATATTCAAGTGGCTGACATTCCTGATGCATATGGAATCATCTTGGGAAGGGATTTCACCAAGGCACTGAATGGATACACTGCCACAGACCTTTCTCACATGTGGCTATCATGGAAGGGGCTGCCAAATTAGATCTGTATTGACCATGAACTCCATATGAAATACATGATCACAGAATACAATAATCTCAGTGAGGTGTTGTTTGTCGAGACCGATTTAAGGAATTATCGCCCTTTTGCCTACCAAAATGAGGTTGGGCTTCAGGAGGAGCGTGTAGATGAAGTGTTGTTGGTGTTGTGTAGTCCTTCGACCGATTCTACACGAATTCCCCCAGACACAGAAACATTGGTAGAAGTCGATGATGAGCCAGATAGGGATAACGACCGGGGACTATTCAATGGCTTCTAGGAATTCATGAAAAAATGTGTAAGGGATCAGCTCAGCTTAGGGGCCCGAATAAATTTCCAAGATCTCTTATTGTCGAATTGGTGCCAGGTTCACAATGCTGCACATTTTGAGTTTGATTGTTGCTTGTGTCAAGCAGCAGTGGCGCATGTTAAAAAATCAGCTGCCCCTCAGATGGAAATGCTAGAGGAGATGCTAGTAGAACCACCTGTTGATCATTGCATTGAACTGGGAAACTCCCCTAAGATCATAGGGCCAGCCATCCAGCCGATAGGGAACATAAGCTCAACCAGACATGAAGATAAGGAATCATCCGCGTGCTGGACACTCCGGTTTGATGGATCCAAGTGCAGGCAAGGGGCTGGAGCTAGATTCGAACTCATCAGCCCAATGGGTAATACATTTCTCACTGCCCACCGATTGCAGTTTTATTGCACCAATAACGTAGCGGAATACGAGGCCTTAGTCCTTGACCTTCTTATGGCCTTGAAGAAAAATGTGAAAGTGCTGCAAGTTTTTGGGGATTTCGCACTCATAGTTAAGCAGGTCAGGAAGTTGTATTCTTGTCATGATCGGAGACTCACAAATTATAGGTGTAGGGTTTGGGATCTCTTAGAGGGCTTAGATGCATTCAACATACAATTGATCCATCGTGCTCAAAATTGCACAGCTGATGCCTTAGCTCAAGCAGCCAGCACTCTACAACCCCTCTCATTGTCTGGGCTCAAGAAATTCACTGTTGAGCTAACATCCATGCCATCAGTCCCAGATAATGTTACCCATATGCAAGTAATCATTGACGACAAGCATATCCTTCAGTTCATCACAAGTTCTGACGTCTTCGCAGCTCAAATAATTAATGAAGTTGATCCACAAGAGGCCAAACTGGACATAGAGGGGGTTATCAACCTCAAGACTAACACAATTCCCAAGGGCATGGTTCAGTTGGAACACATATTTGATTTGGATCAGATCAGAAATCAGGATCACCAAATAAAAAAGAAGGGCATAAGCAACCAGTGCAATGCTCATAACCTTGGGACAGCCGAGGAGACCAAGAATGTTTTTATTGGCAAAGTGTGCACGCCGGAGGAAAAAAGAGGAATTACGGATGTGTATGGAGCTACGAAGATTTAAAAACATATGACACCTCTGTCATTACACACACCATCCCTCTCAAGACCGAAGTGAGGCCTTTTTGCCAGCGGCAACGCCCTATCAATGCCTTGCTGGAACCTGTCGTTTACAAGAAGGTGCAAAAGTTGCTCTCGGCTAGAATCATTTTTCCAGTCAGGCACTCCACGTGGGTGGCCAACTTGGTCCCGGTTAGGAAAAAGAATGGAGAGATTAGATTATGTGTGAATTTTTGCAATCTAAACCGCGCCTAAGAGAAAGACAACTATCCAGTGCCTTCATTGGACGAGGTGTTGCAGATTGTAAATGGCTCCCAGATGATGTCTTTCCTTGACGGGTACTCCGGATATAATCAGGTCATGGTGCAATACGAGGATCGTTACAAAACTACATTCACCACTAAGTGGGGGAAATTCGCATACAGAAGAATGTCTTTCGGGCTCATCAATGCCGTCGCCACTTTCCAACACGCCATGGATATCACCTTCAAAGACCTAATTAGCAAGTGCATAATCATCTACATAGATGATTTGACCATGTTTTTTAAGAAGCGGGGTGATCATGTCTCTGACTTATGCAAAGTATTTAGATGCAGTAGAGTGCCCGGTTTCTTCTCAATCCCAAGAAGTGCATTTTCGGAGTGACCGAAGGTAGATTGCTCGGGCACATCATTTCGGAGCAAGGAATCTCCATTGATCCTGAGCACATCGAATCCTTACTCAAAATTCAGCCCCCGGGCAGCAAGAAGG
>VDFB02193867.1:344474324-344559420 GCA_007258455.2 Sequoia sempervirens | reverse complement strand
GGGTTTCCCCTTTGAAATTGCCATCCCTTCAGCGTTCACTGAGCCTCTACCCACCCCTCGCAGTCTGCCCTGCCTCCCTCCTTCTGAAACTCGTCGCAAATTTCCAGGGCGACGCCTTCCTCTTCGGGCCCCGAGTCCCAGAAGTCCGCTTCCGGACTTCCATCTCGATCTCGCCGTCCGCGACGTCGAGCCTCTTGCGGCCTCCCGCTCCTCGGGCCCCACCTGGGTTTTCTTTTTTTAATTGCCCGCCGTCGATAGTTCCGGGCCCGACTCCCTGGAATTCCGTGGCAGTCCCGCCGTCATCGACGGCAGATCCCTTGCAGATCCCCAAACTCTAGGCCCCGAGCCGATCCCCGCCGAAGTCATTTAAACAACGAGAAATCACCAACGGCGGATCCCTTGCGTCCTCCCGACTGCCGGGCATCAGTTTTCCTGCCACCGCCACCGACCTAATTTTGAATTCACCAACTTTTTTCGCGGCCGTACATGCATTAATTGCAATCATTCATGGCGGTTCAGGTATAAAATGCCCAATCTGCCGAAGTCATTTTCATAATCAAGATTGGAGCGAGTTGGAGAAGGAATCTTTTGGAGCCCACCGCCTTCGACAAAGCGTCGCGATCGTCACCCTCGACATCAGTTCAATCAACATAGATGGATCCCACATCTCGCCACTTAGCGTATTCGAGGTAGGCCATCCACCTGCCATTCTCAAGCTCCGTTTCATCATTTTGAGGGATTTAAATGAATTAAATAATTGATAGGAGAGTGTAAACTGATAGAACACTTAGTTGCGCACCAAACCCATGTGATAGAAACCAAGAAAACCCATAGAAATTCCCTCGCCGCCGATTCAAAACTTTTTCGTGGTGCGGCCATTCTTTGTGTAGGGCAATTTGTTACCCCGGGTCCGAGGCCCATCTTCGTCGTCAAACTTCAAAACTTCAAAACATGCCGATGGCAATCTTCCTCTCCGGGCCCGGTCTGTCGGGTTTCCCTGCTCGGGCTTCCGTTTGCTTTTCGCCGAGCTCGGACTGCCAAACCACCCCACCTCCCCGGCTTCCAGATCCCGGCGTCTGCTCCGCCGTGAAAGAATTGAAACCTAGCCCATGTCGTTTGGTCGTTCCGGGCCCAGAACCCTGGAGTTCCGTCTCTGGAGTTCCACCAGAGCCCTACCTTCTTCTTTCGGTGAATGTCACTCGGCGTCCCGCCTTCCGGGCTCTGCCGATGCTACAGCTTGTGAAACATTTGGCATTTTCAAATGGTCCATCATTTTCACCTTCGGGCCCCAGATGTCGGGCCTTCGTGCCTTATTTTTTGCCATTCCAAACGGCGAAGCCTTTCGGTGAAGTCCCCACTACCCCCGATCCCCGAGCCCTAGCTCCTAGACTTCCGTCTTCGGAAGTTCGGCGCTCTCTTGCCGTCGAAACTCCTGCCCCTTCTTTTTCCCTCCGGCGCCCCGGCCTCCGAGCGCCAGTGTCCGGACTTCCGTCCTCAGAAGTCCACCTCTCATGCACTGTGGCTGGCGAAAAATGTCGACTGGCTCCTCGACCCCCAGGCCCCGCCGTGCCAAATGCCGCTAAGTTTAAACGATAAATTCATAATGTCGGCTTCTCACCTCCGGGCTTCCCTTTCTAGACTTCCGTGCGAGGATTGTCGTTTCAAATGGAAAAGTCCACCCGCCTTCCCAGTGTCGCCGACCCAGGCCTTCGAAAGAAGTTGATTTTATGTCGGCCATCCTTTGGCCCCCCGGACCCCGACCCTCGGACTTCCACCTCCGGATTTCCCCCCACTGTCTGCCGTCTCCAATGGCCGTCTCCTAGCGTCTTCCCAGCTTGAAACCTCTGATGCCCCTTAGATCCATCCAAACAATCCTAAAATTAGAATCTGACTTCGACCCACATCCCAAATTTTGCTCTTCTTCATCATGAGCTTCCCAAAACATTAAAATTTGGCCAAGGAGGGTCTTTGGGAGCTTTTCGCTACGTTTTCCCCTCCAGCCAGCATTCCTGCCAGGGAAGTCCGGCCCTCGAGGCCCGGATTGTCCAAATGCCCTTAAACGAAGATCGATAACATCTAGAGATAAAATTTATGATATACTTGATTGATTATTTAGATGTTATTTTCAAAATATGGACTAACATGAATGTTTTTTATGTTTTATTGCACTAACTTTGCCCTTGCTTACAGAATATATGGAATCGACTGCAGGAACTTCAGGGGCTTCCGCCAAAAAGGACAAGGGAAAGAAGTCAGGAAGGATCCCTCGAGGAAAGGAACACAAGGATCAAATGAAGTATCAGTTCCAGGACGAGCCGCTCCACTCAAAGGTCACAACTGACTGGAAGGAAATTTCAGATACTAACATCGGCCAGGTTGATATAGATGAATTCACTTAGAGGGTTAAGGTCAACCTGACAAAAAAGAATGCCAGATTAATATGGTAGAGTGGAATAGCCAAGGCCGCCGGTTTCCCTCCCTCTCTTGTGGCACCTGAACTAGTGATGACTTGCCGAGAAGCCTATCAAACAGACACCAGAACGATTATGGATAAGGAGGGAAACATCCTCGCAGAAATGTCACCAGAAGGGATTACCAAGATATTCTACATTCCCACATTCCAATAGATGGAGATCCCCATGTTAGAAGAATGCCAAGCAGTGTGGGATGCTAATCGATCAGGGTGCAAGAAATCAATCAACCTCCATTGACTTAAGAAAAAACGGGGCAGCGCTGTGAAGGTTCCACAAGAATTATTTCGTAGTGGTTTCCACGAGGACTACCATGACCTGGTGACCATGTTGAGCAGGGTTATGGGTCTTCCAATGGCCGCCTACTTTCAGGAGTGGATGGCATACTATATTGAGCAAATCCTATGGGGAAATGAGGACGTTACAACCAAGGTCTCATTCAACTAGGGATGCATCATTAGCAACTGCTTCCATGAGCAGTTTGTCAACGTGAAGAAGAGTTCTAAGTTCTACATGACCTCCTACCTTGTCTACTCCCTGGCAGATCAAAGACAATACAGCGGGTTTTTTGTAGCACTCGATCAGGGGCAGAAGCGAGGGCTCAAACTGTTTAACAAACACCCTCAACTCCAATACTGCAACTTCAAGAAGGAGTATTGTCGGGTCAATGATGCCTTCATTGGCCATATAATCAGATTGATCGCTAGATATTTTGGGAGGAGGGTCTACCACAGCGCCAGGGCACTCCTAAAACAATATTTCTTCCTGTTCATCCAGTTCCCCAAGTTTACCTACATCTGGGCCCAAGGTTTCACGGAACGGCCAAATAGATTGCCACGGTACCCAAATGACAGGATCATCCTCCTGGAGCTTTCTCGACAGCTCCAACATATCCAGACAATCTTCAGTAATAAACGCATAGCGGGGATTTCCTACCCATGACCCTCGGCCAGGGCCTGTACTAATTACAGACTTCTCAATGTGTCAGTAATTCTAAGAAGGAGCTCAAGGACTACCATTTCGACTGGTACACGGCTCGCCCAAGGATGGACCCACATGGCCACGTTAGGAAAGCGCTGGGGTCGGCATATGCCCACCAATACCACATTGAAGATTTATGGGCCGACTGCAAGGATGACAAGGAGGTGCGTGCAAGGCACTACATGCGCATAACAGTACAATTTCCTAAGAAGGGTGCAACCATTCCCGGTACCAGACCAGGCCGAGGAGGACGAGTCCACGATCATGCACCCAAGGTACCCTACAGTTGCTAACCTACCAATACCGTCGATCGACTGGGATGAACAAGAGGTCGATAACCTAGATAGCATAACCCAGCCGATTCTAACTTGCACCAGGGAGTGGATCGATGGGCAGGTGGCGCACCTAAAGAAATTAGGGGTAGTCTTGACATATGAAGGGCTCAAGAGCGAGCCAAGTGCCATAGTGGACCTTGCTACCACCACGTCAACTGGCAGGACCTCCAAATCTCCTCCCGTCACCAGGTCCCAGAAAAGGAAAGGAACGCAAACTGCGCAGTCTCTAGATCCTGAAGAACAAGTGAAGAACGAAACGGGAGGCTCATCTCCCAAAAGGCTTAAACAAGCGGTGAGTGCGGAAGAATCCCGACCTCCCTTGGCTCTTCATGCTCCTCCTATTGCACCGCCTACCTTGCTAGCTATGGCCACCGCATCTCCGCCGGCTATGAAAATTTCTATCCATGTTGTTCCTTCGCCCCCGGTCGGGTCGGTGGTCATCATTGATTCCTCTTCTGGCATGACCACTCCTCCTTCCTCTGCTACCATGTCTCCAATTACATCCCTCCCTCTGGCAACAAAAAAATCACCTATTCCCACTACCGCTATGCCCGAGGCCCTTACAAGACATATGCAAAACCTCCCCCCTGAGCTTTCCCAGATCTTAATGAATCCAGCTCTCCAAGCAGCCCTTACCCAGGTCCTTGCAACTGCCCAGCCTTCACAACTGCCGACAGGGCCGCCAGCTATGGAAGCCACAATGCAAATCTAAAAAGAGTTGGAGGAACGAGAGCAGGAAGTCTCGAAGTCTATCGAGGAGGCTGACGAGTATCACTAGCACCCTGAGTACGAGCACCGAACCATCGATAGGGTGGTCTATGAGGGAGAAGAAATAGGATCTTCTGAGAGTGGAGATGAGGAGGGTGGCTCGAGTGCCAAGGAAATCATCCAGACTTTCGATGAGGACCTTGAGGAGGAGATGGCGCAGCAGCTAAAGAACGTTGGGGAGAAAACAGAAGAATCACCACATGGTGAAGAGGGGTAGCCGCCAGAAGAGTAGTAGATAAAAGATTTGACTACGGCTAAGACCCATGTTGACAAAAGCCCCAAGGCCGAGGCTGCTGAAGAGAAGAAAGAAGAAGAGGCAGCGAAGGAAGAAAGTCCCATCCAGCAATTATCCACCAAGCTGCCCATCAAGCACCTCGTATTCATTCATGACTCTGACGAAGAGGAGGAGGATGCTACCAAAGAAAAAGGAGAACCCCAAAAGGAGAAAGAGGTAGAGGTCTTGCCTTTGACGGAGAAGGGTAAGGGCAGCCATGATGCACCCAAGGATAAGTTTGTTATGCCCGATTGGTTGGAGAGGCAACTTGAGAAGATGACCCCTGTGCTAAAGGACCCAAGGGCAAGATTGGAGGCCATCTTGGTTTGATCCTTGATCACGACAAAGAAAGAGAAGAAGCCCAAGGTCTAATCCAAGGTAACAATGGATGCTTCTGGCTCCCGAGCAGTACAAATTGCAACACCTACTGTTGGCCACGCAAGGGTGAGTTATAATATCTCCACCATTGACTTGGGGATAGCAACTAGAGTGTAAAAGGTTGAACACCTGGAGGAGTCGGTGGCCACGGTGGTGCACCTAATAAAGCAGGACAAGGTCTCCAAGGATGAGCTTAAAGCGCAGGTTGCTTCCCTAACTGACTACATACAACAATGGTCCTCAATGGACGACCTGCCCACCACCTCCACAACCGCACCATAGTTGCTCTCCATAGAACAGATTGACAAGATGGAGAGAAGGAAGAACTTGGAGAAAACCACCGAGGATTGGTTCCGACAAGTCACATACGTCGGAAACATGGGAATCAGCAGGGCTGTGCGGATAGCCAACAAGTTCTTAGACTTGATCCAATCTCTAGAGGGCACGAAGAGGCTTTGCACCAATTTTCCCGTGACCTATGACTCCACCTTCCCAAGGATTGAGGCTATCCTTCAAATGCCTGATGCCACGTGGGAGGAGAAGCTGGAACTTAAAAAAGTAGATCACTGGCTAGTGGATGTGTGGCGCAGAGACTTCGACAACCGAAAGGAGAGGTTGGAGCAAATCCTGAACATAGTAGATCTAGATATTGAGTGGATCAAAGAAATCCAGGCAGAATGCGCTGAATATCTTAAGCTGATGACAGGATATGATATTCCCATGGCACAAATGGATCTAGAGAAGATCAAGCCATACTTCCAAGAGAAGATGAAGGACAGGACAGCCGGAGAAATCACAACAGAGTTCCTGAGTTTTGCTACCTGCGCATTTGACCGATCAGAGCTTTTCAGAGGCCAAGGCTCGAAGTATGATGAAGATTAGAAAAGGTTGGAAGAGAACGCTAAGGAATGGAGCTATCAGGCATTGCGATGTGAAACCCTCGAGATAGACAAACTCCAAGCAGTCATCCTCAAACACATAGAACATGTAACTTTCAAGGAGCAGAAAGACAGCCCAGCCAAAGAAGAAGACCTTTCTGAAGAAAAGCTACAACAAAGGAAATAGCAATCAGCTACAGGACGAAAGAGCTATAGTGTCATCCACAAGAGGACAAAATAGGGAAGAGACAAAAGTGTAATTTTAAATTGTAATCTATTTGAGGGTAGGTGAAACCCTATTTTGTAATGAATCTTGGCCACACAATGCGAATGAATCTTGGCCATTCATGTAACTTTTTGAAAACTATAAATAGGGCACTCCTCTCATTTGTAAAAGTGAGAGTTGAGTTGTTGTAAAGACATGCTGCTGAAATTTATAAGAAAAGACATTGACTTGGTGTATTTTCTTAGTTTCCCTCATGTTATTTGATTCATTCTCCAATATCAGATGTTTAGCTTAGATCTTATTGTTGTTTACTTTCTTTGGATAAATCTTAGGAATGTTGTTGGGTGATTGTGAAAATTCTTGCCTTGTTGATGATCCCTTAGTCCATACTTTTTGCTGTTTGCTGAAGGTAGATAGCTGTGCAAAGTTAGCCTAGACTTGATTTTAAAGCTGCCCCAAACATTTATCTTTGATTCATGCATGTATGTGGTGGATGAAGGATGAAATATCTGCAGCCCTTAGAAGATAGCACAATTTCCATGATATTGTGAAATCCCTGGTTAAGTGGGATATTGTTTTAAGGAATTGTCCATTGCAGGAACTCCATTGTCACTATTCATAGCAAGCTTCAGACTTAGGAACTTTTCCTCTCCTTTACCCTTTTTTTTTTTTTTAGTAACTGACCTATGCTAAGGTTCATTGCACATTGTAAAGCCAAATCCACTAACTAGATGGAGTTTGAGATTGCTGTTTGAACCTACAGCCAACTCATAATAGCCTTTATCCTAAGAACTCCATTTTAAGATCCAACTTCATGCTTTGTGTCCACACTTTGTATTTTCTATAAGACTGCCTTGTGATTCCAGCAAATAACATCAAACTACTGAGGTATCTAAGCACTGTCATGACCTGACATCCAAGAGACCTTGGGATAGTGTTCTGCAATTTGATTGTGGGAGATTGTCTTTCAAGAGAGGTAGTGCGCCTATGCACTGCCTGTGTTGAGAAGTGCATAAAAACACCATCAACAACTAGCATACAGATGATTATGATTCATTAACATTACCATAAAGGTCCAAACTTAACAATAACATGGAATTCTATAAAACTGTAAAAAGTATCCAAGTACAATAGAACTTCTCAAAGTATCTTGCTTAAAACTTGTAAAATCCTAAGACTATTATCACTATCTATTATCTTATCAAGTGGCTAATCCTTCTTCAATCAGCTAACCTTTACAAAATGGAGCCCAAAATTACATATAGGCATGCCATGCATAAATTTCTTTCAATTAGAAAATGAGATTCACCAATCAAGGAGCTAGAACTACATGAAGTGACTACTTTGGTTGATCTTCAATTCAATGGTTGATGGCTTTGTTGTCCAAAATCTAATACCCAAGGAGGAAGGTAGAACTATTGGATGAGATCTTGAGTTCAACTCATGTCATAACCCTGCAAAATAGGAGAGAAGAGGAAGTTGCTCACCAAGAATAGAACATTAACCTGACAGCTCATTCCTATATTGCTTGGTCAAGGAGATATTCATCATAACTAGAGAATACTTGTTGAATAATGTCCACATCAGGTCCATCTACCCAATTATCCTCAAATTTTAATTCTTTTCAACTCTACTGAGGTGAACTCTTTCATATCCTTCAACTTGATCAACTCCCTCCTAGTAGCTTTCACCTCATCTTTGATGTCCATGAGTCTATCCAGCAACAAGTCTTCACCATCATCTTCTTTCTATATCACTTCCTCAAATTTGTTGCTCCATTTCTCCTCCAATTTAACTATAGGAAGACCTTTGATCAGGATGTCCACATTAACCAGCATAGCAATCACTACCTCCAATTCATCAATTTGTTCATTCAAGTCCTTACTAGCTTCTTAAACTTCATTTTTATGCTCATAGATGAATTTGGATCTGAACCTAATTATGCTCAATGCTTTCTCAATAAAATCTGATTTATCCTCCTGAAGCTCATGGATTTTTTGTATCATAGCCAATTTATCTCTCTCTTATTTGGTCTTGAGTTCCTACTCCCTTTGTTGTTTCTTAGAAAGTTCCTCAGCCTTGGATTTAGCCTCCAATTCTTGTTGTTTGACCAATTCATTAGCTTGTGCCTTAGCATCAATTTCCTTCTACTTGGAAAGTGCCTCAACCTGTTCCTTGGCATCTACTTCTCTCTTGGAATCCTCAAACAACTTCCATTGATCCTCCTCAGTCAAAACATGCTTAGTTCCCAAATCCTCAGTTTCTTCAAGGGATGCAATAACATGAGTCTCCTTATCAGAAGGGGTAGCCTCAGAATCTGTTTCAATGTCATGAATTTCAATTTTAGGCTCATTTCCTTTCAAGACTTCAACTTCCTTATGGAGGGTTCTAGTAGGAATTTCTTCAATTGGATGCTCTGCAAGAGGAGGTTGAGTTGAGGTTTCTCCTTCGCCCCATACTCAACCATGAATACATAGAAATATCCTCCTTCACCCCATACTCAACCATGAATACACAAAAATATCCTCCTTCACCCCATACTCAACCATGAGTAGAATGAGAAATCTTTCATAATTTCTTCTTCTTAGATCATACTCATCCTATAGATCCATCCAAAAATCTTCTAGCAAATTGAAATATTTATCAAAAACAGTAGGAAGCAAACCCTACATCTTGTGCTTGGGATCAAAATACTTCCTAGAGGTATACAAGCCTAACCTCAAATGGATTAACTCATCACAGATTACCTTGGTTGCCACATTGTATGCACATCTATACTCACCCAACTTCATGGTGAATTTGTGACAACCAGGCTTATGCTTATTGGAAAATTTGGTGTTAATCCATATGGCTTGGTAAATGAACTCCATCAAGACAATTTTTTTGTTGCAGCACTTGGGCAATAGATGAGGGTGGCCATCAAAACTAGCCAGCCTAAAATAAGTAAACTTGGGGTATTGGATGTACCAATGTCCCCATTCTGGAATAAATTTCATGGCATCTCTGCTCAATCTATATCTTGCATCTTATGTTAGCCTGTTAATGATAACATACAAAAATGCATCATTAATCCTTCTATAGTGTGACTCAAAAATCTACAAAGTTAACTGATCTAATGATCCCACACCCTTTTTTGTCCTTGGGCCTCCCCCAATATTCCAACTACATTTAGTCTAGGAAAGATTCCGCTCCTTGTAGTTGCATATATCACATAAGAGGTCATAAAGAAACTCTTGGTCTCTCTCACCCTAAGCATCTAGTTGTGTAGGAACTCTAATAAAATCATCGGCCAATCAAATTGTTTCCTGCCATATAGAATGGTTTCAATGAATGGAAACACACATTCCTTGAACTAGGAGGCATCCCTCTTTCCAAACATCTTGGAGAGCATCATAATTATATCAGTGATCTCATTGTAGAAATCTTATCTTTTAGGCTGATCGGGAAGCTTCGCTGGGGACTTCTTTTCAAACCTCGTCCAATTTTTGTTCATATGAGTCCTGCTAGCCTCCTTCTTGTTGCTATATACTTGTAGAGCTTCATCCTCATTGAGCTACCTGGGGCTTTGTGGGGTAGGTGCATTGAACATGAACCTTATCATTTGTGGAGTAAGGTCAATAATGATGTTTCCCTACAAGCCCACACATTTTCTGGTTGCGAGATTATAAGCTCCAAGTGCAGTAAGTATTAACTCCAGACACTGGACAGATAGAGGAAAGAGGGAAACATGTGCCAAACTAGACTAAACAATTCTCTCTGATCTCTCTGTTACATCTTCACTGAATGTTTCTTCATGCAACTCCTCATAGTTGAATGGGCTCAAGTTTGTGTTTGTGATATCTGCCCAATTTGAATCCACCTTGCTAGCTATGATAGTAGGACTTTGGTTTTTGTACCTCAAGGTGTATGGGAGTTGTTCCACTTTTATCTTCTTAGGCTTGGTTTCCTATTTTGAGCTTTCTGCAGGTTGGCTCCTTTGAGAAACCTCCTCCGATGTTGGACAGGCATCTTCTATTTTTGTAATACAACCCTAGATTAGACAAACAATAGCATGAAATCATTATACCATAGATTACCTCTCATACCTATCTCTATTCCCCTCAAGATAACATCCCATACTTAGTCAAATTTCAAATTCACTAGAAGCGGAGTCAAAGAAGAATCAAGAACGGGGGACAAATTAACACAAGGCAGGATTGAGATCAGAATTAGAATGAGACAGGAACCAGGATCAGAATGGAAACCAAACATGAAACCAATCAATAATTCCAAGTTCATCCCCCACTCCAGTTTCACTTCCGCCAAAGGGAAAGGGTGAAGATCAAAGTTAATGGTCATCAAAAGAGGGATCATTTTGGGAATGAATCCCAATACAAACATTTACAGGCTCAGTTCATTCCAAGGTCCGCTTCCACCAGTTTACAATTCAAAAGAAGTAATCTCCTAAAGATGCAATCACATGAGCTTAAAGATCTGGGTCACATGGGATCATAAGGAAACTTCAGATAAATGGGCTTAAACTCACCCTTTAACAGGATAAAGACCAAATTTAACACTAGGGGATCGACATTGTAAAGGTCATTGCACAAACCCTATTTTGTGCAATGCTTCGACTCGGGTAATTATGGAATCAAAAACCTGACTTGAAAATCACTAAACCAACATAGACATAAGATCAAAGGGGTCACAAAACAATTTTTAAAGCATTTAAAGAATAGAGGACTGCACGAAATGAAACCCTAGATAAAAACTAGAGCACGACAGAATGGACCTACCACAAAAATGATAGCAGAACGGCAAAGAAACAAACAGAAAGATGGAAAAAGAAAAATAGAAAACATCAACAGACAAAACAAAACTAGAAACACACAAGGGAAGGAGTGAAGATTCACAAGAAAGGTCCTATGAATGTGCAAAATCACAATGAACAAGGAAACAAAAACATAACAAAAAAGCAAATGGGAAAAGAATGGGAAAAGACCCTACCTCAAAATGCCAACAAGAAAGGTTGAAACTTTATAAGAATCCACTCACAAACATGCCTCCACAATCAAATTGTGCTCCTCTCGAAGTTACCCTAGCTCTGTTCACTAAAAAAACTTGGATAATAAAGATAATGAGCTAGTTACCATTAATTTAGTTTTAAAAATCATTTCAAGCATGTGAGGAGGCTCCAACTAATGCAATAAATGTGGTCGGTTGGGGGTAGAGAAAATAATGTAAGAGAGTAAACAAACAGTGTGGAAATCAAAGGCAGGGCGAACGCGAACCCAGTGGTCGATTCCACAAAAGGATATAAAATTCATGGCAAATCCTAACCTGGGAATTGGACATTCCAGCAGGTGACTAACATCTTCTTATGGTCATTCATTTACATTGTCAAACTAGGGAACGTATACTTGAAATGGAGCGGCATTGTATGTGCACTAAGAACTAGTTTTAGTCACAATTTACTAGAAATAAATGCTTGGAAGGAATTCTACTTATGCTGCAGGAATGTAATGTAAAGTCTTCTTAACTTAAGCATAACTTAATCAAAGCAAAAATATGACAACTATTACTAAGAAACAAACTATGAATTGGCCTTATGCTGCAGGAACAAACACAGGGATGGATTCTTGATGTTGTAGGAAAAATATAAGACTGAGTTTGTGTTGAAACCTTCAAGAATGAAATCTAACTTATAATCAACAGGAGATAAATAACTAACTATAGATACTCACTAAGTGGGCCCCCTTAGCAAGCATCAACTAGTTTATGCAAGAATTGAACTCAAAACTTCATCAGCTTTTATTCATAAACTTGGAATCATATACATTGATTGTTCTGCTTGTAAGAAAACTAACACAAAACACTGTTTCTCATTATAATACTAACTTTAACACACTTCGTTGCTCACTCACGTAGGAGGAACACTTATTTATATTAGAAAAGCAACTAACTACCTAACTCTAACAGAGAAATATGTGGACATAAATGTATCTTGAAACTGAGGAACAAACTCTGATAAATGAAGGCATATTTGTTCAACACAATTCATAGAGAATTTAGTATTCCACTCTTCCTAGATTAATGATCTTTTAGATTTCCTCCCAACGACCCAGTCAGAGAGTCTTTGCTGGAACAAATTCCTCAATGTCATGCTGGAAATGGACTTTACTGTAGGGTCGAGATCTATTGTGCTTTGACTTGTTCATGCTTCCTTCAACAACCTATGATGCACATGGCGACAGAAGCGAAAGAAAGCATGCGTGGAAAATAACATGATACACATTCATTAATCACATATTAAATCCATTTCATTATCCAAAAACCGCATGCATTATATCAGTCATTCGGAAGGTCAAACATGATAATTAATACAGACACATAGAGATGTTAAGCTGCAGGAATATAGGAATGTGTTGCAACAAGATACTACCCGATTTTAGATAAAAATCCTTTAATCAAAGAGTTAAAACAACCATCAGCAATAAGAGTAAGGGTATTAAAAATACATCATAATATTCAAATTATGAGCATATTTCGAGCTCATCACCTGGATCCAGAATAAAACAAGAAAAATTTACCAAGTATCTTATCCAACTCCAAACTCGATTCTAGTCTTGCAACAAGGAGAGACAACACAGGGAGATAGGGGCGAAATCAGAACCAAAACTAGAATTGGAACTTTTACAAAGTTCCAAGTTCAGTTATGATTTTGGTTCTACTCCCAACAAAGGAACAAAACACCAAGACAAGGACAAAAGAAACGACGAGAAGTGAGAGCGAAACGAAGACCGGACCTGGCCTAGACACCAACAAAAACAAACAACACAAAGCAAGTGAGTGGAAGAGAGATTAGAAAATAAACAAAATCTAGAAATTTTACAAAGTTCCAAGTTCACTTCCAATTCTGGTTTCACTTCTGCTCGAGCAAAAATAAAACACGAGGAAATGAGAAACAACTCAAGAGAGAAATGGACCCAAGAGAGTAAGACAAACCAAAAGACATCGAAAAGAAAAACGAAGAAACGGCGAGGCCGGAACTAGAACTGAATCAGGACTTGGGACCTTTCAAAAGTTATAAGTCTAGATTCCATCTCGACTAAGCCTCTACTAGACCAAAAAGAAACAAGTACTTAGGAGGAAAAGAACAACTCCTAAGACCCAACAAAACACCAAGGACAAAACAAAAACAAGGGGGACCCATTTTGATCCCAAAAAAAATGGGGTGGTTATGCAAGGCATAATAGGACCCTAAGATTTGCACTCATAGGATTTACATTAGAGATGATTGTACATCGGTAAGGTAGCCACAAAGAAGAATTAACCCTACACTAAGAGAAATTGTAAAAGGGGAACTACAAAAATTGCAAGATGTAGGATTTATTTACCCCATTTCCAATATCCAGTGGGTGTCTCCATTGGTGATTGTTCCCAAAAAGGGAGGGAAGTGGTGAGTTTGTGTTGATTACAGGGAACTCAATGTTGCCACCAAAAAGGACCATTTTCCTCTACCTTTCATAGACCAAGTTCTAGATTCACTTGCAGGAACACAATACTTCTCTTTTCTAGATGGATTCAGTGGGTATAACCATATCCAAATTACACCTGAGAACTAGGAGAAGACCACCTTTACCTATCCATGGGGGACCTATGCCTACTCAGTACTTCCATTCAGCTTATGCAATGCACCTGTAACTTTTGAGAGGCCAATCACTAGAATATTTTTAGACATCTCTCATGATTGCATGGAAATTTTTATGAATGACTTTACTACCTATGGTGCTAATTTCAATGAAGCATTGGAGAATCTCAGTAGAGTCTCAAAGAGATGTGAAGAACATAATTTATCTCTAAACAATGAAAAGTACCTCATGATGATGCAGGAAGGTGTAGTCCTTGGCCACTACATCTCTCACAATGGAATTCAAGTAGATCCTACAAAGATTCAGGTAATCACAAATCTTCCCATACGTACAAAACAAAAATATGTTAAGAGTTTCTTAGGACATACAGGTTATTATAAATGGTTCATCGAAGACTTCAGCAAAATGGCAGCACCATTGTATGCTCTCCTAACCAAAGATGCTAAATTCCAATGGACAGAAGACTATGACAAGGCATTTTCTGACTTGAAAGTAGCTTTAACTCATGATCTTGTACTCAAAGGTCCTAATTGGGAGCTTCCTTTCCACATCCATATAGATGCATCGAACTATGCCATAGGAGCAGTCACGGGGAAGAAATAAGGAGCTATTGAAAATGCTATTTATTTTGTCAACAAAAACTTGCAAGGAGCTGAATTCAACTATACAGTGATAGAAAAAGAAATGTTGGCAGTGGTCTATGCCCTTAACAAATTTAGGCACTACATAATAGGCTATCAAATCTTTGTGCACACCGACCATACAACTATTAGGTATCTCATGAATAAACCCCTAGTATCAGGTAGGCTAGCCAGATGGTTATTGCTGATGTAGGAGCTTGACATAACCATTGTGGATAAGCCAGGGAAGTCCAATGTTGTTGCAGACTTTGTTTCAAGGCTAACTACATCTTAGGACAACCAATTCATTGATGACTCTTTCCTTGAACACTTTTTTTCCATCGGTGTGCAAAAACCCTAGTATGCTAACATAGCTAACTATCTGGTCATAGGGAGAGTGCCTCCTCACTTCTCTCCTAAAGAGATAAGGGTGCTCATTGAAAAATCATTTCCTTTTTCATGGATTCCAGGATGTTTGTTTTACATTGGGCCAGACCATGTCATGAGGAGATGTGTGAGGGAAGATGATACATATGATATTTTGCATGCATGTCACAATGAACCCTGTGGAGAGAATTTTGCAACCAAGAGGATAACAATAAAGATTTTGAACATAGCATATTACTAGCCCACACTCCACAAGGATTTTGGGAGATATACTAGAAAGTGTGATAGATGCCAGAGGATGGGTAGGCCAACCAAATATGATTTGATGCCCCTTTACCCTCAGGTAGTGATCACTCCATTTGACAAGTGGGGATTATATTTTGTAGGACCCATTGATCCTCCATCCAATGGTAAATCCTATATCTTAGTATGCATTGATTATGTAACCAAATGGGTAGAAGTTAAGGCCATGAAGCATGCAAGAGATAATACGGTTGTAGAATTTATTTATGAGAAAATTTTCACACAGTATGGGGTTCCAAGAGAGATAGTGACTAATCAAGGGGCTCAATTCACCTCAAACCTTGTTGCAGCACTAGTCAATGAGTACAACATAAGGCACATGAAGTCTACTCCTTATCACCCTCAGGCCAATGGCCAAGTTGAGGTGACTAACAGGGAAATTGAAGCCATTTTGACCAAACCAATGGTTGTTCATAGGAAGAATTGAGCAAACAAGCTACAAAAATTTGTTTGGGCCTATAGGACAACCTGGAAAACAACAACAGGCTTCACTCCTTTTGAGTTATTGTATGGAATGATAGTTATGATGCCCATTGAATTTGAGCATAAGACTCTTAGGAGTACAATAGACTCGGGGATGGACATCTCTAAGGCACAAAGGGATAGAATCATGTAGCTCAATGCTTTAGATGAAATGAGGAAGGTAGCCTTGCATCACACAGAGGTAGTGTAGAATTAGAGAATAAATTGGCATGACAAATTCATCAGGGACAAGAAATTCTAGCTAGGAGACTTGGCACTGCTCTACGACTCGAGGTATCAGGATAATGCAAGAAAATTGTAGACACGGTGGCTAGGACCATATGCGGTTGCTAAAGTTTTCTCCAATGGTGTCGTTCAGCTCACCACCATTGACCTTGTCATATTTAAGCTGCTTGTCAATAGTCATCACCTCAGGTTGTATCACAAGCCAACTTCCAAGGAGGAATTCCCACAACAATTCACTCAACATGCAACTCCTGAACTTCCTACAACCAAAGGAAGCGGACCTAGTGTCCCTCCTTCTAGCTAACTAAGGTATGTAACTTTTCATAATAAAGACTTCCACTTTTATGGGGGTCTACTTCATTCATTCACCCATCTGCCCAATCATCTCACCTTTCTCTCTCTTCCATCACGCCGCCATAACTTCACTTCATTCCACCATCATTTCACTTTATTCCACTCCACTTTCATTAATTGCTTAACTAATTTTTTAAAAGATGACCGGTACTTTCTCCATAATCTTTGCAATAGATCTTCCAAGAATTCAGGTACGTGCACATCAATTTGTTATATCTTAATTGTCTCTTAAGTACATTCATTTAATTGTTGTACATTAATATAAATGTTCTCCATAGCATGTAATTATTCCCTACCCCTATAAAGTCGTCATTACTCCTACATGTGATGACACGTGCTCAAATTTAGGTTGGGGGAAGTGTGAATACTATGTCCACGTGTCATTCCATGTTGGTTCATGTCAGCAAAGTTTAAATTGAGCCAATTTAAATTCTGAGTGAGATAACGGCTCGCATGTGTGAGGTGATATCAACCGCCACCATTTTTCTTGATCATAGCCTTCATTTATTACTCATTTACTGCCTTTATTTCTCTTGTCATAATCCCAAGTCACCAAAAAGGGAAAATTTAGACAACATTGACGTTGGGAATTTAGCAGCGTTGTAGGAAGGAGAAGCTTAGCTTTTAGACAAAGATTGCAGGAAGAGAAACCTTACAGAGTGATTGTTTATTTGCAAATAGTTGAAAAATGGGAGGTGGGTTAATTCAAAATGAACCCTTGGTTCATGATGTATTACTGCAGGATGCACCTAGCTAGGCTGAGTTCATAAATTGTGGGTGGTTAGACTATTTCCTAAAGTTCAATGGTTTTAATCAATATTTTGCATTGGAATTTACCCAAAAATTGTCTGAAGAAAAGGCCATGATAAAAGGGTTAGAAGTAATGGCTACCAAAGAGAGGATTGTAGAAGTTACAAGGTTTCCTACCGACAGTGAAAATTACCCTACTTCTAGAGACACCAGGTCAACTAGGGCTGAATTTACAAAACCTTGGTGACCCTCCACTGAGTGTGGAAAAGCAAGGAGCCAAGAGGACCTCCTTGTATAAGCCATGGAAGTAAGTAGTTGTTCATGTTCTAAAGTACATTACCTATGAAGGTCGTCAGTAAAATCTACATTTTTTCCACTTCAAACTGCTAAATCATATGAAGCACAGGAGAAGAATGAATGTGCCAAACATGCTATACCACCTTCTCTCAATCATGGCAATCAAACCCGAAAAGGTAGGGATATTCCATTTCCTACCATTTTCTGATCAATTTTTTAGTTGAGAAGTCTCTGCATGATGTGTCTGATATGACTTGGGAAGAATTCTTAAATGTTGATCAAATTAGAACTGAGCATTTCTGACCTAGGGTTTTTCCTCAACCTTGTAGGGCTAGGAGAAGAGTGAGTTTTGTTGAAGCCACTCCTAGAACCTCAAATTTTGGTGCAGACCCTAGTGTAAACCCTCCTGTAGCTAAACAAGACATAGAAATTAGCTCTTCTGAGGAAGAGCATTCAGACAAAGAAAGTTCCTCTTTAGATTTTGATGATGTTCCTCTTGGCATCCTGATTCAAACTAGGGAACAAAAGAAAGAGGTAGAAATAGGGAAGGGTAAAGCTAAAAAGAAAACTGTAGGAAAGAAAGTGCCAAGCTCTAAAAAATGGAAGGCTAACACTGTTCTTCCTACAACCAAAGAAAAACATGAGATCCCTCCTAGAAAATCATGACCAACTGGGCCAGCCTTTGGTGTGTCTACACAGGGAAGCCCTAGGACTAAAGAAATGTCACAAGAAGATACAAATGCCCCAATGGGGCAGGAGAATGTTGGAGAAAAAGACATTTGAGGAAGTAGCAAATGTAACATTGGCAGACCTTGCTGCCATTGCTAAACAAGTTGAGAGTCAAGAGTATGAAGAAAATCAAGAGCTTCTACAACAAGAGAAGAAGCAAGAGTTCCTATAGAAAGAGCAAGAGAAAGAATAAGAGGCCTTGCACCCAAAACTAGGAGAGCAGTCAGCCCCCCTACACCCGAAATTGGCTGAACAAATAGAATCCCTATAGTTGGAGCCATATGAAGAGAAAGCATCAATGCCAAGAAAATTTTTGGTATTAATACATAGGCCCTCTGATTTTTCAATGCACATGGTAGCTATGAATTTATGGAATGAGATACAAAGGAGGGAAGAAGAATGGAAAGAGGAGAAATGTAGGTTGAAGAAGGAAATTCAAAAGAGAGATAAAGGAATTGAAGATAAGAATGCAGAAATTGTTGCTTTAAAGGAGAAAAAGGATAATATGGCAGCCCTAGTACCTCAGATATTAGAGTGCAGGACTCCTCCAAGAGTCTATCCTCTATATTTGAGGGAGACACATCTTTCTTTTAAACTAGCAAGGATTGTTTCAGGTTTGAATCCTTCCATTGAGACTCCTCTTGAATTTTTCAATGCTTATCGGATTGATCCTCCTAAAATGAAGAATTTGTTGTGTGAATTCTATTTACATAATTATGTTGTGTCCCAAGATCATGATTGGAATCCTTTGTTGTATGTTGGGGATGCCCAATTAACAACATTTATGTCTTGGATACAGAATGAGATTAGTTGGGGACAACAGTTTAGGGAATATAGGCAAATAGAATCCAACACTCCCTTGTCCATCAAGGCTAAATCTAGAAATCCAAGGGACCTTTTCAATTATTGGCACAAAATTATTTACAGACCAAGCTATGGCAGTAGAATCCTGCCTGAGAGAGTAGTTTACAGAGAATATGAGGAGGTAGCAAGAAACCATGGGAGAATTTGTAAAGGGATATTTGGCATAGAGGTGGAATAGTTTGATTGATGAGTTAAAACAAGTTGAGCCTCGTTCTTTGCAGAATTGTGTTGTAGCGTGTAAGAGATTTGATAGATATATACAAATTGGAAGGAAAAAAGGACAATTTTGGTTCCCACTAACTTTTCAACGACCTATCCTATTATGGCCTATACCAAATTTTAGGTATTACCAATATGATATAGCTATAGAAAGAAAGAGATGGAGAAGATTGTACAAACATCACGAGTTCTATTGGGATCCTAATTCACAAACTGCAAGAACTGATGGAGGACAGCTAGTAGTTGCAAATATCAGGGCATTAACCAACCAAAAGAAAAACCCTTCCTCTACTAGAGAACCGGAAAAGCCTTATGTTGGGGGGAGTGATGAGTCTAGTTTATGACTCAATTCTAATAGAGTTTATTATCTATTTTATGTAGTTTTCATAGACTTTGATACTTGGATGTTGACCTTTTTATGATATTTCCTCAAAACCATAGACATTGGGCATAAGCTTATTTTTGTAATATTTAATGACATTGACATGTTATATGAACTATCTATGTTAATTTTACATGTGGATTAATGAATGTTACTTTAAGATAGTTACAGATATGCAATTGTTTTGTGTACTAATATTGTTATGCAGATATAATTAGTAGCCTACAAAATTGAGGAAGATTTTTCTAGTTGGTCACTCACCATCAAAGTCAACGGGGTGATCGTTCAAAGGTCAAATGGAGGGAAGACTCTCAGCAAAAGGGAAATTCTTAGTTCAAATCAAAGGATTGTAACCACCTTGTAACTAGTCTTAATTGTTTGTTGAGCGAATATAGGAGTTACCATTGTGCTAAATCTGTATTAAGGAAAACATGCTTGACCAGATTCTACACATGCATAACCTCCTCTCCACTTTTCATGTTTTCCCTAAAGTGGCATCCTCCTAATATGTTGGAGTTGACTACCTTGCTAGGTAGTTAGTTAACTATAGCTTTTCTTCCTATAAATAAGACTCAAATTCTCCTTCTTGAGAGGTTGATTAATCTAATGATGTACTCGCATTCTTATTTTTCAAGTAATATAGATATACTGCTCATTTGTACTCATGTTTTCCAATGAATAAAATGAAGTTATAAGTTCACACATATGAGTTTACATTTTTCTTAAGGGATGCTCATCCAAGGGGGGCCACTTGGTGAGCATTCCATCCTTTAGTTTAGTTATTATTTTTCATTCAGCAATTAGTTAAAATCTAGCACTGTTTGTTCCCGCAAACACTAAAATTCCAATCTATGACTGTTCTTGCAGCCAAAGCAGATAGAGTAATTTCTTGTTTGTTTGCCCAGATTTTCATTTCTACCATGCACTTCAACTTAGTATAGTTTTTGGTTGATGTTCAGCAATTATGTTATTTCTTTCCAAGCAATTTACTTTCAACATTATATCTTTCTTAGTTGTAGAATGAATGTTGCTACTTTGGGATTACTAGTACACATACTGTGCTGACCCATTTCAAGTCTATGTCCATGGGTTGACAAGTTAAACGCACCTTGATGGTGATTAAGATAGTTGTTCAAATTATATTTCCAATCTTTGAATCATAGATTTATGGGTTTAGTTGTTATATCATTGTAGGAGGCCAACATGACTCATTCATCACCTTGGGCGAATAAGTCCCATGTGGCACAAAGTCAAAATTAATTCAAATTTTTGGTGGGATTTTATCCTCCTAGGTCTGGTGTCAACTTGTAGTGTTGTAATTTTAGGAATTCTTGCCTAATTAAGTATAAATACAAGTTTCTTTCTCTCATTTTACACCTAGCAAGTTGAATGAGCATTCTTATAGCAAGTTTGAGTTCACAAGAGCATTCAAGGGTAGATATCAAGTATTTTAGAGAAGCATTCAACCATCAATCATCATGTCAAATATTTCATGCATCATGTTTATTTTTGAGCTAACAAATGTGAGGTACGGTTTTAAGATTCAAGCAAACATTGTTGGAAATAGTATGTCATTTAATTACAATCCTAAACACTATTTATTTCATGTGTCTCCTAAGTCCTTGGAAAGTGTTCTCAAACACTAGGATTAGAGAGAGGTTAATTTTGGATGAAATAGTCATGTTAATTAACACTTGTAATTAATTATAAATGATAGGAGCATGTGAGGGTGTCCAAGATGAGTTCCTAAGTAATAGGAGCACATGGGGCACCCACATGGTAGGTGACACTCACCTTGAGTTTAGTTAACTATTTAGAGTTAGAGATAACACTTTTGAATGCATGTAAAGATCCTAGGAGTTAGGGTTTGAGGTTTGCATGCATGAAGTTTAGTTCAGTTCAGATCAGTTCAACTCAGTTTAGTTTAGTTCAATTCAATTCAAAATTAATTTAGTTATGTTTTATTCTATTTTTTTCAATTCAGTTATGGTTTAGTTAGCTTAAGTTAGTTTTAGTTGAATTCTAGTTGACTTCAGTTAACTTGGAATGCATGACTAATGACTTGATTTGGATGATAGATAACAGGGACTACCTTTAGTTAATAGGGGATGATCATTCTTGCATGAATGGTGTTGATAAATGTTTCAGTTAATATAAAATGACTTGGACCCGCTTTGGCCACCCAAGTTGGCTTCTTGGAATTAACTCTGCATGTTAAGATATTTCAGAAGGCTAAGTTAAGTAGGCCCACTCTTGGGTGCTTACTTTGAGGATAAATCCTTGAAGATATTTATGGAATAAAGGTTGAGTTACTACTTCAGTTTGGGATGCCCAAATGGATGAAGCTGATCATTTGGCATTGTTCTTTATGGTTAAACTCTACTTGGAAGAGATAGGTGTACCTTTTAGAGATAGGGCTTGAGCATTGTAATTGTAACTCTTGTTGAGTTTACAATGTTGATCAAAGCCTATTTATCTCAAGAAAGTTGAAGAGAGTTATTATTAGTTTTATTGCAGGTTGTGAAGAAGTTTTGGTGAAGGAAAAAGAGGCATTCTCAATCAAGAATTGGAGCTATTGTAATCTACTTCCGAGATTGAATAATAGATTAATTCTTGGTAGAGTTTTTTCCTAAAAGGATTTCTCCATGGTATATTCCTGTGTAATCTTTCTAATATCCTATCTACTTCTTCTATCAACTTCTATCTACATTCTACAAATACTAAAATGGATTAATCAGATAATCACCCACAAAGAATCTGTAACAAAGTAAAAGCATATTTAGATTAGCAATATTGAAGTTTTACAAAGTATTAAGCTAAGAAAACACATCAATTCTCAACATTTGGTATCAGAGCTAAGGTTGGGGAGAGTATTGGGACACCTTTCTCTTAAAAGATTGGAGGTTTTTTGGTTGTAGTGAGAGCTTTTACTATTTTTGTTATTGCTGATTTTGGAAAATAAGTTTGTTACAAGAGGTATATATTCTTGCTTTAGAGGATTGTTATCATGTGTCATTGAGATCTTGGATTCACAGGTTTTTTTTTAGCTTATGAGAGAAATGTGGTTTTGATAATGTGCATCATGATGCCATGGGATTGCTCAGTATAATGGTTCAGTGGGAGCATTTGGCAATGAAGTTGATTCTTGGTTGTAGGATGGTTTTGTTATTATGTCATGGTATACTCTTGATTAGTGGTTTAGAGTTTTGGCATGGTATATTTTATGATAATTTTGATCATGAGGAAATGTCTAAAATTCCATATGCTTTTAACAGTGATGGTTTGATGTTTATCTTGTTGCCATGTATAGCTCGGTATCATAGTTTAGTGGGAGCTTTGGTAGGATATAGTCATATTCATGAAGAGGATGGTAGTCACGATTCCATGTGTGACTTGGTACCACGATTCAGTGGGAATTGTTGGTAGTGATGTGGATGCATCATTAGTAAGGTTATCTTCAGGTGATTGGGGATATGTTTCTTAGTTTAGAGTGGTTGCTATTATGTCATGGTTCTCTTGTGACTAGGATGTTTGATTATGTTATGGTGCATGTGATCTCCTAGGAGGAGATGGTTAGATCATGGATGTCATGTTTATGTTCAAGATTGGAGCTTTGACATTGATCTTGTGTAGTTCTCTTAAGTATTGGGTACATTAATCATTTTCTTGACTACTTCATGATCGTGCTATGTTGCATTTGGAGTTTGACATGGATTGGTTGTTTACATGTCCTCAAGGATACTTGGAGAATAAGTGAGGCTTGATTTCTCTTGTAGTAAGAGATATATGTTGGAATGTGTTATGCCTTGCATAACCACCCCATTATTAGTTTGGAACAAAATGGGTCCCCCTAGGAGTTGTTTGTTTTGTCTATGGTTTTGTTTGGGTCTTAGGAGTTGTTTGTTTTGCTCCTAATTCTTTCTTTACTTTTCTCTAGTGGAAGCGGAGCCAGAACCAAAATTGGATTCTGAACTTTTCACAAAGTTCCTAGTTCAGATTTTATTCCGACTCTGGGTCAGCCTTCTCTTTCGTGATTTCTTTCGTTGTTTGTTGGTTCATCTATCACTCTTAGGTATGTTTTTCCCTTGAGTTTTTTCTCATTTTCTTTGTGTTTTGTTTTTCCCAAGTGGAAGCAGAACCGGAATTGGAACCTAACATGGATTTTTCTAAATTTCTAGTTTTAGTTCCCGTTCTGATTTCGACTCTGCTCATTTGCTTTGTCTTGTTGTTTCTTTGGTGTTTGCGTTGAGTCTGATTCTTGTTCCAGTCTCACTTCCCTTATTTTTTTTGTTTGTCCTTGTTTCATTTCTTGTTTCTTGTTCAGGAGCAGAACCAAGATCGAAAATGAACTTTGAAATTTTCCAATGTTCCCAGTTTGGCTTCATTTCTGTTTCCGCCTCCCCTCCTTTGGTTTCTTTTTCTTTGTCGTTGCTTTTGTTGCGGAGCCAGAACTAGGTTGGAAACTGGGTAGGGGACTTTCTACAAGGTTCTTTATGTTGTCTCCGACCCGAGTCAGCATCCACCTTGCTTTGGGTGTTCACAGGACTTAACTATCTATTCACATTGTTTGCTCCACCTCTGACCAACCGTATTGATGGCATTAATTGCAGCCTCTTCACACACATGAATTGATTTTAAATTCTTAATCATGTTTAACTGGCTCATAATCTTTGTTATTCAAGATTTTTAAGCAAGCCAGAGCCAAAAGAACATAGAGAGGATTGATTTGATTGTGGAAGCAAGTTGCGAAGCAAATCTTACTCAGATTCCAGTCATTTCTTGAGAGTATTTTAAGGTAGGTTTCCTTTCTCTTATGTTTTCTATTTCGCGTTGTTTTGTTGTGTGTTGTCATGTTTTTGTGCATTTGCAGAGGTCTTCTTCTGTGGATTTTTTTGTCATTCTTTCTCATTTTTCTTTTGTTTTGTTTTGTTCTTCTCTGTTTTCCATTTTGTTTTCCTGCTTTCCTATTTTTTTTGTCGCTTTTTGTTTGTTGTCACTTTCAAGGTAGGTGGGTTTTATAGTGCCCTAGTTTCTAATTAGGGCATCCATTTTCCGAGGTTTTCCGTACTCTAAATGTCTGAATTTTTTTGGAACCCCTTTTGATCTTGTTCCCGTGTCGACTCTATGTTTTCCACATTGTGTTTTTGTGATTCCCTAATGTTTGGAGTCGACATGTTGAGCAAGCTAGGGTTTGCTCAACAACCTTTACAAAATATCATATCCTAGGGTTAAAGTCAATTTTTATGTGGTCAAGGATGGGGTTTGGCCCCTTTGTTTGGATTTCCTCGTGGGCCTAGGTAACCCAGGTCTTTAAAATTCATGTGACTATGTCTTTTTGAAATATCCTCCATTTTGCATATTGAATTAGCAGGAGTGGACCCGGGAACGAACTCGTCCCAAAGTTTTTTTCCATTTGGATTAGATCCTAAGATGATTTCACTTCTGATCATTGTGGTATTGAGTCCTTATGCTTGTCCTTGAGTGGAATCAGAGCCAATATGGAAGTTGAATTTAGAACTAGCGTTTAGTTTCTAGTTTGGTTCCCATTTTGATCCCAATTCAGGGCTCGTTCTAATCCTGATTTATGACTCCGCCAGTGTTGAAAATTGTTTTATGTCCTTGATGTTGTTGTGGCTCCATCTCTAATAAAGGTTGAAGTTTGGTTATGTTTAAACGTTGTTGCAAAGGGATGGAGGTAGGTATTGACTAATGTATTGATTTATATGTGTTGATCATCTAATACAGGAATTTATTGCAGATATTGAGAAATGTCTGGAGCATCAGAAGAGGCTTCCCAAAGGAGCCAACTTGTAGAAACTTCAAGGCAGAGGGCTAGGCCGAAGAAGATTAAAGTGGAGTAGCTCCCCTACACCTTGAGGTGAAAACAAAAAGAAGCTACCCTTACTGCAAGCAAGATTGATTCTGACTTGGTAGATATTACTGACACCAATTTAGGCCCTTTCAATTATGAGGAGCTGATGGATGGGTCTGATTCAGATACCCTTCAACAAATGTTCTCTAATTATAATGAGTACATCCTTGAGCATGCAACGCAAAAGTGAGCTGGCAGCAGAGCATCTTCTTCTCTCCTCTTTTCCAGGTTTTAACATGAATTTGACTCTAGTTCCATTCTTCAATCTTACCTACTTTCTTGGGTGTTAGCATTTTGTGCAACAAAGCAATCCGACTGGGTAACTAATGATCAGCAGTCCAGTTCTTCATTTAGTTTTGATTCCTTGATTTGTGGATCTAAGTTTTGATTGGGAGGAATTTATGCATAGCATTGTCTATATGTATCTCTTAGTTCTATTTTGTAAAGGTTGGCTAATTGAAGCAATTTTAGCCACCTAATCATAGTAGATAGGAATAGTCTTAGGTTTTCATAATTGTTAAGTAGATACTCTAAAATTTCAAGTGAATTTAGATATAGTTTTACAACTTTGTGCAAGTTTTTTTATGTTATCAAGTTGGATTTATTTGATTATTTTAATGATATATAATCAATCCATATGCCAATGATTTTGTTGTGCCTAAGTGTTTCTTATTTGATGAAAGTTAATCGAAGGAACTAGATTTAAGATTATCTCATTAAGTTATCTGTGAATGAATTGCTATTATATCTATTTGATCTATGTTTTAATAATAAGTGAATGGTTTGTTTCAAAGTTTATGAAGAAAGTTTGGTGAATAGATATGATGATTAAATTAATACTGTGGATGTAGGAAATGGTATAGATTATTCTATGGATCTTTTCATGTCATGGTTGTGGTTGGATGAAGAAACACTCATTATTGGTATGGATGTCTAGATGTTAAGTATTTTTATTCATATTCTTCTAGTTTTAAAGCTCTAATCTATCTTTTTCTTTTTATTTAAACCCCCAAAACATAGAATAGTTGACTTCATGCAGTCTTGTTCTTGGTTACCAGTAAAGGCCCCTTACAAATTATAGTTACATTGACCTCTGAGTGATATTAACATAGTTGAGAACCAACTACCAGGACCTTGGGAGTTAGATGGCTACATGTTATCTTTCTTTTTTAGGAGAAATAGAATAGTAATATTTTGTTTAATGTTGTTGTGATGTACTGACCATCAACAAATCTGGTGCTAGAAGGAGGGCCTGAGGAACAAACTGGCTTGAATCAGGTCATTCTCACCAAATTACAAGAGAGTTCTCAAATCTTCTCATAATCTTGAACCATTTGTCGAACTCCAAACCCCTATTAGGTGCATACGTAAAGCCCATAGGGTTTTGATACCACCATTATCACTACCACTTACCCCACCTGGCTTTCCACCAAATCCACCTAGTCCACCACCTATCCAACCAGTCCCACCACCACGACCCATGGCTTTCTTCATCAATAATCCCTCACCATTAGGGACTATTGATGGAGGGATACATGATCTCCCCAAGAACCTAGAGATTTTTTGTCCTAATTACATGCATGGAGAATCAAGGAGTGCAGAGGAGCACATACGGGAATTTAAAGATGCCTGTACTCGTGCTCAGGTGGCCCATTGTGATGTAGTGTGTAGATTGTTCCCCTACTCATTGGGAGACATGGCATACAATTAGTATCTAAATCTACCCCAAGGGTCGATTCTAAGTTGGAAAAACTTGGAAAATGCCTTTATTAATCATTTTTGGGTCTATGTAGACCCTACCATTCTCTACCACCAATTTTCCACAATAAGAAAAGAGCATCATGAACCACTGCCCTTATTCAATACAAGGTTTCAAAGAATGTACCAAAGGTTACAGGATCCTTACCTGGTCATTGAGAACATTTCCATTTTGGCATACTTAAGGGTTGTGGATCCTTTGATTGGTCTATTCTTGAAGAGGACATATCATCCACCCGAAATTGATTCTTTGGCTAAAGTATATCACTTGGCCATCCCATTGCAGCAACAGATAAGTTTGCAATCTGGGAGTGTAGGAGGAGTTCTTCCTCCTATAGGATACCAAATTTCCAATCCACTCCCTTTATTCAGTATGGTCCTAGGGATGTCCTACTCCTAATATGGACCTATGTCTGAATTCCAAGCTTCACCTCCCTTACCATTCTTCACCAATGGTCCCTAGGACTCCTCCCAACAAACTCAAAAGTTTCAAAATCAAGGGGGATACTCAAATGAAGGGGGTTATTCTAACCAGAACTCTAACCAAAATTACAACACTAATCAGAATCAGAAGAACTATCAAAATCAAAATTCCTCTAGCCAGAATTATCAAAATTAGAATAGAGGATACAATCAAAGGTTTAATAACAATAGATAGTGGAACATCGGGCCTAATAATGGGGGATTCTCCCATAATTACTAGGAAGGTGATGACAAGAAACATATTGCTAATGTAGCAGACCTCAACTTCATGACCAATTGGTGTAGGCTACATGATACTGCAGCCCATTCTGAAGTAAATTGCCCAAAAATGGAGAAGATGGTTAAGATATCCCAAGCTGATGCTCCATTACAAGGCACTTCCAACAAATCTGGTGGATCTATTGATATCACCATGACTTATGAATTGTTTGAGGAAGAGTCTTAATTTCCTAGTCAGGAAGAGAATGAGCTAGTGGAAGATGTGTATGATTCCCAGGCTTTCCAAACCAAGGGAGGTCATTTTCTCAAAAATTAAAATAAGGGGCCATTCACCACATTTCCTCCCCATAATAACATAATCCTACCAAATCATAATGCAGATAATAATCCACCACCACCAAAGGGGCCATCGGATTTTTAGAATAAAGGTAATTCCCATTTATTTCGTAAGTATCGGGTAAAGAATGATTCAGAATTTGATTTCATTGTAGAAATACAAAGGCAGAAAACTTCAATGTCATTCTTTGTCGTTATGAAGTGGTGTCCTACTCAAAAGGAATTTTTTTGAAAGCCTTGGAGGAAGCAAACAAGTTAAAAGGGAAAGGAAATATGACTCCCACTAACGAGATGAATGCAACACTCTATAAAGGGAAGAATGGTACTCCACCTTTCCTTTTGAGTTTAAGAATTTTTGGAAAGAATCTACATAATTGTCTATTAGATTATGGGGCATCAGGAAATGTCATGCCGTTTTCTATTTGTAAGAAGTTAGGTCTGAGTCCACTCCAGAATAACAATAAATTTATTCAATTCGATAAAATGGAAGTAAATTTAGTAGGAGAGCTTAAAATATCCATGTACAGATTCAATCTAACCCAAGGATCCAAACTTATATGGATATCCATGTTGCAGATATCCCATAAGCCTATGGTATGCTCTTGAGTAGAGACCTAATGAAAAGTCTTGGGGGATATTTATATTTGGATTTCTCACACACGTGGCTGCCCTAGAAAGGGATATCTAGCTAGATCAGAATTGAAAGTGAGCCTAGGCTCAAACACATGATCACCGAGTATGACTCCCCCAATGAGGTAGCCTATTTCGAGACTAAGATAGGAGTTTACAAGTAGGAGGAAATCATGACTTTCTCTATGTTTCAATCTAATGATCTATTGCCTCTAGAATCAACTGACCTGATGATTACAGTGAACCAATAACTCTTAGTCAAAAAGTTGCAAGAGGATAGGTTGGTACTGGGAAAAAAGGCTGACATGTGGAGTTTGTTGCTTCCCAATTGGTGTAGGGTCCATTACCAAAATCATTCTGAGTTAACTTGTCAACCTT
Source organism: Sequoia sempervirens (assembly GCA_007258455.2). Taxonomy (NCBI): domain Eukaryota; kingdom Viridiplantae; phylum Streptophyta; class Pinopsida; order Cupressales; family Cupressaceae; genus Sequoia; species Sequoia sempervirens. The sequence goes on along the minus strand of VDFB02193867.1, from coordinate 344,530,189 downwards.
GTGTAGATATCTTAAAACATGTCTCCCAGGTAGAAGAAGCTTGTGAATGTCAACCCCAAACCTCAACCAATAAATTTCCATTTGAAGCAAAGGATGCAACCATCCTTACAAGAGCCAGTATTGCTCAAAAAGAATTATCTTCTCAATTCAAGCAGACTTAGGCTCTATGCTTTGAACTACAAAGAGCGACTAAGTGGGGGACATTTTCCTATCATAGAATGTCATTTGGACTAATCAATGTTGGAGCTACATTCCAGTGTGCAATGGACATAGCATTCAAGGATCTGATAGGTAAGTGTATCATAATCTATGTAGATGACTTAACTATTTTCTCTAAATACAAGAAGGACCATGTTGTTGATTTAGCGAAAGTCCTTAAGAGATGTATCAGCTATGGAGTATCCCTAAATCCCAAGAAATGTGTCTTTGGAGTTTTTGAAGGGAAACTTTTAGGGAATGTGATATTAGAAAGGGGAATATCCATAGACCCTAATAGAGTTAAGGCTATCTTGAAACTGACCATGCCAGGTAGTAAAAAGGAGATGAGATCCTTCTTTGGGAGGATTAATTTTGTGAGAAAGTTTATAACGGGATTTGCAAAAATTGTGAAACCACTTAATGAGATGATGATGAAAGATGCAAAAGTGGAATGGAGCAATGAGGCTAAATCTACTTTCTCACAGATTAAACAATCAATATCTAAGGTGCCAGTCTTGACTAGCCCAGATTATCTAAAGCCCTTCTATATCTATTCATTTGCATTTGACCATTCATGTGTAGTTGTTCTAACACAATGAAGACAAGAGGGAGATGAGAGGCCAATTGCTTTCCTAAGCTCCCCATTCAAAAATGCAGAGGTTAGGTACCCACCTCTTGAGAATCAGGACTTTGCATTGGTCCAAGCAGTAAAGAAATTTAGACATTACATTCTTAGGAGCCAAGTAGTTGCCATAGTTCCTGACCCAACTGTCAAATCTTTAGTTATGCAGAGTGAGTTAGGAGAGAGAAGAGGAAAATGGATGGCTATTTTGCAAGAATTTTATCTAGAGATCCACCCAATGAAGCTTGTCTGAGGACAAGTTTTTTCAAAGGCTATGGCAGATGTTGACAAGAATATCACTTGCCAACAGTATACGGTGTAGTCATTCACCAGGGATTAGTGGTATATAGATTTAATCTTCTTCCTTCTCAATAACAGATGGTTGGAGTGGATGAATGCTACCCATAGGAGGGCACTAAGGATGAAGAGTGCCCATTACATGCTCAAAGGAGGATCCCTATACAAAAGAAATTATGAGTGAATTTACTTGCGATGTTTAGATCAACAAGAAGCCAAGCATGCTATTGCTGAATTTCACAATAGACATGGCACAGGGAATGGATCAGTTGATTCATTAGCTCATCAAATTCTCAAGTCAATATATTATTGGCCTCATGTGTTCAGGGATGTACATCAACATGTTAGAAAATGTCACACTTGCCATACCTTTGCCCCAAAGGAGTGTAATCCTGCAATGCCCTTGCAACCAGTTTATGAGGTAAGACCATTCGCCCAATGGGCTCTGGATTTTGCAGGGGTAATTAATCCTAACTCTTCTATAGGAAATAAGTTTATCTTAACAACTACAGACTAATGCATGTGCTGGACTGAGGCTCAACAATGCAAAAATATCACCACAGAGGTGGTGATCAGATTTCTTAATGACAACATTATTACCAAGTTTGGAGTACCCTTTGCCCTGGTATGTGCTAATGGCCCCGCTTTTTCATTTGCTAAATTTATACAATTGTCCTATGAGCATAAAATAATTTTGAAATATTTATCCAATTATTACCCATAGGGAAATGGTGTAGCAAAGTCTACCAATAAGAACTTGTTGGAGATAATAAAGAAATTGTTAGTAAACAATCCTAGGGACTGGCATACCCAGTTGAGATTTTCCATATGGGCAGATCGAACCCGTATTAAGGTTGCTCTAGGAAATTCTCTGTTTAAATTATTCTATGGCCAAGAGCCAGTTTTCCCCATACATTTGTAAATACCTGTTCTCAGGTTTATGCAGGAGTTTTACTTGAAGGATGATCGGATTGAGGTAAGGCTAAACAATCTTTTAAACATGGAAGAACATAGAGACACTGCTCTATAGTAGTTCTTCAAGCATCAAGCTATTGTCAAACATTGGTTTGACAAAAGAGCTAAGATTAAGGCATTCAGAATATCAGATCTGGTGTTACTATGGGATAAGGCTAAAGAGAAAAAGGTTGATCACCAGAAATTTTATAGACTCTGGCCGGGTCCGTATCAAATAGCGAAGATCTTGGGTGAGAACACTTTTCACTTGACCACCTTAACGGGGGAACCTATTCCATTTCCAGTCAATGGATAGTTTCTCAAGCATTCCTTTGGTTCATAAAGGTTTGAGTTCTGAATTAATTGTATATATGTATTTTGTGTAATTATCTGTTCTTTGTTTTTGTTGGTTGTTTGCCTATTTGTTCTTTCTTTCTTTTGGTTTGTTTGTGGTGTTTTGTGTTTGTTTTTGTCTTCTTCTTCTTTGGGGGCTATCTTTTTTTCTAGCTTGAAATATAGGGGTTGTTATTCGGAGTATGCCATAAGCACTAGGAGAGAAATTGATTTAGGCATTTTCAGGCATATTTGTTGAGAGATTTCATTCTAAAACTTATGTCTTATGGTCATTTTAGCATGGGTCTGAAAGCTATTAGGAGTAAGGTATACTATAGATAACCTCATGAACTATGATTGAAATCTATCACAAAATGGATAAAACATCTGACTATAAAGGGCCTATTCATCTTAGGGTGATTATATCTTTGATTCAAGTGAAAAATTTGATTCCCAAAGTTATCATAGGGTCCACTATAATTCTCAACCCATGTTTGAGAATAGTAATGTCTGAGTATTGAGAAATTTATTAAAAGAATTTCCACAAGTGAAGCCTATATAAAAAAAAAAAAAAGAGAAAACTACTGAAATAAAGGAAAACTCAATACTATATGGGTAATTCAAGTATCTCTATTGGGGCTATGGACGCTTGACTGGCGGTAGAGAAATGTTTTGAGAGAACTAGAGGTATCTCCATCAGAGCTATGGATTCTTGACTAGTAGTGGAGCAATGCCTAGTATTTCATTTCATGACAGTTAAAGGACTCAACCTAAGTAGCTTGGATCTTAGATATAATTGTTTAGGTGTGAAGAAAGTCCAAATAAAGAAGGATGCACCATATACATGCACACACTCAAATTCAAGAGTAGTTTATATTGGTTTACATTTGAGATTCCAACTCAAATTTACTTAAATATTCTGATCATACTTAAGTTAACATGTTTCATAAATCAGAAGTTTTTGGGTGACTGCATTCTTCAGTATCTTAAAAATGGGTAAACCATTTTCCTAGCCGAGTCGCCATTTGTTATTCCTTGCATAACCACCCCATTATTAGTTTGGAATAAAATGGGTCCCCTTAGGAGTTTTTTGTTTTTTTTGTGGTTTTGTTTGGGTCTTAGGAGTTCTTTTTTTTAATCCTAAGTCCTTTCTTTTTCTTTGGTGGAAGCGAAGCCGGAACCAAAAATGGATTCTGAACTTTTCACAAAGTTCCTAGTTCAGATTTTGTTCCGACTCTCGGTCCACCTTCTCTTTCATTCTTTCTTTCGTTGTCTATTAGTTTGTCTGTCACTCTTGGATCTGTTTGTCCCTTGATTTTTTTGTCATTTTCTTGTCATTTTGTTTTTCCTGAGCAGAAGTGGAACCTAACTTGGAATTTTCTAAATTTCCAATTTTAGTTCCCGTTCTAATTCTGACTCCGTTCATTTGCTTTGTCTTGTTGTTTCATTGGTGTTTGGTCCAAGTCTGGTTCTTGTTCCAGTCCTGCTTCCCTTCTCTCTTTTTTGTTTGTCCTTTTTTTTTTCCTCTTTCTTGTTCAGGAGCAAAACCGGGATCAAAAATGAACTTTGAACTTTTCCAATGTTCCCAATTCGGTTTCATTTCTATTTTCGCCTCCCCTCCTTTGGTTTCTTTTTCTTCGTCATTGCTTTTGTTGCGAAGCCGGAACTGGGTTGGAAACTAGGTAGGGGACTTTCTACAAGGTTCTTTATGTTGTCTCTAACCCAGGTCCATGTTCGCCCTACTTTGGGTGTTCACGAGACTTAACTATTTCTTTGCATTATTTGCTCTGCCCCCGACCAACCATATTAATGGCATTAATTGTAGCCTCTTCATGCACGCGAATTGAGTTTAAATTACTAATCATGTTTAACTTTGGAAGTGAGTTGCAAAGCATATCTTGGTCAAATTTCGGTCATTTCTTGAGAGTATTTTAAGGTAGGTTTCTTTTCTCTTTTGTTTGTTGTTTCACATTTTTTTGTCATGTGTTTTCTTATTTTTGTGCTTTCACAGAGGTCTTCTTTTGTGGGTTTCTTTGTTGTTCTTTCTCATTTTTTATTTTTTTTTGTTTTATTCTTCTTTATTTTCCATTCCATTTTCCTACTTTCCTGTTTTTTGTTTGTCGCTTTCCGTTTGTTGTTGCTTTCACAGTAGGTGGGTTTTTTCATGCCCTAGTTTCTAATTAGGGCTTCCATTTGTCAGGGTTTTCCATACTCTAAATGCTTGAATTTTTTTGGAAGCCCTTTTGATCTTGTTCCTGTGTTGACTCTATGTTTTATGCATTGGGTTTTTGTGATGCCCTAATGTTTGGAGTCAACGTGTTGAGGAAGCTAGGGTTTTCTCAAAAACCTTTACAAAATATCCTATCCTAGGGTTAAAGTTGGTTTTTATGTGGTCAAGGATGGGGTTTGGCCCCTTTGTTTGAATTTCCTTGTGGGCCTAGGTGACCCAGGTCTTTAAAATTCATGTGACTATGTCTTTTTGAAATATCCTTCGTTTTGCATATTGAATTGGTGGGAGTGGACCTAGGAATGAACTCGTCCTGAAGTTTTTTTCCATTTGGATTAGATCTTAAAATGATTCTTCTTCTTATCATTGCGGTATTGATTTCTTATGCTTTTCCTTGAGCGGAATCAGAGCTGGGATGGAAGTTGAATTTGGAACTAACGTTTAATTTCTGGTTTGGTTCCCATTCTGATCTCAGTTCTGGTCTCATTCTAATCCCAATTCTGACTCCTCCAGTGTTGAAAACTATTTTATGTCCTTGATGTTGTTGTGGCTCCACCTCTGATAAAGGTTGAAGTTTGGTTATGTTTAAACATTGTTGCAAAGGGATGGAGGTAGGTATTGACTGATGTATTGATTTCTATGTGTTGATCATCTAATATAGGATTTTATTGTAGAGATTGAGAAATGTCTAGAGCATTAGAAGAGGCTTCCCAAAGGATCCAACCTACAAAAACTTCAAGGAAGAGGGCTAGGTTGAAGAAGATTAAAGTGGAGCAACTCCCCAACACCTTGACGTGCAAACACAAAGAGGCTACCCTTACTGCCAGCAAGATTGATTCTGACTGGGCAGATATTAGTGACACCAATTTAGGCCCTTTCAATTATGAGGAGCTGATGGATGGGCTTGATTCAGATACCCTTCAGTAATTTTTTTCTAATTATGATGAGTACATCCTTGAGCATGCAATGCAGAAGTGACCTGGCAGCAGAGCATCTTCTTCACTTAACACATCTTCTTCTCTCCTCTTTGTCGGGTTTTGACATGAATTTGACTCTAGTTCCATTCTTCAGTCTTACTTGCTTTCTTGGGTGTCATCATTTTGTGCAACAGAGCAATCCAACTACGTAACTAATGATCAACAGTCCAGTTCTTTATTCAATTCTAATTCCTTGATTTGTGGATCTGAGTTTTGATTGGGAGGAATTTATGCATAGCATTTTCTATATGTATCTCTTGGTTCTATTTTGTAAAGGTTGGCTAATTGAAGCAAGTTTAGCCACCTGATGATAGCAAATAGGAATACTCTTAGGTTTTCATAATTGTTAAGCAGATACTCTAAAATTTCAAGTGAATTTAGACATAATTTTATAGCTTTGTGCAAGTTTTTTTATGTTATCAAGTTGGACTTATTTGATGATTTGAATGATATATAATCAATCCATATGTCAGTGATTTTTATGTGCCTAAGTGTTTCTTATTTGATGAAAGTTAATAGAAGGAACTAGATTTAAGATTGTCTCATTAAGTTATCTATGAATGTATTGCTATTATAGCTATTTGATCTATGTTTTAATAATGAGTGAATGGTTTGTTTCAAAGTTTATGAAGAAAGTTTGGTGAATAGTTATGATGATTGAATTAGCACTGTGGATGTAGGCAATGGTATAGATTATTCTATGGATCTTTTCATGTCATGGTTGTGGTTGGATGAAGAAACACTCATTATTGTTATGCATGTCTAGATGTTAAGTAGTTTTATTTATATTCTTCTAGTTTTAAAGCTTTGATCTATCTTTTTCTTTTTATTTAAACCCCCAAAACATAGAATAGTTGACTTCATGCAATTTTTTTCCTTGTTACCAGCAAAGGCCCCTTGCAAATTACAGTTACATTGACCTCTAAGTGATATCAGCATAGTTGAGAACCAACTACCAGGACCTTGGGAGTTTGATGGCTACATGTTATCTTTCTTTTTCAGGAGAAATAGAATAGTAATATTCTATTTACTATTGTTGTGTTGTACTAACCATCAACTGAATGGTTACTAGCAAGAAACATTTTTCCAATAGAAAAGACCGAGGAGCCTACACCTTGGTTGAACGTGAGTTCAACACACTCGGTGGTTACACATGAATTCGAAAAGGAAATTTGGTTCTAGACACTTGGGAAAGGTATTGGTTTTAATTGCAAGTAAGTAAAAAATGAATGTGATAGTGAGAGTGCTATTTGTTTAGCCAAAAAAAATCCTATGTATCATGCTTGTACTAAGCATGTTGATATTCAGTATCACTTTGTGCGAGAAATGGTTGAAAGTAGGAAGGTATTAATTGAGAAAGTTTAAACTTTAATTAATGTTGTAGATTATCTTATGAAACCAATTCCTACAGATAAGTTCTCTTAGTTTTAATAATTTGCTTGGAGCTTCATGATTATGCAGGTTGCATTTGAAGTTAGCATGGATTGATTAGGTGGTGCAAGAAGGCCATTGGCCTTGAGTCTTGTAATTGATTTAAAATTATAATTCCTTGTTTAGAATAATTGCAATGTATAATGTCAAGTGGGAGAATGTTGGAAATAGGATACCGCTTAATTGCAATCCTAAACATTATTTATTCTATGTGTCTCCTAAGTCCTTGAAAAGTGTTCTTAAACACTAGGATTAGAGAGAGATTAATTTTGAATGAAATAATCATGTTAATTGAAATTTGTAATTAATTCTAAATGATAGGAGCATGTGAGGGCGTCTAAGATGAGTTCTTAAATAATAGGAGCACATGGGGCACCCACATGGTAGGTGACACTCACCTTGAGTTCAATTAACTATTCAGAGTAAGAGATAACACTTCTAAATACATGTAAAGATCCTAGGAGTTAGGGTTTGAGGTTTGCATGCATGAAGTTTAGTTTAGTTCAGTTTAGTTTAGTTCAGTTCAGTTCAGTTCAGTTCATAATCAGTTTAGTTCAGTTCAATTCTATTCAGTTATGGTTCAATTATCTTTAGTTAGTTTTAGTTGAATGCTAGTTGACTTCAGTTAACTTGGAATGCATGACTAATGACTTGAGTTGCATGATAGATAATAGGGACTACCTTCAGTTAACAGGGGATGACCATTCTTGCATGAATGGTGTTGAGAAATGTTTTAGCTAACAGAAAATCACTTCGACCCACCTTGGGCACCCATGTTGGCTTCTTGGAATTAACTCCTTTGCATGTTAAGATATTTCAGAAGGCTAAGTTAAGTGGGCCCACTCTTGGGTTCCTACTTTGAGGATAAATCCATGAAGATATTTACGGAATAAAGGATGAGTTACTACTTTAGTTTGGGATGCCCAAATGGATGAAGATGATGATTTGGCATTGTTCTTCATGGTTAAACTCTACATGGAAGAGATAGGAATACCTTTTAGGGATAGGGATTGAGCATTGTAATTGTAACTCTTATTGAGTTTACAAAGTTGATCAAAGCCTATTTAACTCAAGCAAGTTGAAGAGAGTTATTATCAGTTTTATTGCAGGTTGTGAAGAAGTTTTGGTGAAGGAAAAAGAGGCATTCTCAAACAAGAATTGTAGCTATTTCAATCTACTTTAGAGATTGAATAATAGATTAATTTTTGGTGGAGTTTTTTCCTGAAAGGGTTTCTCCACAGTATATGCTTGTGCAGTCTTTCTAATATCTTGTCTACTTCTTCTATCAACTTCTATTTACATTCTACAAACAATAAAATGGATTAATTAGATAATCACCCACAAAGAATCTGTAACAAAGGAAAAGCATATTTAGATCAACAATATTAAATTTTTACAAAGTATTAAGCTAAGAAAACACATCAATTTTCAACAAGCATTTTATTCAAGATCCATCATTCTCCATTATTATTTGATTCTATTTCAAGGTTTGATTACCAAAATGGGCTTTGACCAAGGAAATCCCCTATCCACTAACCCAACAACATTTTTCCCTCTCTTTTATGTGTGATTTGTAGGTCTAGATTACATATTTCCTAAGCAGCAAGATTGGATAAAAGTTGTCAAGTGCATAAAATTGTCAAAGTTGTCATTAAGCATTTAAGAACATTGGAGAGCATCTACAGGTCATAAATCAGATATTCAGATCCGATAACCTGAAGAAGTAAATTGAGTAAATAGGGAAGAGAAGATTCAAACTTTTAAATTCTAGAAAATTCTAATTGGACTAATTCACCAATTTTGGTGAATGAGTGAGTCCCAATTTCGGTCAAAACTCATATTTTTGTAGATTCAGATACCCATTTGGAAAATTCTTGTTCCCACACAGAAACCCAAATTTTGGACTGATTCACCCAGCTTGGTGAATGAGTCCCACTCAACATTAAGGTCAAATTTTCTAGTGTTTCAAAGCTCCATTCATCCATCTTCAAATTTTTAGGTGCACATATTCCTTTATGTAGTTTTACATTCTATTTCATTTGCATTTTAAAGTCATTTTGTAGGTTATTGCATTGAATGAGGGTGTAGCATTGTATCTTGCATTTCATTTATCTTTCCAAGTCTAAACTTGGAGGTGAACCCCTCATTATTTTACATTTAGCCCCTAGGAAAGCCCTATTACAAGATCTCTTTCTCTTTTGCATTGAGATCTCTAGGGTTGCCCTTGAATGGAATAGCTTGAAAGTACGTGTGCTTTATGTCCTAAACCATACAATAGCACTTAATAACCCCCATTTTTAATAGGTTCCAATTAACAACTTTCAAGTCTTTGAGGATGACAAGAACATATTAATTTTATTACTAGTTCTGATGTTTTTGCTTCCTAAATTGTTGATGAAGAAAAGCTTGAGGAGGTAGAACTAGACATGGTAGGTGTCATCAATTTGAATACAAACATGATACAAAGAGGTATGGTGTAGTTAGAGAGGATATTTTACTTTGATCAGATAAGGGATCAGAACTAGTAAACAAAGAGTCAACCGATAACCAATGTGATACACACATGGGTACTATGGAAGACATAAAGAATATATTTATTGGTAAGGTCTACACCCCAACTAAAAAGAAAGGAATAATTGATGCATAACATGTATATCAAGATATTATAGCATGGAGTTATGAGGATCTCAATACTTATGATACTTCAATTATCATCCATATGATCCCTCTCAAGGCTAATGTAAAATTGTTCAGACAAAGACAATAACCTATCAACGCAGCGCTTGAACCTATTATTGACAAGGAGGTGAAGAAATTGCTATCAGGCCGCATCATATTCCATATAATACATTCTACTTGGGTTGAAAATTTGGTGCCTATTCGTAAAAATAATGGTGAGATCTGTTTATGAGTAGATTTCAAGAATCTGAATCATGCATCGAAAAAATATAATTATCCAAAGTGATCACTAGACAAGGTTCTGCAGATCATTAATGGTTCTCAAATGATGTCATTCCTCAATGGATACTCGAGATATAATCAAGTGATGGTTCAATATGAAGATAGACATAAAACGATGTTCACTGTGAAATGGGGAACCTTTGCATATAAATGGGTGTCGTTTAGTTTAATCAATGTTGGGTAAGAATTCTAATGAGAAATGGATATCGCATTCAAAGACTCGATAGGTAAGTGTATCATCATCTTCATGGATGACCTGATGGTGTTCTCTAAGAAGACAAGTGATCACATCTCATACTTATGTAAGGTATTCCAAAAATGTAGAGAATTTGGTATTTCACTCAATCCAAAGAAATGCATCTTTAGAGTTACGAAAGGTAGGTTTCTTGGGCATGTAATTTTAGAAAAGGGAATATCAATCAACCCCGAGCTCAAATTCAAGCCATACTGAAGACCCAACCTCTTGCGAGCAAAAAGGAAATGAAATCCTTTTTCGATAAAATCAATTTTGTAAGGAAATTTATCACTGGTTTTGTTGAGATTATAAAGCCCTTGAACACAATGTTAAAAAAGGATGCGAAGGTGGAATGGACATCAAAAGCAAAGAAATCCTTTGAAGAGATAAAATGGGTGATTTTTGAGGCTCCGATTTTGGTTAGTCCTGATTATACAAAACCATTCTACATATATTCTTTTGCTTCAGAACACTCATGTGCAAGCATGTTGACACAAAAGAAAGATCAAGGAGATGAACACCCTATTTCTTTCATGATTTCTCCACTCAAGGATGTTGAGTTGCATTATCCAAGCATTGAAAAAAAGGCATATGCACTGGTTCATGGTGTCAAAAATTTTAGGCACTATATCTTGAGGAATAAGGTGTTTGTGATTATTCCAAACCTAGCTGTTAAGATTATCTTGATGCAAAATGAATTGGGTGAAAGGGAAGAAAAATGGGTAATGATGTTGCAAGAATACAACATGGAAATTCAACATATGAAGTGGGTTAGGGGATAAGCTCTCACTCTTACGATGGCTAAAGTTGATCCAAAGCTCACTGCACAACAACATAATCTTGAATATGTTTCCATTGATTATTGGTATGATGATATTGTATACTACCTACTGAATCAGAAGTGTCCATCACACCTAAATGTTGTGCAGAGATGTGATTTACATTTGAAAAGAAACAACTACATGCTGAAAGGATCCATACTATACAAGAAGAATCACAAAGGCATTTATCTTTGATGCCTTGGAAATTAAGAGGCAGTCCAAATGATGAAAAAATTCCATGACAAGTTCGAGATTGGCCATGGGTCAACCCCCTCAACTATGAATCAGATCCTTCAGGCTAGGCATTATTGGAAAACACTGTTCAAATATGTCCATGCACATGTACGTTCTTGTCATGCATTTCAAATCGTTGCTAGCAAAGAGAAGCATGTTATTGTTCCACTACAATCAGTAGTTGAGGTACGTTCCCTCACATAGTGGGGACTAGATTTCATTAGTGTGATCAACCCACCATCTTTTACGAGACACAAGTATATTCTAACCACTACTGACTATTGCACTAGATGGACAGGATAAATTCCATGTAAGAAATGTACTACTGATGTTATTAAATTTCTTCAGGATCGCATTGTTACTCATTTTGGTTGTCCCTTTGCACTAGTGTGTGATAATGGTCCAGTGTTCACATCTTTGAATTTTTTTGGGTGGGCTTTTGACTATCGAATCACACTCAAATTTGCCTCAAATTACTATCCATAAGGGAATGGGTTAGCTAAAGCAATAAACAAGAATCTATTAATGGCCATTCATATGTTGCTAGAGAAAAATCCCAAGGACTGGCATACCTAGTTGCAATTTTCTCTATGGGTAGATTGTACTCGCCAAAAGGCTACTTTAGGTACCTCTCAATACCATTTGGTCTACGACCAAGAGCCCATTTTTCCCATTCATTTGATAATCCCCACTTTGTAGTTCATTAATTAATATTATGATGAAGGGGAAATGGTTGAAGCCCATCTAGTTGAACTTCTCCATTTGGAGAAGAAACAGGATGAAGCAATTGAAAACTTTGCTATGCATCAAGGCAATGTAAAATGCTAGTTTGATCGGTGCAAAAAATTTAAGGCCTTTAGGATTGCTAACTAGGTTTTGTATTGGGATAAGGCCCATGAGAGAAAGGGGGAAAATGGAAAATTCGACAAGCTTTGGCTTGGCCTCTTTCAGATTTCTAAAATCCTAGGAGATAATGCATTTTTCTTGAAAACTCTCACAAGAGAGAATGTCTTGTTGCCCATCAATGGGAAGTATCCAGGGAAAAATTTAGTGGAGAATCTTCGCCAATTGGCGAATAATGAAAATTGAGACCTCCATAAATGGTGAATAGTACAAGCTAAAAACAATGTTGAATCGCCAAGTTTTTACAAAAAAATAATTTTGTCTTGATTAATTTGCCTATGTAAACGATGCATCATTGGAACTGATTCGCTAGTAGTTTATACTATAATTACAAATATTAATTAAATTCACCAGTGCTATTATATTAATACCATTAACTTCGAGGCAATATCGCCACAATAATAAATTACCATTTAATTTTAGGGATATTTTAGCCTTGAATAGGGCTTTAATTTACTACCATCAAATCATTGATTATCATTTTAATCAGATGGTTGCAGGTTGATTCCATGCCCTAATATGCACATGCCTTTTAAAAGGCTTGTTGAGGCCCAAAATTTGTTTTGGTCTACATGATTAGGTTTAATCATGTGGACCAAAATAAATTTTGGGCCTCAACAAGCCTTTTAAAAGGCATGTGCATATTAGGACGCGGAATCAACCTCCAACCATTTGATTAAAAAGCTAATCAATGGTAAAAATTTCACTTTTCATTTAGTCTTAATTTTAAAGTGATATTTTTAAAAAATACTTAATCCGTGTGTGCTCCAATGTATTTTCGATAGTGAATTTATTATTGGTGGTGAGGGGCTCTGTCCCTCGACCCCACTTGTATCGTGACAGGAGCGCACTGGGGCCATTGTCCCCAGACCCCACGAGGGGGCATTGCCCCCTCAACCCCCACAAGGGGGCTCTGCTCCCTTGACCCATGCAAGGGGCACTACCCCTTGACCCCGCTCGGTGGTTGCCGCCCTCAGGCCCTTACTTCAATATTACAAAAAATAAAAATATATGGGGGAACTACGCTAACCAACTATGCAAACTTTTAAATGGGAGATTTTCCATTGTAATTAATCTTTTTAGTGATTATTTGCTAGGATTCGCCACTGTGATTATTATTTTTACCAATTATTCATTAAGATTCGCCAAGATTTTACAATTTTTTTAATAATGTACATAGATTCACTAGGAAAATTAATTTTTTTTTTCAAATGAAAGGAAAGATTCACCAAGATTTTACACCTTCACCGAGGGGGGGGGTTTCTTAAAGTTATCCTTGGAAGTATCTGAAGCATTATTTCCTTGCTTGAGTTGTCAAAGCTCGTCCTTATGCATAGTTAGTTTAGGTGGTTTGTTGTAGGTTAGGTTGCTTTAGGTTGGATTTCTTTTAGTTTTCTTTTGATTTTGCTACGGGTGGGTTTCCCAATTTTTAATGTGGTGCAAATGCTTTGTATGATCAAAGGGATATTTTTGTTGAATGGTCATGTGTGTTTTTTGAATAAGTGCTCATAAGTTTTCTAGGAATATATGTTCACTTCCACGATTGGGTTTCATTAGGTGAATTCTTTCTTGATTTGAAAAAGAATCATTGTTTGAATATTTTTACACCTATCCCAGTCCTCATAATTACACAACTTAAAATTTCCATGGAAGGTTGTACGACAGTTATCATGAAGCTTTGACAGGTGAAAAATCTTAAATCTACTTTAATAACCACTATAATCTCCAAACCCAGAATAAAGATTTACTAAATATCAGCCTTCAAAATTGTTGAAAATGAGGAAAAGAAATATCTAATAAGCATTTGAATGGGTGTGCAAATAACTCTATTAGGGATATGGATTCTTGGCTGGCAATAGAGCGATGTTTATGGGGATTGTAGTGATAACCTCCTCAGGGCTATAGATTCCTAACTAGTAGTGGGGAAATATCCAGGTTACTTTTGGAGTTAGATTATTTACATAGCTTGTCTTAGTAGATTGATTAATTACCTTAAGGTCTCTCAGGAAAAGGAATGAACTCACAAAAAACACAGGTACTTGAGATATATTGTGAATTGATTCAACTAATTATTTCATTTCCCCTTTAAGCATTGAAATTGTGTTATGAAGCTTCGATACTGATCTACAAAACTAGAGATTTTGAGTTTCAGATGAATTCTTATCCTTGAAAATGCTAATGAGCATTCCCCAGCAGAGTCACCATTTGTTGTGCAATTTTGCACACTCCCCACTTAAAGCAAGGACCCCCTCTTTTGGTTTTTTCGCTTTTGCACTGACTTTATCCATGCTCGCTTGATTTATCTTTCGCCTTCACTTTTTGCCTTTGGTTCAATTTTTCCTTTGGAATCTTGATGTCTCTGGAAAGCCTTGAAAATATACCAAATTCCCATTCGCTCAAGTCAAGTTGCAAAAAATTTCATGCAGAAAGCCATTGTGTGGATGTCAGGAGGTTTTTGGTAGTTTCTGTAAAATGTCTTGCAGAAGTCCATTGGCAGAATTCCATCATCATGGCATCAGTCCTTCCAGTACTTGGTACTCGCATTCACTATCTCCGCATTCTGGTAGCTTCATCTTCATCAAACTCAGCACCCACATCATTCTAAACTGCATGCTCTCGACACCTGCCCTTCATAATTTTGTGATTTAGGTTTTTTGTGTTATTCGAGAAACCAACCCACATTAAATACACCAAAAGTATATAAATAGGGGTTTGTCGAGTTCATTTTTACCCTACTTGTTTGGATTTCATTCGAGCTTATTTGAGCATTTTTGCTACCGATTTGAAGCGGTTCAAGCTTGGATTTGTTTGTGGATTTCTTCATTTCTACCTGTGCATTTACCAATTGGATCCCATATGCCATTCTCATTATTTTTGCTATGATTTTATTGTTTTAGAAAATTTTTTTATGAAAAGTCGCTTTAACCATGCCCAGATTATGGATCGAGTGCTCTTGGCACCCAACCCCCAAATTTTTTCATAGGGTTTTAAATTTTTCCATTTGATCTGAATTTCACTAAGTGTTGAAGCCATTACAGAGACTTCCTTGCAGGAAGCCAACTATGGAATAACACACACAATGAGTCACTCTTATGGCATGACCTTTGGTGGCCACCGCCCCTATGGCATCCACATGACCCATTTCTGCATTCGACCAAACACTTCATAAATGAAAATCTAAATGTGAGCTTTGAATTTGAAATTCCCCATGTGTCGAAAATGAGCTTCATTCAAAAAATAATTAAGTCTTAAAGGCCTTGTAGAAAGCTAGACATTTCATGTCATTTTTTCAACACAAACCATCCTGACTTCTACCCTCCAATTTTTCGCATCGATGGCATCCACATGGGATAAAAATAATCATAAAGTCAATTTTCAAACACGAAGCTTTTAACTTTTTTATTTTCCACATGTTTGAATTGGAATTTAAGCTAAAAACTAAGTCATAATTCATTGTGGAAAAATGATTGCGAGAGGCCATTTGCAGATTACTGCACCTTCCATGCCAATTTTTTGGCTTGACCCCTACCGATTTCTGCATCAATGGCATCTGCATTGATTTTTTCCACAAGGTGAAAAATGACAAATTTTAAGTGTTATGACTTAAGTGACATTGCGAAAAACATTTGACCACATGCCTAATTGTTTTAATAATGAAATGCTAAGTGTTTCGATTTTGTAGAAACTTGCTTGTGGGATGTCGTTTGTGGGGCGTTGTTTCACAGGCACCACCATCGATGGATTTCACATTTGATATCCTCATAGCCACATGGCTTCCACAACTCCCTGGCCTGCAAAACATGAAAACCCACAAAATGCTAAAAAATATTCCAAATTGACAAATTTGATGATTTCTTTCTGATATTTGGAAAATTTGATGATGATTTCAACTATGATGTGTTTTTTTATTAGACTAATGATTTACTTTCTCAATTGGTCAAAAAAACTCATTGCATGTTCTTGTATGTTTTATGGAAAAGACTAAGAAAGCAGGGAAGGGTGACACGGTAGCAAATATTGAAAAGGATAAATAAAAAATAAAGTACGAATTCCATGGAGTAGAGGTTACCTCAAAGATTATGTCAGACTGGGACAGGCTCTTAGATATTGACCTTGGACAAGTCAACATTGATGAATTTAGGGCATGTGTCTTACTCAAATCCAAAGATGATATGGCTAAGAGGATCAAAAAGAGTGGTATTTCTCATGCAACAAGTTTCCCTCCTACCTTGATCAACCCTAAACTCTTTCATAGATGCAGGGAGTTTTATTATCGAGACATAAGAAGAATAATCATTATTGATGGACGGGTGGTTGCAGATCTAACAACTTAATCTATCAGATGGACTTTTAGGATACCCTTGTTTGATGAAATAGAAGTATGTCAGAAGGAGGATTCCCTTAGTGTATGGAATGAAGATCCTTCTTGCTGCTCTTAGGTGATAAGCAAAAAATGGATACACACACCTCAACCAAGTGCGCGCAAGTTACCTAACAAACTCTATAGGAGTGACTTCATTGAAGAAGTTAATGATTTAGTAACACTATTAAGTAGAGTAATGGTCTTTCTAGTCTCATCCCTCTTTGAAGAATGGATGTGGTATTTTTTTGAAGAGATTCTGAGGGGAAAAAAAAAATTTGATTGGGCAAGGATCATAAGTGATAACATCCATGCATAGCTTGTCACAATGAAGAAAAGTCAATAAATTTTATATGACATCCTATATTGTTTACATATTGGCAGAAAATATCCCATATAAAGGTTTAACATGCAAGGGTAATTTGGGGACTAGACGATATCGGAACATTATTTATGAATGCTACCTGCAATTGCAATATAGAAATTTCAAGAAGAGTTATAGGTGGGTAAATGATGCCTTCATCATGTATATCCTTAGATCTTTGATAGGTGAGTTTGTAAATAGGATGTCTCATTGCACCAAGGCGATTGTGAAGAACTTCAAGTACTGGTTCATTCTATTTCCCAAGTTCACATCTTTTAGAATTGAAGGTTTTTTAGGAGCTTTGTATAGGGTGCCACAATACCGGACCAATAAAATAGTCTTGCCTAAGCTTACTTGATAGTTGTGTTCATCACATCAGCTATTGCAATCCAAACATTGAGTTGGAGTTCCTTATCAAATGACTCTTAGGAGAGGAATGTACTCATGCCTTGTTGAAATTTGTGCAGAAAGTTCAAAAAATGAAATCCAAGAGTATGATTTTCTACTTCATATTGTGCAAGGGAATGTAGACCCATGAGGTAAATTGAAGAAGTAGGTCAATAAAAAATATGCACACAAATTACAAATCGAATACTTGTGGGTGAATTATGATGATGATCATTTGATCCAAAGGATAATATACATGTGGATTCCCTTAAAGTTCATAAGAACTCTGGATATATATATACTATCTCGAATCAAGTGGAAGAAGATGGTAACCCATTGGATGAAAGAGCATTTAACACAATAGCCAAAGCTCCCCTTCTAGTGACTGACTGGGTGGAAAAAGAGGTGATAGATATTGATGTAATCATGTGTCTCATTCTATAAAGCACAAAGAAATCGATTGATGATCAGGTTCCCCAATTCGAACAACAAGGAGTTGAGCTGACCTTTGGAGAATGGGAGTAGGAGAAAACTTTGAAAAGTGATGAGGGTAGCAAAACTGAGGATGAAGCAGAGGTAGGATCTTTTGGTACAACAACCAAGTCTTTGCCTGCTACCCAATTGAGGAAAAGGGAGGATACATCAGAAAGACATCTAATAGAAAAACCTTGGGTGTATGCAAGAAAGTTTGTGGAAGGGTGAAGGGCTCCAAAGAAAATGAAGAAATCAGCAACATTTTTTCTAGAAATGGAGACAATAAAGGAGGAACCATCTCCACCCAAGGATGATCCCAAAACCCAATCACCTCCCCACTCACCATCACTGCCACCACCCATTACACCCCTTTCATCAGCCTCTGCTTCGCTTCCACCTCCCATATCCTCTCCACTTGTTGTGTACATCTTATTCCACCTTCCATCTACTGCCCAAACCACCTTAGTGGTTGTGGTTGATTCATCCTCGTCCACTTCCTCTTCTTTGTTTTCTTCTTCCCTTCCAATTTCACAACCCACTTTCTCTACATTTCCACCTACCATTCCTATTGTTCCTCATGTGCCCACCACCTTGCCTAAATCTTTTTTAGCTTATTTGTAGAATATCCTCAAGGGTTATCAAAAACCCTATTGTCTCCTAAGGAAAAACTCCACATTACTCATCTCACCATTGCTTTACCTACTCCTCCTCTCACTGAACCACCAAAGATGGAAAACATTAAGAAAATATGGGAATAAATGCAAAGGAAATGAAAGGAACAACTCAAAGAAGTAGTAGGTGTAGGTGAGGAATCCACTGGGCCTAAATAAGAAGATTATTTTGAGCTTTTGGATGAAAGGTTAAAGATTGTGGAGCCTGATGAAGAGCTATCAGATGATGAAGAAGAAAGAACCCCAAAGGCGGGAGAGATCAATAAGACATTTGGTGAGCAACTTGATGAAGAAATTTCTAAAGGAGAAAAAGAGGAAAATGATAAAGAACAAAATGAAGATCAATAGAAGGAAGGACTTCATCAAGAAGAAGAGAAGAAAGAAGAAGATAAAGAAAATGAAGAAAATATTGTGTCTCCTAGAAAGGAAGAGGATTATGAATAAAATGGAAAGAACGTGATGAAAAAGAGAAGATAAAAGAGAAGATAGTAGAGGATACTCCAAACATGAAAGAAAAAATATGTAACAAGAAGAATATAGGAGAAAAAAGAATCACAAAATGAATTCAGCACTACATCCTCTGTTGAACAAACTACGACTCCCACATGGTTGGAACAGTAGTTGAAGGAAAAGACCTTGGTGGTATAAAATCCAAAGTCTCATCTTGAGGCAATATTGGCACGTGTGAGGAAAAAAACCTAAGGAAAATAAGAAGGAAAAGATAAGGTCTCACATCACAACCGATGCCTCTGGTTCACGTACAATATAGGTGGCTACTCCAACTGTTCATAAAGATGTTGTTGCTATACAAGATTCTAATTATCAAGTCACCAATATCGATATTGAACTAGCCACTAGAACTCAGAAGATAGAAAAATTTAAAGGTTCTATGTCCAATATTTTGAGCCAAATAGATAAGGATAAAGCTATGAAAATAGAGCTAAAGGCGTGCAGGTGGCTGAATTGATAGCTTTAATTCAACAATTGGTAGGAAAGGGTGAAGAGAGGCCAACATAATCTCTTTCTATGACAATTATATCAAAAGAAGAAGTAAATAAGATGGAACAAATGAGAAAGTGGACTAGTTCCACTTCGGATTGGATCAACCAAGTGACTGCTATTGGTGATAAAGTTGTATGTGCTAGAGTAGAAATGCATAATCACTTCTTGGTTATGAAAATAGAAGTGGAAAAAGAGATATAAGAGTGCTAGGAATTTCTCAGCTACTATAATGTCACATGCCCAAAACTTCATGTGAAAGGGGTTGTTTGAAGAAATTTTGGTACAAGAGTAGATTTTGACAAAGGAGCAATTGAACAATCCTGAGATGTGGTTGTTTGTAATTAATTTTCAATGAGAGGTTTTGGCCAAAGCATTGGCTGATTTGCAGATGATTGAGTTGAGGATCACTGATAGTATGGTTGACTTTGATGAAGTTTTGGAGATGTTGACTAGCACAAAAATCTCTACAACTGAATTGGATGTTGGGGTAGCTAAACAAGCATGGAGAAACAAAATAGAAAAGGAGCTACTAATAATTAACAAGGAATTTTTTTGAATTTTTCTACTAGAGCATTAACAAAATAAAAAAAATATGGTACAGAGGAGAAACTCGTGTGTGGACTTGCATGATGAACTAATAGATGAATACAGAGAGATAATATTCAAAATTAGCAAAGCTAAGCTACCTTCACATGATTATTTAGCTAAAGTTTTGGTTAATTTTGTAAAATATGCTATAAAGGAAAGAGAAGATGGAAATATTTTCATAGAATACAAACTTATGTAATTCTAGCTACAAGAAAAAAGTGGTTACCTCAAAGTGCGTGCACCCATATTTTGGGAATTTGGTAGGATATTTCTAGAATATAAAATAGGATAGGAATATTTTACATTCTCCTAGGTTCACATGTGAAATATTTTTGTATTTAATATATTCAAACCCTAAAAGGTAGAAAATTAGGGCCATTGAATGTAATTTAATCTTGACCATTGATTCATGATGTAAAATCTATAAATAACAACTTCTTCTCATTAGCAAAGAGAGAGATGAATTGTTGTAGAAGGGATTTTTGAAGTAATACAAGTGAAGGAATTGAAGTATTGGTGAATTCCTTGTGTTCTCTTAATGTATGCATCATTTTATCTTTCAGTTTTACTTCAACATTCTTAGTTTCTGTTCAGTTGTAATGGTGACAAAGTGTTAAGATATCTGATGCACTTCTTGCTCATAATTTTTGTAGTTTGCTGATGGTAAATTAATTTGCAAGGTTATTCTTATCTTAATTCTTAAATGCACTCAAGTTCAACTGTGTATGTTTATGCTTTATGTGTGAATGCCACGGTTTGAAAAATCTAAAGATTACTGTTACCCAATTTTCACCTACAGGCTCAAGCAGGGGGAATTACGTTTAAACTTCGCACGTGGATTAAATGTGGCTCCCATAAGGGTTGAAACCAATGTGTAGGTGTTTGGTTTTCATTGGGAAGGTCTCCATCTAATGTTATTTCACAAGGAATTCTATTGGAGGCATGCCTTGATCAGTTTTGGTGTAAAAAAATCATCAGAGAAGAAAGTCGGCAAGACCCTCCTATTGTCTTGCCAACTAGCAGTGTGTTCTACTTAGTTTAATACCCCGTCGCTAGGACATTTGGGTCACCATGAGTCTTCATGTATCTCTCCACTTGGAAGGAGGTCATGTCGATAGTCGTTCGCAAGGGTGGCTTCAGGGGGAATGATTTTCTTCAGGATGATGTCTCTCTGACTGCATGAAGTCTCGGTGAGAGGAGGCATCATCGCTATATAGTCTTGCCGAAATAGAAGGGACATCAGTAAGACTCTTGCCATTCACAATAAGGTCTCACCGACAGGGTGAGGTCTCACCAAAGTGGAATGGCATCGGCAAAAGGAGGTGTTATCGACAAGATGTTTCGCTGATGGTTGTTAGTCACGCTGACATGTTTTGTGCCTTTGGTGTAATGTAAAGAGCTTGACATGATGTCTCGATGAATGAGGGTAGTCTCACTGAGAGATATTGCCTTTGGCATGAGGTTTGGCTGAATGATGAAGGTCCTGCCGACAAGGAGTTTCCTTCGGTATAATATTTTGAGTTCACCGTGAGGTCTCATCGACCAAGAAATTTCTCCCTGAAATGAAGTGAGCTTTCACCAAAACAAAGGGACCCTCGATGTAATCTCTTACTGACCAAGAAGCTCTTGCCAATAGTGGTTCACAAGTTTGGGATCGGGGAGACTTCGAGCGGAAGTTTTGCGTTGGGTGGGATGTCCTGCCGATGAGTGATTATCTTGTTGATGGTTTCAAGGATGTCGATATGACTTTTGCAACTTGCTATGAACTCTCACCAACAGTTTTAAGCTATCTTGATGCTACTTTAGAGTGTAATCGCATTGGGGAGACATGGTAAGTGTCTCACCGATATGCGATTTAGTCTGAGCGACCTTTGATCATCTGGCGATCCCATGAAGCATTTGTTTGACCAATTGGAGGAAGCTATAGGCGAGCCGTGGCAGTTTGACGAGTGAAAAGAAGATCAACAGAGAGAAAGTGACATGGATCTGCTCTGAGCTCAAAAGCATTCAAGGCAACTCAGCAAGGAGGTTCGAAGGCAGACACAAAGACTAGAAGTTAATGCAGTGGTTGCAAAAGATCAAGGAATCCATTCCTGGAGGCAACCCTTCACCGACATGGATAGCAGGGATACACTTGAATGCAGCATTAACTTCATTTTAAAAAAGATCTAAGGGAGATCTTTCTGAAGATGGATATTTTTTGTAAGCCCTAGAGGGCCGACACTTTTTGTATATAAGGCATTTTTTCCTCTTTGTAAAGCAGTTCTCCTTATGCTTTTCTGAAGTTCATGATTTTCGCAGTCCTTTCTCATATTAACAAACTTTTGTAACTCATTTTGGAGCATGATATATAAAATTTACCTTGTTACCTTTGATGATTCAATTTTCCTTCTGGTTCTTGCAAAATATTGTGCACTTTCAGGTGATTGATCAAGCTACTTCGTGAAATCTTTCTTTTCCTTATAGCTTTGTCTCATGTTAGCATACCTTTCTTTGCAAAAGTAGTATTATGTAGGTTACAAACTGTGTTTACTTAATTGCACATAAGCTTTTAATTTGTGAAAATATGCTTTTCCTTCTTGAAAGTGTGTGCATGTAAAACCTGTTTGCGAAATACTTATGCATAATCTACAGAAACTTGTTGTGCAGTCCCATATCCATCATCAGTATTCAAGTGTAACTTGAGTGTCTCATTGTTCTTGTCTTTTTGGTGTATCACCATAGGATTTCATTTTCATTTTTATGCATTCTCCTTCTCCCTTTTCCTTTCAAAATCAATAGTTTTAGGTGATAGCACAAAGGAAGCCGGCCTTCTCCGGAGGTTGACCTCTATCTAAAAGAAACCCACATCTTTAGAGGTCTTCCCATGTTACACTATCAACAAGGGTGCAATTTCAGGTGATAATAGTTTTGGCACGCCACATGGGACTGTCGAATTAGACAGCTGAAAGAAGATACATCTTATTGCTGATTCTGATATGCAATCAGTAATTTTTAGACCTTAAGAGGTTGAAATCTGCATATCTAGCGACTCCATGCCCAAAGTAACTAGTTTCAGCAGGCTAAGTGTTGATTTCATGGTAATATGTCTTACCATTCACCATTGCACAAAAATGTTATCTATATACCTTCTAACTTGCCATATCAAAGCAGTTATGTTGCTGATTTCACAGAGTATTACCAGCAAGGAAATTTTTCTTATGACTCTCAAAATTCTGATAATATGAGTTTGAAGGATATGTCTTTATATTTCCAAAAGCAGTTTGAGGAAATTCAAAATTAGTAGGAGGTCAATAAGCAGCAGGAGGAGCTTGCTTATCAAGTTTATATAAATCAGCAGGAGGTTGAGACACAAATAGAATCCTATTTAGTACAAGAATTTGAACAAAGTCAATCTAACTCCCCTAAAGAACAACTTTCTCAAATGCCCCAATTACCTGCTACCTTTCCAAATCCTTTCTTTGAGGAAGGGCTCCACTTTCTGCAGTTCAGTGTTCCAAGTTTTGAATAGAATGATTTTTTTGTTGAAAAGAAAACAGAGGAAGAGCAACCCATTGATCTAGACAACTTACTCCTATGGGAAAGGATTAAAGAGGTAAATCCTTTACATCTAGCTATAAAGTGTCATCGATTGCAGCATCAAAGGACTGAACAGCTAAAAGACATCAAACAATTTGGGCAGTTTTCAATTGATGACAATCAACAAAACAACAATATCACATGTGAAGACAATGTTGAATCGAATTCATAGTTGAACCCCTTAGATTTTGATTCATTTGAAAAAAATTCTGATGTTGTTTATAAAATGGCTGAAAGCATAATGTAGGGGTTACCAATTAAGGATCTTCACTTGCAGACAGAGGATGCCCAAGTTTCACTAGAAAAGGCATTACCTGAGGAGGAGGATTCAATTTCTTTATTTGACCAACTACCTGGTTATGTTGAGCAAAATAAAGAGAGCATGCAGGTTCCTGATTTACCAATTTATTTGGAATAGCCAAAGAATATGCTGACTTGTTCGATGAACTTCCTCAATTTGTTGATGAAGATGAAGATCTCACATGCATGATAGCATCTATGCCTGGTACAGAGCAACTAAATGATAAAACTCATCTAGATTTAATGCAAAATTATGAGTTAGATGATATCATAGAATCTTTTTTTTCTAACATAGATGATGAGCTACTATCATATGAAAGGGAAGCATGTGACCAACCCATTCAAGTTAGTGAGACTATTGAAAAAGTTGTAGAAGATAATGCCTTGTAGCCTATGAACTTATTTGATGAGTTGCCCCACTTTGTTGAGGAGGAGTTATATTTTTCATGGACAAAGAGCATAAGGAACAACAGTTTGAAGATTTGTTTTCAGTTATCCAATTGGGATATCAACTCCTTAGTCAAGAAGATCCAACCATAAAAAACATTAATGGTTTCTTTTCAGAAACTATTATACAAGATGCAAAGAAGCAGGACTCCTTTTTCATTGCAGAGTTAAAAGAAAGAATGATTGATCCTCCTATAAACAATAATGGTCAAATCTTTCAAGAAAATCAAATTGTAGCAACCAATAAACAATCTGCATATTACCTCCAATCAGTGTCTTTTCAAGGAAAAGATGAAGCCTTTAGAGATCAACAAGGGGCTAAAAGTTACAAGTTGGGTTTCATAACAAGGGGATGTCCTATCAGAAACCTAGCACACTTAGCAGGCACTCAAAAGGGGTTGCCATTTGAATTACCTACTTGGGAGCACGAGATCGAGCATCAAAAGGCATCAATGCAAGTTGCTCAAACTATTCAAAATAGTTGCATGCACCTCTTGTTCGACACATAAAGGAAGGTAGTTTTCATGATTGAAGAGGTGTTTAATCTATGCACTCAGCATTTACTTTTCCTTCATCACTGTTGGGC
Source organism: Sequoia sempervirens (assembly GCA_007258455.2). Taxonomy (NCBI): domain Eukaryota; kingdom Viridiplantae; phylum Streptophyta; class Pinopsida; order Cupressales; family Cupressaceae; genus Sequoia; species Sequoia sempervirens. The sequence goes on along the minus strand of VDFB02193867.1, from coordinate 344,505,238 downwards.
AATTTTCAAGCTAGAAGCATGTTCTAAGTTGGTGAGAAAGGGCAGTTTTTCTCACAACCAGTAAACGATTATGTTTGATTACTACCACCTCCAGGTAGTGTAGAATAGAGTAGTTGTAGTTTCAGTTTTTTCTTTCAATAAGTGCCCCATGGCACTTTCATTTTAGTTTTGTCACATTTTCAATAAAGTGCAGTTGTTGAACATTGTTTTTCAGGCTCTGTCTTCAACAGAGTTGCATTAGTTCTTTCAGTCTATTTGGTTTGAAGCTGAGTTATGAGGTTTTCATAAATTTGAAGAGAAATGATTGACTCCATGCCCAATGGATAGGCCTAGGCTACTGGTTTACATGTTTAGCAGGCAAACATCCAACTGAGGTCACCAGAAATGTTACCCAATTTTCACCTACGGCCTCAAGTAGGGGGAATTATGTTTAAAATTCACACATGGATTAAATGTGGCTCCCATAAGGGTTGTGCCTAGCGTGCAGGTGTTTGGTTTTCATTGGGAAGGTCTCCATCTGATGCTATTTCACAAGGAAGTCTATTGGAGGCATGCCTCGATCAGTTTTGGCACAAAAAATTCATCAGAGAAGAAAGTCGGCAAGACCCTCCTATTGTCTTTCCGACTAGCAGTGCATTCTACTTAGTTTAATACCCCATCGTCAGGACATTCGGGTCGCCATGAGTCTTCAGGTATCTCTCCGCTTGGAAGGTCATGCCGACAGTCGTTTGCAAGGGTGGCGTCGAGGGGAATGATTTGCTTCGGGATGATGTCTCTCCAACTACATGAAGTCTCAGCGAGAGGAGGCATCATCACTATATAGTCTTGCTAAAATAGAAGGGACATCGGTAAGACTCTTTCTGTTTTCCATAAGGTCTCACCGATGGGGTGAGGTCTCACTGAAGTGGAGCGGCATCAGCGAAAGGAGGTGCTATTGACAAGATGTTTCGCCAATGGTTGTTATTCATGCCGACATGTTTTGTTCCTTCGGTGTAATGTAAAGAGCTCAACATGATGTCTTAGCAAATGAGGGTAGTCTCGCCGAGAGATATTGCCTTCGACATGAGGTCTGGCCGAATGATGAAGGTCCTACTGACAAGGAGTTGCCTTCGGTATAATATTTTGAGTTCGCCATGAGGTCTCACCGACCAAGCAATGTCTCCCTGAAATGAAGTGAGCTTTCACCAGAACAAAGGGACCCTTGGTGTAATCTCTTGCCAACCAGGAAGCTCTTGCCGATAGTGGTTCACAAGTTTGAGATCAGGGAGACTTCGACTGAAATTTTTGCATTTGGTGGGATGTCCTATCGACAAGCGATTGTCTTGTCGATGGTTTCAAGGATGTCGATATGACTTTTGCAACTCACTGTGAACTCTCGCCGACATTTTTAAGCTATCCCGATGCTGCTTTAGAGTGTAATCGCATCGGGGAGACATGGTAAGTGTCTCACTGATATGCGATTTAGTCTAAGCGACCTTTGATCGTCTGGCGATCCCATGAAGCATCTATTTGACCAATTGGAGGAAGCTACATGCGAGCTATGGCAGTTTGACTAGTGAAAAGAAGATCAATAGAGAGAAAGCGGCATGGATCTGCTCTGAGCTCAGAAGCATTAAAAGCAGCTCGGCAAGGAGGTTTGAAGGCGGACACAAAGAATAGAAGTTAATGCAGTGATTGTAAAAGATCAAGGAGGCCATTCCTAGAGGTGACCCTTCACCGACATGGACAGCAGGGATACACTTGAATGCAGCATTAACTTCGTTTTAAAAAAGATCTAAGGGAGATCTTTTTGAAGACGGATATTTCTTGCAAGTCTTAGAGGGCTGACACTTTTTGTAGATAAGGAATTTTTGCCTCTTTGTAAAGGAGTTCTCCTTATGCTTTTCTGAAGTTCGTGATTTTCACAGTCCTTTCTCAGATTAGCAAACTTTTGTAACTCATTTTGGAGCATGATATATAAAATTTACCTTGGTTACCATTGATGGTTCAATTTGCCTTCTGGTTCTTGCAAAATATTGTGCACTTTCAGGTGATTGATCAAGCTACTTCATGAAATCTTTCTTTTCCTTATAGCTTTGTCTCATGTTAGCATGCCTTTCTTCGCAAAAGTAGTATTATGTAGGTTACAAACTATGTTTACTTAATTGTGCATAAGCTTTTAATTTGTGAAAATCTACTTTTCCTTCTTGAAAGTGTGTGCATGTCAAACTTGTTTGTGAAATACTTATGCATAATCTACAGAAACTTGTTGTGCAGTCCCATATCCATCATCAGTATTCAAGTGTAGCTTGAGTGTCTCATTGTTCTTGTCTTTTTGGTGTATCACCATAGGATTTCATTTTCATTTTTATGCATTCTCCTTCTCCCTTTTCCTTTCAAAATCAATAGTTTTAGGTGATAGCACAAAGGAAGCCAGCCTTCTCTAGAGGTTGACCTTTGTCTACAAGAAACCCACATCTTTAGAGGTCTTCCCATGTTACACTGAGGTGTTGAACATCAGGTTCAACAAGAGTGCAATTTCAGGTGATAACAATTACCTTGGGAGATTGCATTGGTTTTGTGATACTGTAGAATATTCTTGGTTAAGTAGAGCTTAGTTTAGGGAGTCTTTCTTTCTCAAGGACCTTCCATCATTATTGTTGTCCTTAGTTTTTATAAATAGGAACTCTCTCTAAAACCCTTAAATATTTTTCTATTTCTTTAAATTTGTGTTAGTTTAGGATATAAGCATCACTTAAATTCTTGTATCTGATGGCCATATTATTTCCAAACTTTAGATCTAGAAGTTATAGTTAGGTTTTATATTTTTCTTAGACTTTATGAAACCCTTGTTATAGACTCATATGTTTCCAACCTTGTAAACCATAAATGCCCCTTGTGATTACTAGCAAATCACATTATCACTGAGTTATTTTCTACATTGTCAAGACATGACTTAGAGACCTTTGTGTTATTTTCTAAATATTTTCTAAAGAAAGTCACCTTTCAAGAGAGATAGAACACTTTGTTGTATCTGTGTTGTGGAGTAGAAAAAAACTCATCAACAAAGTCCTAGGGGTAGACAAGTTCCTCTTTATTCCATGATTCTCACAAAAGATGTTAAACTCATTGGAGGTGAACTCTCCACCTCTATCACATCCAAAACATTTGATTTTCATATCCATTTCATTCTCAAACATAACTTTGAATGCTTTAAATCCATCTAGATCTTCTGATTTTTCTTTGAGAAAAGTAACCCATGTCATTCTAGAATAATCATCAATTAATAGCATGAAATGCATATCACCTTGAAGACTTCTTACTCTTGGAGGACCACAAAGATCTGTATGCACTAATTCTTACAATCTAGTAGTAGATTTTTCTTTGACTTTGAAGCTTGAAGATCTTTCTTGATTTCCAATTTGAAATTATTTGCAAATAGCATTGATAGGTTTTGTAATCTTTGGAAAATCTCTTACAACTTGAACTAAACTTATCCTCACTCTAGGCTATCAAATTTGATACATGACACATTCTTCTATGCCATAGCCAACTTTCATTAATTTGAGTCATAAAGCAATGACCATTAGCACCCTTAAGCTGATAAAAATTTTCATTTGTCTTTCTTCTAGCGGAAACCACAATTTTGAATCCTTTTATGATGTCAAATCCATCATCCTAAAACATAATATTATATCCTTTGATACACATTTATCCAACACTCAATAGGTTATGCCTTAAACCCTTATCATATTAAACATCATCAGTATTATACTTATCATCAAAACTTATAGAACCTTTTCCACATATCTTAGCAGATGTATCATCACCAAATATAACAATCTCCCATCATAATTTTTAAGTTTAACAAACTTACTCTTGTCACCTCGGTCATATGATTAGAGACTCCACTATCAATGATCCAATAGTTCTTCTCTTGTCTAGCATGAAAAGAAAATACCAAAGTACCTTCAACCTTATCCTTTGTCTCTGGAGGAATTTCCTTCACAAATCTCTCAGAGTTAGTAGAAACAGATTCATATTTTAAAACCATGAACAAGCATTCATCATCATCATCTCCATAATCAAATTCATCATCAGAAATACTTGCATCTAAACTCCAACATAATAGCTTTTCTTGATCATCTTACCTTTGTTCTCCTTGTGTTTGTTATTCAAATCTCTATTTGGACATCTTGAAGCATAATGCCCTATCTTTCCACAACTGAAATGTTTGAAAGGCAACCTACCACTGTACTTACTAGTACCCTTCTTCATTATCCTTAAAAAGTTAGCTTCTATTTCATCAAGATCCTCTTGATCTGATTCCTTGATTTCCTTTGATTTAGAAGCCTCAAAAGCAGTCTCAACTTTTGCACCACTACTTGTTCCAAATTCTCTTATCTCAAAAGCAGTTAAAGAGCCATACAACTAATCTTTGGTATATTGATTCAAATTTTCAAATTCTTCAATAACAAACACTTTATGACTATAGGATTTAGGAAGATTTTTGATAATTTTCTTTACCACTTCTAGTTCTTTGAGTTTGCCACCAAGACCTCTGATGGAGCTAACAAATTCATCTACCCTCTACATATAGCTTGTAACATTTTCTTCTTCAGACATCCTCAAGTTCTCAAACATGATCTTCAAATTTTGCATCTTAGCTTTTTTGACCTTATCATATCCTTCATAAATGCTTTCTAACTTACCCCAAATTGCTTTAGAAAATTTTAGACTCGTCACTAGGTATGTGCAGGATCATCATCGAAAAAATAGGCTCTTAAGTGGTGAAAAATTCAGAAAAATAAGAGTTAGGAAACTTGATGTAAAAAATTGAATAAGTTATCTATATTATTTCAAAAATATGTAAGAATAGAATCTGTAGCAAATTGAATGTAGTTTCTAAACTACTAGGTTTATTTAAAAAAAATCTATTTGGTGAAAATTTGAAATTTCAATGCAGTAGTACTTAAATTTTGGGGAAAAAATAAGAAGTAGGTGTCTATCTGACCACCCTAACTAACTTGGTCAAAACTTCATGAAATTCATTTTTTTTTAATCCTATAGTATGTGAAGTATAGAATGTGACACATGTTTTGGATTCAAAAAATGTGATACCATGTGAGAGCTATAGGTGTTTCTCAATTAGCCTATCAATCAGGACTTTAGTTTTAATTCAAATAGAAAATGAATAATAATTATTTATTAAATTCAAATTAAATCATAATTTATATTGGTGGAAAGTTGGGAATATCCTTTAAAAACCCTTTTCGTTTCATCAATTTTGGGTAAAAAAAAGTTTCTAGCCACATACCCTACACATACCCATCATATCACCACTTTTTGGCCCATCATGATCTTGCACATACCCCACTTTCACTAATTTAGGATTAATAAGATTATTTAAGAGAGCATACCTTTCTTTACTATTTGTTTTATAGGCCTTGATCTCATCAGCAATACTTGGACCATTTGTAGGTTTAGTATAATCATTCTTGACAGACTTCCAGACATCGTATCAGCATAGTGCTCAAGTTCATGACATGGCTTAACCACCTCTCATTGATTCATTAACTCTGGCGGTTAAGCCATGTCACAAACTTGAGCATTGCACTGCACAACACAAGGAGACCAAGGGAACACACCTTGCAACACACCCATGAAGTATGGGTCCCCCTATCTTTCCTTGTTGACATTTTAACATTCAAATGTTAGCTTTTGGGATCTAATTTTTGAGAAATTAGAAACATTGCATATAAATACATAGTTAATGCATCATTTGAAAACTAACAAGATCTATCTAGAAAACTATTGGTAAACTTATGATCAAGAGCACTATTGAGCAAGTCAAAAGCAACATTTTAGAACATTATAGTAGCAATTCAAGATCCAACATCATGTCAAAGTTTATATGTGTTCATATTTTGTTAAGCTAACACTTGTTGTAGGTCTCCAAAGAATTCAAGAATTAAAGCAAGCAAGATCCAAATCCTTGAGGTGATGTACATGACTTTAGTCCTTCAAGGAAACCATTGAAGGGTGGTGAGTTGCAACACTTTATGATTTCATCATTCCTTCCTTTCAATTATCATTCTTCTCATTGGCATGGGCATTGTGGAAGTGGGAACACTTAGATGGGTTTTGAATAAGGAAAGCCCCTAAATGGCCAAAAAATTTTGCTCTTTTAATGTGTAGATTATAGGTTTGAAGAGGATTGAAGAAGGATTCAAGGAAAATTATCAATTGTTGCATTCAAATCCCTAAAATTTCTCAAGCCACAGAAACTTAACTACAAAATTACTTGATGGCATTCCAACAACTCTACAACTAGAAAATAGAAGGCCAAATCCAACATTAGAGGATTGCAAAATCAGTTTTAGGACCCCCTATCAGGTAGCCATATGCCCCTAGGAATTTTTATCCTCCTCTACATTCCAAATCCAACTTTTTATAATAGGTGCATAATCTCTAGTGTTTCTCAAATCTTCCTGTAGTTTATTGTTTCAGTCTATGTGCTTATAGAATATTACATTTATCAAATTAGGCCATATAATTCAATTATATTATCATTTCAAATCATTTGTAATCCACTTTCAAGACTAGGTAAGAAAGGAGATCCAAGTTTGATTGACTCACCTTTATGGTTGATAGTCAATCTATTCATCTTGTTAATCTCCATTATAATGTACCTTTGAAAAAGGAAGATATTAATCCTAGGTTTGGGAATTAAACTTAGGGTTCCCTTTTTCATATATTATAGTAATAAATGTTGATTTTATGGGAATTCCTTTGAATAAGGATTTAAATTAAGGTCAAATAAAAATGGGGATGAGTGAAACATAGTGGAAGGAACTCAACATCATGTGAGATTACAATATTTGTCAATATGTAACTGTATAAATCCATTCTATCAAAATGGGCTTAAAACTAAATGGGAATGATCATGGGTATACAAATTTTATAATTTCATTTTTCCCCCACTTTAGGGTGCATGTGAATCCTAGTATGCACTGTTGGCTTTCTTTTGTGGTATATTGTCCTTGTTGACAAAACTGATTAGTGCTTTGAATACTTGGTGCTCTTTGTGTTCAGTTTGGAATACTTGGCATACTCAGTACTTTGGCGATCATGCTTTGGGTTGATGTATGCAGGTGCATTTGTTCATCACATAATGTGGTACTGATCATGTTAAGCTTTATGTGCAGATAAAAGTTATTTAGATGATTTGACAGTTTCAGATTTGGTCTCTCAAAATCTTTATGTTCTCCATATTCATGTTACATGTTGATATTATTCATGTGGCTTCTGGATCAAATTTATGAATGCAATTATCTTCAAATGGTTATGGTTACTGACAGTGTTGATAAGGCTTGATACAGGTTATTCAGATGATCATTTTGACAGGGCATGCATTAGCTTCTGTGATAAATGATATTGTTATCTGGACAGGTCATTCAGGTTGATTATGGTTCAGATTATTCAGGTATATTATTTTTAGTATGATCTTGGCTTCATTGTTATTTATCAGGTTAATCTTGGCATATGATATTCAATTACCATTGAGCTTTTTCATGACACTCTATTGGAGGTAAAGCCACACATGGTTTTGACTTGGCTTTGTTAGTAATTGGGTTCTTCACATTTCAAATGAGATATGGTTTACATTGCATATTACACTTAGTGTATTTTGACCTCTGTCTTAGGTAGTTTGGTTATTATTTCAATTGCTCCATGAAATTTGGTATAGTAATATCATTGCTCTCATGTCTCTAAAGCCATCCTGAACTCACATTTTATTTGGTGGCATAGTATACACTTCGGTTCTAGTATCTCACCTATTTGATGGTTTTATTGGCTCACATGGCATATAATTTTTACTTTTTATTTGGTGCCTCTTATGCTCTAGTGTTGACTCTATAGTCGGCATTCAAAGGCAAGTGCTTATCTTTACTATTTGAAGCCTTCTCTTTTACATATGATATTAATTTATCATTGGCATGTTAATGATTTGTGAGGTCGACATCTACATGGAATCAACCCTATCGGGTTTCCCAAAGCATTTTTCAGTGGTGATATTGTGTTCGAATTATGTAAAAAGGTTACTTGCCTATATCACTTGGCAGCCATCATTCTCCATAATCTTAAGTTGGCATTATGAGAATCTTTAACTCGGAATATAGTTTATTTTAATGATCATTATGTGTCGACAGTTTGCAAGAAAAATTTGGAGGTGATCATGTGGTCGGGTCCTTGGTAAATGATTAGTTAAGCGAACTCATAAGCATTTTTAATCATTTGATTATTATTGTGTCTTTTTTCCTTCGAACTCCAAATCTTTATTAACTTTGGAAAATTCATCGACTGACTTGAGAGAAGACTTCTTTAGGGAAAAATGATATTGCATTTTCATTGATTATGGTTTGGAACCTAGCGCTGCCATGTTGGAATTTCAGTTGCATACTGTGCAAGGTTGTTGTGGCATTCTGACTTGGTTTTCAGTTATGTTGGTCTTTGATGGATGGAAAGATAGTTGGTGGTCTTTGCTTGAGCTGGAAATGGTAGTTTGGGAAATTTTCATGAAGAACTTCAGAGATTTTGATTACAAGTTAAATCCACCATGACAAAGGTAATATCTATACATTATGTTTGATTTTTAAAGGTAAATCTGGTAAATGAGAAGTAAAAGAGGAAAACATTGTTTTAGTTTCGAATAAACTTCTTAACTAATATGAAACTACCTTGAACTCGAGTGTAAACTCAAGGGTTTCATCTCACAGTGGCATTTCATCTTCTTATCATTGATTTTTTTTTTTAAATAATGGATTGGAATATGATAAAATATTATGCTTCTTACTAGTTCAAAACTCTGGTTAAAGTTGTATAATCATTTCACAAACATTGTATAGATGTATCTTTGCAAAAACACAAAAAATGGTGTATGGTGTGAAGAAAGGAAATTGTCTAGACAAAGTATTGCTTATTGTGAAATCATTTTGTAAAATGAGAAGAGTGGGCTAATATTGTTTTTATCTCTGATTGTATTACAGAGATTATGTTGAGCATTATTGCAAAATCATTTTGTATCCTATTGTAATTTTATGACTGCAAAGAATGATTGTAGTTATAAGGTTCTGATGGGTTGCAATATTTTGAATGTTCGATGAAGTTGGTGCTTCAGAAAGATTATGGGAGTTGGTGCTCCACATTGTTACAGAGTTGGTGCTCTTTGATTAATAAAAGGGAAATTTTAGCGAGTGATTTTTTATACCCCAAGAGGGTTTTTCCACTTAGGAAATCTCGTGTTATGTGATTTTATTTGTCTCTCATTTTGTTTCATGTTAATGTGCTCATTTAGTCAATGCTCTGATACTTTTAGTATGCTCAAAAGTTTCTTATTTCAAAAGGTTGTCATGCAAAGTTAAAAAGTCTTCTGTTAAGCAAATTAAAAGTGCATTGGGAAAAGTTGTTCTGTTACAAAAGCACATACAATATTTTTCACACTTTAATTGAACAATATCATATGATGCTTTTAACATGATTTGTAAATGTTAATCAAGTTTCATTTCAATCTGATTTTAAATGTTGATGCACACTTGCATAAACAAGTCTACCACATTAAGTTTAAATTTGTAAAAAGTTTTGTTGTGCCTTCAGAGTCAAAATTTTGAAATTACTTCACTCTGATTCACCCCCCCTCTCAAAGTGAATCCACTTCCAACATGCACATGTATCTCAAAGTAAATGAGTAGTCACAAAAATGCATGAAAGTAAATATTTTGATATAATAAGGACATCATGTCCATACAAAGTGATGTACTATATTAAATGTTTATATGTGCTCTTCATCCTTGGCATATGTACTCCATGGGAACCTAAAAAATAAAGAAGAAAATTGTAAGGACTGGCTTATGTATTACAAATGAATTAGATAGAAAATATATAATCTTGCTTAATTAACTAGGAAATTAAAAAGTAGGAAATTGGAAGGATTGAGGTTGGGAAACTCTACCTATATACAAAGTAATATGGGTAGATACCATGTGTTATATCATGAACTAGCATGTCATGTGGTAAAAATCCAACTAGACACAATGATGAGTTTATATATAGCATTTTTCACTACCTAAAAGCTCAATATAGGAATGTAGGAAAAATTTACACATGCAAAATATCTTGGTTTGGAAGTCTCTTTCTTATCTTCCTTCCTTGGTATAAATAACTAATCAATATTTTAAAAAATCTATGCTCAAATTTGTTGCTACCTAAATACACTACCATCAAATCATCCACCGATGACTTGCATTAATTTTTGCATAGCTTTGCACCATTTGGCATAGCTATCAGCCTTAATATTACTATCATCATCTTTTATTTTCTTTTTTGATTAATAAGTATCTATATTACCATTTAAAAAATAGTGTTACACATAAATTTACAAAATAAGGTGGGTGGAAATAGTCATACCCCTAAATTCCATATGAGGCAATAACCTAGAGCATATAAAAACATAAAAAAGCCACTAGGTGGCAAGAGCAATAATAGATGGGGGAAGAGGAGGACATTGTTCATCTGAATTGTCCCATACATCAAAAATTTCTAGAGTATCCATAGGAGGGTCCCAACCATCATTATATATATATATATATATATATATATATATATATATATATATATATATATATATATATATATATATATATATATATATATATATATATATATATATCTTCTTTAGTAGTATGAGTAGGCAAAATGGAAAGAGTCAGCTGAGGGATTTTTTTGGAATCAAACTTAGTTGGAAGCACCTCTAGTGAGTCACCCAAAAGTTCCTCTTATATGAAATGGAGAGGTAGAGCATCGAAGAGTAGGCCACAACCAACCCTTGTAACCATAATCCCTTCTTGTAGCTAGGGGAGAAGCATATGAGTGATTCTCCCAATTATCTCAAGTAGAGAGGTTACATCCATGATGGCACCCACAAGAAGGTTAGTGACCCTTGTAGGAAGAGGGAGACAAAGGAACTCTAACAAACTTATAAGGGGCATTGCCCCAATGGTCAAGGAGCACCTATAAATGGGCTAACTCAAGTGTAAATTTGTTAGCTTGCCATTGAATTTGTAGTAAAATAATAAAAAAAATTCAATGCTTTATATAAATCAAAACATGATGATCTATAAAACAATTGGAAAAAATAAACGATTTTCTATATTTCCATATGCTACGTAGAATCTCCAACTTAAAACAATGCTATATTTGGTTGAATTTGTGAGGGATGCAACACTAATCCCTTAAAATAACCATATTCCATCAAAAATATTTTGGTCTTAAAGGTGTTGAGAAAATGTCTCAACCTTGCTTTGTTTTTAATTATTAATTGGTAATTTGTAATTATCTTTTAGTTGTCATGAAATTTTCTAAATGAAACTATGAAAACTTGCAAAGTGTTTTTAATTGTCAAATTAGAAAGAGCATTGAAAAGGGAGAAGTTAAATGTGAGCTTGGAAAAAGATAAAAAATATTTTTTAGTTGCATATGCGCATTACTAAAAAAGGATAAAATCACAAGTTGGAAGAGGAAGTTTCTTTCCTTTGTGATTTATACCTAAATGGTTTTGGAAACCATTCTTTATTAGTGTTTTCTCTCATGCCTATCTATTTAGTGCTTGAGTTGAAGGGAAAACAAGTTAAGTTGCAGTTGAAGTAATGTAGCATTGCAATGATTTAGAGGGAGAAGTTGTATTGTTGTAACTCATTTGAAGGATTAATACAAGTCTTGGATCTCTTTGGGCGTGGATTTTTTTCCTGGAAAGGTTTCTTCACACAATTCTTAAGTTATGGTTTGTATCTTTATTGTAATCTATTTTTCGGCTCTGGTTTATTACTATCTATTAATTTGGATGCATAAGATTATCTGCATATTTTCACTGTAAAGATTTATCCTATTTTTCAACATTTGGTATCAAAGCCAAGTTGGCTTGATTAGAGAAGGGTATGTATTTCTTGGAGTGTTTGATTGGGGTTTTTTTTCTGTAGTGGGAGTGTTTTGTGTTTTCTTGTAGTCTCAAATTTAGTGGGATAAGAGATCATGGCTAGCTCATCTCAGTTAGACATTGAAGTTAAAGGTTAACTAGGTTCTAGGTATTTCTTCCTTTTGATTTCGTATCTTGGAAAGCTTGTGGGAATTTGTTAGAAGGAATTGAAGGTTGTTGGAAGGGTTTTGGGGCAGCAAGGAAGTTTTTGTGAGTTAACTTTGTTTTGCATATTTGTGAGATTGGAAGCCATGGATATTGTCAATGTGATCTATGTTGGGCATTGGAATCTCATGATTGTGGATCTTTATGGAGTCGGTTATGTTTTGGTAACTTGGAGCTCTTGCTTGAAAATATGTGTATATTCTCTTGTTTATGGATTTTAAGTCACTAAATTGTGATATGGAAAATTTTGAAGAAAGGGATTTTTAGGGATTTATAAGCTTCAACAATGCTATTGAAACCCTTTCTAAATAAATAAGAAATTGCTATTGGTGAGTTAGCAAACAATAGTGCAATGTTCTGGAACTAGGTAAAAATATATTATTTTATTTCTAACATTGTGAGTTTATATGTAGATGGAAGGAATTAAGAGCACCTCCCATTAATGGGTTTGGTAGGGAAAAATATATGAAAAATGAGACATATAAAATGGGTGCCTCCTTCAAATGGTTGGACCAAAATGAATTTTGACAAAGAAGCAAGAGGAAAGCTTTATTTTTTTGAGTGGGAATTGTAATTTTATATTTATAAGACTTAATCTAGTTACGACCACTTCAAATAAGTTAAAGTATCAAACAAATAATGAGGTAAAGGTGAAAGAATAACCTTGGACTACAAATCTACCATTAATATAAAGTTAGGACTATTCATTGAAGTTGATTCTATGGTCATAATCAACTTGATATGAAAATATAAGTAAGAAAAATAGAAAATTAATAATATACTTCTATAGGTTGATTTATTAAATTCCTTCTCCATACAACACACATATATAGGAAAGGTAATGGTGCAACTTGATTATCTAAAAAGCAATGCTATTGAAATGATGTATCAGATTTCAATAAGAAACAATATTAATTTTCTTAGGAATATTGACACTCCCAATTGGCTCTTATGAGTTATGTGCCTAAAACATGCAAAAATAAGCAATGAAATTAATTACTTTGCAACATCATAAAATTTAAGGGAAATAAATCTATTCACACATGTTAACTTAATCCTACAAGGATACAAATCATGACATCTCCTAGCTATTATGAAATGGAAGGAAACAATGAAATTGTTTGGCCATAACAATCCAATATGATAAGCATCCCAAACACTATTGAATCACCATTTAATATGGACATAAGTGTGCACTTGATTAGAAACATTGTCTAGAAGACATTCATTGGGGTAATTTTTGAACTATACCTAAAATAAGTCTTTAAAACTAAACCAAGTCTTTTATTGTATGTCATTCAATGGCTTTTGGGTGAAGAGTTCTTGTATACTGGCCATGGTCATTGGGTTAATTCAAATTTTGCATCCATTTTCATAGGTATTCTACTTGATTTAGGAGAGGACAAGGCAACCATTGACACCATGCAAATGCGATGATTAAGAAATATTTTCTCAATGATCTTAAAGGAACTTTTCAAGTTGCATCTTTTGGTTTGGGGCTTCCCATAGGGACTAGAGCTCCACAATAGGAACATGGAACCTTGATAGCAAGATGGAGGCCATTTGTCTACACCAACAATGCCCAATAGAAAAATAGGAGGAAGTGGAAGTTGAAGAAGACAATAAAATTCCTAAAACAAGCGATGAGTCGTAGTGACCAAATTAGTATTGAATGGATGATTTCTCTTTTTACCAATAATTTTGAGGGAGATGAGAATATAGAAAGTCAAATGTTATTAGGGCCTCTATTGATGGGCCCTCATAATATGAATGTGACTTAGGCATTTAATTTTCAACTTAAAAGAATGGCTTGAACTTTTATCTATCATCTTACTATCCTCTAAATATATATGTAATATTTGTTTTTACTTAATATAAAAATGTGATCCCCTGAATCACAATTTATTAATAAAAATGTCAAAATATATAATATCATAATTTATTTTTTTAAATACGTTACTTATAAATTTATTATCATTTAAAAACAAATAAACTTAACCCAAAAAAATATAATTGAAATGATAATGCATACTACAAATATAATTAAAATGTAGCTTCATTAGTTGGTATGGAGGACCCTAATTGAAAATATTTAGAATAAATTTAAGCCATATGCACCTCTTTATTTAATCAATTGCATGAAGGCCCGCTCTTATTATGCTACTAGCAAAGTTGGACCCGGTCAATCTGTTAAACAAGTATCTGCCATCTTCTGTCAATTCCTAGCGATGTGATAAAGTAGAATGATAAGCTTGCAAATAAGATTCCCATCTTTCATTGCATAGCAGCGTTTACATTTCATCTTAAATCGAAGAAAATTTTCACCGGAGCTCTTAGACATTTTTCTTTTGTTAATGGGGTTCATGTGGAGCTTCAATTGTTGTAATTTTTCTGTTCGAAGTCTATGCTAGGTCCTCTTTTGTCGGTTAAGAGTGGACAAGGCTTTTATGAACAATGGTAGGTCACTTGCAGCACTTACTTTTCCATCCAATCTTTTACAAATCTGGAACGAACGAAATTTTAGGCATTGCTGTTCGTCTAGTCGTTGTCATTCTAACAGATAATAATTATATATACGGGCGTACGATAATTGACTTTAACAGTGAGTATTGTTGTGCAACATTTAGTGCTTGTTCGTCAGTCAATTGTCGTCTTGAAGGTTTTAATACGGAACAACAATTATTTGTATTTTCCCGATTAAAGGCTATGCTAGGTCTTCCTTTATTCAATCACGGGAAGTCACAGTACTGTGAATTTCTACTTTTTTACTTTTAATCTGTTAGCCTAAGAATTTGAAGGCATTTTCCTTTCCCTTCATAGGGGAAACCCAAAGAGTTGGCTACTTTATGCTGCTGCGGAAGAACATTTCCCCCAAACAAAAGTGGTGAAAGATGATTATGTCTCGCATGAAAGGTTTGGGTATCCTCCTCTACTATATTATATTTTTTAGCTTTCTATCTCATTGTCTCCATGGATGTCCTCTCCAAGAATTGAAAGCTCTTTTGAGTATAAGGAACAGTTTAAGTGACTACAGAGGAGCGCTTAACGATTGGAAGGGAAAAGATTGTTGTACATGGAGAGGTGTCCACTGTGATGAACTGGAGATGGGTAGACCGGTATCCAAGTTGGATATTCATGGGTTCCAACTTGGAGGAGAAATGAATTCAAGCTTGCTTGAATTGAAACATCTCAAGTATTTGGATTTGGGGGATAATATGTTTTCCTGGGAAAGTCTGTTGTCTGCAGGCTTGGGCTCTTTAACAAACTTAACAGATCTTTCATTGAATGGGTTAATATATCTGGGCGATTCTGAAATAAGCCTAGGTATTGGTAGTCTCTTGAAGCTTAACCATCTAGACCTATCCGAGTGTTATCTGGAAGGTTCCACCATGCTTAATTCTTTGGTCAATCTTTCCTCCCTTGGTTTTGTGGATCTAAGTCACAATAACATTATGGGATCAATACCTAGTTGGATGGGAAATATGAGAAAATTAACTTCACTTGGCCTAAGTTCCAATGCTTTGAATGGTTCTATACCTCCTGGCTTAGCAGATCTTTATTTCCTCACATACCTTAACCTTTCCCTGAATAGAATTGGTGGAAGCATTCCCAAGAATGTTGGGAATCTCACCAATCTTGATTTTTTAGACCTCTCACACAATAATTTGAGTGGTAATATACCTTCTCTGTGGCATATGCACACTCATGTTGGAAGCCTTTCTTATTTGGACCTTGGGTGCAACGAATTAGAAGGCACAATGTACCACATAGCTTGGGTTCTCATATGAATCTTTTTTACATAGATCTCAATTGCAACAAACTTAGTGGTCAAATCCCTCCTTCTATTGGAAATCTCACTGCTCTTGTCAGCTTAGGATTATGAGATAATCATTTGAGTGGAAAACTTCCCCTATCATTTTCTCAACTGTCTTCCCTCCCTTGTCTCGAGGTGAGAAACAATATGCTGAATGAAAGTTTTCATCCTTCACTTAAGTTACCATCCTCTCTTCAGACTTTAGTCCTTACAAATAACGACATGGTTGGAACAATTTCAAAAGTTCTTTTTCAAAATACTTTCAAGTTAAAAGCACTTGGTTTGAGTGACAATAGATTGAGTATCAATTTTAGCTCAAGCTGGATCCCCCCATTCCAGCTTTTGGAGCTATCTTTGAGAAGATGTAAAATTGGAGGCTCAATCCTAAGTTGTATTTCAAAGTAATATGGGCTCAATAACGTTGGACTTGTCAGATACTGGACTCGTGGGAAGTCTTCCTCCTTGGCTATGGGGTTTTTCATCAGACTTGACAGATCTAATCATGTCCTATAATCATTTGGAAGGTCCTTTCTCTCCTACTTTGGTTAGTCTAAACCTATTGGATCTCTCTAACAATGAGTTGACTAGACATTTAATGGAAAACATTGATGAGCATGTCTTGTCTCTAGAAAGTTTGTTCCTTGAGGACAACAAACTAGAAGGGAAAATCCCAGCTTCCTTAGGAAATATAAGTTCTTTGCATTCGCTAGATTTTTCAGGAAACCTGTTTACAGGCAGTGTCCCAGCTAGTTTGGGTGATTTGGATCTTATCGTGCTGAATTTGGCAAACAATCATTTGGATGGAGAGATTCATGGCAACCTTGGCAGCCTTTCAGATCTTGTCATATTCAATATTGCTAATAATCATTTGAAGGGTAAGGTCCCTAATGAGCTAGGTAATATGACACAACTTATGTCTTTCCACATCCAAATGAATAACATACAAGGACTTCTTCCACTTTCTTTCATAGAAATTTTCGAGTTAGAAGTGTTGGATGTGGGAGAAAACAATTTGACGGGAACATCCCAGATTGGATTGCTAATTTATCAAGTATGCGAATTTTGGGGATGAGATATAACGAATTCAAGGGAGAACTTCCTCTGCGGATCAGTAAAATGCCTCATATTCAGATTATAGACCTTTCTTCAAATCTATTGTGTGGTGAAATCCCAAAAAGCTACTTCAATTTTTCAACCATGAACAATGAACAACAGGAGGACTTCCAGATTCCAGTGGGAGATGGATACTATGCGGGAGACGGGTACTATATGGTAGACAGGTACTATAAGGATGATTTATATATAAGTTTCAAGGGCACAGAGAGGCACATTGAATACATTGTTTCTAGCTTCACATGCATTGATTTTTCACATAACAGATTGAGGGGCCATCTTTGTGAAAAATATGGCTCCTCTATTGGTGTTGTGAAACCCAGCAATAAATTCACTATTGTTTATACTTAGGAATTTGAATAACAAAAGTTAAATTACTGGAACAAAGAACTAAAGCATGCACAACACCATTCACTAAAATACTAAATGCAGCAAAAAATTAGAGAAAACTCATCACACTTGACACAGTGATTTACCCTGGAAAACCCTTAACTCTGGGGAAACACCAGCATTCAATGAGAGATTTTATTATAACAGAAAAGAAGAGATTTACAATAACTGCCAGTAATTGGCATCCACAACAATACTGCAATCCTAGATAATATTTCTACTCCTTCTGATCACTCCAATCTCCCTTTCTCTTGTGTCATTCCTGCAATAAAGACTTTATATGTATCTACAATACTCATATTGATCTCCCTTTTATAACATCTCATCACCTATGATGGAGTAGAGATTAATCGAAGAAAACAAAGTAAAGTTGTTTGCTAGAAAGGAAATTTTCCAAACTTGGCAAGTGCGTTGCAAGATAAGGCAGATAAAAATTAGGAAAGATCTAGAGATGTCTATCTCCACAACCGCTCCAGCTTGGGTGACACGGTTCCAGGCTGGAGACACCTCCAAGCTAAATTTTCAACACTCCCTCTTAGCGAGGAAGGTGTTCTCTACTACACCTAACTTGTCCCTGAAGAAGACAAACTTGCTTTTCATCAAGGCCTTTGTTAAGATGTTTGCAACCTGCTCATCTGTAGATATATATTGTAGTCGAACTAATCCACGCTGTACACAATCCATGATAAAGTGATATCTGATGTCAATATGCTTTGACCTATCATGAAACACAGGGTTCTCAGAGAGTTTTATGCAACTTTGATTATCATAGTGAATGATGGTTGATTCTAGCTCCTGACCAAACAATGCCATTAATAGATTCCAAAGCCATATGGCCTCACATGTTGCCATGCTTGCTGCCATGTACTCTGCTTCCGTATAGCTTAATACAACATACTTCTATTTCCTGTTGTACCAAGAGACAACCCCTGATCCCATGCTGAAACAGCACCCCGAAGTGCTTTTCCTATCTACTGCATTGCCTACCTAGTCTGCATCAGTGTAGCCAATCAACCTGACACCATCACCCAGAGTATATCTCAACCCATACTCAACTATACCACGTAGATATCTCAGCACATGCTTTGCTGTTGTCCAATGTACTCTTTTTGGTTCTACCATGAACTAACTAAGAGAGTTGACTGCAAAGCAAATGTCTGGTCTTGTATTGACCAGATACATCAATGACCCAATAAGTTGTCTATACAAGGTGGGGTGTACTGCCTCCTGCTTTGATGCATTGATCTTTCGCCAATTTGTAATCATTGGTGTAGACATGGGTCTACAGACCAACATTCTGAATCACTTCAAGATTTCCATAGCATATTTCCCTTGACCAAGGAAAATATCTCCCTCTGTCTGCCACACCTATAGTCCCAGAAAATAGTGCATCAACCCCAAATCCTTCATCTCCAACTCTGCTGCTAGGTCCCTCTTGTAATCATCTATGAGCCTCGGTGAACCAGTCATAAATAAATCATCCACATACAAAACTAGGATGAGTGGTTCACCCCCCATCATGAGATAGTAAAGGTTGGAGTCCGCCTCACTCTTCATGAATCCCATGCTCTACAAGTAGCTATCTATGTGCTCATACCACGCTCTGGGTGCCTGTTTTAGTCCGTATAGTGCTTTCCTAACCTACAAACATGAGAGTCACTCCCATGCACCACAAAACCTTCTGGTTGTTTGATGTACACCTCTTCCTCTATGATTCTATTTAGGAAAGCTGTCTTGACATCCATCTAATGGATCTTCCATCCCATTTGTGCTGCTAATGAGATCACGACTCATATGGAGGTATATCTGGCCACTGGAGTGAATGTCTCATCATAGTTGATTCCCTCCTTTTGAGAGAACCCCTTGGGCACGAACCTGGCTTTGTATTTCTCTATGCTACCATCTGCAACATGCTTGATCTTATAGATCCAGCAAGAACCAACCACCGCCTCATCTATAGGCCTTGGCACTACCTCCCAGACATCACTCTTCATGATGGAGTTGTATTCCTCCACCATAGCATCCGCCAAACTTGTTGTTGTGCAGCATCCTGATAACTGGAAGGCTCACTATCAATGAGCTCGCTTATTAATGGCACATAATCTGAATATTTAGCTGGTGGTCTCCTCTCCCTGCCACTCATTTTAGGAGTTCCCATAAACTCCTGAGCATCTCGCACAATCTGAGTTTCCACTCGGCTAGTCCTTCTCCCACCAGTAGGAGATACACCAATAAATGGAGCTTGTTGTCCCTTATTCTGCTACTCCTGATCTTGTGGACTCAACTCACCCAAGCTACCTGTATCTGCATTTGTTCCTGTCATAGTGCCCTATAGCTGAGACTCCTGATCCACTTTTGGAGCTTCAATCTAATGACTCTGCTCAACTGCTGGCAAATCCTAAGATTTTTTGAAGGCTTTCTCCTCTAGAAACTTCACATCACGTCTCACTATGATCATCCTTGTCCCTAGAATAAAGATCATGTATGCCTTGGAGGTTTCGTTGTATCCAACAAAGAAACCTTTCTCTGCAGTCGAATCTAGCTTGGTTCTTTTCTCTGACGGAACATAACAGTATGCTATACTACCAAAGATCCTAAAATGCCCGACCTCAGGCTTCTTCCCTGTAAAGGCTTCTTCTGGTGTCATATTCCCCAAAATATTATGAGGTACTCTATTCTAAATATAGACTACTGTGCTGCAAGCCTCTGCCCAAAGATACTTAGGCAGATCCTGATCAAACAGCATGGCCCTAGCTACTTCAACAATTGCCCTGTTCTTACGCTCAACAACCATGTTTTGTTGTGGGTTGTAGGGAACAGTCCACTCTCTCTTGATTCCTTCTTTGGTACAAAACTCCTGGAAGGCTTTGTTTTTATACTCACCCCCGTTGTCTGTCCAAAGAACCTTGATCTTCCTGCCTGTCATATTCTCCACAAGAGCTTTGAATTCTTGGAAGCGACTGAAGACCTCATCTTTGGTCTTCAAGAAATATATCCAGGTATTCCTAGAGAAATCATCAATGAAGGTTATGTAATACTCATAACCCCTCAAAGACTGAGTAGACATGGGACCACAAATGTCAGAATGTATCAAGTCAAGAACACCTGTACTTCTACTGTCACTTCTAGGGAAGGTTGCCTTTGAAAATTTCCTGAGTGCACACCCTTTACATGCGTCACCGTGCTCTGCACTCAACTCTAGAATTCCTATCATGGTTTCTCTGAGCAATTTCAATGCCCCATGGTGTATATGTCCCATCCATCTATGCCATAGCTCTCCTATTTCCCTATTGTTATTAGGGTATGTGCAGGATCATCATGAAAAAAATAGGCCCTTAAGTGGCAAAAAATTCAAAAAAATCAATGTTAGGAAACTTGACGTAAAAATTTGAATAAGTTATCTATATTATTTCAAAAATATGTAAGAATAGTATCTGTAGAAAATTGAATGTAGTTTCTAAACTACTAGGTTTATTTAAAATAAATAAAATGTATTTAGTGAAAATTTGAAATTTCAATGCAGTAGTACTTAAATTTAGGGAAAAAATAAGAAGTAATGTCTGACCACCCTAACCACAATAAAATGATAATGATTTTTTATAATATTTTATATATAGTTAGAGGACTCATGTCTGGATGTGATGCATATTTTTTTTGTAATTTTTTCAAGTAAATAATTAATTATGAATTTTTTATTACAACTTTTAAAAATATAAAAAATCATATGTCGACCCCTTAGCTTGGTCAAAATTCATGAAATTTAATTTTTTTTTTTAATCCTATAATATGTGAAGCATAGAATGTGACATATGTTTCGGATTCAAAAAATGTGATACCATTTGAAAGTTATAGATATTTTTCAATCAGCCTATCGATCAGGACTTTAGTCATAATTCTAATAGAAAATGAATAATAATTATTGATTAAATTTATATTAAAGCATAATTTATATTGGTGGAAAGCTGAGAATCTCCTCTAAAAACCCTTTTCGTTTCATCAATTTTGGGTCAAAAAAAGGTCATCAACCACATACCCTACAAATACCCATAATATTGCCACTTTTTGGCCCATCATGATCCTGCACATACCCATTACCGCTCACTAGTGCCTTTGGAGTTTCAAACTATAATATGTATAAATACACCTTTAACTTCTTCTAACTCCAATCTGCTTTGCCTTCTTCTAGTCCTTGTGTTTTAAATACACCTTCTATCCTTGAAAGAGTATGGTGTACCCTTTGTCTTCAAGGGCAGATACTGAAATCAAATTCATGTACATCCCTGGCACATGCAATACATCCGTGATCTTAATATCACTGCTTGACTCCCTCTGAAATGAAATAGTCCCTCTCCCAACTGGAGTGCATGTGGACTTGTTTCCCATTTTTATTTGGAAGCCTATTTCTTCTGCTTTGTAGTTGGAGAAGTTTTCTCTAACTCATGTCATATGGCATGACGCACCACTGTCAATGTACCAGACCCCTGTAGTGTTGGAGCTAGATAAGCAGTTTAGAAGAGAGAACTCATATTCTAGTCTAGAGGATAGCTCATCAACATCCGTTGAAGTTGTTGTCTGCTTCTTCTTGTCTCCTTTCTTCCAATTCAGACATTGACTGACATAATGTCCTAGCTGATCACAACCATAACATTTAATTTTACTCAGGTCTTTCTTTTTCTTCTTGTCTCCTTTTGAGGTAGACTCATTGCTTGAGCCTTTCTTAGCTTTTCCTTTGATGGCAAGAGCAACATTCTCTTCCACCTCACCCTTATGACCACTGTTGCTGCCTCCATTAACACAACTCATTCACAATTCTTCCTGAGTGAAATCAGTCCACAAACGATCCCAATCAGGAATATCTTACCGTCTGGATACAACTTTGACAAAGATGTCCCAATCCTTTGTGAATCCTACCAATGCAATCCTAACAACCTTATCATCTGGTATTGCTACCCTGATAGTTACCAGCTCATCTTTTACTGTTCTGATCATGGTAAGGTAGTCCACAATGCACTCCCCTTTCTTCATTCTGGTGTTTCTCAGCTTATCCCTGAGAATCAGCTACCTATTCAAATTTGAACTCTGGTATAGATTGAGTATGGCATCATACATCTTTTTGCAGGTGTCTAAATCTGCAATATGAGGAAGAAGGTGATCCTTGACCCCATCCATAACGATGCATCTAGATTTGGCATCTTCTTTCCAATAGGTCACTAGTAGCATAGCATCTGTTGGAACATAAATGGTAGTGGTTGCATATTCCTTTAGACCATTCCCCTCCAGTAACAGAAGAATTCTCACTTTCCACATGCCAAAGTTTGAAGCCCCCTCAAGTCTGTCTGAATCTCTTAATCCAGTTGTTGCCATTGCTGAAACCCTTGAACTTAAACCTCCCTGAACACAAAAATAAAATTGAAACTTGTAGTTATGTGATTAAACCCTAGTTTTCTCTTTCAGAGTATTTGCTCTGATACCATGTGAAAAATATGCCTCCTCTATTGGTGTTGTGAAACCCAACAATACATTCACTATTGTTTATACTCAGGAATTTGAATAACAGAAGTTAAATTACTGAAACAAAGAACTAAAGCATGCACAACACCATTCACTAAAATATTGAATGCATCAGAAAATTAGAGAAAACTCATCACACTTGACACAGTGATTTACCCTAGAAAACCCCTAACTCTAGGGAAAAACCAACATTCAATGAGAGATTTTATCATAGCAGAAAAGAAGAGATTTACAATAACTGCCAGTACTTGGCATCCACAACAATACTGCAATCCTAGATAATATAATTTCTACTCCTCCTTCTGATCACTCCAATCTCCCTTTCTCTTGTGTCATTCCTGCAATAAAGACTTTATATGTATCTACAATACTCATATCGATCTCCCTTTTATAACCTCTCATCACCTACGGTGGAGTAGAGATTAATCGAAGAAAACAAAGTAAAGTTGTTTGCTAAAAAGGAAATTTGCCACACTTGGCAAGTGTGTTGCAAGATAAGGCAGATAAAAATCAGGAAAGATCTAGAGATGTCTATCTCCACAACCGCTCCAGCCTGGGTGACATGGTTCCAGGCTGGAGACACCTCCGAGCTACATTTTCAACAATCTTCCCCCTGTAATTGGAAATATTAAAGGTTTGATGTTTCTCAATCTCTCCATGAGCGCTTTTAGTGGACCAATTCCAGAGGCCCTAGGAAATTTAAGTCAGTTGGAATCCCTGGACCTTTCTCTGAACAAATTTTCAAGACAGATTCCAGTCCATATTGGTTTTTTAGATTATTTGGGATATTTGAATCTATCTTACAACAATATGTCAGGAAGGATTCCACTGGAAGGATGTCATATGATGACATTTGATAATTCATCATTCTTGGGAAATCCAAATTTTTGGGGATGCCCTCTTGAAAGGAAGTGTTCTCATCCTCTTCCAAAATCCTCACCTCCTCCTCCCATCATGAATGTCAAGGGGGAGACAGAGAAAGAACTTCCATGGTATGAGATGAGTGTTGGATTGTTAGTTGGAATGGTATTTTCTACTGCGGTTATGGTGCTTGCATTAAAAGTGGGGTGGAGGAATAAATGCTTTGAACTAATGGACAATGTTGTAGCATTTCTCTTTGTGAAGCTTTTCAATTGGCGAAGGTAATATTAATTGGATTTCTATTGTGGATGACTTATCTCATCTGCTTTTGTAAATAATTGGAGTAAACCTTAGTGTACAACCATTTTAGTTCATGTATTGTACTGCTTTGTTGTTCAACTCATAATAAGCACATGCAGTAGATATAGGATTGTGTAGTCTATTGTTTTTGTTTTTATTGATAAATTGTATGGAGACTAGGGGAAAACAATAACTCTAGCACAAATATATGAACTTTGTACTTTTTATTGCTTTTATATTTCTGAACAACAAAAGTATAGAGATACTCAATTTTTACCCACTTCATTATACACCTATTTTTACAATGTCTTGTTCTTCATAGTGCAGTATTTTTACAACCTTTTTACAAAGAAGTAATAGTTCAATCAAGTAAAGCAATAAATAGCAACATTGTCTTATCAACCACAACATTCTCAAAAGACAAGTAATAATTGACAAGTTTGTCTTGTGAAATATAATTCTAATTATGAAAAATATATAATAATGCATCCAATAAGTTAACCAAAGCTATCATTCATTGTATATAATACAATAAAAGAAAATAGATTGATTTTTAAAATATATTCAGTGAACTAAATAAATGGTTATAATTATTTTAGATTAATTTTTTTTTATTTTTGAGAGATAAAATATCTGAAATTATTTTAAGAAAATAAATGTAAAGTGGAATATAGATGGTTAGTGATAAAAAAAATTTATGCATTTCTTTGTTTCATTAGTTGATAAAGAAGAATCGATATCTTCAACTACTTGAAATTTTATGTAAGAGTGTGATTATTTTCGAGTTCAAATTTATAGATTTGGGTAACATCTATTAGCATGGATCTATTATGTGTTGATTATCAAGGTGAAGAAAGCTTGCAATATGAACTTAAATAGGTGAATGCAAATCTAAAATATGTAGATTAACCTTTAGCCTTAGTGTGAAGAAAGAATGAGAGAGAGAGATAGAAGAATCATAACACATGCAAGAACAGATTTATGTGGAGAAACCCCAAAGGGAAAAACCTCCACCACCGAAAGAGGCAAGTATATTACTAATATTCTAAAATATTACATGCAACAATAGACTTCTCTTATCATCCCTGTAAAATCCTGTAGCACCTTGTTACCTTGCAAGCCTGCAAAACTAAATTGAATAACTCTAGCTCAAGGCCCCTATTTAAAAGGATAATTTGTGAGGATGAAAACCACCATCATTTTACCAAACAATAGGCTCCAATACCTCCTCAAAAACTCATGCATCCCTTGATGAAATGATCATGACACCCTAAGAATATCCTCTTACATATGCTCTTACAGCTGTCATAAGGCATAACTTATGCATGAGCACCTGGGGTCAAAGATAGCATATTCTGTCATAGGAATCTATCATACTTGTCATAGGAATCTATCATATTGTCATAGCATCTTATGACAAATGTCATACATGCCATTTATGCTATTACAACATCCTAACAACCTCATTCTAGAAGATTCCAAGTGGGATGCCTAGTTATTTTGTCCTTTTCCTAAATGATAAACTGTAACGGTAACACTACATTTACATTGTCTCTTTCACCACCATTGGTCTAATAGTTTCACCTCTTATGGGTAAATGTTGAAAACACTTTAAGAGAATAATTAATTAAAGGATTTACAAGGTTGATGGCACCTAAATCCTAACCTTCTCCCACTTGACATCATACATTGTAAATTACACCCATAGAGATACAATTACATAGAATTATGTACATTGATCAAGGCCCATGGCCTTTCTGCACCAAGAGAACTTATCTATTGTGACTGGCTTCATAAGAGAATCTGCAACATTATCCAAAGTGTCAAATTTTTCAATCAAGGCGTGTCCATTCTCAACCATTTCTCGCACAAAGTGATACTGAAAATCAACATACTTAGTACGAGCATGATACATAGGATTTTTAGCCAAACATATGGCACTCTGACTATCACATATGATCTTCACTATCCTACAATCAAAACCAATACCATTACCAAGTTTCTATAACCAAACTCCCTCCTTAGAGGCATGTGTAGCAGCCATATACTCTACTTCATTGGTGGACAAAGCAGTTGTAGGTTGTCATTTACTCATCCAACTCATTGCACCTCCAAACAAAGTAAACACATAGCCACTAGTGGACCTTCGACTATCCAAGTCACCTGCCTAATATGCATCAACAAAACCCTGTATGACCAATGACTTATCCACATTGTCAGTACCATGATAAACCAAATAGTGATCAGAAGTGCCTCACAAATATCTAAATACCCTTTTAACAAAATTCCAATGTTCTTTAACAGGGTTAGACATAAACCTGCTTAGAACTCCCACTACTTGGGCTATATCTAGTCTAGTACAAACCATTGTATATATTAAACTACCGATAAAACTACATAAGGAACTTTAGACATTTCATCAATATCATCATCCAATTCAGGACACATGTCTAAACTTAACTTAGTACCAACAGAAAATGGAATATTTACTGGTTTACAGTCCTGCATATTAAACCTCTTCAAAATAGTGTTAACATACTTACTCTGACTTAACCAAAGCTTTATGTGAACCCGATCCCTAATGATTTCCATCCCAAGAATATATTTAGCATCCCCTAAATATTTCATATCAAATGTGCCAGAAAGTTGAGTTTTAAGTTCCCTAATCATTTCCTTATTGTTACCAATGAACAACATATCATCCACATATAAGACAATAATCAATATTTGATCATCAATAACTTTAAAATAAACACAGTGATCCTCTTCACTTCTAACAAAACTCATCTTTAATGCAAAGGCATCAAACTTTTGGTACCATATAGAGATCGTTTTAACCTGCAAACCAAGTGTTATTTTCCTTTCACAACAAAACCGTTGGGATGTTGCATATAAATTTGTTCCTCGAGATCCCCATGCAAGAAAGCAGTTTTAACATCCATTTATTCTATTTCTAAATCATAAGCAACAACAATGGATAAAAGGAATCTAATAGAAGTTAACTTAGCAACAGGAGAGAATATTTCATCAAAATCAACTCCCTCTCTCTGGGAGCAGCCCTTGGCCACTAACCTGGCCTTGTACCGTTCCAACTTACCATTTGCACCAAACTTCTTTTTATATACCCACTTACAACCAATGGCCTTTCTTCCTTTGAACAAACTAAAAAGATCCCAAGTGTCACAATTTTTCAAAGACATCATCTCATCCTACATGGCCTACATCCAAGACTCACATTCTTCTGAAGAGAGAGCCTCCCTGAAAGATCTAGGTTCATAATCAATACATATCAAAGAAAATTTACAATGAAAATCAGGTGGGCTATACTTGTCAACTAGATTTCGCTGTCTTGTGGACCTTCTCAAAGGTGGAGTAAGAGATTCCTCCTCATGTTCATCCTCATTGTTTCAACTTCTTCTATTACAACAGATTCTTCATAACTCTCTTCTTCTTCTCCATCTCTTTGTTCTTCCACATGTCCATCTTCTTGCTTAGTTTCAAAATACACTATTTTTTACTTTTCCTTTGGTTGCCCATCTTCAGAGTTAGCTCTAAATTCCCTAAAAATAACATCTCTAGAAAATATCATCTTTTGTGTTAGTGGATTCCAAAGTTTATAACCTTTAATATTTTCACCATAACCTACAAAGATGCATTTCTGAGATTTGGGATCCAATTTAGATCGCTTCTCTTTAGGCACATGAACAAAAGCCTCACAACCAAAGACCATTAAATGTGAAATTGAAGGCTTTTTACCCAACCACATTTCATAAGGTGATTTATCAGCAAGAGCTTTACAAGGAGATCTGCTAATTAAATAACAAGCAGTACCAACAACTTCTACCCAAAAACATTTATCTAACTTAGCACTACTTAACATGCTCCTAGCTCTTTCCATTGATGTATGGTTCATTCTTTCTACTACCCCATTTTGTTGGGGTGTGTAAGGTGTAGTCTTTTTCCTAACAATTCTTGCATGTTTGTGAAACTCATCAAATTCCTTAGAACAATATTCACCCCCATTTTCAGATCTCAATATTTTTATCTTATAATCTGTTTACTTTTCAACCAATGCCTTAAATTCCTTAAATTTGGTGAAAACTTCAAATTTTTCTATGCATAAAATAAATCCAAGTATATCTTGAGTAATCATCAATGAAGGAAACATAATAACGAGATCTACTCAAAGAATCTGTATCCACTGGACCACATACATCTGAATGAATTAGTTCTAACAATCCATTAGCTTTATTAGTTCCTTTAGGAAATGATGACCTGTTTTGTTTACCAAACACACAATCCTCACATAAATCATTTTTACCAACAAAATAATCATAAATACCATCTACTAATTTCTTATCAAGTATGGTCCTAAGACCTTTTTCACCAATGTGACCCAATCTATGGTGCCACAACATACATGCATTTTCAGTGCTAGTTACAAAAAGTAGAGGTATGTAACATAAACAGATTCCCTATCTGAAATCTTTAGCAACCACCAAACTTCCCCTTACCATCCTGCAACCAGACTTGTCAAATGTCACATTTATTCCAGAATCATTCAACTTGGAAACTAAAATTAAACTTTTTGTAAGTCCTGGAATATGTAAAACATCATCAAGGATTTTAACCCTCCCATCACTGAAACACAACTTTACCTTTCCTTTATTGACAATATTTTGTGAGTTGTTTTCACCCATGAAAACCTCTCCTCCATCATATTTTTTGTATGTAGAAAACCACTCCTTGTGAGGAGTCATATGGAAGGAAGCACCTGAATCAATAAGCCAAGCATCATTGAAAACTGTGTTAGCTGAAATAATCAAAGCATCAAAATCACTGTTATCAGATGACTTTTCCATGAAGGAATCTGCATTCATTTTCTTATTTCTACATTCCTTCTTCACATGTCCCCATTTACCATAGTTCCAACACTTCACTTTTCTCTTTCCAGGGGTATTAGATCATCCTTTAGACTTATCCTTCTTCTTATCCCCTGTAGGCCCTTTCTCCTTAGGCCTACTTCACACATGCAAGGCATTTTGGGAGCCACTATGCATGGTGTTTATCCTCATCTCCTCTTAAAGAAGTATGGGAATAATATTATCCATCTTCGGTTCTGCACCACCACTTGTTATAACCATAATTAAATTTTCTCAAGATTTCGGCAAAGAGCAAATCAATAGAATACATTTATCCTCATCTTCTATTTTAACATCAATAGATGCAAGCTGACTTATAATCAAATTAAAAGCATTCAAATGTTCAACAATAGAATCACCATTCTTCATCTTTAATGAATATAAACATCTTTTGAGATACAACTTGTTAGACAAACTCTTAGTTGAATAGATTTAACATATCTTCCTTGAAAGCTTGTATGCTGTGTCTTCTGAAGATACATTCAGGAAGACAAAATCAGTGAGACACAACCGAATGGTCCCTCGAGCCTTCTTGTCTAACTTCTTCCAATCTTCATCTGACAAGGTTGAAGTAGATGGCTTCTTATCAACTGAAACTGGTAACCACTGATCTCTCTCATCAAGGAGATCCTCCACTTCCAACTTCCACATCTCGTAACCAGTGCCATTGAACTTCTCAATATCTTGACAAGAGGTGGAGGCCATGGTATGCAATCTATCACAAATCTGCAAAACTCACAACACAAAAGTTCCCACTACAACAAAAACCTTCAACACTTTAAAAGGAAAGCGTCCCTTCCTTAATAGAACCGTTAGCTCTGATACCAAATGTTGATTATCAAGGTGAAGAAAGCTTGCAATATGAACTTAAATAGGTGAATGCAAATCTAAAATATGTAGATTAATCTTTAGCCTTAGTGTGAAGAAAGAATGAGAGAGATAGATAGAAGAATCATAACACATGCAAGAATAGATTTGCGTGGATAAACCCCAAAGGGAAAAAACTCCACCACCAAAAGAGAGGCAAGTATATTACTAATATTCTAAAATATTACATGTAGCAATAGACTTCTCTTATCATCCCTGTAAAATCCTACAACACCCTGTTACCTTGCAAACCTGCAAAACTAAATTGAATAACTCTAGCTCACATTAGGAAAAATTTACATAAAAAATGGGCCTCCTAAGGAACTCTAAAAAAGCAAAAATTATCTCATATAATACAAATTATTTAAATATAAAAAATATAAATTACTTAACTACATGAGTTAAGTGGGGACACACGTTTCTATTATAATTCCTTAAAAAACTAAAGTCCATGATTTTTTAAAAGTGGTATCATATATTTCTATTATAATTTATTAAAAAGCTCAAGTTCACTTTCTTCATTATTTATTTTTTATTTAAAAACTCTTAAACTCAAGTTTGGTAACTTATATTTCTATTTTCTTGATTAACTTATATTTCTATTTTCTTGATTATTTGTTTTTTTAAATTATTTAAAAAGTGGCAAAGTAAAAGATAATGAAAATTAACAAAAAAGAAAGTAATCTTTTAAACAGTCTTTTTTTCAAAAAAAAATTAAAAATATATTAAAAAGTTTATATATATATTAAAGTTTAAAATATATATTTTTTAAAAACTAAAAATATATTTTTAAAAAAATTAAAATAATAAGGGGGCCTACTAAATGTGGGCACTCCCCCTTAAAAGGAGGAGTGCATCACATAAAGTGAGCACACCCTTATAAAAAGCCACCGAAAAATTTAAAATAATAAAATTTTGATATTAGAATATTTAGATGCTAAACATTTAAATATTAGAATAT